>CAJVRI010001526.1:3642500-4251444 GCA_911649635.1 Poeciliopsis gracilis | reverse complement strand
ATAGATAGATAGATGATAGATAGATAGATAGATAGATAGATAGATAGATAGATAGATAGATAGATAGATGAATGATAGATAGATAGATAATAGATAGATGAATGATAGATAGATAGATAGATGAATAGATAGATGATAGATAGATAGATAGATGTGGATGGATGGATGATGGATGGATGATGGATGATGGATGGATGATGGATGATGGATGAAACTCTTCCATGATTTCTTACTGTATAAATAACATCTGAATATTAATATCTCAGACTAAATAATCCAAATGATTGCTGTTCATTTTTTACAGTGTAGCTTTACAAATGGCCGCCTTTCCTTCCTGCTGAACTCATCTGATGATTTTCTTTCTCAGCAGAAACGTGAACTCGCTTTAGAAATCCTGATCAGACATTTTCCCTTCAGATCCGTTTCCTTTTTCACTTCCTGCCTTCAGTTCGGTTTGTCATCGAACCGGGTCGCCCTGCAGGATCTTGCGGTAACCATGGCAACCTGCTGCCACGCAGGACCGATGTTGCTGCTCTTGACAGCCGGTTTGGTTCAGGATGTTGTGTGAACGAGAGGATCCATGATCCAGCTCAGAACCAAGCCACCGGGTCAGAACCAGGCCACCGGTCAGAACCAGGTGACCGGGTCAGAACCAGGCGACCGGATCAGAACCAGGTGACCGGGTCAGAACCAGGCGACCGGATCAGAACCAGGCGACCGGGTCAGAACCAGGCGACCGGGTCAGAACCAGGCGACCGGATCAGAACCAAGCCACCGGGTCAGAACCAGGCGACCGGGTCAGAACCAGGCGACCGGATCAGAACCAGGCCAAGAGTTTCTGAGTTTCATTCGTTGGAAATGTTTGCATCTATTATTTGATTATTTTAACATTTCAGGAATTTGAGTTTTTGTCTTTAAAACTTGTCAGATCAATTTAAAAATTCTAGTTTTTGGCTGAAATTCACTTTGTTTTTACATGCTGTCGCTTCAGAGCGTCTGAGCGGCTTTTCATCCGATTTGCACATTGATGTGACGCGTCATGATTCTGCAGCCAGATGGTTTTTATCAAACTCCTTGGCCTGGTTCTGACCCGGTGGCCTGGTTCTGATCCGGTGGTCAGGTTCTGATCCGGTGGCCTGGTTCTGACCCGGTGGCCTGGTTCTGATCCGGTGGCCTGGTTCTGACCCGGTGGCCATGCTGTGGCGCTGTCCAGACCCGGCGGCGGCGGCGGCCATCTTTCCTGTAGGAAACTGAGAAAACGATCTGATATTTTTTGGACACGATTATCGGAAGTGTCACAAAAACTGTTTAATGCGTCACATTCTGCTGCTCTCTCTCCACTGTCAGCTGAACTTTGGTCAACATCTTCACGCTGTCTAACGACTGACCTTTGAACCCAGGGACGTACACGCTCCAGCCTGACCTGCTATCAGCGGCCTTATCGAGGCTGACTGGTTCTGATGGAGGCTGTGGTCCAAACCATCACCTGATGACATGTCAGATGTTGGTGAGCTGACCTCTCATATTTTCAGAAATGTTTTTCATAAACAGGAACTTCTCTCCAGTCCCACTTCCTGTTGCTGGACTTTCACCGCCGTCAGCACCATCAAATCATTTCATCCCAGTTCTCGCATCCAGTTCTGCTGGTTTCTGCAGAACCTAATGGCATGACAGTGCAGCTCCACAGCCCTTAGTTAGCAGGTCAAAGGTCATCACAGATCAGAAAAACACTGGAGGACGGCAGAGAATCAAGATGGCGGCTGGACTGAGGTTAGCGTGAAAAACCGCGTCCAGTTTTTATCTGACAGGAGAAAAACTGCAGAGGATGTAACAGATCCAGCGATTGATTGGTTTCAACGTTTATTTTCACAAATAATATCTGAAAAGTGTGGCATGCATTTGTGTTTGAGCTCCCTTTACCTGGATGGTTGGATCCATCTGCTCCTTCTCATAAAGCAACACCTGGGAGCAGGATGCATTATGGGAAAAAGGTGAGCCAGTGAGGACTGTGGTTAATCATTCATTTATAAATGTGTTTAAAACTTAATATTTAATTAGGAAGGATATTTAGTTTATCAAGCTAAATATGCAGTTTGATATCATTAGCAATCTAAATATTTAGCTTGTTAAATAAATATTGATTAGCATAATATTTAGGCAGCAAGTTAGCAAACTACATATTTAGTTTGTGGATTAAATGTTTCTAAAGTGATGATAGCGTTAGCACTGCTAATGTTTTAGTTAGCATTGCCCACATTGGTAACAAGGCCTGACACAATAATCAATTAATCAATTTATAAATGAAAACAAGCTCAATAATTTTGATTATTATATATCAATGATTTATTGTTTTTGTTTTCCACCAAAAACTGGATGATAAAGTTTTCAGTTCGGTTTCAACCAGCTCCTCTTTTGAAGGACAGTTTGTTGTTTTGAATGTTTGGTATTTAAAATGTTTCTCAGTTCCAGTCAAATGTTCATCACAATTTCAACTTTATTACTTTTTGTGTTCTTGCATTTTGTTATTTAAAATGGTCTCAAAACAACAACATTATAGTTTATCACAATTTATTGTCCAGCTAAATTTATCGTAGTGACTCAGCGTTTTCTTGGCTCCTCTATCCGTCGTATCGAGTTGCGTTCATGAAAGTCGTTATTTTTGACGCTCCGAGCTGCAGGTGGTTCCTGCTGAACTCGACTCCGTTACCGAGCGAATCCAGGTCAGTGCTGCTGTCCGCTCTGGTTACAGCTCACACACACACACACACACACACACACACACACACACACACACACACACACACACACACACACACACACACACACACACTGAAGACTCGACACACAGCCTGGTTTCATCCAGTTCTTTATTTCTGAACTTCATCTACTGGAGTGATTTTTACACAAACAAACCTGATTCCTTTATGATTCCACACTCTTAACTAGAAAACTACAATACTGTATGTTTATATACAACACACACACACACACACACACACACATATTAAAGTAAAGGAGATTAGCACATTTCAAATAAAATGCAATAAAAGCACAAATTAGCACAGAAACAACAAGATATAAAAACAGTTAAAAAACAAACAGTTCATATTTGTTTCTATCCTCTAAGCTAAAGTCGACTCAGACCAGATGTTAACGAGTGATATTCCTGAGCAGAACTCCCTGGGTTCTGCTCCGCTCCGGGCCGGTTCTGATGACCCGGTTCGGATCCGTGTGCGTTATAGTCGGCAGGTTTCCAGTGCGGCGTTTAGACAGACAGGAAGCGGATAAAGCTATAAAGTTTTATTCATGAGATAAAGACAACGGTTCAGACTTTTGGGGTTAAATATTCATTCGTCTTGATTTGCTGTGTAGCTTATATCGACCCAAAACCACAATAATCTGGATTATTCTGACCAGATTAAACTAGAAAAAGTTCTGATTCTGCCACAAATTCTGATTTAACCTCACTGACGGTTCTAAAGACTTTCAGGAGTTTTCATTGGACTTTCTTTGCTGTTTTATTTATTTTCAGCCCAGAACTCAAATAAAGTCCCAGTAAAAACATTTTTCAGGTTCTGTTGGGCCAGAATGTTAAGGTTGGCTTCGTGCTCGGCTGAAACTGCAGCCAAGGTCCAAAGAAAAGACGAAAACCTCCAGAAGGTCTGCAGAGTTTTACTCAAGACCTTCTAGTGTTGAACAGAGTGGAATGAAACGCTCAGCAGTTCCTCAGGCTTTCTGAAGCTTTCGGGTTTTTTGGACTTTGCCTGAATTTACCTCAGGATTAGAAGTTGAATCATTCAGGTTGAATTTTCTCTGTTCATCTGCAGGAGGATCTTTTTTAAAGCTGTTGTTGAATCCAGTGGCCTTGATGTGACACTAATGAAGGAAAGGTGAAGACCTGAGGCCGAGGTCATCAGAGGGACGCCGGCGTCGGCGGCGGCGTCCAGAGGCTAGCTGTGTTTCGCCGCCGCCGCCTGAATGACGAAGCCTGAGCTGAAGGAAAACTGAACTGCAGCAAATGATCAGCAGCAAAAGTCCAAAGAAAACTGTTGAGTCTTTTCTGAAGACCATTTCTTAAAACCAAGTTCATGAAAACGAGGAACAAAGAACCTGCATGACGCGTCGGCGGCGGGACAGGAAGTGACGGCTGGTCAGTGTGGCTGTTTGAGGAACTGGCAGTTTCTCCTGGCAAACGCGTTGCTAAGAGTTTACAATATGTGCCTTTGTTGTCGTCCGCCGCAGACGACCCGTGACGGAGGCGGACCGCGGTTAGTGGGCGGGGCTTCAACTTTGTGCTAAAATAAAGTAAGAAACTGAACGAGTGCCAATGATCAGAGTGGAATGACAGACGTCAATCACATAAAGTGCCTGAGTAACGACAATCACATCAGAAATCATGGAAGAGCTGAAACATTATCGCAAACTACATGAAAAGGCTATTTTTTTCTCTTGTACTGGGAGAAAGATCTCAGCCTGCCTGCGGCGGTGCTGCCACCTGCAGGCGCGGAGCCGTACTGCAGAGACCTGGCTTCCCTCACTTCCTTTTTCACCAGAGACTTTGGTAACTAAGAGCCATTATTGCGATGCGCGACTTCTTGTTTGGCACAAGAAAAACACAATACTGCTGATAAAGTTGGTGAATAAATATAGTCGGACCCTTTAAGAGGCCAGTGAGTTTGGTTAAGTAGGAGGCAGGAGGCCTTCAACCCGCAACCCATCGCCCGCTTCCCTGACCGCCCGCCGCCGCCGCCGCATACGGCCGGCCAACGGGAGGACGTCGTACCTCGGGTCTAATGGAGGAGGCGGAGCCTCGGCTAAACTATGTGTTAATAAACAAACCCTGTCTTAGCTAAAACTACAAGCTAGTTTTCTGTGACGCTAACCCATCTATCCAGCATCAAGATGCTAACAGCTACAATCAGGATGCTAACAGCTACAATCAGGATGCTAACAGTGACTATCAGGATGCTAACAGCTACTATCAGGATGCTAACAGCTACTATCAGGATGCTAACAGTGACTATCAGGATGCTAACAGCTTCAAGCGTTGGTGTTAGTTGGGTGAATGAGAGGCAGGGCGGTCCGGATGGGACAGAGTCTCTGTAATGGCGGCTCTACACGGTGGTGGGGGGCGGGGCCTCCGTCTCCGCCTTCTGCTCCGGCGAGCAGCACAGGAAGAGGCGGCTGCCCAGGCTCTTGAAGGCGAAGCGGAAGTACATGGCGTGACCCATGGCCACGAAGGACACGGAGATGATGACGAGCAGGCCGAAGGCCTCGGGGTTGGGCGCCAGGATCACCATGATGAAGTGCAGCAGGTCGAGGAGGTAGTTCATGGAGTTCTGGACGCCGTTGATCACCCCGCGCTCCGACTCGATCACGTTCTCCTGGATGAGCTGGGTCACGGTGAGGTCAAAGGACCACAGACCTGCAGGGCAGCGGAGGAACCGGCGGTTAGCAGCAGTTAAAAGCCGCAGAGGCTCATTATGGAACATTATTGGCTCCAAAGGTTGCAAATATGACTCGTCATCCGGAGGAGATACGCAGCACGCCGCCACCACGACGCCGCCGCCACCACGCCGCTCACTTTATCAGGAGAAGAAGAAGGAAACACGCTGACACAGCAAACTGAAGCCAATCAGATTACCAGGAAAATCAGCCGGATTATTAATCTGTGATTGATTTGATTTAGAATCTCAACATCATCTAGAATTGTTACTTTATTCTGGTGATATTATGATAAACTTATTGAACTATTATCAAATAAATGTTGTATTATTCAAAATTTTGACTTTTGTCTTATTCTGATTTCATTTTTATTATAATTTTTTTGTATATTTTTTCCCATGTTACAAGTTTAATCTGGTAATTAAAGGATTTTTCTTCTTAGTCTTAAAATAAGAAGGTTTTTTTGCACCAGAACCCACTGAGAACGGGGTCAAAGGTCGTTGTTGGGTCAGCAGAAATTAAAGAAAGACTGGCAGCTTAGAAGGAGAGAGTGAAGAAAGGGAACGGCGGGTCAGGGAACGGCGGGTCAGGGAACGGCGAGTCAGGGAACGGCGGGTCAGGGAACGGCGGGTCAGGGAACGGCGGGTCAGGGAACGGGGATCTGCTCACCGACTCTGGCGGCGATGACGCCAGCGAACAGCAGGCTGACGGACATGTAGGACTGCAGCGGCGGCAGCTCGTGGGCCGGCGGCGGCGGTGTGGTGGCGTTGCTGCTGAAGGCGGCGCCCAGGCTGTGCTCCGCCTCCGGCAGGCTCTGCTGCCCCATCAGGTGGGCGTACAGGTCCTGGAAGGGCGACACGCTCAGGTCGAAGGGGCTGCCGGGGGCGAAGACGGAGAAGACGCACAGCAGGAGGCAGCAGAGCTGCGCCGTGCCGGAGATGAAGCCCGTCCGGATCAGGCCGCACTTCTTGCGGATCCAGGTGAAGGCCACGGTGCCGCAGATGCCGGAGATGGCGGAGGCGCCCATCAGCAGGCTGAGGATGGAGCCGTTGAGGCCCTGCGTGTAGGCGAAGCCCGTGGTGATGCAGTCGAAGCCCAGCACCGTCATGTAGAGGAAGGCCAGCGACATGCCGGCCAGGAAGATGTCCTGCTTGTAGTAGGCCACCCAGCCGGACTTGAAGGTCTGCAGCGGCCGGCCCGCCGCGCCGCAGCAGCCCGCCGCCTCGCCGGGGCCCGCGGCGCCGGGCGCCGAGGCGTCCATCAGCGGCTGAGACGATTCCTCGGGACTCTGGCCGTTTTCACAGTCTGTCAGGAAACAGGAAGCTTTGGATCAGCAGCTTGAAAGTTCAAACAGACGACGGAGAATCAGAAGTTTGAATTACCAGATAAAGTCGTGATTTTAAAAAACCACAGAAAAAAGTTGTTGAATGAGAAAAAGCTTCGATGAGAATCAGATCATTTGATTCTCATTCATATTTCCTTATTATCAAGTTAAAACATTTAAGCAAAATAACTTCACCAGTTCTATTTTGTGTAAGTTTTAAAATATTCCTCCGTCAGTTTGTTCAAGATTCACGTTTTATTCTCATTAAAAACTCATTTTTCTTCATCTCAATATTTTGACTTCATTCTCATATTCAGACTTTATTCTCTTTATGACTGTTTGCATATTCTTCCTTGTGTTTTTGCTTTTTCCTCAAAATCAAATCTTTTTGTCCACATCAAACTGCAGCAGCGGGACGAGGTCGTCGAGCAGGCAGTGTGTGTGTTTGGGGTCAGAGGTCAGGGCGCCGGTACCTTTGTGGGGGCTGAGCTGCTTGAGCTCGTGCTGCTGCTCCTTGTGTCCGGCCTTCAGGGCGAGCGCCGGCGTCTTCTGGTAGACCTTCCACAGCAGGCCGTACTCCACGCACATGGAGGCCAGGTTCCAGCCGGAGATGAAGCCGCAGCCCACGAAGTGCGAGCCGAACGCCATGATCTGGCCCACCAGCATGGGCGCCAGGATGTTGGTGAGCTGGTCGATGATCCGCACCGTGGCGTTCATGTCTGCGGGAGGAGAAACGCCACGGGGTCAGCGGGTTCGCCGCAGCAAATCTCTTAAATAGCTCAGAACAATCAGGAGGACATAAAGCAATGAGAGCGAGTCAGCGGCGCGGCGGCGAGTCAGCGGCGCGGCGGTCCAAAGTCTGACGCTCACAGATACGAGCGGAAACTCACCGGCCAGGCTGCTGCTGTCCTGGCCGGCCACCACCACCACCCAGTCCCGCTGGATGGTGATGGAGGTGGCCGTGCTGGCCAGGTTGGCCACGTTGGCGATGCTGATGACCAGGATGTAGCAGAAGGTCTGGAGGAGAAACACAGCAGGATTTAACCTTTGACCTCTGAACTCTGGTTCTTTCTCATCAGCAGGTTCCATCCTGACAAAGCTGATTTTTCCTACATTCATTAAAAGCAACAAAACTATAAACTTCTGCATTATAATATGTCTGGTAAGCAAAACGGATGTTTGTTTCCATGGTTGGTTCAGGTCATGTGACGGAGATGCAGTGAAGGATTGTGGGATATGTAAAGGATCACATGAACAAGACGCCACCAGCCGCTGTTTTAATACCATTAATCAATTTTACAGATTATTCTGACAATCAATAAGATCAAAGAAACTCATTCTGCTCATTTTTTATTTCACTTCTTAAACTTTTTTATATAATTTTAGGAAATCATTAAAAATGCAAATAAATAATTTAACTCCTTTTTTAAATACCAAAATCAACAATTTGTTGTTTAGAAAAGCAAATCAGGTGGAAATCCAGTTTATGGTGGAAATCCAGTTTATAGAGTGAAATAATTGCTAAATATTTGATTATCTTCATGTTTCTGTGCAGATTTTAACATTTAGAAGCGAATAAATGTTTGTGATAAGAAGTCACGACATTTTTCCACAAAGTTTAGAGTAACAGAGTTTATTTCTATTATTATTTTTCTTTTTTGGCCCATTTGGCCACGCCCCTCTCTCTTGGCTCCGCCCACTTAGCTGGGATTTACTTGAACTGTGAATATGAGTAAATTTTTAAATGTCTGTAAATAAAATGTTGATTTTTAAACTGTAAACAAAAGAACTGCAGCAACTTTTTAATTTGTTAAAATAATTTAATATTATTATCTTTCACTCCTTTATCGTGTATTCTGAAGAAAACTTTCATTCAGGCCCTGAAGTTTTGCGAGTTAAAGCAAATATTTTTGACCAAGAGAAACTGAAGTCAAAGGTCGAGTCCTGCTCTTATGCAAACCGACCAGAATCGATTTCCAGTTTTTGGGAAAAAATCTATAATTGTCTGTAAATAATTAGCAGGTAGCAGAAAGCGAGTGCTGCAGGTCAGCTGGCCGTCATAAAGGCGTCTTAACGACTCAAACTGACATATTGTAAAGTTTAGGGCTCAGCTGCTGCGGTCGGCATGGCAACAGGAATCTGCCAGCAGGCGGATCAGGGAAGGATTTTCCTCCGTTTTCAGTCACATGAGCAACATGAGCAACCTGCTGACTGGGCGGCCTTCACACACACTCCCACACCGGCCTTCACACACACTCCCACAACACACACACACACACACACACACACACACACACACACACACTCCCACACACACACACTCAAAGCAGACAGAACGCCTTTGTCCTGCCGGGTCGGTCCTGCCGGGTCGGTCCTGCAGGTCGACTCGCCTGCAGCTCCAAACCAAACAACCAGACCACCCGCCGCACTTTTCAGCTCCGTTTAGTTTCTGGGTTTGCAGTCATTAACTAGGCCCGTCATGACAAAGTTAGTTGCAATAAATGCTTATGTTGTTGTTTTGAGACCATTTTCAATTAATAAAGTCTTTAATAAATAAACAAAACAACAGAAACGACAAATTAATCAATTATGAAATCACTGGAAACAAAACTGAGACCAAAGCATCCAGTTTGTGTTCGAAAGAGAAAAACAGTAAATCATGCAAATACGTTTATAATTTATGCTGTGATGAATTGATCTATTGCTTATTGATCGACTGTTTTCAGTGGGTCTTACCAGGATCCAGCCGTTGTAGAGCTCCACCAGCTGAGCCTTGAAGTGGAAAACCAGCATCAGCAGAACGCCGCACGTGATGACGCAACTGTTCTGGACCAGCAGCGCCGTCTGGGCCACTGCGGAAACACCGGGACACCGGGTCAGACCGGACCGGGCCAAACGCTCCGACCCAAACACACCAGACCCACCCAGACCCACGCTGAGCGTTCAGGCGTTCACCTTTCAGCCGGGGGTTCCTGTCCACCCAGTTGCCGATGTTGGCGCCCAGCAGCAGGACGGACCCGGCCACCACCAGGCCGTAAACGGCCGTGAGCAGCAGGCTGTTCCCGTACAGCTCCACCAGGAAAACGGCCACCGCAAAGTTCCACATCCGGTCTCCCTGCAGCCAGACGCACATCCAGACATTTCACAGTGTTCACTACTTTCTGTCTCACTTTTTTATTTACTCACATTTCCATCAAACACGTTTACATATCTGGAAACTCAACATTCAAATCATTTTTAGGGCCGTTTCTGGAAAGGAAGATTGATATGAAAGTATGTAAAGAACTTAACAAATATAAACAGTTTTTCTACAATAATCACAGTTTTATTTTTTCCAATGAAATTCAGAAGAACAAGATTTTCATGTTTTGTTTGGATCTAAGATTCTCTAGAAGTAAAAAAATCAGCTAAATAAGTTTTTGTAACAAAACAACCAGCAGGAAAAACTTCAATAAGCAACTTATTAAAAATAAAAGAACATGTAGTCTGCATATAAATCAGTTTATAGACTTATTGTACAGGTTTTACTTTCTCTGTTTGGACAGATTCAGGAACTGAACAGAGGCAGCAGGTATTTCTGTCCAGGTGATCTGAGCTGCACTCACCCAGGTAGACAGAGCGTGACCCATGTAGATGAGGAACTTGGCTGAGGTGAAGAAACGTCTGATGGATTCTGAGGAGACATTGTGATTGTTATTGTTGTTATTGTTGCTGTTGTTGTTGCTGTTGTTGTTGTTTTGCTCACCGCTCCATGTCTCCTTCTTGCTCGCGGTGTTTTCCATCTTCTCGCGGTTTCCAGGTTTTGGTTCTTTGTGCCCTTCAGTCGCTTTCTGCTCCAACCGTCGGCAGCAAGAAGCGGAGAAATGAAAAAGCAAAAGAAAACGCGGCGTTTCTCTTTTCCTCCCTTCCGAACTTAGCTAGCACTGTAGCTGAAGTTGGAAAGAAATGTTGTTCTGTTGCGACGGACGGGTTCGGCCCAAACAGACGGGACGCTGCTGCTCTGTCCGGCTCGGACCGTGGCTGCTCCGCTCTCCTCTGCTCTGTTTACGTCCCGCCGTTACATATACCCACGCTGTGACGTCACCATTTGCATGTGGCCTCAAACAGACGCGCCCCCCCCGCGCGCGCTCAGTGGGCGGGGCGACGGGAGGTTAAAGATGGCGGAACCTCCGTCACTGGAGCTGCGAATAAAACCGGTTTAGTTCTTTTCTTTTCCTGTTTGGCGAATTTTCTTCACGTGGAGAGGATCCAGTTTCAACATGTTCACATCGAAAAACATCCAAAACGAGTCAAAACGTCCAAAAAAAACCGATTTTTACCAAGAGGATCTTAGCGACCAGGGCCGGATGGAGGCTGAATGGCGCCTGAAGGAGGATTTGATTGGGGTGTCCTATTCAGAACTGCAGCAGAAATGTAATCTATTAATTGGGTTGAATTTGGGTTCAAACAGCTAAGCTTCCAGTCAGTGATTTCTGAACAAACTGAGCTCAAACAAAAGCAAAGATTCAACTCATAGCATCAGATTCTAACTTTGTTAACTCAACAGTCTGGTCATGTTCAGGAACCAGCCAGACTCAAAGCTGCTGCTTCCTGGGAGGTTCTGGAACTGCAGCGTCAGCATGGAGGACCGTGCTGCAGCTGCTGCTGCTGCTGCTGCTGCTGCAGCACCTGCTGCTGGTGCTGCTGAGCTGGAAACAGGAAAACAGAACAACACAATGACTTGGCAGAGTTTGGCCAAAATGAACTGCATGTTTCCATTTGTAATTCAAAGTCATAACTTCTGAATTCCAGGACAGAAAATGAATCGGAAACATCTCTGCAGTCGGAACGTCGGCCATCCGCTCCGGCTGCAGCGGGAGAAAGATCCAGGCTGCAGCAATAACATACTTTAATCCATTTTATCTGGTTTCTGTTTTGGTGAGGAAATGATCAAATTGTATTTTTGATTTAAAAATTTGATTAAACATTTTTCATGTTCACCTAAAAACAAAACAAAAAATTAAATCTTAATACTTTCTTAACATGTTTTAAAACTAAATTTAAAAATATGAAAATGCTCAAAACTCTACATGCATCACAGATTAGCATTAATATACAATCTACTTGATGTTCTCCAGAGAGGTCAGAGGTCAGTAGGCCGCTCACAAGCCTTCAGGACAACATGGAGCAGGACGTCTGCGGATAATTAACGAGCTTCCAGATCTGAGGGCCCGCAGAGGAAAGTTCAGTTTTTCTGTGAATTAGAGAAATATTGTCTTTTTGTTTCCAGTTTCTGGAAAGTTTCTCTAGAAAAGTTTCAAACTGAACTTGTGCTGCAGCTGTAAACATTTGTTTAGAAAACTGCGTGACGTTCAGAGAATCGAGGCTCTGCATCGTCGGCGCTGCCAGGGTTCATGTTTCAAATGCCTCATTCTGTGAAGAAGATGAAAAATGATTTAATTTCATTTTTGGATCATTTAAAACACCAAGTAATTGGATTCAAAGCAATAAAAATTGGGATATAAACATTTTAAAAAATAATAGCTACAATCAATTAAAAATATAGTTTCATAATACCAAAAACAACACAGTTTATTCCATAAAAGAATGAATTTTATTTATTTAATGTCAGAATGTTTTCATCAGCTTATTGTTGATGGCGTCCAGACGTTAGATCATTTCTCTTTGATTGTTTTAGTTATTTCTTCTGTAAATATTTTTCTTCTAATAAAACTTTGCGTTCTCTCCTGTGAATTACTTAGTGAGTTTTTTGTTTTCTTAAAGATGAGTTTTAACTGTTGTTCTGGTTTCTGCATGTAGATACAGTGTACAGGTTCATTAATGTAATAGAATTAAACTACCAGGAATTTGCATTAACAGGTTCCAGCTGATCTCTATATTTTTATTGATCTGCTTGTTCGTCAGGAAGCTGCAGAAACCTGTGCAGGATTTGGACATTTGAAACCGTCCAGGTTTCCATGGATGACTTGCATTTCTCCGGTTGTCAACAGAGCAGAGCAGAGCAGAGCAGAGGTGTAATTACAGGCTGCTGCTCCATCAGGTAACAAACACTGAGGCGGATCTGATCAGCTGGAGGCCTCTCTGGTTTCTCTGGGCTTTATTGTTCATGGAGATGTTTTTGGATCTGCAGTGATGAATAATTGCCACTAATCCCAGCAGCGTTGTGTTTCTGAGCTGATGTTGTTTTAGAGCTGAAGGATTCCAGAATGATGTGTCCAGATTCAGCGGCCGACCCGGCATGTTGTGAAAGAAACAAAAATGCTCTCTGGCTTGTTTCACTTCTCCCTCTGAAACAAACCAAGGAGGGGGCGGAGCCTCACATTCCTCGCTTCGTCCGCAAGATAAGAGTCCAGTTTAACTTCACGCATCCAAAAGAGTAAACATTTAATATTTAATGTCTTGGATTTTGTAAACATCTTTATTTGGTGCAGAAGAAACAATGAAGAACTGAAAAGTGCGTCTACGTGCTTCAGGGCGCAGATGAACCTGTTCTGACCTGAAGGGCCTGAGGGGGTCAGAGGCTCCAGGGTCACTGAGAAAACATGCAGAAAGTTCAGATGTAAACTTTCCAGCAGAGTCAGAGTGAGCAGCTGAGGTTCACATCGCTGTGGTTCATCTCAGGCTGTTCAGAGATTTTCAATGTTTAGACAGGATGGATCTGCAGAGCGACACCTGAAACCTGGACTCAAGTCACACAGAAAGTACTGTGTACCTAATAAAGTGGCCACTGGCGGTAAAGCTCCAGGATTTCTGAATGTCAGTAGAAAGAGCCATTTCTCCCGCTATCGCTAGGCTAGCACAATGCCCTGTGCTGTAGTCCACTTCCTGGTTTGGACTCTGGACCGCTTGGCATTCACATATGCATTCAAACCGAACCGAACTGGTTGGGAGGACCAGAGGTCAGAGGTCAGTTAGCATTCATACCTCACCAACTGAACTGTACTTTCTACACCATTTGGATTAAAGTGGATTCCAAAAGCACCTGCATGTTTTCCAACCTGCCTGATTTTAAAGGAACCGTCCAGTTCAGAACTGGAAAACCAGATTAGCTCTAGAGTTTCTACTGGACCGAACCGAGCTGATTCTGGTCGCTTAATTCGGATTTTCAGAATAAAAGCTGGTGTTGTCCTCTCTGGCTGCTGTCTCATGCCGTGAGGGAGCAGAACTGGCATAAGCGGGTATTTTGGCCGCAGCGGTAACAATGGGCTCAGGTGAGTCTTTGTGATGAATACAGGGCCCAAACAGAGCAGAGAGCCGCTGAAGCGGAACCAGATTAGTGGGTCGGTGTGTCAGCCCGCCGGGCTCAGCTGGCTGTCATCAGCGGTCAAACGGCTGCTGTTATTTCCAGCAGCAGGTTTGTCTGCCTCCTTTTGTTGCATAACAAGCTGTGTTTACCTGCTAATTTTATCCCGGATGGATAAAAATATGAATGACTGACCCGCTGCGGCTCAGCAGCGACGCTGGAGGATTTTCAGCTGTTCTTCACGAGAGCTGAGCTTTTTACAGCTAAAGCTAACAGCGTTTTATCAGAGCAGGTTCATCAATCTGCTGGTTCTGCTGGTTCTGACACTGCAGCGATGCGTCTCTAAGACTTTGATCTGCTTCACAACAAGAAACATCAAAGGTCTGAGACGCCTCCCAACATGACGGCGAGTCTAACAGCGACACGGCAGCAAACACCTGACAGCTGGTCCAGATCCGGATCGATACGGCTGGTCCGGTTGATACGGCTGGTCCGGTTCGATACGGCTGGTCCGGATCCGGATCGATACCGGCTGGTCCGGATCGATGCGGCTGGTCCGGATCGATGCGGCTGGTCCGGTTCGATGCGGCTGGTCCGGATCGATGCGGCTGGTCCGGTTCGATGCGGCTGGTCCGGATCGATGCGGCTGGTCCGGATCGAACCAGATGTTTGATTCCAGATTAGTTTTCTGGCCAATCATCCAGGGCCGGTCCAAATCCTTCTGGGGGCCTAAGCTGATTTTCATCTGGGGGCCCCTCATATCAACACCAGAAGCTTCATCATTCCTGAGCTAACGCTCATTAGCATCATTGTAATTAGCTTACATCACATCAGTGTTACGGTTATTTCAACCCAAGAGGGGAAACAAACTGAAAAATAGATGTTGATATGCAGAGTTGGTGGTGTAACTATGTGAAATAGTTTGTTATTCTAAAAAGTATAATCCAGTATATAAAGGTAGACAATATGGCTGAGAAACTCAATACAAGCATTTATCAGTTTGTTGCTGTCAAACTGGTGATTGCAACCTTTCCTGTTTAATTCACTTTCCTCTTAATACGGCTCGTAGAAGATGATCCATTTTCGCCCCAGTTGTATTGCGGAATTGAAAATAGGCATAAAAGTTAAATTCATATTGAAACATGAGATTCTTTGACTCAGTATATGATTGCATTTTGCAAGGAAAACAACATACTAAAGAATATGAAGTAAAATGATGTTTTCCAGCGGAGCTATAGCGCCCCCTAGAGCCGCCACGAGACAACTATTCATTCATTGAATTAAGGCACCTTTTGACATCTATGTTTTCCAAAAATTAACAGTTTCTTTACTTTTCTCCTAATGAAAACCATTTTATTTAAACTCTTCAACATTGCGGACGTTCATGCAGTGAGAAAGTTGACAGAATCAGTTGTTCTGCCTGCTGTGTTTAGATGTTGAGAAGCTTCTCCAGGACGGAGGTTCCGGCCGGGGCGCTGGTGAAAATCGTCCCGACAAAGACGCGCGTCCCCCAGAGGGGATGGCGCAGCGCCCGGCAGCAGCCCAGGTCCTCGATACGGAAGCCCAGCTGGGCGAAGCGCTCGTCCGTCTCAAACAGCGAGTTGTTGGTGTAGGGGCCGTGGAAGGCCAGGCCGGAGGACGGGTCGATGAAGTCGGCCCAGAAGCCGGCGGCCCGCAGGGCCCCGCAGATCTCCCGCGCTCCGTGGATGAACGTCTCCAGCTTCTCCTCCCGCTCGCGCTCCACCTCGTCACTCCATGACGTCATGTCGCTCCGGGTCTTCTGGGTCACCGTGATGACCGTCAGGTCGGACCCCGGAGCCTCCGGGAACATGGACAGGAAGTCTATTCTTAATGCTTCCGGGCAGGACAGGATGGCACACTCCACCCTGGAGTCGGAACCGGGAGGTTCGGAAAGTTCGGAGGGAAGAACTTCATCAGTTACCTGGAAGCCCGAGAGCCCGTTTCTCCTGCTGTGCTCTCCTTCTTCCTCCAAGGGGCGCTGCAGGCCCCCTGGACCACACAGGTAAAGGTGACGGTCCGGACCGGCCGGGTTCTGGTCGGACCCAGCTGTTCTGGTTCGGACCAGCTCATAGTTCTTTACGGAGCAGGCTGCAGCTGCAGAGGCCGGTAGCAGCCAGGCTGCGGACCAACACATTGATCCCGGACAGGTACCGGACCAGCCTGGTTCTGCCGGACAGAACCGGACTTAAACAGGACATTTTACCGAACCTCTGCCCGCAGACGAGTCCCTCTTTTCCTCTGCTTTTTCAAAGTGTTTCAGTTAAAACACGGAAACTCGTCGTGTCCTTGTAAACTCTCCTCCGCACATGCGCATTTCTCACCTACCGCTTCTTCACTTCAGCTGTTTTCACACGGTTTTATCGCCCCCTAGTGGTGTGGCGAATAAACTCCGCGTTTGTCACTTTCTTCATTTCTTTTAACCATACTCCATAACAAAACAATGAACATGCATTACTTGTCCAGTTTCTCCTAAAACCGAAGAAGTTCTTTGAGAAGTTGTAAAGCGGTTTTAAAAGCCAGACTTTCTTCAACTCTGGAAAACATGCACTTCATGTAATTTGTAAATCGGAACTCTTGAACATCAATTTTACTCTTGCAATATATCTAAAAAAACATTGCATAACCAGACTTTCAGACTATTGGATTTGGTTTTTACTTTGAAATAAAGAAGAATATCATAATATTGACAAAATTTTAATTCTTAAATGTTTTTAAATTAACTGTTTATGATGGCTGGATAAACTACACAGCAGGTTTTTCTCTATTTTTCCTTGTTTGTTGCCTCTCGCAATATGGCGGCGACGTCGACGTGCGATTCCGACGCTTCATCGTTCATGAACCGGAAGCTGTCTGTAAGGGGCGAATCCCAAACCCGCCGATGAATCTGCTAGCCGCGGCTCTGCTAGCCGGTTGCTTGCTCCGTCAAATAGCGAAATAGTTTGTTTTAGTTTAGTTTTGGACGAAATGTCTCAAACAAACTGCGGCAGCAGCGATAATGTGAGCGAATATTCAGCGCTGAAGGAGGAACTGAACAGAAAGGTTCGTTAAAACCAGTTTCTGTCGGCTAACACGCTAATTCACAGGAGGATAAGCAGCTTTCACATGTTTTAGTGCTGAGGTTTGGATGTTTTAGATGAATATTCTGACTTTCTCACGAGCTGTTATCAGCTGAGTGTTTTTGTTTTGATCATTTTATCTTTTAGGTGAAGGAGCAGAAGATTATTGTGGACGAGCTTTGTAACCTGAAGAAAAACAGGGTGAGCAGAGCTAAAGCTAACATGATGTGGCTCCACCAATCACAACCTGGCTTTCAGTTTAAATTACAGTGACAGGTCTCGATTAAAATATTTAATCCAATTAATTGCAGAGTCTTACTGATTAATCATAATTAAAAGAGAAAAAAATTCGACAAAACAAACACTGTCAATTCCAACATCCTTTTTGCTGCTAACTTACTGACTGAACAAAGATCAGCTCAACATAATCTTAATGTTTTTTAATCCTTTATTTGGTTCCTAAACCATCAAACTGCTGCTTTAGCCATTCAGTTTGTCTGGACTGGATCTTTTAAAACGATAAAATCTGTTTCCTTGTTTGTGTTTATTTCCTGCAGAAAGTTTACATCCAGCAGAGGAACAGCAACGTTTTCTTCCTGGCTGACAGAAGTCAGACTCTGAGTTCCTGTAAAAGTAAGTGGATCTTTTCCGGGTCGTGTCTTCTGACCCTGATGGAGTCGTGATCCCGGTCCGTTCTGTCTGCAGAGGAGTTGGACTACATGAAGAAGGAGCAGCAGGACCTGTGAGGTCATCACCATGTGCGGGATCTTCTGCCTGCTGAGTCGGTCTGCGGCTCCGGAGGAACTGGACCCGGCGGTCCTGGAACCTCTGCAGAGGAGAGGACCGGACTCCAGCCGGGACGTGTCGGTTACAGAGACGGACTCTGGTTATCGGTGCCTGTTCTCCGCCCATGTTCTCCACATGCGGGGCCTCCTGACGCCGCAGCCGCTGCGGGACGCCGACGGGAACGTCCTGCTGTGGAACGGGGAGATCTTCGCAGGCCTTCCAGTGGATCCGGACCAGAACGACACCGCCGTCCTCTCTCAGAGGCTGCAGTCCTGCAGAACCGCCGCTGAGATCCTGTCGGTGCTGTCGGCGGTCCGCGGGCCCTGGGCCTTCGTTTACCACCACAGGGCGACGGAGTGCCTCTGGTTCGGCCGGGACTTCTTCGGCAGGCGGAGCTTGCTGTGGAGTTTCACGGCGGGAACGATGACCCTGACCTCGGTGGCGGCGCACAGTCCGGCCTCCGACCCGCGGAGCTGGCAGGAAGTCCCGGCCGCCGGCGTGTTCAGGGTCAACCTGAAGGAGTTTGCTCGATCCGATTCCGTTTCCTTGGAGATTTTTCCCTGGGATCATCCTGATATTCCCTCCACCAGCCCGGAATTCCTTCCCATCAACTGCCAGGTGGTGATGAACCCGGCCGGGCTCGCTCTGTCCGCCCCGGTTCCTCCTCTGAACGAGTCACTTCCTGCCTCCAGCCCTGACCCGCCAACCGAGTCGCGGCTGTCGGTCCGGGAGCTGGAGGAGCTGCTGGAGGGAAGCGCGCGCCCGGATGAGGCGGATCACCTGATCCGAGTCCTGAGCGAGGCGGTGCGCAGACGAGTCCAGGCTCCGCCTCCTCCGGCCGGTTCTGCCGGCATCGCTGTTCTTTTCTCCGGAGGAATCGACTCCATGGTCCTGGCCGCTCTGGCGGACCGCCATGTTCCCGCTCAGCATCCCATCGACCTGCTGAACGTCGCCTTCAGACTCCAGGAGCCAAAGAACCACAACAAGAAGCGGAGCAAGGATTCCCCGAACAGCGACCCGACTGCAGCCCGAACCTTCAGCCCCTTTGACGTTCCGGACCGGCTGACAGGAAGGGCCGGTCTGGAGGAACTGCGTGGCCTGAATCCTGAGCGGCGCTGGAACTTCGTGGAGATCAACGTGACGCCGGAGGAACTGCAGGAGGCGCGGCGGCAGCGGATCCGGCACCTGGTGCTTCCGCTGGACTCGGTGCTGGACGACAGCATCGGCTGCGCCGTCTGGTTCGCTGCCAGGGGCGTTGGGGTCGTCATGCAGGGCGGCGGGCCCAGCCCCTTCACCTCCTCAGCCAAGGTGACCTTTCACCTTCTGTAGCCGAGAACAAATTCCTGTTTTCTTCAAGGTTCGACCTGCAGATCCACATTTTTGTTCTTTATTCTTCAGATTTAAGAACAACATGAGACTGATTGGTTTATTGTTGATAAACGGTTTATTCTGGTGATTAATCATCTAAATCGTCACATTCTAGCCAATCAGAACCAGCATTAATCATCTCTACTGACAATTATTTCAGTAATTGATGAATCAGGGTTAATCGTTTCAGACTGAGCAGACGAGTTTCTCAGTGGAAGTGTTGTGCTTTTGCTAAAAAACCTTTTCAATGTTTTATTAAAATTAACCCTAAAAAGTGTTAAATGAACCCAGATTCTATATTCTGGGTCTTAGAACGTTTCTGTTTATTTTATTCTTGTCATGCAAAGCGTTGCTCAACGATCCGCGCAGTAAACCGTGGCTCCGGCTGATGCTTGTTTCTGCAGGTGGTTCTGACCGGGATGGGAGCGGATGAGCAGCTGGCCGGTTACTGCCGCCACAGAGTCCGGTTCCGGGCGGCGGGACTCCGGGGCCTGCTGGAGGAGCTGAGCATGGAGCTGGGCCGGATCTCCTCCAGGAACCTGGGCCGGGACGACCGCGCCGTGGCCGACCACGGGAAGGAGGCCAGGTGGGCGGAGCCAGCAGGCCGGAAATCACTTAGAGAAATCTGATGAAATGATTGAACATTAAAATATGGGTTTTTCTTTGTGTTGCAAAATAAAGCAGCTGGAATGTTCAGGTTTATGCTGGTTGAAGTTTCCAGACCCGTTTAGTTAAAATAAAAACCAAAGCAGCAAAAATTAAAGAAATCATTTAATCTGACAGCTAATCATCAAATTACTCTGATTGATCGATTATTTTCTGGTGATTAATTCCTTCTTTTGATGATTGATTGATTAGTCTAATCAGATAAAAAGATGGTCATTCTGCACATTTTTAATTTGACCTTTTTGTTTGCAATATTAGAAACATGTTAAAAAATGCAATTTAAATTTTATGGCAAAAGGTGCTTAATATCCCAGACTGTGAATATTAAGTTTTAACAAAGTAGAAATTATATTTTTATCATAAAATTTGATTCCAATCTCATTTTAATGACATGTCAGTTTTTAATTATGTTCCTTATAATTTTATTTTTAAAAAGTTTTTGTTTTTTTCATTCCATCATGCAGAAGAAAAACCAGCAAAAGTTTTTTATAAAAAACATTTTGGTTTTTATTGATAATAATAATGATAATAATAATGATAATAAAAGACGATCAAAGTAGATTTTTAAAATCTTTTATTGGTGAGTTTTCATCCTTTGATGACAGATGAACTTTGGGAGGTGAAAGGTGATGTCAGAGTGGGAGCCAAAGGAAATGAATGTTTTTAAATGATTCATTTATTCTGCTGCTCAGAATGTGGCTGGTTCTGATCCGACCCGCTGCGTCCCGTTTGTCCCTGCAGGTTTCCGTACCTGGACGAGGGCGTGGTCAGCTACCTGAGCTCGCTGCCCGTCTGGCTGAAGGCCGACCTGTCTCTGCCGCGCGGCGTCGGCGAGAAGCTGCTGCTGCGGGCGGCGGCCAGGCGGCTGGGCCTCGGCCCGTCGGCCGTCCTGCCCAAGCGGGCCATGCAGTTCGGCTCGCGCGTAGCCAAGATGGAGGACCGGCGGGAGAAAGCGTCCGATACATGCAGGAGGCTCCTGACCGGGTGACTGGCAGCCTCTGATTTCCTGTTTGAATCTGTCTAAAATCATTTGCTATTAAAATGTTCCTTTAAACCAGGAACGGTTTGTTGTCCTCCAGCTTCTCGCTGAAGTAAACGTCACAGTCCAGGTAAGACGGCAGGTTTCCCACGTCAAAGCGTCCGGAGATCTCATGGGCGAAAACCGGCTTCCTGAAGACGTCAGAAACCAGTTTCAACATTTTAAATCGGTTTGTGGTTTCTGGACGACTGAGCGGTGAAGAAGCGTTTCCTGTTACCTCGGGATGAGCCAGGACACGAAGTTCCCCGGAGCGTCGCGCTCTTCGATCGGAGCGTCCTGAAGACACAAAGTTTCTCAGTGAGAATCTGAACGTCTGGAAGCTAAAACTCGTCGTTGGGGTTAAATTTGACCTTCTTCTCCTCCAGGAAGGCGTCCAGCAGAGGAAGACTCTCCTTGGAGAACACGTAGAAACACGGACACTGGGAAATATCAGCACATGAGATGTTTACAATATTCACAGGTCAAAACCTACGAGGCAGCAGCAGGTTTATCATAAGATAGTGGAACAGTGCCAGCTAAACTGTTCTAATAGCATGTTAGCATTAGCTTCTGCTAAATCCAGTGTTCTAACTGTTCTGATGATGCATGCTTTATGGCTAGCGCAGTTAGCATGTAGCTAGCGTCTATGGACTCACGGCTCTCCGGGACTCGGTCTCTGAAGGCCGCGGCTTTTCCTTCATCCGGAGAACCCGGAGGTCATCATCCACCTCCAGGATCCCGTACTTCTGGGTTTCTGCCGAGCAGCAGGAGAACGTTCGTCCTTCCACTAACTGCAGCGATGATGATAATGATGATGACGATGATGATGGTGGAGGCGGTCTCACCTTCGTCCCTGCAGCGGTAGCACAGCAGCAGGCAGCTGTCGGCGCTCCGGGCCTGCAGCTCAGAAACCTTCTGTGCGACCCGACCCAGACTGAAGTCCTCCCTGAACAGCGTGTCGCTGCGGAAACATCAGAACCGGCATCAAGTCCCTGAAACCCGCTCCGGGTCCAGATCGACCAGAACTCACCCTCCGATGACGATCACGCCGTCCTGGATGCCGAAGTGCTTCACCGCCAGCTGCAGGCAGGCGACGGCGCCGAGCCGCTCCTGGGACGGACACACCACGTTAATGTGAGTCGGATCAGAACCGGACCGGTTCTAACGGGTTTTATCAGTTTACTTCGTTGCTTCGCGTCTCATCGCTGAGAATCTGCACTTCTGGAAACTCTGCGGCCCAAACAGCGAACGCAGCCTGGTGGAGAGCGTTGGTCTGGGGAAGAGCAGAACCGGAACCAGGCGGTCCGATTTAAAACCATCTGACGTTTAAATCTGGTTTCATTCTGATCCGTTTCGCTCCAAACTGCATGTCAGGTTATTCACAATAAACCAAAACTAAATGATGGAAGGTTCTTAAAGCTACAGGCTCCCGTTGCTATAGTAACAGCCACAAACGGAACTATAATTTTATAGTTAGCCTGTCAGGATTAAACTGAGGTCCAGCTTCCAAATTCATATCTTCATCATTTTTAAAGTAAACGTGCAGGTGAGTTTGTGAACTCACAAACTCACCTGTTGAAGATTCAATTTTTAGATTTGAGCTTTGTTTTTACCAAACTAAACGTTGCAATTCCTTTAGATCGTAGCTTAAAATGTTGAAAACTTATATGATCGAATCACATTTAACAGCATTCTCAATAAAATCCCAGCCTTCATCAGACCGGAAGCAGGGGCGCTTTGGACCGGACCCGCTTTGGACCGGCCCCGCTTTGGACCGGACCAGCTTTGGACCGGCCCGCTTTGGACCGGCCCCGCTTTGGACCGGCCGCGCTTTGGACCGGCCCTGCCAGGGAACCCAGAATAACTCAAACGGTCCAGTTCAAGTTTGGCTGTGTTGCTTTTTAACTCGAGGGGTCAAAGGTTGAGGAGAGTTGATAAATCGAACATTCGGGGTCATTAACCGGTTCCGATCCGGATCATTCCGTTCGGTTCCGTTTGATCATCTCTACTGAACCGTGATTAGAGTCTGTGGGTTCCTACCACCACGTAGATCCCGTCCACGGTTCCGGACCGGGTCAGCGCCCGGACCCAGCGGCTGATCAGCGGGATCCGGCCCACCGGCAGCAGCGGCTTCGGGACCCCGACCAGGTGAGCGAACCTGCCGCTGCGGTCGGACGCAACGTCCCGCTGCAGTCTGGTTCCGTAGCCCGCGGCGAGAATCACGGCCTTCATCTGGATCCTGTCTGGGCCAGTCCGGGTCGGGATTCTGGTACCAGAACTGAACTGAGGCAAAGTTCCCGTTCTTCTTTGGAGGTTTGGAAGGAGCTCTTTAGCGCTCTACCGCCCCCTGCTGGAGGAACTCATGAAATCAGCAGAACCTTATTGAACCTGCGGAGTCCAGAACCAGCAGAACCATAAACTAGAGACTATCAGTTAAACTGACTAGATCATAAATATTATTTCTGCATAATTTGCAGTTAGGTTTTCATGTCGTCACTCGTTAGGCTGCAGCAGGAAGTGGCTGCATTTACTCACGTTATTGTAATTATAATTTGTAATAAAGTTTTAGGGACGTCCTTTTTCATTTTCAGTGGAACCGTTTTACCCTGATAGTGCATTATGTTTCTACTCTGGACCGACGCATGGAATAAATTCTGATCCTCAGCTTCTCCGACCAGAACCGTACATGTTGGACCTCTGACCCGACAGGAAGGACGAAACATAAGTTCTGACAAACTAACATTTATTGACCCAGTCGGGGTAAACCGGGTTACAGCAGCAGAACCGCCGGTCTACTCTGCGTCCTCCGACCCGCTTTCAGCTGCAGGCGGCGCCTCCGGTTCTGGAACCGTGAGCGGTTCCGACTGATCCGATGGCTCGGCCTCAGGCTCCTCCATTGGTTCCTCCAATGGCTCCTGGTCCCGTTCTGGTTCTGGTTCCTCTGCGGCTTTCGGATCTTCTTCCTGCAGAAAAGTTCCTCCTAAGTGACCAGGTTCTTGTTTCGGGTCAGAACCAGAACCACTGGGACTCAGACTCGAGTCCATTCTAGAGTCTTTCGTTTGGTTTTTCGGACCCGAGTCGGGTCGGTTCTCCAGGTCGTGGTGACCTTTCAGAACAGGAAGTCGGCTCACCTGGAGAACCGGGTCGGTCGTCTCCGGTGTCGGTGGCCCCGCCTCTTCCTGTTCCATCGGTTCCTCTTCATCCCTCAGCAGAACGGTTTCTTGGTGTAGCGCTGGTCCTGGTTCTGGTCCTGGTTGTTGTGCGACAGTTGGTTCTGCCGGTTCCTCCTGGAACATCAGAGGACAGTGAGACCCTGAACCCGACCGGACCCAGAGGGAGGAACGGCGCTGACCTCCAGAACCGGCTCCGCTGGCGCCGGGTCGGGCTTCTTGTGGGCCTCCAGCACCGCCATGACGGAGGTCGGGATGTGAGCTTGCTGGGGCTTGCTGGGGAGGAAGGGGGGTCAGGAGGTGGTGCAGCACAGCGCGGCGGGCAGGAAGTGTGAAGAGTTCTGACCTGATGCGGCGTGAAGGACAGGACGTGCTGCAGCAGCGGCGCCCTCATCTCCGGGCAGCGCTCGAACACGCTGGCCAGCTGCAGCGGCGGCAGCTGCAGCAGAACGCTGTAGGACTGCGGCTTGGTCCGCTGGCAGCACTTCACGAAGCCCTCCCACACTTTGGGGTACTTCCACACCTGGAGGACGGGCGGAGGTCAGGCGCCGACCCGATGGAGTCGGCTGACGCGGCGGCGGCAGCTCACCTGCTTGACGATGAGGCGGGACAGGATGTTCATGACGAAGCCGCCCAGGCGCGGGTACATAGTGAGGGACTGGATGACGGTACGCATCAGCAGCATGGGCAGCGGGTTCTGCTCCATCAGCTGCTGCATCACCACCGCCAGCACCTCCGACGTGTAGACGTTCTTCTCCCCGAAGCACAGGTTGGTGGCTGTCGGCCCACAGCACACAAATTAACCACACAGGAGATGAGACATATTTAACCACCAAAAACATCCTGATAATACCCCAACCCTGCTGACATCTAGTGGTGAGGATGAAGACTGCAACAGATCTGGCCCTCTAGAGGGCGATATAACACCAGTCAATCAACATGGTTCAATTTAACGCCTCAGCATTGCTTTCCACTAAACCTGTCGGTGTAGCGCCACAGTGTGGCTTCATGTGGGACAACTTATTTAAAATGATACCTAATAAAGTTTGTCCTCTTAAATAAATCTTAGTTTTGTTACTTTAGGAGCCGTTTTCTGATGTCGGGGCGATTAGACATCACAGCTGTAAACGATTCAGTTCACTCGTTACTGAAACACAGGTACCCTGGACCAGCTGGGTGTCTGAACTCTGACCTTTGATGATGGATTTCATGTCGCACTTTGTTGAGTCGATGTTGTGCAAGGCGATGAGCAGATCTCCTGGAGTCAGTGGAGAAACCGAAGAGCTTCCCTCACCTGCCAACAGAAACCAGATTCACTCGCTAACGGCTAAACCGCTTCGCTGCATCAAGACAATTTCTAAACAGGTTTTGCTCTAGTTTGACAGTAAAACATGTTTAAGCTGCCTAGCAGCAGCGCGGGGGAAGCGGCGCCCCCTGGTGGGGAGTCAGAGCCGTACTGTGCTGAGTTCCCAGCAGCCGGTTGAAGACTTCCTTCACGACGATCGGGTTGAGCTTGATGAGCTTCGGCAGAGCCTGGATGACTTCATTCTGAGGAGGAAACAGAACCGTCAGCGAAGCCCCAGCCGAGCGGCACCGACCCGGCCCGGCCCGGCCCGGCCTGGCCCGACCCGTTCCCCCAGTAACTCCACCTTCTCCAGGCCGTTGATGACCGGGATCAGGAAGCGAACGTCCGGAACGCGCTTGTGGTAGAGGTCCCGGACCCGCTCCACCAGCTCCGGCGACGGAGGCACTGGACGGAGGAACAACACGCATCAGAACCGGACCGGTCCCATCTGGACCTTGATGTTTTTTCTGTCTGGGTTCAGATCTTTTCTACCTTTATCAGTCAAAATGTGCAGGCAGCGAGTGACCAGAGTCTCCGCCCCTTTAGGACAGTTTTCAACCAGAAGCAGCAGCTCTGGAGAGTTCATCCCCATCCCCCGGATCTGCAAGGACAAAACCCAAACAGTCAGCATGAGCTGCAGCTCTATAGATCTGCAGCTCTAAGATCTGCAGAGCCATTCTAACTACTAACGTCTCAGATCCAGAACAGAGAACACGGCTGCAGCCTCACAGGTACTGATGCCACAGAAAACGCTCATTTTCCCAGCTGATCATTTATACAGCAGACAGACGCTGCAGCAGCAGACAGACGCTGCAGCAGCAGACAGACGCTGCAGCAGCAGACAGACGCGTAATGACAGATTTGGTTCTGTAGAGGGCGACATGTAATGTCACTGATACCTGCTTGAAATTAGCATTAGCATTAGCTTCCACTGAATAGCACATAAGAGGCGTCGGTGAGGCGCCTAGCATCAACAGAACTGATGTTTATGAAGATTGTTAACGTTTCACTGTTGGGTCGGATTGCAGATCCAGACCGGCTGACTCTGCTGATCCACACGGGGTCATAAGTATACATACACCCCGTAATGTCTGGTCAAACGTCTCCTAGAGGAGCCCTGAGGACGGACTCACCGGCTGCTCGATGGCGCGCAGCACGCTGCGCTTGATGTCGGCGATGGCCTCGGTGTAGACGGACGCCAGCTCATGGACCAGCCGGTGGTTCAGCGGAAGGAGGGACAGGTAGAGGAAGAGACACTGTCTCACTGTCTCCTCCGTCCACGGAGCAGCAACCTCTGCAGGGACATCAGACATTAGTCCCTCTGGAAACGTAGCCGCTTCCTGCGCTGTAACGGGTCGGTGAGGGACGCTGACCCGTGTCCTTATCGGCGCCGAACAGCAGCGAGGGCGGGTTGGGGTGAACCAGGAGCTGCAGGTAGTTCAGGGCAAACTTCTCGATGTAGTCCCTCAGGTGGTCCTTCTCATACATCCGCTTCAGGAAGGCCAGGGCGGTGCTGCGCACCTGCAGCACATCCACAGCTCCACCTTAGCATTAGCTTCTGCACCAGATCAGATTCTAACAACAAGCAGCTGACCAGATGGAGAGCAGCTTTATCAGAGCTTAGCTGTAGCATTAGCATTAGTTCAGATTCAGTTTGATCTGCAATATTTGGCCCATTTTCATGAAATCGGGACGGATGGATTTGATGTAACCAGTATAAACCAGTGGGAGCAGCCCGACCCGACCCAGCCCTGTCAGCAGAACCAGACCTTCTCTTTGTCGTGGGAGCTGAGGTCCAGCAGAACATGGAGGTACTGGAACTGCCTGGACGGCCTCTTGACGATCAGCTCCTTCAGCGTCGTCATGCCCAGATAAACCCGGGACTGAAACAGAGGTCAGAGGTCAGCCGACAGCTCAGCGGGACAGCCAGAGGCGGAGGACGGTGCGTCTCGGTCACCTCGTCCTCACAGTAGCGGCGGATCACATCCAGCGCCGACTCGGTGATGATGGGAGCCTCCAGAACCAGCTTGGTGAACAGCCTGGAACAGGAAACGGGTCAGGCTGATCCGGTTACTGCGGACACTCCAGGTTCTTTCCCAGAAATTCAGCTTAAGCCAAAAATAATTAATCTTTTAATCTATGTTCAATATTTCAACAGAAACTGGTGACTGGAAAATCCCAGAACTGGATCAACACCATTAAGGAAATAGGAAGGAAAAGGGTAGGGAGTAGGACACATTGGAGGACAGAGTGGACAGAGTGGACAGAGTGGACCGGGTGGCGGCCGCCCCACTGACCCGTCCCTCTGCTCGGGTTTCTCCTGCAGCCCGGACAGCAGCGTGTAGAGGCAGTGGTCGTATCCGTCCAGCAGGCCGGCCGGCAGCTGGCTCAGGTAGCTGTTGTACTCCTGGTACAGCAGAGAGAAGGCCAGGTCGCTACGGCAACGCATGTCCTCCAGGACGTAGTCCAGGACGTCCTCCTTCATCACGCCCTCGAACTGGGTCACCAGCCGGGACAGCAGCTTCACCCTGACCTGCATCATCATCATCGTCATCATCACATAGCCATGGAAACTTACCCAGCCAATCACAGATGAGTATTCCTCAACCAGCCAATCAGAAAACTGCACAAGCAACTGAAACCTAATACTGGAGATGCTTTCAGGTATTTTTTACTTTGTTTTAACTTTGGTAAAAAGCTATTGGACAGTTAAATTTTGGTATCAAATATTCAACACTTGGATTTATCTGACAATATAAACAGATTATTGTTATTAATATCCAAAAATTCAGAGTAAACTTCCTTTTTCTGTTCATCTTTGATCATCCACACCTAAAACCATTTTTCCAGACGGACCGGACCGCCCTCGGCTCTTACATGGGACATGCCGCTCTGGGTGACCGCCTTCTCCGAGTGCAGGATGCGCTTTACGGCTCTGGAGGACAGCGCTCCGATCTGCGAGTCGGACAGCGGCTGGACCACGTCCGCCAGGCGGAACACCTTCTTCCTGCCGCCGGCGCCAGCCATCCTGCAGAGGAGCACAGCGTCAGGGCGGCCGGCAGACCACCGGGTCGGTTCTGGTTCCGGCGGGCTCACTTGGTCTGGACGGAGGGCAGGATGGGCTCAGGAAGCCTCTTGACGGCGGGCGCCTCGGGGGCGGGCGGCTTCTCGCTGTAGCCGCCCACCACGGAGATGGCCTGGCCCACCATGGAGGACAGCGACCGCCTGATCAGGACGTCCTTCCCCCCCGACTCGTCCTCCACCGGCTCCTCCTTTCCCGACTCGTCCTCCCGCGCCTTGCACTGCTCCAGACCTGCCAGGAAACATCACTGTGATGTCACAGCTGCCCGGACTTCTGATTGGTCAGTTACCAACATGCTGCCGAAACAGCCCAGACTCATTATCCACAGAAACTCTGAAGACTCCAGGTCCTCATGCTACTGCAGCTAGCCACACGCTAGCACAGCTCCTCATGCTACTGCAGCTAGCCACAAGCTAGCACAGCTCCTCATGCTACTGCAGCTAGCCACAAGCTAGCACAGCTCCTCATGCTACTGCAGCTAGCCACAAGCTAGCACAGCTCCTCATGCTACTGCAGCTAGCCACAAGCTAGCACAGCTCCTCATGCTAATGCAGCTAGCCACAAGCTAGCACAGCTCCTCATGCTAATGCAGCTAGCCACAGGCTAGTACAGCTCCTCATGCCCTCATGTTAATATAGCTAGCCTAGTAAACCATCATGCTAGCACAGATAGCCCTGCGGCTGTTAGCGGCGCTGACCTGGTCCGATCCCGGCCGCTGTCATTTGGGTCGCCATCAGCCGGGCCAGGTGTTTGATCTGGGCGTCGGTTCCGGCCGACTCCACCGGTGTGTAGGTGGCCTGGAAGGACGCCGGCATGACGTCCGGCAGGTACACCATGCTGATGAGCACCTGGCAGACAGATGGGCGTCAGCGAGACGAGTCCAGGGCGACACAGACAGACAGGAAGTGGCGGCGCCTCACCAGGTTGGCGACGTTCTCCGGGGTCAGCAGGGGTCGCAGGAACTCGGCCGTGAGGTCGATGGCCGACTGCGGAGTCGGGGCGGCCGCTGGCTTTGGGGCGGCGAGCGGCACCGGCTCCTCCTTGTCCTCGTCGTCTTCGATGAGCGCCGGTTCTGAGGGCAACAGGACTTTGATTAGGCCGTGGGCGGCCGGCCAGAGCCGGGCGAGGGGGGTCACTCACCCATCTTGACCTTCTTGCCCTCGGCGGCGGGCTCGTAGCGCGGGCGCTTCCTCTGCTCGCGCGGCGGCGGCGTGTTGCGGCTGATCTCGCTCTGCGGCATGCCCAGGTCCAGCAGCAGCGTCCCGATCTGGACCTGGAACTCCAGGCTGCACGGATGCTTCAGAACCGACACCAGGTGCAGCTTCAGGTTCTTCCTCACGCTGCTCACCTGGGACTTGGCCAGGGTGGGGGGCAGGTTGGCTGTGGGGGGTAATTATCAATTGATCAGTTTAATCAACTGTTCATCAAACTGACCTCCCTCCATCTGTTCATCCAACCAAACATCCATCCGTTCGTCCATCAGTAGACCTCTGCGACCTCTGACCCTCACCGTGCAGCGTCTCGTAGGCCTGCACCACCTCGGACATGAACATCGGTCGCTGCCTAGCGATGGTTGCTAGGGAGCCGAGTGCGGTTGTCAGGTTGATGCTGGAAATGGCAGGGTGAACCATGAACTTCAGCAGCTTGTCCAGCGCCGCCTTCCCCTCGTCGCACAGAGCGTCTGCAGACCAGAGACATGTTTAGCGCCGCCGCCGCCACGCCACGCCTCCTCTGACCTCTGACCCCGGGCCGTACCGTAGCGGATGTAGGAGTGGTCCCTGGGGACCTTGTCCAGGCTGATGTCTCCTTCCTGTCTCTTGGGGACGTCGGACTCGGGCGTCCGCGGCGACAGCGTGACGATCAGCGACTCGGTGAACTTGATGGCGTGCGTCCGGACGCCGTCGTTCTCCGAGTCGAGCATGCTCAGAACGTCTCCGGTCATCTGGGACACCAAGTCCCAGCAGGCCTCCTGCATCTCCGACACCGACCGGGACCGGACCAGCCACTGGCGGGAAGAACCAGAACTGATCAGGTAAAAGGTCGGGTTCTCTCTGCTGGGTCCGGTTCGGTCCGGTGGGCCCGCTCCTCCTACCTGCAGGGCGACCTTGTAGAGCTGCGTCAGGGACAGGATGGCCTTCTTCACCACGTTGACGCTGTCGTCCTTCAGCAGCAGGTTCAAGTTGGCGATGAGCCGCAGCAGAAGCTCGTTGTCCCGTTTGCTGAACGGGTCAAAAACGACTGGAAGTGAGGTTCTGGAGGAAAATCAGGACCAGAACCAGCAGAGTTCTGGCAGCTCACCAGGCTTCCTCGATGAACCCGATCACAAACTTCCTGACTTCCATGGACCGGTCCGTCTGGAAGGCGATGATCTCCTGAGCAACAGAAGCATTTAAAATCAGATTAAAACACTAAAATATGATGAATCACATAAACTCTGGTTGAATGGCAGCTTCATCAAGTTCGACTTTAAGATAAAAATCTTTGGGAGAATGTAATAAAGTCATCAACATCCCTTTAATGAAAACAGATCTAAAGCTGGATTTGTATCTTTTTAGATTGAGTCATTAACATTGTTAAATCATCATTAAATCATGTCTTATAATGTGTGATCAATAAATGCTTAACTAAATGCATCTTCTAATGTTTACACATTTTGACCAGCAGGGGGCAGTAAATGTGAAGATTTCTATCAATAGATCATTAAAACTGAAGAACTCAGTTATTTATGATGAAGTTAATGACAGAACAGTGTCTTTATTCTAGGTGTAAAAGTCTTCATCCAGGCTTACTTTTATTTACTTTTTCATAACTCAATTTTTGTACTTACATCCAGGAAGTTGTCCAGAAGAGACGGATCCTTGTTGATGATGAGTTCCTGAACCTGAAAAGACAAACAGAATCAGAGCTACTGCAGCACAACCTGCCAGCAGGGGGCGCCCCTTCGAAAACACACAGAATTATGGATTTTACTGAAGCGAAAACAAACAAACCTGTTTAAGAACAGTGAGCTTTTCATCTGTGGGGATCAGAGCCGCCTGGTTCAGCAGCTCCACCACCTGAAGAAGAAAAAAAAACATTTTATGGTTTCTAAAGGAAATAAATGAGAAATGTTTCAGATAAAACAACAGCAGCAGCAGCTTCATTTTCCACAAAATGATCTCTGTAGCAGAAACTGCTGCTCCATAAATATCTATTAAATGTTTTTCTTCTTTCTTTCAACGGTAAAGGAAACTCAGACGAAATCCTGAAATCCAGGATATTCCAGACCAGAAAGGATCCACTGTCTCTCCAGGATCACAGACGATTTCTAAAAGGAAACGTCTGCATCAGAAGAACCAACTCAGCTGCCTCCTTTACTCAAAGCAGAGAAGCTACAGGCAGATGATGAAGCTCCGACCTCATCGCCATGACAGGAGACGATTGCTACGGTGACAGACCATATTTCTTGACTACCTGATCTAAATGTGGACAGGTGCAAAGAATGATTCTTCATAAAATCAGGAAATGATGGCCAACCCTGAGCATCCGCTTCGTTACGCTGGAACGCAGACTGCTACAGGAGGTCCTTCTTGTAAAATCTACAACTCTCTGAAGAACTTTTAATTTGATGTTTCTTTGGGATCGGAAACATGATCCCAAACAGAAAAAATGAATTGGCTGATCAGTTTCTCTCGGTCTGGATCCTTTAACTGATTCATTATCATTACCTTCTCGCTGGTGGTGACGTCGAGGACAGCAGGCGGCTCCCCGTCCTCTGAAGGACGCTCCATGATGCTGCTGTTAGTGGATCACAGTGAGGACGGCATGGTCTGGAAAAATCCTGGAAAATCCTGGAAAACATGGAACCGATTCAATGGAAGTTAACCAGAAAACTGGAGTCCAAATTCTTCACACCGAAACACGAACCGAGTCACTAACAATAAAGTGGCTGATATTTACGTCATGAATATGAGCAAATAAAATAACCGCAAAGGTTCAAAACGAATTTTAATTAGAAAGTGCCACAGTTATCTTAGCCGACATGCTAACCATGATGCTAACCTGCTCCGTTTAAACTTAATTAAAACATTTGAAACCCAAAAACATACCGCTTTAAATCTGTCCTCTGGTTAAAGTAAGTATTTATAGCTGACCGTCAGGAAAATAGTTTCTTTCCAGAATATTTAATTCATTTATTTCTTACAAAAACAAACCTTTAGCGTGGAAGGCAAGAAGCCATTCTTCTTCTTCTTCTGCTTCCGGTTTTAGCTCTGAATCAGTGCGTTTGTGCAACACCACCCCTACTGTAAAGAAGGCGGATCGGCATGTCTTGGAATCACTGTATGAGGACGTCTCACTATCTTTGATCCACTATATACTGTTTTAGTTTTGTGTCATAAAGTTAAATAAACTATATTTCCTAATTAAATAAATCGTATCCTTATTTCCTTCAGTTTCCAATATTTCCGGAGTACATCCTTTCTTATTTTTATTCGCCGTCTTTCTCGTTCAGATTTAGAAACAAAGCAGTTCAGCAAAACATCTTTTACATTTTATTTTATTTTATTTTATTCTTTTACATTTTATTTTATTTTATTTTATTTTATTTATGCAATGAATTCAATTGAATGAATTATCCACTGTTATAAGACTGCGGTTAAATGGGACATATTTTGAGTTCTCTAACTCAAACAGGCTAATAAATTATAAATATAAATTGACTGGCTTTTTCAGTTTATGAATTCACCATAAAGAGCTCATAGAATTATTACAACTTTAAACAAAACAAAACATGAAATTGCGACGAAAAAAAACAATAAGATAATATTTGGCTTCTTTAATATCACAGTTTAATAAAATGTGTAACATTGAACACATACTATGTAAATACTGAGACAATTTTATCTATAAAACAACATCTTAATGTTAGAAAACCTGTTCAAGTTTCTAGTTTTTGTTCTGTCACATTTTAGGAATACATTTCCCAGAAGGCTTTGCGCCGCCAGTGACTCTGCTAGCCAGTTACGAAGAGAGGAGGAAATGCTAATGTTTACAACCAGTGAAGTGGCTCTAGTTTCCCAGTAAAACCACTGATTTAGGTTATTTTGCTCCACGGAGTGAAATGACAGTTAGATAATGTACCAAATTAAATGACGAGGTTAAACATTCAGGTAAGAAAAATGGATTTTATCGCATTTTTAGTCTGATATTGTAATTGAGCTTGTTAGCGCTTAGCTTGATAAACATTTGGCTAAACTGCGACCTAAACCCGAACATCAGACGTTTTATGAGTATTTATGCCTCTTATTGACCTTAATGTTGTTTATTGTGGATTAAAGAAGAACGGCGAATTGGTTTCTAACATTACTATTACATATAAACATAAAAACTGTGCTACGCATTGAATTTAGTCCCGTCTAGTCCAGTGCAACCAGCTAGCTCCATAGTTAACCTGGTCAGTACCAGAGTCCAGTTGGGTTTGCAACTGAAGATGTTCTGGTTCTGGGACAAGAGGTTCTTTAGAAACCAACCAGCATGAGCAGAAGGTCAGGGAGGTTCTGGTTCCTTTTAAACCTGGTTAGCGTCTACAGCAACCACCAAAGCTCTGATCAGTTCACCACCTGGAGACAAGATGGACAACCTGCAGAGGAGATGGACTCCTCGGATCTGACTTGCCACACTTTTAAGATTTTATTTAAAGGAATGACAAAAACTTCAATCACTTAATGAAAAACTCTCAATAGAATAGATTGGGAGGTGCTTTCTGATTGGCTCTCTGGGTTTGCAGTGTCTTGATTGGCTGTCCGGGTATGCAGCGTCCTGATTGGCTGTCTGGGTGTGTGCAGCGTCCTGATTGGCTGTCTGGGTGTGTGCAGCGTCCTGATTGGCTGTCTGGGTGTGTGCAGCGTCCTGATTGGCTGTCTGGGTGTGTGCAGCGTCCTGATTGGCTGTCTGGGTGTGTGCAGCGTCCTGATTGGCTGTCTGGGTGTGTGCAGCGTCCTGATGGAATGGGTGTTCGTTATGAACCGGATGAGCTCTCAGGGCAGCGCGGCGGCCCAGCGGCGGCGCATGGCCCTGGGGGTGGTGATCCTTCTGCTGGTGGATGTCATCTGGGTGGCCTCGTCTGAGCTCACCACGGTAACCAGCTTTCATTTAAATACAGACTGGAAACCAGTACAGTACCAGTAAACCAGTACAAACCACCCTGACCGTTTCTCTGCTGACCTTCTCTCCAGTACATCTTCAAACGGCAGGACTACAACAAGCCGTTCTTCAGCACCTTCACCAAAACCTCCATGTTTGTTCTCTACCTGTTGGGCTTCCTGCTGTGGCGCCCCTGGAGGCAGCAGTGCAGTGGCGCCCTGAAGCGCCGCCAGTCTGCCTTCGTAAGTCGCTCTGCTCTGTTAGGCTGCAAATATTTAGAATTTTATTGATACAAAGTGGTCTTGAAAGCTGCTTCATGTTTTCTGTTATTTCTCCTGAAAACTTTGATCTTTTGACCCTTTTTGTTGAGTCAGGAACTGATTTTCTGTCATTTCTGCTGCAGTTTGCTGACGCTGAGGCCTACTTCGCTCCCTGCACCACTGACAGCGCTGTGAACAACTGCTTGGTGCGTCCTGCAGCGTCTGTCAGGGTAACAGCCGCTCTCTGTTTGTCTGTGGCCAGTAAAGAGTTTCTTCTTTGTCCGGTTTGTGCAGAGCGAGCCGCTCTACGTCCCGATGAAGTTCCAGGACGCAGCAGCCGATCCGTACGACTGTTTACCTGCAGACTGTGAAGCCGGTGAGTTTAAGTGTGATTTCAGTTTTAAATGAAACTCAAACCTCATTACTGATTACAGACATGAACCAGGCTGGAAAAACACAAGGGTCAAAGGTCAGCTGGAGTCCTTCATTCTTCAGAGATCAAGATCATAGTCAAATGATTTTAGGAATTAATGAAGAAAAATAAAATATTTAATATAGTATATAGTACAGGATATATACAATTATACATATATAATAATCAGAAAATTAATAAATAAGTGAAATCAAGATAACGTTTCAAAAACTACACAAAAATATTTTTAAAAAGTATTATTCCCAACATCTCAGACGACCAGCTGGTGCTAACATAGCCACTGATGCTAACATAGCCTCTGATGTTAACATAGCCTCTGGTGCTAACATAGCCACTGATGCTAACATAGCCTCTGATGTTAACATAGCCTCTGGTGCTAACATAGCCTCTGATGTTAACATAGCCTCTGGCGTTAACATAGCCTTTGATGCTAACATAGCCTCTGATGCTAACATAGCATCTGAAGCTAACATATCTCCTGATGCTAACATCTGAAGGTCTATGTAGCTGGTTAGCATCAGTGAAGGTCCTTGTTCTTTGGTTTAAGTCTGATGATGTACTTCCTGTTTGGAGGTGTTTAAATGAGTCCCCTGCTCCGATCCCCCAGCCTCCAGAAAGCAACGGGTTCGTTTCAGCAACATCATGGAGGTGCGTCAGCTGCCGTCCACCCAGGCTCTGGAGGCCAAGTTGTCCCGAATGTCCTACCCAGCTGCCAAGGACCACGAGGCCCTGCTGCGCACAGTGGGGAAGCTAACCATCACCGATGTGGCTAAAATCAGCTTCTTCTTCTGCTTTGTGGTGAGAAAAACTGGTCCTCCACACAGAGGAGCTAACGGTTCGCTTAGAGCTTTAATGTTCTGATAACTTGAAACGTTTAAGGCTCAAGAAACTTTATTGAGCAAACAAAATGAACAATCTGGGCATTATGGATGCATTTAAGCAATTTAACGTTAGCTTCTGCTAAATACCAGTGTAGATTAAGCCCTTTATGTTTAGCACAGTTAGCTTTTTAGTTAGCAACACGAACTGACTGGCTTAAAAGTGTTTTCTAAACTGGATCATATTTAGAACAGGTTTCATCTTTAACTGGTCCCTTCCTCCTCTGACCTCCAGTGGTTCCTGGCTAACCTTTCCTACCAGGAAGCTCTGTCTGACACGCAGGTGGCCATCGTCAACATCCTGTCCTCCACCTCAGGTCATTCTCTCCTCCTCTACGTCTGACACTGAAGTTTAGCTGAGTTATGTTGACTGAAACCTTCTGTGATGTCACTTCCCTCTTCAGGCCTCTTTACGCTCATCTTGGCAGCCATCTTCCCCAGTAACAGCAGCGACCGGTTCACGTTGTCCAAACTGTTGGCGGTGGCTCTTAGGTGAGCAGGTGCTTTAGCTTTCCAGGCGCTAGCTAAGAGTTGTTTCAATGGTAAATGTTGCTGCTGTTGGTTTTCCTGTGTTTCAGCATGGGAGGAGTCGCTCTGGTGAGTCTGTCTAGCATGGACAGCCCTGATGAGAAAGGAGTCATAGGTAACCTCAGATCTACTGTCCCTCCGTTGGTGGAAGCGTTTAGCTAGCTGTGGCTAACCGTTAGCGTCCTGCAGGCTCTCTGTGGTCGCTGGCGGGGGCCATGCTGTACGCCGTTTACATCGTCCTCATCAAGAGGAGAGTGGACCGCGAGGATAAGCTCGACATCCCCATGTTCTTTGGTTCGTCAATTCTTTATTTAACCCTTCTAAATGTTTTATTACTTGAACTGGATGGCAATTATTGTGAATCCAAAACTGAGAAATGCTTTTGCACGTTTGCCTTATTAAAAATAAAGGTTTCAAAAAGAACAGAAGCCTCTTAAAGAGACAGAGGCCCAATTTCACAGCGTTAAATTACAAAGTCAAATTTCTTTTAACTGATATTGATATATATTGCAATTTCATAACAACTTCAGGTAGTTACTTGATTGTGCTATAAAATCTCACCATGTGCCTGTAAAATACATAATAATGTCATTTAATACCAGGAGGTAGATTTGGTTGAGTAATGAACTGATTTTCCAATCATTTTTGTATTTTCTGGTGAACAAAAAAAATGTCCTTAAATACATATTTATGTGTTTCTATATATATATATATATATTTCTGTGGCTGTGTTCCAGGATTCGTGGGCCTCTTCAACCTGCTGCTGCTCTGGCCCGGTTTCCTGCTGCTCCATTTCTCCGGCTTCGAGGCCTTTGAGCTACCCAGCCAGCTGGTCTGGACCTACATCCTGATCAACGGCCTGATCGGAACCGTCTTGTCTGAGTTCCTGTGGCTCTGGTGAGAGGTCGGAGGTCAGAATGCGTTTGGACCGGGTCGTGATGAGTGACGTGTTTTCCTCTGCAGGGGCTGCTTCCTGACGTCGTCTCTGATCGGGACTCTGGCTCTCAGCCTCACCATCCCGCTCTCCATTCTGGCAGATATCTGCCTGCAGAAGGTCGACCCCTGAAGCCTGACCTCTGAGCAGTGACTCCTCTCCATGCTCCGGACTAACTGTGGTCCCTCTGCAGGTCCGGTTCTCCTGGCTGTTCTTTGCCGGAGCCGTCCCCGTCTTCCTCTCCTTCTTCATTGCTGCGCTGCTCTGCCACTACAACAACTGGGACCCGGTGCTGCTGGCGCTGCGCCGCCTCTACACCTTCATGTTCAGGAAGCACCGAGCGCAGAGGTACGGCGGCCTTAAACGGTCAAAAATATGTTCAGGAAGCACCTAGCGCAGAGGTACGGCGGCCTTAAACGGTCAAAAATATGATCAGGAAGCACCGAGCGCAGAGGTACGGCGGCCCAAACGGTCAAAAATATGTTCAGGAAGCACCGAGCACAGAGGTACGGCGGCCCCAAACGGTCAAAAATATGTTCAGGAAGCACCTAGCGCAGAGGTACGGCGGCCTTAAACGATCAAAAATATGATCAGGAAGCACCTAGCGCAGAGGTACGGCGGCCTTAAACGGTCAAAAATATGATCAGGAAGCACCGAGCACATTGTTGGAGAAACGAACGAGTTATTTAAAAGTTAATAAAAACAAAGCTGCTGGCTTTTAGGTGTAAAACCCAAATATGGAGAGAAATCAGTGGTTAATATGTTTGTGAGGATGATGATGATCACGATGTGCCTCTTCCTCCTCAGACTGTCAGACGAACAGTCTGAAAGCCTTATTCCTCTGCACTCGGTTTCCCCTGAGGAGGGGTCGTCCTTCTGAAGGTGAGTCTGATTTCAAAACTTCACATGTATTTTCCATCATCAGTTAATATTTCCATTTCAGAATGACTAATGTGACATTTTGAGTTAGAGAGTTAGACGTTCCTGAAGAATTGATCTATGTAGGACAGATCTATGTAGGACGGATCTATGTAGGACGGATCTATGAAGAGTTTTTCCTTCTCTTGCAGCCGTGGAGCCGCTGAGCCAACACGCTGGAAGCTTCCTGGGCGTTGAACCTGTGCCTGTCATCCGTCCGTCCAGCCTGATCTTGTATTTGTGGTTCTTTGTGTCAGTTCTGGTTTTGTAGAACCGGTTCTGGGTCGGATCGTCGTTCTGCTGAGTCGGCTCTACTTAGTGCTGCTGTTTTCAGAAATCAGTTTAAAATCAAACATCCAGTTAAATCCAACTTTCTTTGCTTCGTTTGAGGCGAATGAAACCAGAACAGCTGATCTGGACCTGAGAACAAACTGAAGCTCAGAACCAGTGAAGAACTAAACGTGACGGAGAACCGCTGTGTCACTCTGGACCAGAACACTAATTTCTCCTGGATGGATTCACCTTTAACCTCAGAGGAAATGAAATAATTCAGATTGCTCTGAGTTTCCTCCGTTTAATGGAGATCAGAGCTGAAACCTGTTTCAGACGAAGAAACGTTTATTTATCAATCACTACAGATTTCTACTGAGTGACGCTGAAACGCAGCGGAGCTTCCTGTCTGCCGGGACTTCTGTCCTCAAACAAAGCGCTTCTTCTTCTTCTTCTTCTCCTCCTTCTACTTTGTCGTTCCTTCCTGTGAACTCATCCTCAGCAGAAGAAAAGACGACTCTTCTCGGTTCGTCCGGTTAAATGTTTTTGCTTCTTGGTTTTTGTTTGTTGCACTTTGTTTTTTTGTTTGTTTGTTTGATTTCAGCTGAGAAGATTTAAAGAACATTAATGTTTTATAATGGTGCTTGTGAAATCATGGGTTGTTTTTTCTTTCTCAGGTTCTCTGTCTTGTTTTGAGGATGTTGTACAATCTAAAGAAAAAAGCTTAAAAAGTTATATTGTTAATAATAATCGCCCCTTTATCAACCAATTCGTGAATAATTCTTTTATTTTTCAAAACTGTTTTCATACTTCAGTGCACTATTAAAACATATCTTTCTAAAATTCAGAGTGAGGTATGTTTTGTTTTGGAAACGTGTCTCAGCCAATCACAGGCTGATTCTTAGGTCACTTCCTGGTTATCTTCGTCCCGCCCTGTAGGGGGAGCAGTCACAGTTCCTGACTGAACATCCTGCAGCTTCAGGGCACTGTTTGGGTTATTTAACCTCATATAAGAAAAAAAAATGGGAGTCACGTTTTCCCCGAGTCAGTTTACAAATGTCTCAGTTTGGAACTAAATATTTAGTGTATAATTTGTGTTTGACTCGCCTGGTCTGTAGGTTCAGGCCTCGGGTCAAAGATGGTGGTGAACTATGGCTGTATGTAGGGAACAGTCAAAGTTTTGTAACATTCACGTTTTATTCAGCTTTTATTTTGTGTTCCGATCCGAAGCTTTATTACTTTTAAACATAATGCCACGGTAAGCTAAAGTCCAAACGGTCGTTTGCATGCAGTACCGGTAGGGGGCGCCGCTGTGTGGGAAAGCCTGGGCTAAACTGAGCCGCATTCCTGCAGGATGAGTCTGTTGGAAGGATTTAATATAAACTCTGGTTTCCCTCTTTATCACCAGACTGACGTCCTAATATTTGTTTTCCCTTTTCTGGGATCTCAGTATCAGCAACGTTCAAACAGTTCTGCACCGTAATAAGACAATAAATCAACTTAATATGTCATAACTCCCTGTTAGGCAAGCACAGTCACCTTTGACCTTTGAGTAATGCCACCCAGCCATGGAGGCTTCAGTTGGCTTGGAGCCAGTTTGTTTCAGTCTCACTTACTATGGAAAACTGATTTTAAAACTTCACCTAAACATTCAAACGTTAGTGTTTGAATACTAGTTAATGAGAAAACTCCATATAATAATTAACTGATATAGTAATCTGCGACAGACTGGCGACCTGTCCAGGTGACCTTTCCAGGTGACTCCGCCTCTCACCTGGAACGCAGCTGGAGAGGCAGCAGCTCCTCCCGACCCCGTTAGGGAGACGGGGGATGGAAAATGGATGATGGATATAGAAATGTAAAAACCTGGCTAAAATAAATATTTATTACTGATAAATATTTATCACCTAAAGGTGGGATTAATCCACCTCTAGGAAAATTATAATTCATTGACTATAAAGGCTGAACTTTAATCTAGGCATGTTTCCTGTTCATTAAACTTTAAAAGCAAACTGTTAATTAACTTGACTGTAGTAACAAATAAATAAACAGACCAAGGCTTGGAAATCAACATTAGGAAGTCGTCCCAATATCTTTATGAGGAAGTCATTAGCTCTCAGGAGCTAACTTTAGCTTAGCTAGCCCTTGGTCGTCCCAATATCTTTATGAGGAAGTCATTAGCTCTCAGGAGCTAACTTTAGCTTAGCTAGCCCTTGGTCGTCCTGGAAGCGCTGACTAAAATACTTGTACATTTTTATCAGTAACTTATAAGTAAATGAACTTATAAGTTAAATGTCCTCCCTGGTTCTCCGAATAAGAGTTTTAGCAAGACATTTATCCTTTTAGGGATGTTAGCAAAACATATTTTAATAATGTAATTCAGTGTTTTCCAGTTGAAACGTGAGTTTGACCACAGATCCCATCAGGCTAAAGGAGCTAAAGGGAAAAGATTTCATCCAGTCTGCAGTGAGATGCTGCAAAGTGTTAATAAACGGGTGTTTGCTGCAGTAGGTAGTGCTGCAGCAGGTGTTTGCTGCAGCAGGTGTTTCCTCTCGCTCTGATAGCAGCTGAGATTCAGAGCTTTAATGCTGATAAGGCTGCATGTGTTTAATGTTTAACGGCCTGGAGGGAGGAGGAAACTCACACCGAGCCGGAACCAGGCGCAATGAAGCCATTCATCGAGACAGAGACGAACCGGACCGGACAGGGCTTCAGGACAGAACCAGAACCAGAACCAGAGTCCAGTTTGGAGATTTATTGAAACTCTCTAGGATCTGAGCGTAACTGATAAACCTCTTGGTGAGTTGGGATTATTGTGCAGGAGCCTGTCTTCGGTTCGGTGGTTCTGGCCCGCCGGTTCCGTCCAGAGGGACTGTGACCTGGAGCTGATAAGATAATCGATACCTGGATCGGATCCCAGCTGCGCTGCGCGATGAGCGACAGCAACAAGACCGATGGGGGGATAGACTGGAGCCAACTGGAGCCCACGTATCCCGCCAAGGTCTGCATGACGGTCCTCTACACGCTCATGCTGGTTGCAGGCATTGTGGGTAATTCAGTGACCATCCGGGTGACGCAGGTGCTGAGGCGAAACGGCTACCTGCAGAAGAACGTGACGGACCACATGGTGAGTCTGGCCAGCTCCGACCTGCTGGTTCTGCTCATCGGCATGCCGGTAGAGCTCTACAGCGCCATCTGGGTTCCCTTCGGATCCGCGTCCGGAAACGCGTCCTGCAAGATCTACAACTTCCTGTTTGAGGCGTGCAGCTACGCCACCATCCTCAACGTGGCCACGCTCAGCTTTGAGCGCTACGTCGCCATCTGCCACCCATTCCGCTACAAGGCGCTGAGCGGCAGGCGGACCTCGGTTCTGATCGCCTTCGCCTGGGTCGTGTCCGTCCTCGTCGCCTTGCCGTTGCTGATCGCCACGGGAACGCAGGGCCAGCAGCTGAGCTTCTGCACCAACCTGAAGGAGCACTGGCTGATGTACAGAGCCAGCATCTTCGGGGCGTTTGTCCTCTACATCATCGTGCTGGTCTCCGTGGCCTTCATGTGCCGGGCCATGATCCTGGTGCTGAAGAAGCCGCTGGGATCCACGGACGGCGGAATCAACGGGACCGAAAGGCCCGGGAAGCACGAGAGCGAAACCTCCAAGGCGGCCCGGAAGCAAACCATCATTTTTCTGGGTGAGTTTCTGATTCAGGTTCAGATCATCAACATGAAGGTTAAAGTTCACTGTCCGCCTCAGGAGACGTGACTCAAGAGAGAAATGTTTTATCAGTCATGTGACGTCAGAGTCTCTGATCCAAAGCCACCAAACCAAGTCCTGACCTCACAGTGTGACCTGAAGCCTGACCTGCTGACCTCAGGCCTTCATCTCATTGGATGTTACCTCTGGAGAAATCCACTCCAACCTCAGCTGTGTCACCCGGGAACAGGAACCCAAAGTCCAGCTGGTACCAGTGGTTGAGTACAGACCCGGTCGACCCGGTTCTACTGGAACCAGAACATCTGCTCCACCTCCACCTGCTGCGGTTCTGACCCAAACCAGCCTGTTCCCCTCCTGGCCTGTGGGGGCGCTGCACCAACAACCACTGCAGGAAACGACACTAAAACCTCTGAAGACGCTGAGAGCAACTTCCTGTTTCACCAGATGGAAACAAGATGGCGGCGTCAGAGTTTAGAGCTGGAGGATTTCTCTTTAGTCTTTAGACCAGGAGCCATTTCTGCTGCTAGCGCTAGGCTAGCATGTTAGCGCTAGGCTAGCATGTTAGCGTTGGCTGGATTTACCCAGAATGCCCGGCCCTGTAATCCGCTTCATGCTTTTGGAGCGCTCTCTGGTCCGCTTGCTGATCACATTCAAATGGAACCCAGACCTGGAGGACCAGAGGTCAGAGGTCAACTGGCGTTCAAACCTCTCCAACTGAACAGGACTTTGACTAGGCAGACAGACTGAGCAGGTCGAATCCTCAGAGTCCAGTTTGTTTTCATGGTTTGATTCACGTCTTGGTCGTGTTTGTTGGACAACCTGCTGCTGCACTGATGGCCGTTTTAGGGAACTAGAGCCTTCAGACTGAGGAAGGAACCAACGTCTGTGCTTTTAATGCAGGAAGTGACCTCATGAAACTAAACAGTTTCTGCTGATCTTCATTCGTTGTTATTTTTTTTCCTTGATCATTTTTATGTTCTGATTTTGTGAACTGGTGCAAAATTCCTTTGTTGTTTGAAGGATTGTTTTTAACATGATTTCTTGGGTTTGCTGTTTGTTGCTGCCATCGTCTGTCGTCTGATATCAGTGTTGCTGATCAGAAATCCACTCATCGGTCGTTAATCGAGTTTCGCCCAAACCGCTCCAGCTGTTCTGTGTTGCGTCACAACGAGTCCAACGGCGACACGACGGTTTCAAACTGAGCCACGAATCCTGAGGATTAAACAGAGATAAAAGTCCTACAAAGATGGAATGTGTTTCAGAGGCAGTCAGGTGTTCAGAGTTTGCCAAGTCAGATCAAATATTAATAAGAATCTGCAGGATAAAGAGGCTGTGAGCAGCGAAGTGGACGAGCGGAGGGACTGAGAGGAGCTTTGTGTCGGTCGGCTGGGCGGCGGCCAGATCAGCGCCGAGACAAGATGTGAAAGGAAAACAGGAAACGAAGCGTGGAACAGCCGTCTGGTTTCACTGAGTTCACAGCAACAATGGAAACATGAAACCTGCATCTGAAATATCCTGGATTCAAACAATCAGAATGAATCCTTCAGATTTACAGTTACATAAATGATATTTATATATAAACACTCAAAGAGCAAAGAATGTGATGAAGGGGCTTTTTGGAAAATGACGCTAACGGCGGTAGGCTAACCTGCTAATTCATAAATAAAAAGCTTCTGGATGTTTTTTATCCCTGCAAACTCTCAGCATGTTTAGCTTCCCATAGACAAATGTTTCTGAAGCTCATCTCTTATGTTGTGTTTTTACTAACTTTAATTCAAAAGCATTAAGTTAAAAATTTGCTCCTCAAATTATGGTGATTATTTTCTGTTTCTAACTGATTCAACATTAGTTAAGAACAAGAAGTTATTCTTCCTCTCATCGGTTCTTTGCATATTTTGGAGAAAAACAAGAGCTTTGCATCATTTTCTCTGATCAGATCTGCTGCTCACTGCAAACAAACATCTGGAATAATGTCATCAGCCTCTGATTCAGACTTTATGACTGTCGCCTCTGTTTATTGGAAGCCTCCAGCGATGCTAATCCAGCGGCTAGCGCAGGCTTCTGCTTCCTGTTGCAGAGGAAGTTCTATTTGCGGATTCTCCGAGCCGCCGGGTCGCTCATCAAACCGCTGGGCTGCTGATGCTGCTGGTCGCCAGAGCAACTCCAATAACCAGCACTAGAATATTGATGCCCACATAAATATTGATGAAGGCTGATATTATGTTTCCCATGGAGGAAAAATGAGTTTTGTTTTATTATTGACATTCATGGCATCCCACTAAAAGAAGAAATTAATCCTGATCAACTTTCAGATAAATCTTAAAAAATTAATCTTAAAAAATTTGTTGCAAAAAGTTTCAAATTTTGAGTTTAATCCCAGAAATTGAAAAAAAAAAATCTGAGTCTAAAAAGTCAAACATTTGTAAGAAAAAAAAAGAGAAAATTTCACAAATTTTGTGTTTTGTTGCCATGTTGACGTGTTGCCTCTCCTGTTGCCATGTTGACGTGTTGCCTCTCCTGTTGCCATGTTGACGTGTTGCCTCTCCTGTTGCCATGTTGACGTGTTGCCTCTCCTGTTGCCATGTTGACGTGTTGCCTGCCTTGTTGCCATGTTGACGTGTTGCCTGCCTTGTTGCCATGTTGACGTGTTGCCTCTCCTGTTGCCATGTTGACGTGTTGCCTCTCCTGTTGCCATGTTGACGTGTTGCCTCTCCTGTTGCCATGTTGACGTGTTGCCTCTCCTGTTGCCATGTTGACGTGTTGCCTCTCCTGTTGCCATGTTGACGTGTTGCCTCTCCTGTTGCCATGTTGACGTGTTGCCTCTCCTGTTGCCATGTTGACGTGTTGCCTGCCTTGTTGCCAGGTCTGATCGTCGGCTCCCTGATGCTCTGCTGGTTTCCCAACCAGCTGCGGCGCCTGATGACGGCGGCCGTCCCCAAGTCTTCCTGGTCTCTGTCGTACTTCTGGACCTACGCGTGGCTCCACCTGGTGGCCGACGCCTTCTTCTACCTGAGCTCGGTGCTCAACCCGTTCCTCTACAACCTGTCGTCTCGTCACTTCCGCCAGGTGTTCCTGCAGGTTCTGCGCTGCCGCCTGACCATCCAGCACGCTAACCGCGGCGCGGCGCTGGGCCCCCGCGCCGCCTCCGCGCGCTCGCTGCGCCCGCTGCTCCAAAAGTCGCTGCGTTTCGGCCGGAGGAGCGGCGGCCAGCAGAGGGCGCCGCCCACCTTCACCACCTTCCAGAGCGACTCGGCGCCGTCCGGCTGCCGGGTGGCCGTCAGCCTGAGCGAGCAGACCGGACCGGAAACCAGAACCGAGACAGAAATCTGAAAGCAGAAGCTGCTCCGGCGATGAGATGGTTTCATGTTTCAGAGTTTCTGAAAACTGTTAGAGCAAAAGAAATTATACTTCACAAAACGTCTGAACGTTTGGACACATTCAGCAGAAAACCTCCAACACGGTGGAGGAGGGGTGATGCTGGGGGCGTCCAGCCGGGTCCAAATCTGCAGCAGAAAACATGACGCGTTGAATTTGTCGAGTTTTTCTAGAATCTGCAGCTCAAGTTTACAGCAACTTCAGTTTTATTACATTATTTTCTAATAGTTTATATTTATCTGAATTATGGCAGTAATCATCTTTAATAACTCAAATTGTCACAGAAATGATTTTCATTTGTCTCCTTGACATTCTGACTTCCTGAGTGGCCTAGTTAAATCCTCTCCACTGCAGTCTGCAGGGTGCCGTGGCCCCCGGCTGCCTGTCTCTGAGGGCCGGCCCTGAGGGCCCCGCTGCCTGTGTCTGTATGGCAAGACGATTTAACATAAAATCAGCTTCGCCCGTTACATCCCAGATTTCTGTATTAGTCTGGTTTCCTCCCGCTGCCATGGTAACCAGGATTTAGTCTGGATTAGACCTAAATGAACTAAATTTGCTGGATTAAAACTGAAAACAGGAAGAATTTTCAGATGAGTTGATATAAAATCTGTTTTTATGGCTGAGAAAATATAAAATTTAAAAAAACAAACTGAATGTTTTTCATTTAATAATAAAATCTGATTTTAACCCAGTTGAAGTTAAATAATCTTACATTTAATTTTAGTTTTATCCGCCAGGTTTGATACTTAAGGAACTCAAGGAAGGAGGAAAACCACAGAAGAAGAAGGTTTGGCATTTCCTCCATCGACACCCGGATCTGTCATCCAGAAAATCTCCAAAGAACCGATGGGATTATTTCCAGCATGAATAATTTTCATCTGGGATTTACAGGAGATTTATGCCGGTTTAACGGCTCAGATGGGAAATCCTGCTAAACGGTTTCACACAGACAGGAAGTCATTAAATCAGACTTCCTGTGTTAATCAGCAGAAACATCCTGAACTCCTTTTGCTTTTTATCCAGTTTTCATTTCCTTTCCGACTGAAACAAACAGAACCGATTCGGTTCTGAGTCTCGCTGTGATGAAGAGGATGAGCTTCACCTTCATCCCGCCCATCGATCCAATGGCTGCTGGATTATTCACTCAGTGGGGCGTCACATCGATTTACTTCCCCCCTGCTGTTTCCTGTCCAGATCTCACCAACGCTGTCGACTTATTTCAGCTTAAAGATAAATATCCACCTTACAGATGACTTTCATTTTTAGTAAATATTTTAAATCAAACTAAAGTTAATACCAAAGATTATTGGGAGACATTTTTAAAGTTCAACTGAAACTGAATAATTTGGGTTAATTTAACAGGATGAATTCATTCATTCATTCATTCATTCATTCATTCATTCATTCATTCATTCATTCATTCATTCATTCATAAACACAGATAGCTCGCAGATCGATGCTTAGCTAACATGCTAATTCACTTAGCAATAATTGGAAGTGAACTATCAAAATAAAAGCTGGTTTTGTTTCTTTTTTTTTTTCGACCAACATTTACATTTATTTAAATTATGAAACAAAGTAAAATCATTTTAAGGGTTAAATATTTATTGATCTACAGCAGCAGGAAGTCATAAAGACCCAGCTTTTATTTTGGCAATCCACTTCCAGTGAATTAACATGTTAGCTATAATATTTAGTTTGAAACTGTGATTTTTATAAATAACATGGTTAAAATATGACTTTAAAAGACTAACCTCCATTCATTTCTCCAGAAGAAACTAAATCATAAAAGTTATTGCTGATAATTTGTAGCTAATTTTACAAGCATGACTGAACTTCCTGTTGGTTTGTCCCAGTAAAACACATCAGTGATAAAATGAGACGTTTGAACATTATTAAGTTTTATTTTCATGTTTTTCCATCTGAATCCGTTTCCTGCAGACGCTCCGTTCAAAACCTCAACTTTCTGACAGACAGATGATCAATCGCTCCAATAATCAGCTTTAACTCCGTCTCACTGGTCCATGTTCTGACTTTCTTCCCGCGGCGGAACAGCGGTTCTGCTTGGCGCCGTCGTCATGACGACGGCGCCAAACTCAGATGAATAAAATGGATTTATTAGCAACATGTGATGCAGAAGGTGCAGTGATCTGTGCTCACTCAGCCCAGCGATCCGGGATCAATGAGCCACAAAGACCAGAGAGTCGTCAGTATCCGCCACCGCGCCCAACGGCGGCCATGTTGGCCCGGCGTGACAACATTCATAGTTTCTTTTAAAGTCTTTCTATTTTGATTATTTTTATATATCTGCTGTCTGTTTGTCCTTAACTTGATCTGTTATTACCTCCACTCAAACATCAGCCTGTTAGTTTGAATATTAGTAAATGTTTTGCCATCTTGGAAATATGAAATAAGTTCACAGAGCGATCTGTTGCAAAAATACAGAACATAATCAGTTTTCAAAAGTAATGTATTTAAATACTTTAGTTTCACTGATATTCAATTCAACAAGTTCAAACTAATTTATCCAACAACGACTTGCGGAAGCAGAAACGTGTCCTTCTGAAATAATCGCTTTTTGGAGTTGGGCTTTTTAGCAGCAGAATCCTGAAACAGGAACCAATCCGCCATTTTGGATGTGGAGTTACGACCCAGGCCGTTCTGTCCTGTCCCTGACCCCCGACCCCTGACCCCTGACGTGACTTTGACTGATCGACACTTCAGAGGGCGCTGAGCCCTGGACCGGGCCAAAGACAGGAAACACAACTCTGGAGTCACCATGTGACTGACTGACTGATTGATTGATTGATTGATTGATTGATTGATTGATTGATTGATTGATTGACCAGGTGAACAATGAGCTGCTTCAAACCAACATATTCAGACCGTGAAACATCCAAATGCATTAAAATTAATCCACAACTAAGAAAATAATCTGTTATATAAAAGGTTAATTAATATTAGTTACAGATTAATAAATGAACTAAAGAAAGATAAAACTAATGAAGGTCATAAACTCTTCCTGAAGTCCACAAACATGATCACATGTTTACTCATTTACTCCGTTGAATTATTGATATTCTTGTATTAATTTGGGTTTTCTGCCTCCTCTGCTCACATCAACAGAAAACGACTCCAAAACAAACAACCTAAAATAAAACGCAGTGAAAAGAGAAGCGATGAACTGCAGGAACCTGGTGGAACCGACTGGACCCAGAAGGTTCTGCTCGGCATCATGTTGGTTCAGGTGAAGTGATGAAGTTTCTGGCGCTGAGATAAAACCAGGAAAACCATCAGAGAAACAAACATTTAATCAAATATGAAATGCTCCTTTAATTGGTGTAAAAGCTGTTGTTGCACTGTGATGTGAAAACTGATCTATTCTCTTTATTTCTACCCTGTTTACTAGTGAGCTGTTAGCATGCTAATATCTCAGCTAACTGACATGTTAGCATGCTAACTCTGTCCTGACAGTAGAAATGGCGGATCTGCTCTGATGTCAAAGTAACTTCCTGTTTCCTGTTTCCTGCTCTGGTTCAGGGTGAATCCTCTGCTGAGTCTCTGTCAGCAGAGGATGGAGTCCAGCAGGAGGAGGACCAACATGAGGAGCGGGGACCCGGCGGCGGTCACGCCGGACGACGGCAGGGGCCGCCTCTTCTGGCGGGGCCCGTTGCAGAGCGGCGTGCTGCAGCAGCTGATGCAGACAGAGTGGAGCTTCCCGGTGCAGAACTGCTGGTAGCCGGAGGAGGAGATGAGGCAGGCGGCGGAGGAGGCACACGACTTCCTGTACAGGATCCCTGGAGGACAGAGATGATTACAGGCCGGGCCGCTAGGGGGCGCCATTGGAAACAATAAACAACTAACAGCAATAATTTGGTTCATTTAACCCGTAAGAGGAGAAAATCATTTTCAGACATTTTATCATGTTATTCATACATTTATAAATGTCACAGGTCCAAAATGAATATATAAGTGACATAAATATTTAGTTCCAAACCAAATATTTTCAAACTAAATATTTAGTTAGCATGCTAAATATTTAGCATGCTAACTAAATATTTAGTATTTACCTCCATTTATCTAAATAGTTACCAACTAACTATTTATTTACAAACTATTCACTTTTACAAACTAAAAATGTAGTAAACTAATAGCTAACTAATAGTTAGCTTGCTAACTAAATATCTCAGTACCAAACTAAGCAGCTAACTGTAAGCTACGCTAGCCTTCGCTCACCGTCGTCGTTCACCAGCACCTCCTTCTGGCACATGTCCTGGACGTTGACGGTGCAGTTGACGATGAACTCGGGCGCGGCGCAGTCGTCTGTCATCTCACACTGATAGCACTGGATCTGGAGGGCCAGGCCTGCACACACACACACACACACACACACACACACACACACACACACACACACACACACACACACACACACACACACACACACACACACACCAGTCAGGAAACCAGGACCCAACCGCCATGAGGAAGCAGGAGTGGCGCAACGGAAACGCTCAACTCTAACAGAACTCCAGATGTTTCTAAAAGCTAAAACCCAGCAGGACGGCAGAGACAGACCTCTGACCAACAACATGGCTGCCAGTGGTGACCATGCTAACTAATTAGCTAGGTATGCTAACCTTCTGCTAATGCTAAAGCGCTATAGTGACAGTGTGTTCAGTCAATGCTATTGCTAATGCCATAACTTTAACCGCCACCATCAGAACTGCATATAATTCATTTTTTTCATTTGTTTGTTTCTGGTGTCGTTGCGACTCGATCAATAAAGTTTCTGGAATCGACAGGAAGCAGAAAACAATTTTCACCAACATGAATATAAACATCGAAACAGTTAAAGAGTTTCTAACAGTGGAACAAGCAAAACTTCCCCACAGAGAAACTTTATTCAACTAAAACTTTACAAAACAACCAAGTAAATTAACGGCTCACAATTTATCTGGAAATAATTATTTAATTGAAGCAACGAGTGTCAAATGTTTCGGTAAAAAATGCTGAGCAAATTTCCTTGTCTGGGTATCAGACTGGTCTGGGAAGGTTCTGGTGGTTCTGATGGTTCTGAGGTTCTGATGGTTCTGGAGGTTCTGATGGTTCTGGAGGTTCTGATGGTTCTGTTGGACCCATTCTGTTTCTGTTTCTGGTGTTCAGATCCAAATGAAGCTGAACTCCATGTAATCGGTTCAGAGTTCAGAACATCGACACGATTAAAGTTACATTAAAAATGTCTGAAAACCAAAACCAGTGAAGAGATTAATGACATATTTATGTCTCATCGACTCTCGTCTGTTTCTGCTCTTCAGAGCCGCAAAGAGAATCTGATCTGAACCATTTAGAGTCTGAGAGAAGAGAAGCAGATCAGGACGTTCAGTTTCAAAAATAACCAAGGAGAACTGGTTCCTCTGGTTCCCAGTTCCTCTGGTTCCCAGTTCCTCTGGTTCCCAGTTCCTCTGGTTCCCAGTTCCTCTGGTTCCCAGTTCCTCAACGCCTGAAGCGATTAATACTGAGAAGCTGCTCTGTTCATAACCCTCATCAGCTGGAAATCAAAATCATTGGCGAATTTTGAAATAATTAGTTTCAGTTATTATTATTATTATTATTATTAGTTTTGAATCTATTTTCTCTAGTTTATGAATAGAAATTAAAGATTCTGCAGATTTTATGATTAAACTCACCAGGTTGTTGCGCGCAGAGCCACAAACTAAAGGTTCGAGAACCGGACCGGGTCAGAACCGGACCGTTCAGACTGGTTTCTCCAGCTGGGAAGTTAGTTTGGGAATTCCGGGAATGTTGCGGTGAAAGCTGCGGTTCCTACCTGAGCCGAGGAGGGACATGAGCAGAACCGAGACGGTCCGGAGCCGCAGCCGCATCCTGCCAGCCGGAGACTCTGCGCTCCTCTTCCTCCTCTTCCTCCTCCTGCCGCCGCTCGGCTCGGCACCGAGTCCCGCGGCCGGTGCGCGAAAATGCGCGTGCACGTCTGCCTCATGTACCACGTGATCCAATCAGGCATCGCGGCTGTTGCTGCTTAATGACTGTATTGACCATTTGTCTCCCGAAAACTTAATTCCAAAATCAAAAAAGGTCCAAATCTCAAAGGTGATCGAATCAAAACGAAACAAACTCAAACAGTCAACATCTTGCATGTGGGTTCCGGTTTACGCAGTCCAAAAAGGTCAAACAGTCCAAAAACAGCTTTTGTTTACTTTTATTCAGTTTCTTGGGCAAAACATGTCACAGGCTTCGCTAAACCGATCCTAACTCCTGTCTCTGTCTTCACTGACGAAACTGACTCCCTTACTGACTGTTGACGGACAGACAGGTAAAAAAACCATAAGACCACCCACCAGTGTCCTAACTCATCTAAACTCTACATATTTATATTGTGAAACACACCCACTTCCCAAACTGAAATCAATTAACTAATTACGTGAATCACCAACCAAACTTATTTAGAAACAACAAAATAAACATTCTAATTATAAGTCAACTAAAAATAATGGAGAAATGGCTCCTACACTCCAGCCCCTAATTGTGCATTAAATCACAATTACATCTCTGACTAAAGGAGCTATTCTAACAACCTCAATAAAGTGCTACATTAATACAGACAGAAATTCTTCTTTGTCCTTCATTTTCATAATGACGAACCTGCAACAGACAAAAGAAGGAATAGAATAGAGTAGAAAGAATAAAAATGTCTTTAGTCTGCAGTTGGACTGAACGAACCAGTCCTCCTCCATCAGCTTTGACTGCCAGGACTCTCCCCATCTGCCAACATCCTTTTTTATTTCAGCATCAGCAACAGGAAGTGAGTCATACTTTACATCTAACTTGGGCCATTTGTCTTCAGAGTCGTATAGAAACTCAGGACCATCAATCCACCTGCTGTGCTCCAAGAAATCCTCTGCCCTCATTCCTCTTGATGCTTCATCCGCTGGATTGTCTTTGGAACTCACATATCTCCACTGGTTCACTAGTGTAGCTTCTCTGATGATTGACACTCTGTTTGCAACAAAGGTATGAAACCTCTTTGCTTCACTACAGATGTATTTTAGGACAGTGGTGCTGTCAGTCCAAAACACAGACGCCTCCAGAATTACATTTCCACAGAGAAGATTCAGTTCTCTATGAAGCAGTTGGTCCATTCGCACAGCCAGGACGGCCGCAGTGAGCTCCAGCCGAGGGATGGTTGTCTGCTTGAGAGGAGCAACTCTGGCCTTTCCTAGGAGGAATGCCAGATGCACATGATGCTCACTTTGAAATCTTATGTACGACACGGTACCATACCCCACTTGGCTGGCATCGGAGAAATGGTGGAGTTGCGCTGTAACAGGACAAAAATGTTTAGGTTTAATGCAGCGACTCACTTCAAACTTCGAGATCTTCGTCAGGTCATCCAGCCAGTCAGTCCACTGTTTGGAAAAATGATGGTGAACTGCATCATCCCAGCCCAGGTTTCTCCTGCAGAGTTCTTGTAAAAGCAATTTAGCAGTGACAATGAAGGGAGCAAGAAACCCCAAGGGATCGTACAGTGAACTCACCACTGACAATATTCCTCTTCTTGTGCGGGACCGCTCTGGAAGGGAAGCTTTAAATTTAAAAGAGTCACTCTGAATGCACCACTGCAATCCAAGTGCCCGTTCCATTGGAAGCTCCAAATCCATTGCTAGTATTTTCTTTGCTTTGGTGTTATCAGAAACCATTTGTAGAACTGCAGGACTATTACTGAGCCACTTGGAGAGCTTAAATCCTCCCTTCATACAAAGAGATGTTAAATCCTGAACAAACTTTATTGCTTCCTTTTCTGTAGGTAAGGATTTTAAGCAGTCATCCACATAAAAAATTATGTTTGATGGTACTGACCACTTCTGCTGGAAACTGATGTGCATTATCTTCAGCTGTTCTTCTCAATGCGTAATTCACACAGCTTGGGGAGGACACTGCTCCAAACAAATGTACCGTCATTCGGTATTCCTGTGGAACCTGTGTTGTATCACCATTGGGCCACCAGAGGAAGCGAAGACAGTCTCTGTGTTTCTCTGGAACATGAACCTGGTGGAACATAGCTTGAATGTCTGCCATAACTGCTATTGGCTCTTGTCTGAAGCGCAGAAGAACTCCCACAACTGAGTTAGTCAGATCAGGTCCTTGTAGCAGCTGGCAGTTCAGTGAGGTTCCCTTGAATGTTGCAGCACAGTCAAAAACAATTCTTAATTTGCCTTTTCGGGGGTGATAAACACCGTGGTGAGGTATGTACCACACCTTGCCCTCATTTCCCATTACTTGATCATCAGGTACAATTTCAGCATATCCATTACATAGCATGTCATTCATAAATGCAATGTAATCTTTCTTGAAGGTGCTGTTCATGTTAAACTTTCTTTTCAGGCTCAGAAGGCGTTGTTCTGCAACACAACGATTAATAGGCAAGACGGAACTTTCAGATTTAAAAGGCAAATCAACACAATAGTGTCCATTTTTTAATTGTGCCGAATTATTCATGATATTCATGAATTTGATGTCTTCTCTAGACATTTCAATTTGCTCTTGGGATGTTTTTTCATTGAAATCATGATTGTATTGTTCAATTAACATTGTTTCCAGATGTTTAACAGAAATCTTGTTTACAGTGAAAGCATGATAGCCTATTTTGTTCCTTTCACTCCGGAGTGGACCATTGATGACCCATCCAACTCGGGTCCAAACTGCATATGGGCCTTCCTCCTGACTGTTGATCAGCTCCCACGGCTCCATTACTTTAGGTGCATCTGTGCCAATGAGCAAATCTACATCAGCATCTATGTTATGGAGCTTGATGCTTTGCAGGTATGGCCACTTGTCGATGTCCTCCTGTTGTGGAACATTTTGCTTTGAAACAGGCATTAATTTCTGTGTCATGACATCTGGAAGGTCAATGAAATCATTTCTATCCAGTGCTGCCACTTGAAGTCCAGAGATGATGTTTGTACTCACAATGTCTTGATGTCCCATTGTTTGCAGCTGGATACTTGTTCTTTTTACCTTTCAGTTGCAGCTTCCGGGCCAAACTTTCAGTGCAGAATGTTCCTGTGCTTCCTGGGTCCAAAAATGCATATGTCTGCACAGTGATGTTGGTTTTTGGACTCCTGACTTGAACTGCAACGATAGAAAGGTTTGAATTATCTTCATCACAGACCCTGACATGACCACAGGTCTGAGTCATTGTGGAAGTGGTACTTGGAGGATTCTGTGGGTGTCTGGAGAAAACCTCTGTACTCTCCTTGTCGATGTGCAGGACACTTGGATGCTGCTGGTGACAAACAGAACAGACCAAGCGACCTCTGCATTCTCTGCTTATGTGACCCACCTTTAAGCAGCCAAAACACATTCCCTTTTCCTTAATAAAGTTCACTTTATCTTTATGTGGCTTGTCTTTAAACTTAAAGCATTTGTCAACTGTATGATTACTTAGAAGACAATACAAACAGCTATAACCCTTTGAGGACTTGTTCTTATTTTCAGATGGATCTTCACATTTTACTGCAAGAACATTTGTAGTAAAACTATTTCCCCTTTTTTTCTGTTTGGTAAAGCTGCTGTGGGTGTTTTTAGAGTTGAGCTGTTGAAGATCTACAATGTTGCCAAACAGTGGATCAGATATAACTTTAACTTGTTTTTCAATAAAAACAACCAAATCAATGAATAATGCCCTCTGACCCCTGTGTTCCTGCAGGTCACAGGCTACATTTCTCCAGCTCTCTCTCATTTTATAAGGAAGCTTTAGGATTATGCTCCTCATATTTGATGGCAAGTCCAATTCTTTCAAATGAGTAACATGTTCTGTTAAATTTGAGCATCCCTTAAGAAACAGAGAAAATGCTTGCAAAGATTTAATGTCCTCACTTTTAATAGCTGGCCAGTTGTTAATTTTGTCCATGTAGGCCTGTGCAATTTTATATTCGTTTCCAAAATGTTCAGAAAGAAGACTTTTAGCTCTAAGATAGCCAAGTTCTGACGGCAAATGCTGGCAACTATGCACAAGGTCTCTAGGCTGCCCCCTAGTGTATTGTTCTAAAAAGTGCAAACAGTCACTCAAATTAGACGTTTTGGCCTCCACGCTGTTCTCAAACGCTCTTATAAATGATCCATATTGAAGAGGATCACCATCGAAAACAGGGATGTTTCTTGGTGGCAAGGCAGAGTTTTGGTTTTGTTGAACCAACATGGCAGTGATGTCATTTTGCCGCTGCATGATGTCAATAATACTGACTTGTTGATCTAGTTGAACAGTTAATTCATCACAGACACTTTGTGGCTTATCAACACTTTGAATTGGTGGCTTTTGTTTCAGCCTGACAACTGGTTGCTTAGCGATGGCAGAAGACATTTTAAAATCGTCCATATTTCTCTCTGGAACGAATGCTTTGGCACAAGGATCAAGCGCCAAGTTGGAATTGCGCTTTTCAATATACGAATTCATGCCATCAGAACATTTTGAGCCACACTGTGAATTTATTTCCAACACACGAAGTTTCGCGTTGGCAGCCGCTAACTCAGTCTCAAGTTCTAGTTGCTCCTTTTCTTGTTTTAGCTTTTCCTCCAGCGCTTCCAGCTGATGTTTCCTTTTGAGTCCTGCAGCGCGCTCCAGCAGCGCCGCTCTCTCGGCCTCCGCCTTAATGCGAGCCGAAGATGTAGCGGAGACATGGGACACCTGAGAGCCTGACTTGGACTTTACAGAGCGCACATTGGAAGCGCTGTCTTCAGGATTAATTGCGTTATCAACATCATTCTTGTCTTGATCGTAATCATCTGCACTAGGTTGCGCAAAGGGCTTCTCCCGTTCACATAACCAGCCCCTGACAAGCTCAGTAAACTCGTGGTAAGAACTCATTTTATTTTGGAAATGTTCGTTTTGTTTCATGAGTTCATCAGAGGGGAGTGGCAAACTTGTTAAGCTTTTTATGAGACGCCTCTGCATCCTGAGAACATTGAATAAATGTAGCAAGAAGAGAATTCACCGAGTCAACTTTATCATTTGACTCCATCAAAACATTTAAATCGTCCATAATTCGTCCTGCTTGCTTCAATTTAGCATTTCTTTTATCTTGGCACGTTTTTATATAAGACATCAAGCCTTTCTCAGTCAGTTTAATACTTCGTTTAGATGAAATCTCCAAATCACTCTTGGTTGACTGTGCTTTCAATACATCAGACATTTTAGCCAAACACTTTGAACTGCTTGTAGTTTTGTCTGTAACCTTTTTAAGTCACCGGCTGTGCGTAAAGGTGCAGCGCTTTAACTCAGTCTTTCATTCATCATGTTGACAAACTTGTACGGTAACGTTGATCGCTATCATCAAACTCCTGTCGTTTGGCCGTTTTCCTTTACAGCATTAGCAATCGTACATACCGGTGTCACTGAAGAAAGACGTGATCGTTTAGAGCTCGGAGGCAAAGCACCTTCATGGCTTGTGGGCGTGGCCGCTTGCTCCCGCTTTCGGCGTCCAGAGAACAAAGGAAGTGGTTCCTCCAAACTTTACGGAGCCATCCGCAGACTTGAGAGCGTTGATTAAACTCCAGAATCGGCTTTCTCACTTGCTTGTCGTATCAAAATCTCCAGGTCGGGTTCTTTTACTTGAAGTCGTATCGAAAGTGTCAAGGTCGGGTTTTTTACTTGAATTCGTATCGAAAGTGTCAAGGTCGGGTTTTTTACTTGAAGTGTATTGACCATTTGTCTCCCGAAAACTTAATTCCAAAATCAAAAAAGGTCCAAATCTCAAAGGTGATCGAATCAAAACGAAACAAACTCAAACAGTCAACATCTTGCATGTGGGTTCCGGTTTACGCAGTCCAAAAAGGTCAAACAGTCCAAAAACAGCTTTTGTTTACTTTTATTCAGTTTCTTGGGCAAAACATGTCACAGGCTTCGCTAAACCGATCCTAACTCCTGTCTCTGTCTTCACTGACGAAACTGACTCCCTTACTGACTGTTGACGGACAGACAGGTAAAAAACCATAAGACCACCCACCAGTGTCCTAACTCATCTAAACTCTACATATTTATATTGTGAAACACACCCACTTCCCAAACTGAAATCAATTAACTAATTACGTGAATCACCAACCAAACTTATTTAGAAACAACAAAATAAACATTCTAATTATAAGTCAACTAAAAATAATGGAGAAATGGCTCCTACAATGACTTTAATGCCCTGAAATATTTATTTTGCTGATTATTTCAATTCAGGCCTGAAAAGCAAAAGAACCAAAAATATAAAATTTTACTTGATTTTAAAGTAAAACATTTTCTCAGAAATTACTGAACTGATTAAATCAAAACAATGAAATAAAAGATAATTTACTGATTGACAGTAAAGGCTCATGACCAGGGCAGCATCACACACAGGGGCGGCAGGAGAAAGTCCATCATATACCATCCATCCATCCATCCATCCATCCATCCATCCATCCAACCATCCCATCCATCCATCATCCATCCATTCATCCATCCATCCTCCATCATCCATCCGTCATCCATCCATCCATCATCCATCCATCCATCCATCCATCATCCATCCATCCATCTATAGATCTGTGAATCCCCTCATTTCAACCGGTTCTGTTTTACAGTCCAAACAATTCAACCAGTCAGGCAGAAGTACTGAAATAGTTTATTTCTGTTTTTTGGACATAAAACAAAGATTATCAGTCTGAGGTTGCTACGGCGACCGATACACAAAAACATCACTGCAATTATTGGATTCAGAAAAAACAAACACTGCAACAGTGAGAGACAATATGTGCAATAAATGTTCAAACACTCTTCAGTGCCGACTGACAGACGTCTGAGTAAATGTTAGAAAAATACGGGCGTTGTTTTCATCATGCTGCATCCGCCCGGATCAGAACCAGCGCCTGATCCGACCCGATGCCTACGCTACGGGTTCTACACAGAACTTATTTTACTTTGAAAAGTCCCGATCCGATTCTGGTCTCTTTACATTTCATGAACAAAAGTTAGCTTTGATTTGGCTGAAGATTTGATTTAAATCATTAATTTATCAATGGTTTCAGTCAGATTATAGATCAGATCTACTGGACTTTATTCCAACAAGATCATTCATATTGATGTTGTTTTTGACATAAAGTAGATAAACGGTGTGCAACAGGTCGCCGTTGTTCTGTGAGCTCATCAGTTCCTGCATTGCAGCTGCAGGAGGAAACAAACAGGAACTGAACTCATCTTTCAGCCCTCAGGTTGTCTGAATCTGACATTTAACTCCAATTTGAGGAGTTTAAGAAAATAATCTTAAAAATACAAATGAATTATTTACTGGCAACTGTCACTGATTTAAAGCTGGTACTTTGCTGAGTCAGCTGATATTTTTCACCATAAAACTGATTCATTCTTTGGCTTCTTCACATCTGAATCATTCTTAATGTTGGACTTGAAAAGAAAATATTTTTTAAAAACTTATCCAGAGTTGTTTTTTTTGAGTCTGGAACTGAAAACGGATCGGGACTTTTCCTGCCGCTGCCGCAGAGAACTGCAAAAATCAGCTGAAACACTAAAACATGCAGCGCGTGAGCTACTGGAGCGGGTGAGCGTGCAACGTGACGGAGCGCCGTGACTTTAAATGTTCCAGCAGGAAATGGCTCTGATACGTGGCTCAGCTGCAGCCAGAAAACAGAAAACAAGAAGAAGAAACAGCCAAACATTAAAAACGATTCGATAAAATCGATTCGTTGTTCCAGAGAGTCGGAAGATCCTGGATCTGTTTCCATGTCTGAGCGAATCCACAGCATCTATCAGAAGGTTACTGGTTCAATTCCCTGAGCAAAAAGACTCCTAAGGAACCATCCTTCTGATGTCATCACTGTGAAGCGATGATGTCGTCACTGTGGCGTAGTGATGACATCATCGCTGTGCGCAGCGTGGAAACGGTTCCTCCACTGGATGGTTTCGGTCCGGATGAATCAAAGTGAAGCATGCAGGAGAGAAAAAGTTTGAACACCAAAATATTCACATCGTCCAGGAGTTCAGCATTTACATAAATCAGATTCACGTCACAGAAACAGGAAATGAGTCATGAAGTCCTGCCTTAAAGGGACAGTTCAGAGTTCTGCAGGGCGGGTGTGAGGAGGCAGTATCTTACCCGTTTCTGAACCAGTTCATCAGTCGGCCATCTTGAAAGAACTCTGAAAGCGGTTAATGTAAAAACTTGATCCCAGGTTTCAGGACCTGGCGGAGAACCGGAGAACCGGGTCGGGATCAGGCTCTGATTGGCCGGTTCCTCATGGAGGAGGTTTCAGACCAGATGCTGCTAAATGTTTGTAACATGAATATTAAATATTTGCAGGATTTTGTGATATTTCTGTTAATGCTTAACTTTGCGAACATAATATTCACCTTGTTCACTGAGGATGTTTTTTTTTGTTTCATTTTCACAAACATGAATTAAGAAATTAACCACCAATGTTGTTAAATAAAATAAACATTTGACCAAATAACAGGATTACATTAAACAGTTTATGATCAGATATTGCATCATTAATGTTAACCTGATAATACTTCATGACTTTTTATTGGTAACACTGAAACCTGCAGTGATTTTAAAACATAAAGGATAAAAAGTGAAGATGGTTTATGAAGCAAAATTTACATGAACAGTTTGAAGTTATTTTAAGATGGCAGAAATCTGAACAGTCGGATACTGACAACTCATCAGCCTCAGCAGAACAACACTTCAATAATCAATAGTCAATAACCAATAATCCCATCAGATCCGTTTAGCCTCTGCTGTGTTGGAAAATATCTGAACTTTTATCCTCCAGATTTTCATCAGAATATTTTTCATCCCAAACAGCTGAAGGTCGTCGAAACCTTGAGCTAAAAACCCAAGAAGAAGAAGCAAAGGAGGACAGGAAGCAGCAGGACCACTTCCTGTGGTTCCTGATCAGACTCAGCTTCATGTGAGGAAATGATTCATTTATGATTCATTTACTAATAAATGTTCTTATTCAGGAAAAGTTTAATTTGGATGTTATTGTTGGCTGGACGTTTTTATGCAAATATAAATCTTCTGTAAACTTTCACAAAATATTGTAGCTCATTTTTCTAGCTTAGGTGAATTTAAGTTATGCAATATAAATAATTTATACATTTTATTGTTTGATTTGTTTGAACATGTCTAAAGTTTTTATCAAAATAAATAAGTGTGCGCTAATGCTAACATTAGCAAGCTAATCTGACAGCTAATTTTCTTTCATGTTAAATTTGATTAATGATCAAACCATGAAATAAGTTCAAACAGTACAAAAAATGAAACCTCAATAAATAATGTAACCAGAAATATGATACGCACAGAAAAGTTAACCTCATCAACAGTAGCATGCTAATGCTAATGTTGAGGATTTTTAAGATGCAGTCACAGATTAATTCCCTTAAACTTTCAGCAGTTTGTATTTTTATCAGTTTGTTTTGCAGAATTTAGATTATTGTTCAGAAATCATATAAGAAATTTGAATGTTTTAAACCTTCCAGTAACCGCTAACAGTAATGATAGCATCTGGTAGAAACATTGCTAAATTTGTTCCTGGATGTCTGAAACAGTGAGACGTTTCTCTTTATCAATGAATAATTTATAGATTTTATTGATTGATCAGTTTCAACATTTTATCAAATAAATAAGAAGTTCTATTGTTAGCATGCTAATGTCAATGCTAACTTCTTTTATATTTAACACAAAATAAAATGGATTCATGTCCTTTATGGTAAAATCATAAAGTAAGTTCAAATAGTGCATAAAACTATCTGCAATCAATATAAACAGAAAATGGTAGTTAGCTGATGCTAACATTAGCATGCTAATGCTTTTTTCCCCTTCAGGATTTTAGCTGTTTGTCTCTTATTATTCTGTTCAGCAGAATTTAAGGTTTTATTATTCTAGGGTGGTAAGACATAAGTTTCAACCAAAGTAATTGATTATCGTTCATTTCATAATAAATCAGGTAGCATCTGTTAGAAAACGGCTCCTTCTAAATGTTTGTATTGCTAATGCTAGTTAGCCTGATCACTGGGAACAAGCAGTGAAATGCTACTGTTTTAGGACAGGAAACTGGAAAACATTCAGTTTGACGTAAAGGTGAGTTCCTACCTGGCAGGTGAGCAGAAAGCTGCGTCTGCTGTGACATCAGCAGCTTTAGGTTTGGTGGTTTTGTTTCAGCCGGAAAGAAAAAGTAAAACAGCTGAAATCTGATTCTGAAGTTAATGATATGACGCTCTGATAGAAATGAACCTCTGCTGTTTATTTACACAATGCTACATTAGAACGCCGCTAGCTGCCACTTCGTCTTCAGCGTGATGAAGAGGATTTGACTAGACCAGAACGTTTTGGAGGAGAGTTTTAGGATTCATCTTGACAGCCAGACGCAGAGCGCTGCAGCCCTCCAACATGTCTGACAACAGGAAGCAGAGCGCTGTCCTGCATCCTGATTGGCCGGCGCTGCGTCTTTAAGGTGAGGGTTTCCTGCAGCAGATCTTCCAGCTTCAGGATCTCTGCAGTAAAACACGGACGACAAATGAAGGGTTAACATGTGTAAACATGAATCCAGTAGAAAATGAACTGGATCATAAGTATCTAAAACACTCGGATCAGTTCGGTTCCAGAAATGATGCAGGATTAAATTTCAATATGAGAGTAGTTTGTGATTTTTCATTTCACCATCCTGAAGTTGCGTCATGATGTTTTGCTTTGCGTTGAAAAGACGTTGCATCATTTTCATCCCAGCCTTAAATAACCAAACAAAAATGCTGTCCAGATTTGTCAAATGCAGAAAACACAAAGATGGCCGCCGCTGTAAACAGAGCAGAGTCCTCTAAATGAAATACTCCAGTCCTCCAGACCCCAGGGCCCCCCAGGGGTCCTCAGGGCCCTCTGGGGGGCCGCTGTCCAGTGCTACCAAACACTGGAATCAAACAGATTCATTTATATATGAATTACCTCCTAAATGTTGTGACCCCCAGCATTGGATGCAGTCACAGAATACACCTGTGTCTTAAAGAGACAGGAGCCCTGAAAGAATCGCTCACATTTAGCTACAACCACAACTATGGCAAGCCGATTTAACATAAAATCAGCTCAGTCTGACCATCTGGAATTACATTCCAAATATATAAAAATGAGTTTTGAATAAAATCAAAAACATTAACCATCCTGTTGAAAATGTAAGATTTCTGCTTTTCACAGATCCAAATGACGTATTTCATCCTGACGGGTCACACAACCATAATCACAACTATTAATACAACGATGAGTCAGAATTACAGAAATCTGCAAAGAATTGACATTTATTCTCCAAAAAGACACAAATAATTAAATTAAAAACAGATCTGAAGAGATGAAATTAACAAGTTGAAAATAAAAATCTTTTTTGATTTAATTTTTTAATTGAAATTTCAAAATGCTAAATCAGAATAATTATTTAAAACATCAGTAATGTCGTTCTGAACAGTCAGGATGTTAATAATTAAATAGAAAAACAGTTTTATTAAATTTGGAGATTTCTTAATAAAAAGCTAGAAAGAAAAATTACAGAGCATTCAGTTTTGCTGAGTCATCATTAGCTCTTTGCACTGGTTGAATCTTACATATCTGTCTAAAATACATTTAAAATATCTGTAATTGTGATTATAACTGATCAGAACAAAATGTGAAATATTTAAAATTTTTCTTATGACTATTTAATTTCTGACATCTAAAATGTTTCAGATAGTAATTTATTGTAGATATTTTGAATTAAAGCTTCAGTGGTAAATCTGATGTGAATTACTGAGAATATAATTAGCAATAAATTAATTTACTAAGATATCATCAATTGGTTTCGGATGTAAGAGTGGTGAAGCTGATTTTATATTAAATGGGCCTGCCGTACTGCTGTGCTGCGGTCGGAGGGGGGATGTTTGGGAGCGTCAGTCAAGCGCTCAGCTGCCGGCGGCCATTAAGCTCTCCTCTCTGACAAAGATGGAAATTTAATGGAAAGCTTTTTTAAGCACAGCTCAGTTTTCAGGCAGCTCTGAGTTTCTGGAGAGGAAACAGTTTGATTATCGCCAGCAGCAGATAAAGGTTGGAGCAAATCTCTCTGGGCTCCTGCAGAGAAACTGATCCAACATCCCAAGACTAAAGAGCTGCAGGTCCATGTCACTCTGACAATAACCTGATAATAACCTGATAATAACCTGATAATATCCTGGTAAAACCAGTGATTAAATGTGACTAAATGCGATTGAATGCGACTGAATGCCCTGCGCTCCTCGCCTCCTCACAGTTTGCCAGCTGCAGGCGGCTCGGCTCCTGCGGTTGGTTCGCTGTGGATCGCGGTTTGGGTTTGATGTGACTCAGCTTCTTTGGTTCCGTCCCACCTGGAAAAACAGAAAATAAATCAATGTCAGCTTTTAAACGAGGAAACTTTTCTACAAATTTATGTAATTAATATTTACAGATTATTATATTTTTAAACAGTTAGGAAAACGCAGCTGTGAAAACTGTGATTTAAATTCAAACAACCTTTAGGTTTTATAGTTTGTTGCAATAACATCTAGTTTTGGCTTCAGTTTGAGCATTTAAAATGAAAGTGGAGAGATAAAAATTACAATAAAATTTAGCTTTGGCTGCTTAAACTGGAGAAAATAAAGAAAGGAGTTCATATTTATTACTCTAACTGCAATATTTAGCTCAATCCTTATATTATCTATATATTTCTTACCTGGAGATAAATCTATTTTATTGCAAAAGATATTAAAACTATAGACTAAGGCTGCAACATTAAGATATTTATTTCAAACGTTCAGTCATACTTTATCTTTCAGTTTGTAATGTGGTAACTATTACGCTAACAGCTTTAGCCTATTAATTTAGCCTGAGATAATACTAGCTAAAATATTTAGGCAATTTAGGCACTGAAAATATTAACCTAATGACTTAGCATAGCGACTTAGCTTAAGCTAACAGTCAGATATGTTAGTATCAGGTCACATTAGCAAGGGGTTCTTTAGCTTTTGGTTCATAATGTGGCAACCATGTTTGCCTTAAGGAGTTAGCTTAAGCTAACATAAATTAAAACATTCAAGCTAATAATTTAGCTTTTAGTAACATTAGCTTGACACATTACTTGTTTCCACAACAAGGAGTTGTTGTGCCAATGCCAATTATTTGTTAACTACAATTATAACACAGATACTTGTGCTAAATTAATTTATTAACTTAGCACATGTTAGTACTAGGTAAAATATTTAGGTTGATGATTAGCCTCATAAAATATTTACCTCATTGCTTAAGACAACACATTAGCTCAATCCTTTAAGCTAAAGGGTTTAGCTTAAGCTAGCAGCATCCTACAGGGTCAACACGGCCGCTATGCTAGCTGTGACCTGTAGCCTGATGTCTCCTGGTTGAACCTGATTTGACCTGCTGCTGTTGCCCTTCAGGTCTTTGCGCTAACTGCGTTACCTCTGGGCGGTCTGGGCAGCCTGCTCTGGGTGTCACACACACTGGCTGGGGTCACAATGGGGTGAGACGAGGGCTGGAGGAAGGCCACGGTGGGGAAAGGCACCGACGGGATCATGGAGGAGTCGGACAGGGAGGCGGGGAGGCCTGAGCGGCCGCCGTCCCTGCCGCTGGACGGGACTCTCCACCGGGGCAACGGGGACGGGGACACGTCTTCACTGGAGGAACCGGGAACACTGGGAGGGCTGAGCGACTGCTCGGGGGTCGACGAGGATTTGGGAAGGAAGCTGAGGATGGAGGAGAAGAAGGAGCAGGATTCTGGGAGGGGGATGGTCCCGATTCCGCTGTCCAGCGTCCGCATGGCGCAGCGCGATCCTGCGGCACAAGGAGGACAGCTGCAGTGGCTCAGGAGGCACACAGGGAGCTAGCCGCTAGCCGCTAGCCGCTAGGGGGCTAGAGGCTAGCATCTAACAGCTATCCACAAACAGTTGGCAGGATGGAAGAGCATGGAAGCATGGCTGAAGCTTTGAAACGTGTTTATGAACGAGGTAATTAACCAAGAGGAAAATTAATACGATCACTTTACAAATTAAATCTGATTGAGTTCAGAGTAGAAATGGAGAACGAGGCAGATTGACAGAACAACTCTGGGTTCTTTATGATGAATGCAAAACATTTTCCGTGGGTCTGATACTTTCCTCTCTGCCTCCTGGTTTTCCTCAGTTTGCTGGAAGTTTGAGTTAAAGCCCAAATATTTCATGCTTCATCACAAAATGAGAAGATCCAGATATGAGCCACTTTAACCGCCGCTCTGTCTGAACGATGCTAATGAGTGTTAGCATGCTCTGACCGCAAACATGAAATGCACACAATGGTTCAGCATGGCGTGAACGAAATGTTTCTTCTGTAGCTCAACAAACTATTGATGGTTTTACAGGTCAGAGGCATCCAGAGACCGACTTCACTAACAAAACGAATAAACACATGGCAGGAATCCAGAGAAACAAGCTAGCATTCAGCTAACATCCATTTAGCATTAAATTAGCATCCAGTTAGCCTGCAGTGTTTTCCTCTGCAGTGTTTTCCTCTGCAGTGTTTTCCTCTGCAGTGTTTTCCTCTGCAGTGTTTTCCTCTGCAGTGTTTTCCTCTGCAGTGTTTCCTTCAGGCGGCTGAATCCCAGAACATCGCTGAGGTTTTTCCTCAGTCGGGATGTTTAACGCCTGAAAGTCCGACAGACGTTTCAGACGTTTAAACTGACATTTCCAGCTGCTGCGGCTCTGTTTCCTCCTCGCCTCCATTTATCAGTTTTTATAAAAAAAACTCATCAGATTCACATCCCATCATTTAAACCCTGACCAACATGGAAATCAGCAAGGGTCAAAGGTCACCCCCAAACCATCTGAAGACCATCCCAAGATAAAAAATGTTTTAATGATTAAAAAAATTGTAATTAATGAAAAATAATTTCATTAAAACATTTTAAAAAATAAGTAAAAAAAATAATAAAACACAATACAAGATTAAAAAAATTGAATTAATTAAAAGAATAAATATACTGCTCAAAAAAATAAAGGGAACACTCAAACAACACAATATAAGTCCAAGTACATCAAACTCCTGTGAAATCAAACTGTCCACTTAGGAAGCAACACTGATTGACAATCAATGATTTTGTTGTCAGCACATTCAACTTTGTACAGTTCAAAGTATTCAATGAGAATATTTCATTCATTCAGATCCAGGATGTGTTATTGGAGTGTTCCCTTGATTTTTTTGAGCAGTGTGTGTATCTAAGAATTGTTTTCACCAAGTTTTCTGGCTTTAGTCAAAAATAAATCATTTATAAATTCTTACTCACCAGATCAAAAGGAGTTTGGTCAGATTTAACTTCACAATGTGAGAAAAATGTGAATGTGTGTTTAATTCTGGTTCTTAAACCTTTTATGATTCCCTCCTGAAGGGAAACCTGAATAAATAAATCAGTCAAAGCCTTGATTATTATGTGAGAAACACGGTTGGAGGTAATTGGATAATGGAAAGTTTTAACTTTCTCTCTGGGTTTACTGAATTAAGTGAAGGTGATGTTTTCTCCTGGTCTGGTGTTAAAATCATCCCGGAGCTGAAAGCTAATTCTCTCGGCTGACGGAGCAGAGCTGAAGTTTTAATGAGGTGATTAACCCCGGAGGTCGGCTAATGTTCCCTCCGCCAGCCAATCAGGTTCCAGCACCACCTGTCAGAAAACTTCAACAAGCTGCTGCACAAAGCGACACTAAAACCAGAACAAATACATTTTCACTGCCGCTTTGTTCCAGCCGTCAGCAGCGAGTGGGACGGGTTGGATCAGGAATCGGATCTGAACTACAACATGATGATGGACGACGGGAACCTTTCATCAGGAGAAAACCAGACTTTAACAGTACCATCCAATAACATCCAGTCATAATGGAGCAGCCAGCAGCTGGAAAACAGTTTCTCTTAAACTGATTCAGCTGATTTCGTTCCAGCTACAAACTCCGTTTCATCTGATGGGATTTTATGTGACAGACGGAGAAATAAAGGAAAATGACTCATAACTTCCTCTGTGATTAATGAAAATCTGAAAGCTGTTGATTAGATTTGCATTCAAACGAGTGACGGATCTTTAACATGTTCATCTTGATCAACTGAATACATAGATTTTAATGCGTTAAAACGTTTCAGGGAGGAACCTTTGTATTCACGTGTTTCTGGTACAGCTGTAAATCTGATGCACATGTGCTAAGCTGCTTCTCTCACTTAATTTCTTCTTCTAAGCGATTTGATTGGATGCTGGAAAATATTGCTGTTGTGTGCAAATTATGCCAAAAGCAGTTAGCCTATTAGTGAAGGTATGGTAGCTTGAAATAGGACCTCAATGTTAACATGTAGCAGCTAATGCTAATGTTAGCATCCACATTTCTAAAGAAGCTCCATGACTTTCCTGAAGCTCCTTGATCCAAGCTGATAGATGAAGAAAAGATTAAAACTAGAAATATTCAGCCCTCACGGATGTTTATTGAATAATTTAGGAATAAAAGGTTTTGAATTAAAAATGTTGCTGATTTTGTCAGAATCTGGTTTTCATTTGGGATTAGTTAGACCTTTTCATTTCTCAGAGTTTGGTTCCTCTGGTAAGGCACAGACCCCAGCGGATCAATACATCACAACGTTTTGATGAATATGTTTCCGCTTCCCCACGTTAGCGTATCGAATCCAAAACCAAAACAAAGTCAAGCAAGCATAGAAACGCTTTTACAAAATTAAGGAAGTTATTGTGAATTTTACCGTTTCAAACACTTGTGGTTTTAAACCAGCAGAAAGTGTCTCAAAGCTCCCTGCAGTTCTCTGGCTGAGTAACGTAACGAGTAACGTAACGACACTATATTAGCAAACTTTAGCGAACGCTAGCAGATGCTAGTGAACATTAGCGTGTGCATGTGAGGATGGAGGTTAAACCAGGTGGAAGATGTTGGAGCAGAATCTGATCGCTGGAGGCTGAGATGGTTTCAATCAGGAACTGATCAGATGAACGGTGGATGAATGGAGAAGCACAAACTGACAGAACTCAGCATTTTGCAGTTTGTTTGACTGATTTTAGGGTTTTCATCATGTTTCATGACTTACACACGTCTGTCATATTTGGTCTTCACTTCTGTCTGCAAACTGTAAAATGGCAAGCACAGACAAAACCTCAATGCCTGGACGCTCCACCATTGGTCACAAGCCAACTCGTCACGATGCTTTTAAAGAAATCAGGACATTTAGGTGCTGTCTACGACTGAACACTCGACCCGCAGCAGGCGCAGGAAGAGGCTGACCTATGACTGCGTCCTGGCTCCTCACACTGGATCCATTTTCACCGTCAGGTCTTCGGTTCATCATCTGGAGAGAAACCAGAATGATCCATCACAAGACATGCTTTGTTTCTTCACTGATATCTTCAACCTCGTAAGTCACTGGAACCAACCTGGTTCCCTTTAACCGGACCAGACCCAGTTTCTGAGCTGGTCTCGGTCCACTTCTCCATCTCTCATTACCCACTTTTCTGTCGATTCACTATCAAATAAAGGCCACTAGAGCCAATAAAACCTTTAAAAAAGTAAAAGAGTCCAGTTGGACCATTCAAAGTCTTACCTGGGGCTCTGCTAAGATGCTAGCATGTCCTTGGACCTCAGAGAGGGACATTCCTGGACCAGGAATTGAGATGCAGGCCCGAACTGCATCATGGGGCTCTCGTATTCCCACAGAGCTGAAAGAAAACCTTTTCCTGTCATATGGACTCAGGAAGCCGACAATTTACTCAACTATCACAATGTGTGACGCTCTAAGGGACCCGTCATGCTGAGAGGATGTGTCTGTGTGTCTTACCATTCTTTTCCATCACTTTTTCGTCTGTCTTTCTTCTTGTCTGACTTTGCACTCTTTCCTCCCAGCAGAGATGTAATCTTTTGTTCCCGCTTTTCTTCCTTTGCTTTTGGTGGATCCATCTTTTTGTTGCTTGGAGCCGGAAGTTTACTCTTACGGAAACCAAACCAACTTGCAATGCTAGAGCCAGACTTTTGCTTCACTTCGTTCGTTTTTTCATGTTCCTGTGACTTGTGCAAGTTCTCCTCAATGCCAAGCATCACCTTCTCTTCGATGGTGGTTATGGTGCTTTGTCTCTCGGGTTCCTCGGAGACCGGCTCACCAAAGGCGCTGGAAAACTGCTGCTCAATCTGAAGGCGCCTCGCCTGCTCTCTCTGCAGCTTAAGACTTTGAAGTCTTTCACTGGATGAACCCAGATGTGACGGGACTGTCAGTCCTTCCTCAATCAGAAAGTTGTTCAGAAGGGATCGATTCATTGGACAGTGGTAGCTACTGGAGCAGCTCATGCTCCCGGGAAGGACATCCCCAAGAGAGTTCAGCGAGCTCCCGGAATGGGTTTTGATCTGGGTCCGGACTTTTCCAGATCTGTTGAAGCTCGGTCTGTCCATGTAGCGTGCACCGAAGCTCTGACTGCGAGCTTTAGCTCCATTCATGCCCATCACTGGTTTGAGAAGAGGTCTGGTTGACACAGACACAGAGCGTTTAAACAGCCAGCCTTGCTCATCGAACCCCCAGTCCAACATCCCGCTGGCGTCAGATGTTGGCTGGAGAGGCTCAGAGTCCAGGGAGTTGCAGCGGGTCTCAATCTTCCGGCAGGACTTCTCTCGTGAACCAAATTCATGCATCACTTGGGGATCGCATGTGAATGTTTGAAAAGTTTGCAGACTGTTTGGATCGTCATTACTCTGCCTCCCAAAGATCAAGAAGGTACTCGTGTTCTGTCCAGAGATTGCTTCGTGAGACTTAGCATTCACAGGAAGTGTCCTTTTCACAGCATTTGAGGAGGATGTGTGGAGATTACTGGGAACCCCGTGGTAGTAAACATTAGAGAAACAGGTAGGCAGGACTTCAGAAAGCTTTGGCTCACTGATGCTCTGCTGGGATCTCTGTAGGATGTTCTGGTTTGTCGATCCATTCTCATTGCGGCATTTGGTGATTCTGTCCGTCTGAACTGAGTCTGAGGATTGTGACTCTTGAACGGGGAGGTGAGGAATCTTTGACCCATCGGTAAGGAAGGTTTTGATGGAGACGTCTCTCATTTGCAGGTCAGCAAGTTGATTATCTTTTGTGATGTTGGACTGCTGAGTCTCTGAACCAGAACTGAAGTCAGTAGCTGTTGATGGCTTGCCAGTGGTTGAGCTTTGCGGCTGAGTTGCCAGTTTTTTGTCTTTGGTTGTGCCGTCGGAGCTGGTTTTAAGGAGAAGAGAAGTAGTTCGACCTGGTGGTAGCGGTGGCGACGGAGACCTTCGCTCTGCTCTGAACGAATCTCCCTGGCTTTCTTGGCGTCTCTGTTTCCTCGGTGAACAGGGCAGGTTGTCATAGATGCTCTCTTCAGCACAGTCATTGCTTGAGACTCTAGTTGATGGTTTTGTTGGACTCTTCAGGCTGTCCTTGATGCCTGGTGACTTAAGAATCTTTGACTGTTTCACAGGAGATGCAAGCGGAGACAGCTGTTGCATACTCTCAAGACACTTGGAGCCGACTGGCATTGAAACATCTTGATCTTTGTCAGTTTTAGGTAAGTTACATTTGCTGGAACCGTGAGGGTTGGCCCGTTTGCTGGGCACACCATGTCCTGGAGAAGTCACCTGTCCTTTGGGTCTTTGACCCTTGATGAGCTTCTGATGTAGAGGAGAATGGGTATGTTTAAGCTGATCTTGGCCTCCATCTGCACTCTTGCTTCTCAGAATGAAAGCTTTTCTTGCTGAGTCACAAAACTGAGGTTTTGGTTTCCTCTGTGGAGATTCTGAGCTGGTCCAGTCCCTGCTGTCCCCACTGGCTGGATTTGAATGGTCTCTGCAGTGGGGCACTTCCATTGAAGCACTTCGCTGTCTGGCTTCATTCATGCAGCTCAGAGCTCTGGTTGCAGAATGCTGAGCTGAGGAGCTCACATCATTTACCTCTGCTTCTGTTTGCTTGATAGGAAGTCTGCCTTGCTGTCTGTGGCTACAGTCCAGTCTGGATTTACGGTCAGTGGCCTGTTCTTGGTTATTATTCCTGTCGCTGAGCTTCACTCCTGATATGTGTTTATCTAATGAGTTCCTGTTGAGTCCCTCAGACTTTGTGAGGCTATCAGTTGGACTCACACCAGGTTTAACGGTGGGGGCCTCTAAAAACAGGAAGTGGTCAGAGTCGGGTGAGGGGAAGAGACCAGAGCTGGCTGGAAGAATTGAGTCTTCATGAGAAACTTTGTCATCATCCGCAGAAACCTCCAGTGAGTCCAAATGAAGACGTTTTTTTGTTGATTGTTCGCCAAATTCATCTGGATCATCAGAGTCCAGGATGGACGCCTGCGGCTCAGCTGTCAAAGGTTTTCTTGTTGAACTTTTCTTCGCAGGAGAGCCTTGTTGGTGTGACTTGACACCAGAGGAGTAAATACCCTCGTTTGAGGTCATGCAGTCTTTGCAGTGCGGAACAGCTGCAGCTGAGGTTGCCTCTTTGGACTTGCTCATCTGGAGATGCTTCAGGCCTTTCAGGATATGGCCCTCCTTCCATCCCAAGTCCGTTGGCTCAATGAACACTGAATGATTGCTGGATACTGAGCCAGTGCTCATGCGCTTGTCCCGGCTGGAGGCACACTGTGGAGACATTAGACATTGCGTTGTAATCGATCTTTACAACGCCAGTTAAAGATAGAAAATAAGACCAGCACAAAACAAAACAAGAAACGTACCTGCTTGGAGAAGCCGCGTCCGTCAGCCCAGGTGTGGGAACCACTGGAGTATTCACTGCAAGCACTGGACAGAGACAGCTCACTGCCGCTGCCGCTGCTTCGTGGGCAAGTCAGGCTCAGCAGGCTGGGCCATCTTCCTGCAGCAATACTTCTGGCTTTTCCGTTTCTTTGGACCTCCTGGGAAAGATTTTAGAAGTAATCAACCACTGAAAATCACAGGGAAGACTCTGTTGCCTAGTCGACGGTTGGTTTGCTGTCGACTACCAAACCAACTAAAATAAAACAGAAGAGATGCACCGCTCTCACTATAGTGAGAGATAGTGTGTCTCTCACTATGAAGTGAGAGAAGCTAATAATTAGCAGAAGCTAATGCTAAACGCTACACCAACACAGCATTTAAAGCGCTATGCTAGAAATCATATGTTGAAAGACTGAACCCACCAAGCACCAGTTTCTCTACTGGTGTTTCATTCATGTTTTTGTTTCAGTTACTGGGAGAAAAGAGAGAAAGTGAGGAGAGGAAACAGAACCGCTGCCAAAAGTTTTTACCAAGTTCAAAATAAGAGCTCGAGTATAAACATCTAACTACTGGAACATTTGTAAAGGCGTTAACCAAAACGGCAACAAAAATGTTGAACTTTAATTGAAAGCAAATTCACCAAGTAGATTAACATTTTGGAGTTTATTTATTAGTGCGTAAAACGTTTTTAAAACCAACAAAAGTGCAAAATGAAAAATGATCTCAGCTGTTATGGGAGTAGCAGAAGTGAGCACCACTGGTTGATGTTTGGAGTTAAGTCACCATAGCAACAGATTCAAATCCCACAGTTGTCCAGACTCGGTGAATGTTCAGAGCTGCAGCCTGATGAGGTGAAATTATTAGGAAAAACTTTATTTTCCTGGATTTAAATGGGCTGTTTGATTTTCTGACCCATGTTTTTGTGCAGAGCAGGAAGCGAAGTGTCTCTTGTTCACAGATCTGTTAAATACGCAGCGTTTCCAAGTGTTGCGACCCCATTTGAAGCAGTATTGATCGTTTGGAAAGCTGTCATGGTCAGCTTCCTCTCAAAGTCATGAGAGTCATCTGTTAGCAATAATTAATGTGAATAGGAAATAATTGCATGGGGGATCTGGGGACTGCAGCCATTCAGTGCTTTAGCTGATACTCACCTATTATTTGACTAGTTGGCTTTATGCCGCGCCGACGCAGATTAATCTGGGAGCTAATTACAGTCGGCGCGGCGACGCTACTGGAGATTTGACAAAAGCCAAACAGTTTAAGGAAACCTTCAGTCGGAGCTGAAAGTCAGAGCAGCTGAGCCGTTTTACCGGCTGAACTTCCCGTTTGAAGACCTTTTTGATGCAGCAGAGAATCATTTTCATCATTCGATACGCTGCAGTTGTTTTTATTAATCCCTGTTTTTAGAGGGAACATCAGGCTGTTATTACCGCAGCGTTTCATTCTGCTTTTAACAAATCTTTTTTTGCTTCATCTCCCAGTTTTCAGTAAAAGCTTTTGAAATATTCCCCAGGAAGGAAGCGCAGTGCTTTTCTCTTAATGTGTGAATGAGCAGCGGCTCCGGCTCTGCAGCATTAAGGCGCATTAAGAGCAGATTTAAACACCCGATGGTTTACCTGGGACTCAGAAACACGATGGTTGCTGGGTAATGTCTATCAGGCTAATGGCCGCCTTCATTTAGTCCATATTTACTGGGGCAGAAGCTGCAGACTTGGCTTCTTTTATTTATCATTAATTTATGAATATTTTCATTAAACTAAATAAAATATTGCAAACATTTTACTTCCTATAAAACATCAGCTGAATTGCATCATTTAAAATCCACTCAATCTTTCCATCATGGAGTTTTGCTTTGATTCGTTAATGTTTGAGAAATACTTCAATCTCCATGGCAACCATTCAGCTGCAAAACACCTGTATGGACTTAGCCCCGCCTCCCAGGCGCAGCTCCTCCCCCACTCTGCTCCTTCAGACTAGCCAGCAGCAATTAGCAATCAGCTGCTGAGCTCATTAAAGGAGCTGCTGCTCAGAGCAACGCTGGTAAAACCGTTAAAGGGTTAATGGAGGAGCCATGTTGGGACGACTTCCTGGAGGCGGAGCAGGAAGACCAGGAGTTTCTTAAAGAAACAGAGGCCCAATTTTAAAAGCTTTACATCAGGAAGTCAAATTTAAATGATATTAGACATATGTAGCATTTTATATCAATGTAGCATTGATATAAAATGGCTCTAGAATTTGAAAACTTTGAAGTAACGGTGCATTTTCTGGGACAACCTGGAGCTTTTGGCCAGCAGACATTTAAACCTGATGTAGCGTTACCCAGGGATACGGCGCCACATCCTTCTAGGTCCGGCCCTGCTCACCCCAACTTCACTGAGTCTTTAGGAGGAGGAGGAGGAGGAAGGACACCAGTGCCTATAAACTGTATTCAGACCCTCAGACTGCTTTTAATAATCAACCGGCAGCAATAAAACATGTTTTTGTTTTGGACTGAAAACAAGATTTCAATCAAATTGTATGAATATTCCCTCCCTGCAGAGCAGTTCAGCCAGTTGTCATTATTTAGTAGAATAACACCAGAGGGGCTACCTCGGGTCCTCGACCCACACTTTGGGAATCCCTGGTCTGACCTGATGGATGTCCAGCAGGTCAGACCAGCTAAATCTTACCAATGGAAAGTTTGGTGGAAGGACAAGCCTATTTGAGAAAAAGACCCAGAACCATCAGGGACACCAGCAGCCTGAGTTTTGCTGCCAGGATTTCATTGCAGAGAAGTCGGCGTGCAGCTTCTACAACAACATTTCTACGGATCTCTTTCTGCTGGGAGGAGAAGCCGAGCGGAGCCGCTCCGCAGACACAGCAGCTGTGTTTGTTCTCTCCGTCTCTGTTCTCTCCGTTTCCCTCGGCTTCTGTGCGCAATCTTTAAACAAAAAGCCACAGACGGCAAACAAGCAGGCCGAACAAAGAGAGCAACTCTGGACTTTTCTTCCCGGCGAGTCGCTCCGCTCTCACTCGGAGTCAGCCAGCCTTTCGGGAACAGGTGCGCTGTCAGAGCGATTAGGGAAGCTAACAAGCGAATCTCCAGTCAGAAACACATTTTCCATTTCACTGGTTCATCCGTAATTCTCTCTCAGTTATCGGCTGCATTCTAACGAGGGCCGATCCAACATGGAGGCAGCAGATCCAGAACCGGAGCGAAAGACGGACCAAAAAGCAGGAAGATATGGAGAGAAAACACTCCCTCCTTCACTCCTTCATCCTCCCTTCATCCCTCCATCACTCCTTCATCCCCTTCATCCCTCCTTCACTCCTTCATCCCTCCTTCATCCCTTCATCCCTCCATCACTCCTTCATCCCTCCCACTCCTTCATCCCTCCTTCATCACTCCTTCATCCCTCCATCACTCCATCACTCCTTCATCCTCCCTTCATCCCTCCATCACTCCTTCAACAAGCTAGTGGGAGTACATTTCAAACACGGTGACTTCCTACCTGTGAGTTGGGAGCGGTGGATGTTCTGACCCGTTGCTGAAACAGAACGCTCAGGATCCGGTTCTGCTGCTCCAGGTCGAACACGCGGGTCCGCAGCTTCACACACTCCTCCTTCAGGTCCTGAAGACGCAACAAACACAAACTCAACACTTCCCCTTCAAAACTAGCTTCTAAAATATTTCATCTGTAAAAAGATACACTAAGCTAAGCTAAGCTTTGTTATGCTATACTAAGCTAAGCTGTGCTAAGAAAACTATGCTATGCTAAGCTAAGCTCTGCTGCCTTCAGCTGAATGCTCTGTTCATGAAGGTTTCTGCGTCTCTACCATCAGTTTCAGCCTGGCTAACTCAAAGCGTTAGGCTCGTTCTTCAGAGTGCGGCAGGAACCAACCTTTTGCGTGAGCAGCGCCTGCACCACCTGGTTGGCAACCTGGGGGAAGCACAGGGAGGTTAGCACAGATCTGAGCTGCAGCTCGGTTTGGAAAACAGAAATAATGAGGAGCGATGAGCTCAAAGTGACAGGATGTTGCATCACAGCATCGACCTGGAGGTAAACAACCAGCGGCTGCCTCCACTGATCCAAACTTTACCCTCAGCACAACGTCTAAAAAACCTTTTCTCTGAACCCTGCGTTACGTTTTCCTTTCGCTCAAATTAAATTCAGTTTGTTAATCTTTCCAGAGCGAAAGCAGAGAGACTGTCTGATCCAGCAGGATTTGCTCTCATGTCTGATTCTTCAGAAATTATCTCATATTTCTGTTCAGTTTGGAAAATTCACACCGGCAGCATTTCATAAAGCAACCAGCCTGCAGGGCGGCGACACCTCCAACTGACTCTGTCCAAGCTTTTATCTCAGTGAAATTACTATTTACTCTTAATTTTGTGACTTTCTGGAGGTAAATTATGACTTCATCCTCATACTTATAAAAATAGCTCTTAGTCTGGCTCTGACATTATGCCGTAAGTGAGAGATTATTGCCAAAAGGTCTTTATGAACACTTATTTTAATATCATAATTTAGAAATGTTGTCAGAACGTTGAAGAAGTTTTCCTGTAAATCACAAAATCCTTCTAAATAACGCAGATTACTGTCTTGGAACCAACCATGAATTTTCCTGAAATGTAAGAAAAATGTTTACAAAACTAAAAGGACTTTTTCCTGAAACCAGCCTGTTCCCCTCCTGGCCTGTGGGGGCGCTGCACCAACAACCACTGCAGGAAACGACACTAAAACCTCTGAAGACGCTGAGAGCAACTTCCTGTTTCACCAGATGGAACAAGATGGAGGCGTCAGAGTTTAGAGCTGGAGGATTTCTCTTTAGTCTTTAGACCAGGAGCCATTTCTGCTGCTAGCGCTAGGCTAGCATGCTAGCTTTGGTTACCCAGAATGCCCTGCGCTGTAGTCCACTTCCTGCTTTTGGAGCGCTCTCTGGTCCCCTTAGCGTTCACATTCAAACTGAATCAGAATTCACTTCAATTGAACCCAGACCAGAGGTCAGAGGTCGATCATCATTCACACCCCACCAACTGAACTTTGACTAGGCAGACTGGAGTCAGATTGAACTGCTCCTGTTTTCATGGTTTATAATCTCATACTTTTAAATCCAGAAGCAGCCTGGTTCTCATAGTGACCTTTGACCCCAAACCTGAACACCGAATCACTGACCTCGTCCAAGCAGCGTTCGTACTGCTTCCTCTGGTTGTCGTTTTCCACGGACAGCGCCGAGTTCTCCGCCTGCAGAGACGAATCAGAGCCGTTAGCAGAGAACGTCCAGATAGTCCAGTCCACGCCGCGCTCCCTGCTGGAATGAAACCTGAACCAGTAACTACAGGCCATGCAGTCTGAAACGACGCTGAGCGAGGAAATGAAAGCGAAATCAGCCGATGGTCTGAGAGCCAGGCTTTGGCCTGCAGCAGCGTTTCTCCTAACTGGTGATGCTGTAAATTTCAGGGATCAAACTCCGTGACGATCCGGCAGAAGGTGAAATTCAATTTCCCCGACTGGGGCAGAAACCGTTTCAAAGAGTCTGGAGGCGACGTTCTCCAGAAATGATTACTCCATAAACCTGGAGGCGGCCGCAGGCAGCAGGAAATAAAACAGGCGAAGAAGAAGAACCGCTTTCCTCCAACGTTCAGATTAATAAACCGGCTGATCCTGAGGAAACCGTCAGGCTGGACGACCAGATCGTCTGATCAGAACCTGCATCTCTCACTTCATTATTCACATTTACTGCCATCATAAGAAGAAAGTACACCCTCGAACTAAGTACACCCAGAGAACATGATCAGAAATGAGGTGTCTGTGAAAGGTTAAAGGTCATTCAAACCCGGCTTACCTCCAGCATTCGAAGGCGTTCCAGCAGAGGATTGTCGGCGGCGGCGGCGGCCTGCGGGGACGGCGGCGCCGCGGCGGCGGGGGGGGCGTCCAGGCTGTCCTGCTGCTTCCACATCTCCTCCAGCAGCTTGTCCTGCGCAGGAAGCAGAGAGAAGGCAAAGGATGCGACGCTCACCGCGGCTCTGAAGGAAACTCACCAGATTTGTTGTATTTTTTTAAAATGTTGCTATTTTGTCGCCAGTCGGATTTTGTCAGCTGACGTTTTGAAAAGTCGCTAAATGTTGCAACAAAGTTTTCTCACATCCTGACCAAAACCCCCCAGTCCTCTCTTCCACCCGCTAGGCCACGCCTCCCCGTCTCTTGGCTCCGCCCACATGGGTGGTTGTTTTTTTACACTATCTGGGGGCCGGCCTAAACTTTCATATAGTGTTTACTCTTAAAGAATATTCACTTTACTGCCATAAGAATATGGAGGAAGTTCCTCCATCCAGTCTGATATTTGTCTGAACAGGAAGTGAAAGTTTAGTGAATAAAGTTTTTACAGTGAAGTCGATTCTTTCTGCAGGTGAATCCATTATGGATTCTGCTGGATTAGGAAACATTTCAAGGCTGCTGAAGATTTCACGGTTTGCAAAAGAGTCAACAGGAAACACACAGAGTCTGATGCTCACCGCTAGCGATGCTAATCATGCTAATGGCTAATAATCGATGATTCAAGAACTTTGTAGGAACTGTTTGTCTTTATTTTGACAGTTAGATTCTGTGTAAGTGAGAGCGGTATGAGCTCTCACACAGTGTGACATCACCTCCAGGCCTGGTGGAAACATTTGGACTCTAATGTTTTTAGATTGCAGCTCTGTCACATAAAGGCTGCTAGCAAGAAAATAACTTATTTCACTGTTAATATCTTTCTGGTAACTTTTTCTTTTCTTAAGTGAAGTGGGAAAAAACTTGTTTTGTTGGTATGAAAGAGAAATGTTGTTTAGAATCAGCAGATTTTACATAAAAACAAAAACTCCACAGAGACGAGATTTATTCCTCTCTGCTGCCTGGAAGACACTAACTGCTCATGACTACTCCACTGAAACCCTTTTCTAAAGAGCTGAACTGGCCCTTTAAGGAGTTTTCTGCTGAAATCATGTTAAAGTTCATGTTTTCTTACTGACATTCAGATTCTGCAGTTTATCACAGAAAACAGGAACGATGAGACAAACCTCAGATCCACTAACGATGCGGCTTGTCGGTTTGTTAGTTTTGAAGATATGCACAGATTGGCCCCGCCCACATTACTAATGAGCAACATCAAAGCCTGGCAGGTTGGATTCATCGTCAGCTTTCATCTTTCTCTCCAGGATTTATAATTAAAATTTTCCAGAATCAAAATAAAATTGTTACTATTTAACAGCTGAACCTTGTAGGCCTTCATCAGGTCCAGAGGATCCACTTTGGGTCCGTCCAGAGAGTCCTGGTTCTGGAGCAGGGACCGCACCGTCTGCTCCATGCTGCGGAAACACACACACACACACACACACACACACACACACACACACACACACACACACACACACACACACACACACACACACACGCACAAAGGCTACAGTGGATTTATTACAGTGATTATAAACATCATCAGATGAATTATTAATTTTTTTTGCCTCTATGGTGGGGGGTCAGGTGGGAGTCAGCTGGTCATACTGGAAGCATTCAGACTCTGTGGTGCACCGCCTCCTACTGGCCAACCAGTGGAAGTTCACCAGGAATGACCAGCAAGGAGGCCAGTCAGAAATGCAGAGCTAATCAGAGCTTCTGCAGTTTGAAACCAGTAAAAATAACAAAATAAAACTTAACTTTGTGTTTGCAGGAAGTTAAATTTAATAAACAGGAATTGAAGTGGACAAAATTAATCACTGGATTTACATCTTAACCGCTAAAGTTATTGTACCTGGAAATAGCAGTGAAAACTCAATTTTGTTATTAAAGTTTAACTTTTTTGTTTTCAAACAAAATGTTTGGTGCATTTATGTTACAGTTTAAGTGCTTTTCTGTTATGTTTAGCCAAAATGTAGAAAGAAATACCACAAGATGTGTTAGCTGAACTAATACCTAGATGAAAATGCTAAAGAAGCTACAGATGCAAAAAAATTTTTAAATGAAGCTACAGATGCTAATAAAGATGCTAATGAAGCTACAGAAGCTAAAGATGCTAATGAAGCTACAGAGAAGCTAATGATTGTGAGGATTTTCCATCGTGTATCTTGAGGACAAACGTTTCAGCGCAAGATTTTTGTTTTTTTTGTGTCTAAACATGTTAAAGATCCTAAATGAGGTCAGAAATCATTATTCATTCATCATTTGTTAATTTCTTCCTGAATCCGTCCACCTGTTTTCTGACCATCTCTACAGGAAGTGGATCCGTTCGGCTCGGCAGAAACTCCTGCTTCGACTCGTTGCCGCTGCGTGATTTGGATGAAAACCCTGCAGCTTCACTGAATGAGATTTCCATTAACGCGACGGTTTATTCATTATTCTTTTTAAATCAAAGTAAATTCATTTTCCCACCTGCCAGCAGTTTAAATCTGCCAGTTTTGGTAAGTTTGGACACCCTGCACTAACATAAACGTGACGCTCACCAGCAGGAAGACAATCAGCCTGATTCTGATCTTTTCACCGCCAAAACAATCCGATCTGATTCCCGGAACCGAATCATATCTGACAGCTTTTAACATTTCTGTCGCTGATCTGCAGCAGAAGCCAGCAGGAAATCTGGGCGTAAAAATGACAACGTTTAGACCGTGTCTGATCCACGTGAAGCAGCATTTATGTTGGACTTTATTATAAATCTGAAAACCATTAACTGCTTCTTATTTTCATTTCACTGCTGAGTGATTAGAAACTGCTGCTGGATCTCAGTGTTTTCCTCCCGCCGCTGTATGACTCACCTCGGGTTTCCAGCGCGCATCAGCAGCGCTGACCGTTTCCTCTTAATGTCACGGCCACTGACATTTCCCTCTGCGGCTCGGAGCAGTTTCTCCATGTTTGGATGCGCGCGGCGCAGCAATTAAACCAGACTGAGACGCCGCTGCCCGGACACAAACCGCGTCAAACGGCGGAAAAGGAAAAGCTGAACTCTGTTCACGCAGCAGTGCTGCAGTGGACGCACAAAGGTCAAACACCGCCAGCAGCTGAAGGTTCGATTCCCATCGGCAGCCACAGCATTTTGTTTCCAACCAACAAAGGCTAAACTCCAGAGAGAAAACACCATGAAACGATTTAATTAACTCTTTCAGAAACATGTTGACTTTAGGAACAATAAAGAAATTCCCACATGAGCATAACTGCAGAAAAACGAGGCCCAAACTCAGTGGCAGCACAAAATTAGGCAGCTAACCCAAAGCACTGGTTAGCTACAGGAACTAACAACCTAGTACATTAGCTACAGTAATGCTAAAACGCTACAACAGCTAATGCTAACCCGCTAACATCAATTCAAATTCTATCTGCCCTCGAAAGACTAAAACCCTCCATCACCAAATTAATTATGACATAATAATTTGCATCTTTCACGATTGCTTTAGATATTGTTTATTGTCTGCTTCATTTTGTTTCTGGTTGTTTCTTTATTGGGGAACTGAAGAGGAAACAAAGCTGCTGCAAAAACAGACTTCAAAGTAAGAGCATGAAGGATTGTTAACAGTTGATCACCAGATCAGTTAGCAAATGAGCAAAGCTCTCAACATGAATTAGCTTTGCTATTAGCATGTTAGCGAATTAGCACAAGTGAGCCCACAAGGGCCAAATTATCCCCCAGTGGAAATATTTATATGATAAAGTCTTTAAGAACCACTAAAATATAAACTTTGTTTTGATTCTAAATCCTGTAAACTGTGATGAAACGCCGCCCCTCCCCCACATGTTGTCAGTTGTTTATTGATAATAAATGGTTTGGAGACCAGAAGAGCACCACCTGCCTCTCCAGCTCATATCTCTCCATTTTGTCCTAATTTTATTGTTTCAGCTTAGCGACAGAAATGACTGACTGACTGACTGACTGACTGACTGACTGACTGACTGACTGAATGAATGAATGAATGTGCCGTTCCCCTGCAGTGGTGCTCTGACCCATTTCCCTGCTGCAGCAAAAACAAAACTATTATTCAATTAATAACTGGGTTTTTATTTTCCAAATAAAATGATCTATATTTGACACTTTTTAACTTTAACTAATCAGATGCCTTAAAATCCTTCAGTTGATGTAAATTTCAGGATTTTATTCAAATAAATTAAGTACTGTGTTAGCGTCATGTTAGCATGCTGTGTTAGCGTCCTATGTTAGCATTATGTGTTGGCATCCTGTGTTAGCATGATGTGTTAGCGTCCTGTGTTAGCATGGTGTGCTATATTCCTGAAGGCATTCTCTGTTAACATGCTGTGCTGCGGTACCTGGAGAAGTGCTGCTGCAGTGTCACCATCTGCTACTGAGCGCGCTCAGACGGCTCCTCTCCTCTCAACTCTCCCAACGTTTCACCAGCTGGGGTTTTATTCTGGATCCGACTCGATGGCGGCGCTGCAGGGCAAACAAGCAAACACTTAGTTTGTGTTCATCTTTCAAAACTAAATCCCAGGAAGGATTTCATAGATTCTGCACATCTGTTCACTGATCTGAAGGGAAAACTAAGTGAAGGCAACACATTGTTTATGCCCAAGAAGTTTTTCATGTCATATTTAATTTAAGGTATCAAGTTCCATAAAAAATATCTCCTTTTAAAACAAACAGGATAAGAGACATTTCGTCCATTTTATTACCTGCTGGTTGCTAAAGTTTAAGCTTATTGAATATTTCTGTGTTTTTCATAAACTCATTTAGATATTTGAAAAATAGTCTGCTTTTTATTCAGTGTTTCTGGCTTTATGCTAAGATAAGCTAAACTAAGCTACATTCAGTTCAGCTAAGCTATCCTAAGCTAGGATAGGCTAATCCAAACCAAGCTAAAATAAGCCGAGCTAAAATAAAATAAGATGAAATAAGCTACACCAGCCAAGATAAGGTAAAGCACCTTATCTTAGTATCATAACCCAAACTAACCCTGCTTAAACAACAGATAACATGGACTAAAGACTAAAGACGGGCTGAATATCAATTAGCCAAGCTGAACAACAAACAAGCTTAAACTAAGATACAATCACAATGTCAAACTTTTTATTTTCTTCCATTTGGCTCACAAGAAGTAAATGCTTGAAAATCGACTAACAGATAAAAACAAGATGTTTTTAATTTTAGTGATTTAAATGTTTGTGAGTTTTCAGATTAAAACTACAGCTGATCACCAGAAATTCAACCTACACGTCAAACTTCATCCAACTGAAAGTTCACAAAACTTTGAGTTGGATGGGACTTGCTGGAGATATAATAGTGTTTTCTGTCTCATATTTAATATTGAGCTGCCGACAGTAAATGTAAAACTTGTTGTTAAAGGAAGGAAAACCTGAAGATCAGCTGCTCCTGCTGTCTTCTGGTGAAAATGAACCAGACTGAAGGCAAATCAAGAACTTTCTTCTACAGAGTAATTATGCTTCATATAATTGTATATGATTATATTAAACCCTGCATGAATATATTTTTACATGCAGATGTTTTATTAAATCGGAAGCCAACGTTTCTCCTGTAGATGAGTGCTGCCCCCTGCTGGCTGCTGGATGCCAACACAGACTCAGTTTCCATTTCACAGGATTTAATTTAAAGGCACGTTTTCACTATAATCTAGTTTAAACAAACCTCATTATTTAGTTTTAAAACTTCTTCCCTCCTTCAGTAAATCCTTATAATATCTGAACAAAGTCAGAGGATTTTAACTCTGAAAGGTAAAAAAAAAAACAATTAAAAAAAACAAGCAGATCTGGTGAAATTATTTTCTTACTTTTTACTATACATATAAAATGATTCACAATGTGTTTATCTTTGTTAATTTAATCACAAAAGTGAATCAGAAAAATCCCTCAGAATGAACGTGTTTCTGCCAGCAGGGGGCGCTCTTGCTTTATAAAACTGATTTTTAACTTTCAATACAAATAATGAAGAAAGAGAGAATTGTGCAAAATAAGTAAACTACTATGAAAAGTTTAAATATGCCATATAATGTTCCTTTATATTTTGAAATACATTTAATAAATATTTTCTACTTTCTGTTCAGGTTTTGACCTTTTGACCCTGACCAACAATCCAACAAACTTATTAAAATAATTCACTTTTCTTCAAAAATAAATGGATAAAAACTTGTTGACTTGTTTAAAAAACATTTTTTATATTGTTATTGTATTTGTATTTTATTTAAATAATTTAAAATTGGATGTCATAATAAATAATCTTTATATTTTTCACTTTAATTTATAAATTTAAATAGAACATTACATTGTGTTAAATATTTAAAGTTATTGCAAAATGTTTCAAAATACTTAAGTTTATATTTAAATATATTTCACACTCTTTTGATTCATTCATTTTTTTATTCTTCACAAAAAATGTAATAAATTATTTTAATGTCTTTCAATTGTATTTTGCAAGTGAAATGGCTGTAAGGCTCGCAGGGCGGTGCTGATCTATAAATGCTCTTATTGTGAAGAGAAGAACCAGTTTGTGTTTCACAAAAGCAAGGAGCTTCACACTGAGCCACAGCAGATGAGTATTATGGGACGAGTCTTTTCTTGCATTGATAAATGCGACGGACGCAGCAACATGCAGCTCTATAGAGCCGCAGGAACTGATGAGTTCAGAAAACAGTGAAACTTTAACAGATCAGATCCGCAGAATCAGAACATAATTATTAATTAATCTTCATTTTACTGAACAGAAAGATTTTTAGTTTCAGCAATCAGAAAAATAAAAACATTTAACAGATGAAAAAGACATTTCACTGCAAATCTGATGATTCAGTCTCTCTTTCAAGCTTCCAGTTAAAACAGCAGCTGGATGTAAACGAGCAGCATGGAGCAGCAGACGCTTTCCAGTCAACATTGTCTCATTTTAATAACTTTGTGCTTTAATACGTTGTCAAAAGCCTCCTGGCGCCATGTTTGATACATGTTAATAAAGTTAATGAAGTTCCTATAAATCAGATGCAGAACTGATCAGTGCCATCTTGGTAGGCAGAGTAAAGCACAGCTGAGCCTGGCTGCTGGAGGAACAAATATACAAACACAATGTGCAAGAGAAATATGAACCAACAAAATGGCTGCTGTCGGGATAGACCCATATGACACGGAGAGTTGGCTAAGCTAGTTCTGCAGTAAATCTCACTGATATTTAAAGAACAGAGGGTGGAATGAAAGGGGAGACGGATGCATAAAATGAGTCTCAGTTCATGGTTCTCCAGGAGTTACATTGAACTGATACTGTTCATAAGTTAGACAGGAACAAAGCCACAGCTAGCAGTGAACTTGTTTGTTGTCATAGCAACTGCCTACCAAGATGGCTGCCAGTCACAAAGTTCATGGAAGTGTGATGTCACGTAATAACTACCTAACAGGAAGTGGTGGAGCTGTTAGCTAAAACGCTGCCTGTTTGCGCTCAGCTGTTTCCAGTCAAAGGACATCGAGGAAAACATGCAGCGTTTTTACTTGAGGAACTCTGCAGTGTAAACAGCGTAATTAGCGTCTTCCTGTGGATGGACGCAGCGGAGCGATGGGTAATTAGCGGAGATCATGTTGGAGTGATGAGCGCAGAACCGCAGACAGGCCAGTCCCTCTGGATGTTCAACCCAAACATCTCCACCTCAGATCGCATCCTGCTGATAGCCACGGGTATCAGATGGCTGCGCTAACAGCTAGCTGTGCTAACTAGCTTTTAGCACGGCTAGCTGCTAGCCGTGGCTATCAACTAGCTGCGGATAACAGCTGCCGTTAGCTTCAGTCCAGGCTGACCCACACACACTTCTCCATGAACCAAATGGTCACTGATGAGCTTTAGATGTTTGAGTTTAAGGTGGATTTAGATGTTTGAGTTTAAGGTGGATTTAGATGTTTGGGTTTAAGGTGGATTTAGATGTTTGAGTTTAAGGTGGATTTAGATGTTTGGGTTTAAGGTGGATTTAGATGTTTGGGTTTAAGGTGGATTTAGATGTTTGGGTTTAAGGTGGATTTAGATGTTTGGGTTTAAGGTGGATTTAGATGTTTGAGTTTAAGGTGGATTTAGATGTTTGAGTTTAAGGTGGATTTAGATGTTTGAGTTTAAGGTGGATTTAGATGTTTGGGTTTAAGGTGGATTTAGATGTTTGAGTTTAAGGTGGATTTAGATGTTTGAGTTTAAGGTGGATTTAGATGTTTGGGTTTAAGGTGGATTTAGATGTTTGGGTTTAAGGTGGATTTAGATGTTTGGGTTTAAGGTGGATTTAGATGTTTGGGTTTAAGGTGGATTTAGATGTTTGGGTTTAAGGTGGATTTAGATGTTTGGGTTTAAGGTGGATTTAGATGTTTGAGTTTAAGGTGGATTTAGATGTTTGAGTTTAAGGTGGATTTAGATGTTTGGGTTTAAGGTGGATTTACCTGAATTCAGATCCAAACTTGTCCATGAAGGCTCAGATGTTTACATACACCCAGGTTAAAGTGGCAGGTCAGATTTGATCATAACTCAGTGATTTGACCCAAAATGGCTCCTTCAGATGAATCAATGCAGTTTCAGAACCACCCCGACCCAAAGAACCACTGCTAAGGTTACACAGTTATTTAGGTTGTGATGAGAGAAAATAGAGGTGAATTTTAAATAAAAATGAAAGTTTTTCTAATAACTGGATAAATAACCTGAATTATTGCTGTTAATTTTGCAGAATGCAGGAAGGTTTTAGCTTCTCTCTTCCTTCATAATCACAGGATGGTACATTTTATAAACTAAGAAATTAAGAATTGAATTAAGAATCAAATGAACAAACATTAAAAACTCGCCTGATGAATCTGAGACAGAGAGCGTTCTGAGAGGATTTTAATTTGTGGTGTAAACATGGAGATTTTATGCATCCATCTCCTCTTTCATTCTATAAATAATCCTCAGCAGAGATATTTCTGGCTCAAAGCTCCTTTTTATGCACGGTTGACGCTGCAAAGGGTCCAGCAGTGACGATCCCACCAATCACAGCTCTGATGCAGAGCTTTTTATTCCAGACTCTGCTTTGTGTTTCAGCAGCAGATCTGCTCCAGCGGATCGTCGGCTGAATGAAGTGAAGCTCGGCTCATCTCAACTGCATGCAGGCCAACCCGTCTCAAAAACACTCAATCAGTTTTCACTAAAAACTCAGCTGGAGTCTGGCCTGAAAACCCTAAAAGACGCCCATATCATCACCCCTCCACCACCGTGCCTCGGCTTTCCTCCATCCAGATGCAGCTCTGCTAACCTCAGACCGGCGGCCATCTTGTTTCTAGGGACAAAAGGCTTTTCTCTTTCAACATGTCCAAACAGACTTATTGGTTCAGTGTTGTGACCTTTAACCTCTAAACTGGCTTTTGCAACAAAGATTATAAATAAAATATGCATATAAACCAAAACAACAAGAGCAGAAACGGGTACGGAGCAACATCCCAGACAAAAATCACAGATCAGCATTACGTCGACTGGTTCACCCACTTCTTCCAGTTCTTCCAGTCTGAACCATAGAAAGCCTGTGTGTATTTTATTAGTGGTATCAGAATAAAGGGGGCTGAACGAACAAGAAACACGAGCCTGTATTTCCGCTCCAGTTTATGTTGGTCTGCCTCTTAAAATCCCAGTAAAACTCTTTAAAGTTTGTGGTGTCAGAAGATTGAAATGCAGTGGGCGGAGCTTCTGCTCCATAACACTGGAAGGAAACATTTAATTTACTCTCAAATTAAATTTGAAGGGAAGAAAAACAGAACAGGTTTAACGCTCGTTGTGTCACAAAGAAAGAAGCTGAGCTGATAAAAACCCAGATCAAGGTTCAGTCAGAGGTCAGAGGTCGATTAGTGTTCACACCTCCAGAAAAATGAACTGGACTTTATAGTCAAACGGAGCGGGTCAAAGCGGACTGAACAGGACCGGTGGTGTTGCTATGTTTTGTGTAAACATCCGGATCGATGGAGGTTAAAACCCCAGGAAGTTTATTTTACCGCCATCCACACTAAATAGTTCTGCCGTCTCAGCAGCTTTGACTTCTGCTAACCCGCCAACGCAAAGCAAAGATTTTTCTGAACTCTGAAGACATTAATGTTGACGTTTAGGATATTGACTTAAGAATTCATTAAGCAGTTAGACGTTTATATTCAGGCTCTTATTCTGAAGTCTGTTCAGGCAGCAGCTCCGTCTTTTCCTGATTTTCGCTGTTTTTTTCCAAACAATTACTTCTTGTCCAACAAGCAACATTCAGGAAGCATAAATGCATGATGGGACATATGAATTGTGACGTCAAAATGCATATTGTTGCTGGACGTTGTAGTCTTTCTGAAGCACTTTAGCATTAGCTTGTGCTAAGTGCGTGTTGCTAAAGCCTTTAGCAGAGCCAGTGTTTCTGTTCAGTGCTTTAGCAGCTGCAGCACAAACTGTCATCATTCTGGGTCTTATGTAATTAGACATCTTGTGAATTTTAGCAAATCTGAAGATTTGAGCTCCAACTGCAGCGAAGCAGCTGACCGAGCGTCTGCCAAAGATGGAACCATAAAAACACTTTTAGCAAACATTTCCTGGATCAGACAACATCAATATCAGCTAAAGTTCAGAAGTATTAAAAATTCAGAACCTGACCCATCAACATTCATCCACTCCGGTTCTGACCCGGTTTTCACATCTACCTTCCTCCAGAGCATCTCTGCTTTATAGTGTTATTAATAGAAGCAGTGAAGCTCGGAAGGTTTTAGAGTTTCACCCATAAATAAATCAGAATCTGATCGCAATGAAATGATAAATTCAGGAAGTAAACAGTCTGAAACAAACACAAACAGCTTTAGATGAACGTTCAGCAGGATGAGCCTGAACCCTGACCCGATCTGAACCAACCCGGCCTGGCTGAACCTTTGGACCTATCCCGGCTGTTCCTCACAAAAACGCTTCAGGAACCTTAAATTATTCACCAGCTGCTCCATCCGGGCCATCTTAACCTACTTTCGGGTTGGGAGGAGGAAGCCCGGTTACTTGTTGCTGCCGATGGTTCCCTGCATCCATGATGCTGCAGGTGCTGCTGCGTGATGCTGCTGCATGCATCCATGATGCTGCTTGCTGCATTTAGATGCATCTGGATGAGGCGCTGCAGGAGGCTAACATGGCAGAAAGAGGCCCATCTGAGCATCCTTACCTGTGCGTTTCCACGGAGACGGCTGGAGCGGAGTCAGCAGACTGAGAGGTTTCTGGAGACATCCCGCGTCATCGGGCTGCAGCTGTTCAGGGATCAGAACCGAACCTGAACTGATTGGGTCTGATGGCAGGATGTGCTGGCTCCTCAGCAGCAGCGGCAGCAGCGGCAGCAGCAGCAGCAGCAGCAGCAGCAGCAGCAGCAGCAGCAGCAGCAGCGGCAGCAGCAGCAGCAGCGGCGGAGGTGTCTCTCTCCCTCCCTCTCCTCCGTCTCTACGCCTCTCCCGCAGCCTCCTCCCGCCGCGCCGCCATGCTTCCAGTCCGCTGCGCCTCGCTGCGCCCTGCCTGCCTGGAGAGGCTGAGCATGTGTCCGGGTGGGGGAGGGCTGGCCGGCGGCGCTGCGCTGCGATAGGTCAGCCCGACACCAACATCTGATCCTTCACTGCTTCAACCGCATCAGCTGATATTTCAGTAAATTAACTAAAATAAGAGAAATTTGTTGTTAAAAATCCAGCATGTTGTCACTGAGTGGCGCTCATTCTGCAGAACCGAACCGAGCTGGTTCTGGTTCTGGTTCACTGCAGGGAGAAGAGCTGCACAGAGGAAGTGGGAGTGATTGTAGGAAAACAGACAAACCAGGGAGGGGAGGGGGGTATTTATAGAAGCTGCTGTTTTTAATTCACAGGCAGCCTGGATGCTGCAGTTTGATTAAAACATGATTCATAATTTAATTTCATTTAATTATCAGACGGAAATAACATCCAGACAATTTACAAATCGAAATGAAATAATTTCAATACATTTCTGCCGAATCAGACAGCAGAGCCTCATGGAAACTGGGACATTTCAGTCAAACTAACGTTTCTTTACATTTTGGTCACGTGACTTCCATGTAAACATCGTGATGCGTGTTGATGCGTGGAAGCCTCAGGGTGCGTGCGGTGACCTAGATTAGGCCTTGATGCTCCGCAGCCTGCAGCGGAGGAAACACACACACACACACACACACACACACACATACACACACACACACACACACACACGCACACACACACACACACACACACACACACACACACACCTCAGACCCAGAGCGTCCAGCCGGCTTGGAACAGAGCAGGTTAATCCCGCCGCCTCCTCAGATTGCGGATCCGGATCAGCAGATTAGCAGCAGCTGCAGCTTAAAATGTCTCCAAAAAAATAAAAAATAAATAAATGTCCGTATGCCAAAAGCTTGATTCATCCCATAACGAGGTTACATAACCAAAAGAAAACATCTGGACCGAAACGCGACCAAACGATAAACACATTCAGCCTCAGATTAATCCTGCAGGTTTTATTTTAATATTCTGATCTGAATCTCAACCTGATTTTAATCTCAGTTTTAGCTAAAATGTGTCTATGTTTGATCCTGATTTTATTGCATTATATATAAAGAATTATTTAGTTAAAGATGCATGTGGTGAAAATATCTTAAATGTATTCAGAAGTTTGAACACTAATAATGGCCCTGCATAACGGGACCGAGTTGCCAGAAACACATCAACCTGGAAGAAGCCCAAACCAGCAGACCCAACAGCATAACCTCATCCAAACAGCAGCACAGCTACAACAAAGTTTGGAGTGGCCTAGTCAAAGTCTGTCCACCTTCATGATGAAGCTGATCAGCTGTTCCTGTGAGGTTCTGATTGAGATCTGGTAAAAGTAGCGGTGCCTTTTCCCACAGAGACGGGAAAAATCCCAGTCTGAAACATCATTAGCCCCAAAACAGGAAATGAAGCGTCAGGAAGGAAAAATCCACTCATGAAAATGATTAGATAATTCAAAGTTTAGCTGCCAAAGAAACAAAAACCCAGCAGAAAACAAGACACGAAACAGATTTAATTTACTCTGAAAGATTCATTTAGTTCTTTACTACATTACTCAACAATGATAAGGCTTATCCTAAATAATAAAAAACAGATTTACTAAATTAAAAGGCTGAGTTTATGAAACATTAAAGCTCAGAGCAGAAGCACGAGGGCGGCCATCTTTAGAGTTCAGAGGACACGTGACCTCGCCATGAAACGCTCGTTTACTTGAATAAACCTCAGTTTGGCTTTCACAAATCAACAAGTAAAAAATCCGTAATCCAAATAACTGGAACATGAAGCTAAAGTTTGTGTCTGACCGTTGCATGTCATTAGCCAACATGCTAACCTCCAGTAACAAACCCCATTCTGTGCAGAAACATCGCTAATGTTAGCCAGTCAGTAGCATGTTGAGAATGGGCCGATAAGACGCTGCTACAGTGAGGCGTCGCCTCACTAGAGGCAAGTTTGGACCTGAACGATACTGCTTTTTACGTTATGAACCTGAACTCATCACCCCGTCAGCTAGCAGCAGCTAGCTCTGTTTCACTGCGCTGTAGATTTTAATTCGCAAACATTAAAAAGAGACGCAACGTGTGTGTGTGTGTGTGTGTGTGTGTGTGTGTGTGTGTTAGCCTTCCTCTCACCTGATAAAAACCAGCTTCCCAACAAATATTACATGGGAACCAGCTGCTCTTCAACTCCAGATGTCAGACAGGAAAATCTCTCGAGAGCAAACGTGAGTTCAAAGTAAACAAATATGGCCGACTGGGAAGAAGCAATGGCGATCTTTCATGGACTATAACAGAGAAAACGATCCAAAAAATCTTAAGTTTGGATATTTTAACAGGACTTATGGGACTGATTGTTCACTATCAAGTTACAAGAATGTTTTACGTAGTCTACCTACTGTCCTTTTTATGTTCGTTAAAAACAGTATTTCTAGTTTCTGTTCCAAGTCTTCATAAGCTTCAAATCGAGAACGTGGACATTAGAGACAATAACAGGTTTTTAATCAATATTATCCTGGTCGAATGAAACGTACATTTCTCCTACAGCATTTTAACAAATTAGAACTAATTATTTGAAATTCCCAATTCCTCCAAAATATAAAGAATTACAATTTAAAATAATAAATGACATATATCCTTCAAATGAGTACTTAAGAGAGAGATTTAAATTCAGTGTTGGTAATTGTGATTTTTGTACAACTCAATTGGAAACTACTAAACATTTGTTTTATGAATGTAAAGAAGTAAAAAACCAATGGGATCAACTTTGTAACTTTTTATCCTCTAGAGCAGGTGTGTCAAACTCATTTTTGTTTTGGGCCAAATCAAGATCATGAAGGCTCTTAAAGGGCCGGTTGTGCCAGAATGTGTATATAAAACCTGTTCACAAACTGTTAATATGTCAATGAATTCTTAAAATTACATAATATTTTTGAACATCTTTTCAGTCCCTTCAGGAACTAATAATAAATGCGACTGTTTATTTACTGACTGTATAAATCATGGACTATAATCATACATCAACTAAATTCTCAAGAAACTGGAGGGATTGATTGATATAAATTGGCAGTAAACAGATAAAAACTGCATTGATATGATTGATAATATAATATTTAATCACACTTAGTGTTTAGTCTAGTCTGTGGAGGGCCACATAAAAAGCTACAGCGGGCCGGATTTGGCCCCCGGGCCTTCAGTTTGACACATGTGCTCTAGATCTATAAATGTGGACTTTAATTCCTTACAAATAATTCAGTTTGGTTTCTTTAACAAAGAAAAAAACAATGAAATTCTTAGTTAATGTCTTGATGATTATAACCAAATATTATATCCATAAATGCCGTTATGCAAAATGCTCAATCTCTGCTCTCTGAAACGAACTTTCCTCCTTTAACAGATGTCTGAAAAATACATTAAAAGCAAATAAATTGTGTGATTTAATGGAAGAATTTCAGTTAGCCCCTCTTCTCAATAACTTACCATTGTTTTTTCTGTTTTGTAATTTTTATCTCTTGTTCTAGCTTTATTTTCTATTAGAGTTGTTAATAGGAGTTGTGACTAGGCCTGTCACGATAACAGATTTTGCTGGGCGATAAATTGTCTCAAAAAATTATTGCGATAAACGATAATATTGTTTGAAGACCTTTTTACATTGATTTAATGGAAATTACGTAATAATTCATGCGATTTCCTGCCAAAGATAGATTCACTTTACTTTAAAGACACTTAACACTGGGACTGATACACAAAATAAATAAAACAACCAAAACCAAAAATAAAATAGATTCTTAGTCTCCATTAACAATAAATGTACTTAAATAAAAACTAAACAACATAAAACCAAAGTGGAAATAAACACTGCATTCAACCAAAAGAGTGCAGATTATGAAGTCTGTATAGTTTATTGGCCTTCAGTAATCATTAGATTTAAATAGAGAAGACATCCCACTGCCTGATCAATAGTTCAAACTGCAGGATGTTTTACCCTGAACGACAATCTTAGAACGTTCTTCGTTCTGAGATCGTCACTAGTGTTGTGTGTTACGGTAGATCGTTGTGCCGCTCCGATCTAAATCAAGGATTTATCCAGACTGGGAGAGTGACGCAGCCTGTTGAATGTGACCGGTAGCCAATCAGAAAGCGCGGATTCCCCTCCTGCTTTCTGAGGGGAAACACGGAGGGAATCCCGAACAGCTGACACGGTGCAACCCGAAGTCCAGCAGACATCGGAAACAACATGAATGTTTATTCAACAGTTCATGCAAAGAAAATATCAATAACTAGGGGAGGAGTTGGAGCGAAATTTCTACCAGAAAACCCGGTAACTTTTCAGCTGTTCTCCGTTAACGTGACATAAATAGTTATAATGATTTTCATTCAGTCAGGACTGCATTGCAGGTAGATTGTAGTAAGGAATTGATTAATGCCTGGTTTCAAAGTTAGTGAACTGGACTTATTATTTTGTGTCCATTGTTGGACACAACACGGTTTCGATCGAACCGTTATAGCGAGGATTTCTGTCGCTAATGTGTCTCTCAGGTTTTGATAATGGGCCGACAATCCGCGACATAAGATGGTGCAGCGCGCGCTGGGCATTGCACTAAGGAAGTAAGGAAGGGAGGAAGGAAGGGAGGAAGGAAGGGAGGAAGTGGAGAGCACCGGAGTTGAGCCTTTTTTCATTCAGTGTCATCAACAGTAAGAGAAAAAAGAAGGAAGAAACGATATAGCCGATAATTACAATGAGGTCGATAGTTTTAATTTATTGTGCGATTAATTGACTTATCGTTTATCGCGACAGGCCTAGTTGTGATCTTATTTTTTCTTGTAATGTTCATTATTGACGTGTTGTTTTAGTTTGTCATTGTTATTCTGTATTTCAATAAAAATAAAAAAAACCCCCAAAAACAATCCAAAAACAATCCCGTAATATGCAATACTGTCTCCACCGGACTTCCTGTTCTGTCTGTGTTCCTCGCGTTCTGATTGGATACAGACCACAGGCGGCCATTTTCTTAAAAACCTGTTTTCTCCTGCATTAAAAGCTGGATCACTTTTCCATAAAATATTGAAAACAAAAACACACTAAAACTTAAGAAGCTTGTCAAGTGTTTATATTTCAAAACAGAACCACATAAAGTCCATTTTCTGTCCCCTACAAGACTGAAACGTTTCTCTTTTCTGTTCTGGTATGGCTGCTGTATTAGTTCTTGTAACTAATTTTAATCTAATAAACCATTAAACTGCCAGAGTTAAAAACTCCTGCTCTTTCTGAAGCTCTGCCTCCAAGAAGTCATCCCAACAAGGCTCCTCTGTTAACCTCTGACAGCATTTCCACCAGCACTGCTCTGAGCTCCAACCATGATCTCAGCAGATGTTTGCTAATTGCTGCCGGCTAGTCTGGAGGAGTAGAGTGGAGGTGCAGGGGCGCGGGGGAAGCTTGGAAACTGCAGCTCAGAGGAGGATCTGTGCCTTGTGGGCGGGGCTAGGTCCACCCAGGCCTTTTGCTCAGCTGAATGGTTGCCATGGAGATGAAAGGATTTCTCAAACATGAAAGAATCAAAGCAACGCTCCAGGTTTGATTCTGATGACATGATGTAATAAAGTTGATTTTACATGATTCTGCCCGTTACAGTGACAGTGGTAAGTCGGGGAATCGTTTGTGTTGCAGTTCAGTCGTTTTCTCCTGGTCGGTTTTCACATGCGGATCCTTCGCTGCTCCCTCCAGAACTCCCCGATCCCCTCAGACAAAGCCAGCTCAGCTAAGCCCCTGCACTCCTGGGGGGTAAACCCCACCAAGGCGGTGCCTTTCACCATGACCCCCTGCTGCCCCGCCAGCTCCGCCACTCGAGCTGCGATGAGGGCGGCCGGGGCGTGGCAATATGGCCGCCCGTCGACGACGAAGCGCGGCCACGGCGGATCGGTCGGCGCCGCGGCTCCCGCCACGCTCTCTACGTTGCAGGCGATCTCCACGGCGCCCTCATGTGGCAGAGCCAGCACCTGGACCCCAGGAAGCCCACCGGGCGCCGACTCCCTGAGGGCGGCGGCGACGCGGCGGCCGACGGCGACGTCCTGCGTGTCGATGGAGACGTTACAGTTCATGACGTAGGGACCGGCTCCGACTCCTGCAGGGCTCAGAACAGAACCAGTTCAGAACCAGAACCAGTTCAGAACCAGATCATCCTTAAAACCAGTTCTAGTATCAGTTCAGGCAGCATTAACTGAACTGATTCATGTTCGTAGTTCACCTGATAAACATGTTGATTCAGTTGCAACTGTTTCTATATAATTTATTAAAATGAGTCTGAATTTCATCAGTTTTATTCTTTTCTGCTCTTTATTCATATAAACTGTATTTCAGAACAGCATTTAACGCTTTGATCCACAGAACAGAAAACTATTTCAACCAAACAAAGCTTCATTGACCATTTTGTTGCTATGACAACAGAACACATGGGAGTTTTTTGTTTGCCCATAAACCTACCATAATAACAAAACAAAAGTTAAAGAGAAAAACATCCATAAACTGAAAGTTAAAGTTGAGTTTGGTGAAACTTTTTCCTCCTCAATCATTTTCTGATCAATCAAAATAAATTCAGACTTTCCTCTTCATCAGCAGTCAGTCACTGACCTGCAGGAAGGTCAAAGGTCAAAGAAGCTGCTCTCGGTATGTGGTGGGAACTAATAGCGTTTTGCTAACTTTAAAACTGATTTAAGATGTTAGAGTGGTATATTTGTTGGTCATTATTTATGAACTAAAATGAAACTACACTGCAGAAGTGCTTTGACTCCAACAGTGAAATGTAAACCAATTCCTGGTTTCTGAGGAGTTGACCCGGTTGACCTGCAGTCACCTGTGAGTCCGTATCGTTCCCGCGGCGACGGCCCAACGTCGGTGGTGAGTCCCCTCAGGTCCGGACTCTTCCGGAACCAGCCCATCTCCTTCCTCCTGTGGGCCAGGCCGCGCCGCAGCGCCGCGTCCGCCCAGCCGAACAGGAAGACGCTGCTGCCGCGGACGGTCTCCGTGAGGCCGCGCGCCACCGCTGCACCACCCAACAGGAACCGGCGGTAGAGAGCCGAGCTAATTATAACCTGTGATCACACCAAGAGGCTGCAGCACCTGCTGCTGCTGCAGCTCATTATCAGCCCTGTCAGCAGCGCCAGACTAATCAACACATGGGAGGAACAAACAGCTTTACTTCACCTGACGGAGGGAAAAATGTAGGAAAAGTCTCATTTTCACCAAGTTATTCATACATTTATAAATATCACAGTTCCAGTCAGTTAGTTATTAATACAAAAACACAAAATTTAGTTTAAAATGGTGAAACTTGTGATTGTATGAATAATGCAGTGACAATATGAGCTGGTAAAATGAACACATTTTTTCTCTATGCCAGACTAAATGAACCTAAATATTGCAGTTAACTTTTTACAGTGTAACAAACTATGTTTCACTTCCTGTTTTACTTTGAAAGGCTCCAGACTCACCCAGGGCCTGCTGGACGCAGTCCCGTTCCCCCACCGCCTCCCCCAGCGGGTAGATGGGGATCAGGTCCACCGACCCCATGCAGGGGTGAACGCCCAGGTGGCCGCGCATGTCGATGAGCGCGCACGCCTCCTGGGACGCAGACAGCACCGCGTCTCCTGGAGGAAACGACGCGTTTAGAGCCAGACTGGAAATAATCACATATTTCTGCACTGAATCTGAGGAAAAGCTTGTTAACGCTGGAGATAAAGATCCTGCTGCCGATCTCTATCTGGATCCCAGTGGAACCGGGCCGGAACCGGGCTGGAACCGGGCTGGAACCGGGCCAGAGCTGGAACCGGGCCAGAGCCGGGCTGGAACCGGGCCGGGGCCAGAGCCGGGCTGGAACCGGGCCAGGCCGGGCTGGAACCGGGCCAGAGCCGGGCTGGAACCGGGCCGGGGCCGCCGTTACTCACTGATGGAGTCGATGGAGGCCACGATGGTGATGACGGATCGGTTATAGTCATGATCGTTGAAGATGTTCAGCACCGTGGTTTCTTTCCGCTGCCTGCCTGACAAACGATGACAACGTTCAGAAACCAATACTAATCTATAATCAATATATTTTCATCATGAGGTTTGAACTGTCACTCTGCTCAGAAAAATACAACAAATCGACAGAATTGATCAGAAATTAATTTTAAATTACAATAAAATTCACCATACAAATAGCAGAAATAATTATGAAACACAGGAAAACATCTGAAACGTGAGAAAATACTTAAAATATTAATAAATGAGCTTGCCATGCAGTTTCTAAAGGCAAATTTATTACTTCCTGTGCCTGGACCAATCAAAATACTCCACTGCGAGCAGACAGCCAATCAGTGAAGATTTTCTGTCAATGAAAATTGTGCGAGGAGTTCGGAGAGACCATGGAGAAAGACTTCCGTATGGCTTCGAGGCGATTCTGGTCCATCATCCGGCGTCTCAGGAGGGGGAAGCAGTGCAGCACCAACACTGTTTACAGTGGGGGTGGGGTGCTGCTGACCTCGACTCGGGACGTTGTGGGTCGGTGGGCGGAGTACTTCGAAGACCTCCTCAATCCCACCAACATGCCTTCCATTGAGGAAGCTGAGCCTGAGGACTCTGGGTCCTGGAGAGGAGGGTCCATCGGATAGTCGAACCTCGGATTCAGGAAGAGCAGTGTGGTTCTGGTTCTGGTTCTGGAACACTGGACCAGCTCTACACCCTCAGCAGGGTCCTGGAGGGTTCTGGGAGTTCGCCCAACCGGTCTACATGTGTTTTGTGGACTTGGAGAAGGCGTTGGACCGTGTCCCTGTGGGGTTCTCCGGGAGTATGGGGTACCGGGCCCTTTGATACGGGCTGTCAGGTCCCTGTATGACCGGTGTCAGAGTCTGGTCCGCATTGCCGGCAATAAGTCGGGCTCGTTCCCGGTGAGGGTTGGACTCCGCCAGGGCTGCCCTTTGTCACCGATTCTGTTCATTACTTTTATGGACAGAATTTCTAGGCGCAGCCGAGGTGTTGAGGGGATCCGTTTTGGTGGCCTTAGGATCCATTTCTGCTTTTTGTGGATGATGTGGTTCTATTGGCTCCATCAGGACGTGATCTGCAGCTCTCACTGAGTGTGAAGCGGCCGGGATGAGCATCAGTGCCTCCAAATCTGAGGCCATGGTCTTGAGTTGGAAAAGGGTAGAGTGCTTCTCCGGGTTGGGGGGATGTCCTGCCCCAAGTGGAGGAGTTCAAGTATCTCGGAATCTTGTTCACGAATGAGGGAAGAAGGGAGCGTGAGATCGACAGGCGGATTGGCGGAGCGTCTGCAGTGAAGCGGAGCCGTACTGGTTCGTTGTGGTGAGGAGAGAGCTGAGTCAAAAAGCGAAGCTCTCAATTTACCGATCGATCTACGTTCCTACCCTCATCTATGGTCATGAGCTTTGGGTAATGTCCGAAAGAACGAGATCGCGGATACAAGCGGCTGAAATGGGTTTCCTCCGTAGGGTGGCTGGGCTCTCCCTTAAAGAGAGAAGCTCGGTCATCCTTGAGGCACTCAGAGTGGAGCCGCTGCTCCTCCACATCGAGAGGAGCCAGTTGAGGCTCAGGCATCTGGTCAGGATGGAGGCTCATTGGTGGGGTGTTCAGGTCCCACCGGGAGGAGGGGAAGACCAGGACATGTTGGAGGGACGATGTCTCTCGGCTGGCCTGGGAACGCTTTGGGATTCCCCCAGAGGAGCTGGAAGAAGTGGCTGGGAGAGGGAAGCCTGGGCCTCCATTCTTAGGCTGCTGACCCCACGACCCGACCCGGATAAGCAGAAGGAAATGGATGGACAGACGGACGGATGAATTACTTTTTCATGATAATATATTAGCAGTTGGAGGAGAAGTTGGTTTTAAATGTTTTATCAAACAATTTAAAATCCATCAGTGACCAACGAGTTTCTATAAAACTGTGATCTGTAATAACTGGACATGTTTATCCAATCAGCAGCTTTTCTCTCAATATGAGGATTTCTCCTTTCTGATAAACAAACAAACAAAAATAAAGACCTTTTGGTAAACTCAGCTTTAATTAGTTAAGTTAGATTTATCTAATTAATAATTTATCTAATTTACTAATAATTTACTAATTTATCAAATTAAATCTAATTAGATTAAAACTTAAATTTCCTTTAACTTTGGTTTAAATTAAAGTTACATTTAGTTGATTTGAGACAAACTACACTAATTTAAGATCAACTTAATTTAAATTAGCTGAATTAAATTTAGCAGTGAAAATATAAGATATAAGAACATGTGAGTGACTGACCCTCTGCGTCGTATAAAGCCGCCTTGGCCACGTTCTGCACCAGCTCCGTCCTCCGAGCCTCAGAGACGTTCAGAAGACAAGCAACCAGACGTGACCCGAGAGTCCCAGAGGTCATGACCCTGCAACAACACAACCATCATGAAACCAGCAAAACCATCATGAAACCAGCAAAACCGTCATGAAACCAGCAAAACCATCATGAAACAAATCCATTAGCCAAATGCTATGACTGATGAACTTGTATGTTTGGTCCTAGAAATTATTTGAATGAACTTTTTTTCATCTTTTACTCATGTGAAGAAACTGGCTACAAAATTGCATCAGCAACAGGAAAAATAAAATCTCCCATGAAGCCAAAGTCTGAGTCCAAGCCTGACTTTCTGCAGCAGGTCACCTTTCAGAGGAACCGAGAGAATCTGCTGCAAACCTGCGAACAGAACCTGCAGGTCCAAAGTCCAGCCTGCTGCAAACTGGACTCAGCTTTCGGTGCATGACGGGAAAAAAAACATTTAGTGCCGTCAGATGAACTTTAACACACGACATCATGTTCAGCTGAAGTTCAAACAGCAGCAAGATAGTTCACTGTTGACCGGTTCCTGTTTGGGTTTAACAAGATAAAGCGTCCAGTATCCAGTACCCGGTGACCTGTCCAGTGACCCGGTGACCTGTCCAGTGACCCGGTGACCCGGTGTCCAGTGACCCGGTGACCCGGTGTCCAGTGACCCGGTGACCCGGTGTCCAGTGACCCTGCTTGTCGCCTGTTGTCAGCTGGAGAGGCACCAGCAGCTCATTGTCCTTCGGGTGGCAGAAAATGGCTGTTATGATCAGATCCTAACAGCCTTATCATGAACTGATCCGAGTCAATAAGTCGTTCCTGAATGTTTCGGTTCTCCATCCACCTCCGTTCATTTCCAATCTAATGTGTATTTCTTGAAGGGTTTAGTTTCGTTCTTACTGCATTTATTTGGTTCGCAGAAAAATGCGGCTGAAAAGCTCTGCTTGAGCGGCACCGTAACCGGAAGTAGGTTGGCTGGACTCCTCTTGTGTTGTCTCTTTGTTACAGGAAGTACATCAGCTGCTGCTTGTGTTCTGGGTAAACAGCGCCGCTCTGTGGCCACAAACGGTCTCTAACGGTCACTATTTGAGTGCATTTCTATAAAATCCGCCGCAGTGCGCGGCGGGTCACTGTTGCTAACTGATAAGAGTATTTATTGTGGTTTGCGGGACAGGAAGCCGTTGCGGTGCTGCCAGCTAGCAGCGGCGTTCACAGAAACCCGTCCGGACTCCATGTCCGGGACTCCATGTTGTCTCCCAGAGCTTCAGCAGCGGGCGTCACTCTCATCACCGTGGCCGAACACATGAGCTCCGTGGCGGGAACCCGGGAGCCGCAGGGCTCCGGCTGCCCGAACGGGAGGCGCCTGCAGCGGCTGGCCGGAGTCTCCGGCTGCGGGCCGAACCGGGTCAACGACCTGCTGCTGCTGCGGTCCGAACCAGACGAAGAGAGCAGCTCCGGAACCACGGAGAGCAGCAGACACGTCGTCTTCTTCCACGGAGACATCCAGGTCAGATTCCAGCAGGGGCGTCACGCAGCTGCGCAGCCGAGGGGGCCGGGCCCAGAACATGAACACAACTATGGAACCAAAACGATTCAAAAGGAAAAGCTAATATCTCCAATATAAACAACACTACAAAGGAAAGAAAAATATGCTCATTTAAACTAATCAGAATATGAGTTTCACTCAAATCACATCCTGGTGCAGTGAAAATGAGAGAAAGTGAATAAATCAGGAGCCATTAGGAGAGAATGAAAGTGATGACATCTGGTCAGCAGCAGTTTCCTCCAGAACCGTTTGGGTTGGGATCAGTCCGGCGCTCCAGTACGACACCTGGTGGTTGTTTTGTGAGGTTGCACTCTGGACGTTGAACTGAAATCTTGTTCTTTCCGTTGGCAGAACTTCAAGGAGGAGATGGCCCTGCAGCCGGAGGCGTCTCAGTTTCTGTCCTGGAGTCTGGAGCAGGTGGCTCTGGTTCTGGGCCAGCGGTTCCCCAACAGGAACATCTGGGTGGTCAAAGCCTCCCGCATGTACCTCAACAAGTTCAGCTGCTACCAGAACTTCGTGGAGAGCAACATGTTCGGCGCGCCGGAGCACAGCGGCTACAGCGCCGACGGCGGAGCTTTTCACCAGCTCAGGTCGGTTCCCTTCCCCGTCGGTCCAGGGGTCGGACCAGGGGGTCGGTCCAGGGGTCGGTCCAGGGGTCGGTCCAGGGGTCAGGAGGTCCGATTGGACCCGGGACGTTCTCAGGCAGGAACATGAACAGAGGAGAGATCTGGGGAACAAATCCCTGCTTCCGTTTGTCCATATGATGAAGATCTGCTTTCGTAGTCATCTTCACTTCACCAAGAAACACAAAGACCGTCCATCCAACCGACCGTCTGTCCATCCAATCGACCGTCTGTCTGTCCATCCAACCGACCGTCTGTCTGTCCATCCAATCGACCGTCTGTCCATCCAACCGACCGTCTGTCCATCCAACCGACCGTCTGTCCATCCAACCGACCGTCTGTCCATCCATCCGACCGTCTGTCCATCCAACCGACCGTCTGTCCATCCAACCGACCGTCTGTCCATCCATCCAACCGTCTGTCCATCCATCCGACCGTCTGTCCATCCAACCGACCGTCTGTCCGTCCAACCGACCGTCTGTCCATCCATCCGACCGTCTGTCCTTCCAACCGACCGTCTGTCCGTCCATCCGACCGTCTGTCCATCCAACCGACCGTCTGTCCATCCATCCGACCGTCTGTCCATCCAACCGACCGTCTGTCCGTCCATCCGACCGTCTGTCCGTCCATCCGACCGTCTGTCCATCCATCCAACCGTCTGTCCATCCATCGATCCTGGTTCTGACCAGTTGAATCAGAAATCAAAATGCATCACACAGTTTATTGCTGATCAATAAACTGTGATGATCAATCATTAGCTTTGTTAGCATTAGCATAAAGTCCAGAAATGGACAGAAAACCTGCAGAAATCCTGATGTTTCACTCCAAGGTTTCTGATGTAAACGTGATTTTGTCTGTTTGACCTTTAAACTTTTCAGGAAGTAGAATCACAGCTGATGATGATGATGATGATGAGATTCTTCTTCTCTTGTCAGGTCGCTGCTGACCAACGCCATGGAGCGGGCCAAGCTGCCGCCTGCAGGGGGCGCCGGCGGCCCGCCGCCCGGGTTCTCCCTGACCCTGGTGGGCTTCAGCAAGGGCTGCGTGGTTCTCAACCAGCTGGTGTACGAGCTGCCCGGGGCGCGCGCCGACCCCAACATGGCCGCCTTCGTGCAGCGGATCTCGACGTGTTCTGGCTGGACGGGGGTCACCCGGGCGGCAGCCGCACCTGGGTGACGGACCGCGAGGCGCTGAGGGAGCTGGCGGCCAGCGGCGTGTCCGTGCACGCGCACGTGACCCCCTACGAGGTGCGCGACCCCATGCGGGCCTGGGTGGGCCGGAGTACAGCGTGTTCATCCAGACCCTGGAGGAGCTGGGCGCCTGCCCCAGCAGGAAGCTGCACTTCCAGGACGAGCCGCCGTCCATCCAGAACCACTTCCGGGTCATCCTGGAGTTCTGAGTTCTGCTTCCTGTTTTGGTCTTAGAACTTTATGAACGTGAGGGAAACATGTTTACATTTATGTTTATTTAATATTTAACCTAATTATATCTGATGTAGCATTCAAAGTACGGAGGGCCAGAAATGACAAAATTAAACATCATTAATTGAAATAAATATCTGATGTAATGAAACATTATAAATGGTTCCAGTTGGACTTCAGGAACAGGAACAATAAGTAAACACGATTCATTTTATGCGTCTATTAAAAGTTTGCATCTAAATGATTAATTTTCATATTTAATAAAGTCTTAAATAAATGCACATGTATCTTTTTAATAAGCTAATATGTAGTTTTGTCTCTTCTGGCCTTCCGTACCAGAGGTAAACAGCCTCTTTCATTCCTTCAGTCTGAACCCAGGGTTTATTTTTCTTCCTTTGATGAACTGAAACATGGCGGTTCTGGTTCTGATGCCGAGCTCCAGAACTCGGCCCGACCCAGTAGAACCTGTAGGCAGAACTGAGCCTCAGAACCGATCCGACACAGGAAACAGACCGGATCAGAAGGTCCGGGCCGATCATTTTGGGTTTTTCATGACTCTTCAGAACTGGCTGTGAGGTTCTGATCCGGTCAGGCTCAGATGTATTCATACACCCTGTGGCTGGTATTGGACCGGTTCTGTTGGGCAGAACTGGGAGTGTGGGGAGGAGGTCCAGAACCAGTTTGGATCAGGTCAGCCAACCAGTTAGCCACTGGACAGAGGAGGAAAACCAGCCCACAGCATGATGCTGCCACTACCGCCTCCAAAACAAAACGATCCCAGTTTAACTCCACCGTGAATTCAAACATCTCAGCATCCAACCAAACATCCAACCATTCTGATTTCAGCAGCTGAATGTTGATCAGTTTTTTAACCTAAATTAAAACAGTTCCATAATCAATAAAATCTCTAAACCAGTCCTCGAGAGCTTTTAGTTGCAGCCTGACTCCAGTAGACCAGACTCAGCTCTGAACAGGCCCCTTCATTTGATTCAGGTGTGTTGGAGCAGGAAGCATCTCAGAGATGCAGGACGGCAGCTCTAGGACTGGACTGGAGCTCCTCTGATCTAAATGATTGGCCTCCAGGATGGATGAAGCTCCTCCCCTCTTTATCACCTCCTCTTCCTTAGTTAGCAGTGCGGCTAACAGTTAGCAGTGCGGCTAACAGTTAGCAGTGCGGCTAACAGTTAGCAGTGCGGCTAACAGTTAGCAGTGCGGCTAACAATTAGCAGTGCGGCTAACAGGAACTGAGCGGCTGCTTTTCCGGATGTTTCTGCTGAATGTAACTTCTGATGCATTCCTTGCTGTAGTGCTGCTGGTAGCCAGCAGGGGGCGCCACTGGGACAGACACGCCACGCTGATTCTGTTTTCTACAACTTTAATGAGCTTTTCCAGTTTGCTGTGTGATGCCTACAGATTAGCCAGCAGTTATCAGATTACAGATTATTTATTCTGTTCAAGATGTAATTACGCTCAAACATTAAAAAACACATAAAAATAAAGTTACATCGTTTCAGCCGTTGGTCTCTGTGCTTGTGGCTGATTTTACTGGAACAGGAGGAATCAGCAGAACAAACATGGAGGTCCATTGAAGCAGCTGATGTCAGATCGGCTCCCTGCGGCGGCGGCGGCGCGGGGCGTCCCGGGACGGGGCGTCCTCACTGAGCCCTTTGTGCCCCGCGGTGAGGTCATGAGGTCAGCCGCTGCGGCACGCCGCCTCTCTCACTTCCTCTGCTCCCTCGATTCTCTCCTTCAGCTGCCCAACAATTCAAACTCCTGCAGAGTTGTCCTGCAACACGTTTCTACTTCCATCAGTTCCTTTCAGCATAAAAGCCTCCTCAATCAGCTGCTTCCCTCCACAATCAGCCAACATTAAGACATGAGCTCGTGGTTTCATAAAACATCCAGAATCAGTCCAGCACATAAATAACATTAATAACAACAATAGCAGGCCTGCGGCAGGCGGAGCGGCGCCCTGAGATCATCACTCGGAGAGGCTTCAGACACGCCCCTTCCTTCCTGCACAGGAAGTAAGTGCTAAGGAGGAAGTGACGTACGGCGGCCGAGCGGTGCGAACACAATAAAAAACATGATGCCAACACAAAACCTATCGCTCAGAAAAACTCAGGAAACAGAAACTCTGTTAACGCCGCCACTGAAATCCTCCAGACCACCAGGGGGCGCCGATCTGGAGCAGGCCCTCAGGAGGAATGTTGGAGGAAGGAAGAAATACTTCACATCTTTTTCAAATAGTTTTTATAACAGACCAGCAGCATAATATCACCGACTCCAGGCTCCCCCTGGTGGAGCGGAGGACTGAGTTTACAATGTTTGCCGTTTTCCATTTCGCTCGTTTCCTTCAGTTTTTCTGTTTTGGTTTGGAGTTTCATCGTTCAAGTGTTTGCAGCTAGTCCTGGGTGTTAGCTACGCCCGTTAGCCGCCGTACGTCCCGACAGGAAACGGTGCGCGGCGCGAACATCAGCTGCTCTACAACTAAACCCTGAGCTACTTTGGGTGCAGAGATCCGGCGGGGAGCGGCGGCGTTACGAACGGTTCTGCTGGCGACGGCAGCAGGCGGCTCTTCCTGGTGACCCCAACAGGTTTTCCTACATTAAGGCATAGATTCAAACTGCATAGATTCCCTAAATAGATGCTGCAGTGCAGCCGTCATGGAGGCGTCCCGCAGGGCAGCTGGACAGAATCAGGAAGCTGTTATCTTTGGTTGGACTGGAGGATCAGTGAAGCAGATTAGAGCTTCTGGAAGCTTAAAATTATTTAAAACAGAAGAAGAAGAAGAAGCCGTCTGCGCCGCTTCGCCTCAGGGGTCATCAGAAGTCTCCGTCTCCGGCCGTCTCCTCCTCCAGGCGGAACCTCTTGGCGTGGGAATGGGGCGAGTCCAGGAAGTTCTCCTTGTCCTCCTGCGGCGCCGCCCACTTGGCACCGCAGCTCCGCTCCCGGACGGGCCGGACCAGAACCGGCTCCGGGTTCAGGCACGGCGGCTGCTGCCACAGCCACGGGTGGCTGAGGCACTCTGCGGCGCTGGGCCGGTCCCTGCAGGCCAACCACAGGTCAGAGGTCAGAGGGAAACAGGTGATCAGAACGTTTGGCTGATCCGGATTTGGATCGACTCAAACGTTCATCGCTCCAGAAAAACGTCTCCAGAGTTTCTGAACAGAGGCTAAATTTGGCAAGAGACTTGCTAAGTCAGCAATAATAATGACAGACTTTCCCAATAGTTCCCGTCCCGGTTCTGTCCCGGTTCTGTCCCGGTCCCGTACTCACTCTGGCGCCTTAACCAGCAGCTTCCTGATGAAATCGACGGCGAGTTCAGAGACGCGGCTCAGCGCGTCGCGGCTGTAGTCCACGTTGACCTGCGACACGTTCAGGTACGTCTCCTGCTTGTCGTCTCCGAGGAACGGCGACTCGCCCGTCACCAGCATGTAGGCGATGACGCCGACGCTCCTGCAGGCGGAGCAGACAGCCGGAGCAGACAGCCGGGTCAGAACCAGAACCGCATCGAATCCTCGCTCAACGTTCCTCTGACGTTTCGGAATGTTTCATATTTCATTCGAACAAACTCTGTAAATTAAGTCTAACCGGACGTCCTGACACTGTTGCCATGGTTACCCCTGCCCCGTCACTCACCACAGGTCCGTCGCCGTGGTGATCGGCTCGTAGCTCAGAACCTCTGGAGCTGAAACACACAGGAAGTCTGATGTCATTCAGAGCGTTTCATCACTTCCTGTTTCCTGTGCTGACAGCAGGACCGGATCGGCCCGAGGAAACGGTTCTAGTTTTAAAGCGTTTCTACGGATACAGATCTGAAAAGTGTGGAGTGCATTGAGGTCAACCACCTTCCCCTGAAACCCAAAACCAGCAGAAACAAAAGCTGGAATCTGCTTTGTTACTAAGGAGATTCCAGACGGAAGTCCGATCAGTGGGTGGGACCGGGCCGGGTCGGGTCAGACCGGGTCTTACCGGGTCGGGTCTTACCTACGTACTCGGGCGTTCCCAGGATCTCCCGCAGCTCGCCGGTCGTCCCCAGGCGGCGCGCGAGGCCGAAGTCGACGATCTTGATGTCGCCCGGCGGCGCCAGGCTGGTCAGCAGGATGTTCTGTGGCTGGAGGAGAAAATGGAGGACGAGTTCACGGGACCGGGTCAGGAGAGTGTTTACGCAGCCGTCGCCATGGCAACACACTGTACTAAGTGTTCCTCTAACAATCATTAGCAGGCCGGCTCTCCACTCTGACTCATATTTGCTTTCAGAACCATCAAAGAACCGACCCGGTGAGCCCGGTTCAGATCAAAGTTCAGGTCGGGTTCAGCCACCGCTAAGACTGGGCTTTGACTGGACCGACCCAGAACTTCAGCAGAACCTCAAATCAGACGGAGAAAAAATCTGCAGAGAACGAAACAACGTTTCTATTGGTCGCCATGGGGATGGGCGAGCGTTTCTATTGGTCGGGCCGTGGCCGTGAAGCGGTTCTGGTCGGGAGAACCGGTCCAGCAGCACTTTGTTCATTTGCTGCCACACCAGAATAAACATCTCATAAACTTTAATAAATGAAATAAAGTAAATAAATTTAGTTGAATTTTTCAAACATGGAGTCAGAAAATTAAACATTGAAAAAAGGAACCCAGAGAAATACTGAATGCTTAAATGGACCCGCTTTATGTTCTGGTTCTGGTGTGTGTGTGAGACCTTAAGGTCCAGATGGACCAGCTGGTTCTGGTGCAGGTGTTGGACCCCCTCCAGGGTCTGCCGGATCAGCCGGGTCACCTGGGCCTCAGGCAGCAGCTCCTCCGACACGCACAGGTCAAAGATCTCCCCGCCGGCGGCGCTGCAGACAGAACCGGGTCAGAACCGGATCAGAACCAGGTCAGAACCGGATCAGAACCGTAACCCGCCGGGCCCCAAGTCCACTCACTACTCGAGCAGCAGCACCAGGTCGTGGTCGGTCTCGTGGGCGGCGTACAGGTTGACGACCCGCGGGCTGTTCCGGGCCAGCTCCAGAACCGCCATCTCATGGACGGCCTCGGCCCGGCAGTCCCGGCCCCGCCTCCTCTTCCTCAGGAACTTGGCGGCGAACTCTTTCCCCGAACTTCTCTCCACGCAGCGCTTCACCACCGCAAACTTCCCCCTGGGTCAGAGGTCAGAGGTCAGAGAGAACCCACTGAGGACCTGCAGACGGTTCTGTGCAAAAGTTTTAAACCATCCGGACCTGCTGCTGGTTCCGATCCAACTGGACAGGAGGAAAATATATTTATGAAAAGGAAATGTATAAAAATATTAGATTTATTAAAATAATAAAATACTTTCTGGGCAGAATAAAATCATGTTGATGATAATATTGATGAGACGCAGTTTGTAGATGCAGATCAGGTTCTGATCAGCAGGACTAGATTCAGCTTCCTCCCAGAACCAGTCGGTCCGGTCCAGTCGGTCCGTTAGATCTAGGACCGACTGGACCACCCAGACGCTGACCACATCTACTGTATTCACCACTGGATGAATCAGAACAGTTTGGACCAGGCGGTTCTGGAATCATATCAGGACAAGACACCCAGAAAACCAGAATAAATCTCCAGGTAGAGGTCAAAGTTCACTCTGATGCTAACAGATCCACTCTGGGATCGGCTGGTGCTGCCTGGCAGCCAGCAGTCCAACCTTCAGTCCAACCTTCAGTCCAACCTTCAGTCCAACCTTCAGTCCGGTCCAGTTGGACGATGCAAACGCAGCCTGAGCTCAGATCAGCTGGAAGCTTCCTCCACTTCCTGTTTCAGACCTCCACTTCCTGTTTCAGACCAACATGGAGTCCAGTTCTCCTTTCTGCGTTCTGGTTCTTCCTCACACCGATCACACCCAGCACAGAGCCAGCAGCCCTCACATGACCGCAAATGTAGTTACCATGGTTACCACAGTTCGTGGTTAAAGTCCAGAGTCCAAAACATGGCGGCCAGAGAAGCAGGCAGTCAGTCAGGTGGCCGACTGACTGACTGACTGACTGACACCTGATCAGAACCTGATCAGAACCTGATCACAGAAAAAAAACATGAAAACCCCAAACACGAAGAATCTGGTTCCTCCTGATGGATCCAGTTGGATAAACCAGGAGAACCTGGACCGGGTCGGGCCGCACTGGGTTTATAGAAACATCAAAATATAAATATTAATGATGTTTAGTCTAGATAAAAACCAGCCCGACCAGAACCAGAGACCCAAATGACAAATATCAATTTTAATGTTTATGTTTAAACAGATAAAGGTTTGACCAATCACACACTAAAACAGACCTTAATGTGCATAAGTAAATACTGCTGTACTTAATCTGAGATATGAATGAAAAGGTTCTACTGCGACTCTTGTTTCTGTAATAAAACTTTAATAAATCACTTCCGGTCTGAATAATTTACTTTTTCCTCTCGGATCAGATCAGGCGCTAAAGGCTCATCAAAAACTGAAGAACGTCCCTTTACTGAAGAACCGAAACTCTCAACATGAGGTCCCGGTCCCCGGAACCGGACCGGGTCGGAACCAAGCCGCTCACCTGCCCAGCTCTCCGGTCACGTCATATCCGACCTCCAGCGGCTCGGCGCTGATCGGGGTCTGCGGCTCCGCCAGCAGCCCTGCGGCCAGCCCGCTGCGGCTGTCCAGCCGCCTCCGAGACATGCCCCGGTCCTCCGGTCCTCCGGTCCCCCGGGCCCCCGGTTCGGTTCCGACTGTTCAGCCCTGCGAGAGAGCAGAACCGAGCCGCACGGCTAGTTTAGACTGGTCACCGAGCTGCGGGTTAACTCCGGTTAGCCAACTGTCGCCAAGTTAGCTCGACTACTTCTAAAGCATCCGGTCCAAAAGTGAGTTCGTGCGGTTCGGTTCCTCTCGGCTCCACCTGGCCGAACCCACCTGGCTGTGAAGCGATCCGGACGGCTGGTTCTGGCTCCTGTTAACCTGGTTCGTTTGTTTATCCGGAGCCTTTTCGATCATTTTTACATCCCGTTTGACACCGTTCAGACACGTCACTCCACTGCGGCGCATGCGCACTGGCCTGTTTGGCTAAAAGTTTCAACAGTTTTCTTTCGAACAGCCGTGGGAATTCCGTTTCCTTCCCGGGATCCGACTCATTCGGCAAATGACTTTTCATTCCTGCTGACCTTTACAAGCATTATGGGAAAGTAAAAATTGACCTCAAGTAAAAGTAGCACGACTTCAAAATATCATTACATCCAATAAACTACTCCAGTAAAAATTAACAGTATTTGGTATAAAGAAATTGGTCATGACATCTGATGTAATGTTTTAAAATAAGTCAAAAATAAACATTTCCGAAGTCATATGGGAATTACTTATTTAATACATCTGATTCAATGATTATATATATATATATATATATATATATATATATATATATACACATAATGGATTTTGTTTTGCTTTTATAATTTATAATAACCAGGTTTATAATTCAACACAAACAGTAAAATCTAACATTTTAAATGTAACTCATCAAAGTCCAAATTCAATGAAGAAACATTTCAATTTACTTTTTTGTTGAAAATCTCAGCAGGTCTTTGGTTCCTTTCAGTCATGACTTTGTTAAACATGTTTCTGCTCTCATTATGACGCCTGAGCCTGGTTTTATGTAGGAAAGTAAGTACACCCTGAGCAGCAGGTCACAGGTTCTGTGCATCACTGAAGGAGTTTTGACCCGCTCTGCTCTGCTCTGCTCAATTGTTCTGGACACACTGGAGGGTTTTCCTGCATGAACGGCCTATTTAAAGTCTATGAGGGGTAAAGTAGTTTTCACAGGACTGTAAATGTTTTAACTTTGGTTTAGCCAAACAGCAGTTCTTCAGTGCTTCCCCCAGTTCTGATGTCGCCCTGGGTAACCAACCTGCTGGCCTTTGATTTCCACTGATAAAAGCGTAAAGGCTCTTCCTGTAACCTGACTGATGGGTAAATGTGATGCACCCAGCAGGTTGACACACAGGGACTGTTTGAGGAGTGGTGCTGTGGGCCGTTGCTACAGCAACCAGTGACTCAGCACCGTTTCAGGCTCTTGTTGTTTCCTGTTTTTCCACCCGGCCAGAAGGAAGTTGGTAGATTTTCTCACAGCAGCTCCAGTCAAACCAAGAAGGGATTTTCCAGCTGGAATAAAATATAATTTTATTCAAATTTAAGTCCAGATGTAATCAGGGACCTTACTATGTAGAACCAGAACCAGCAGAACCAGAAGATCCAACAGAACCAGAAAACATCCCAACATCTGGGAAAATGTTCTGGAAGGACAAAGGCTGCAGTAAAGCACGGTGGTGGCAGAGTGATGCTGATGGATCCTGAAGATCCAAAAGGCTCAAAGAAACTAAATGAAAGCTTAGTCAAAGTCCAGACATATTCAGCTGAACCGTTGAAACATTGTGAGCATTGAGCTCTGACCTGCAGATCCAGCCACGTATTTAAATCTTCAGAGTAACTAGTTACTTTTACTTGAGTAACACTTTTTTAAAAACGTATTTTTACTTTTACCTCATTGATTTCATATCTGAGGAAAACAGAAACATTCAGACCTGCAGCGAAACTCATTGAGAAACATTTTCTTCTGATTTTATTTTCATTTTGATCCCTAAAATACCAAAACTTTAACTTTATATTTTGGTCCGTCTGATGATTAAATATGAAATGATTGATAACTTGATCAGTTATCAGTACTTAACTTTTTACCAAATACTTTGACTCTGACTCATTTCTTTGATTAATTAATTATTTCTGCTCTTGTGTTTTGTCCAGTCTCTGTACAGAAATTCATGTTTTTAATATTTTGTTTCAGTCAAACTGTTGCTCCCTCTTTGAACCTTTTGTTTTGCTTTAAAGAATATTTAGTTGAATATTTAGTTTTTACTATTTTCAAGAGTATTTGTTTGGATTTTAATTCTTCAAGCATACAGAAAAGACAAAGAGAAGGAAATGACAGGTTATGATGGTAAACAGTAGAAGAAGAAGAGCCGCCTGTCCTATCAAATGCTCCTCCTGTTTCTTTATTACAATCTCAGTGAAATGGAGACAAACATACAGGCGCCTTGCATAGAGTGGAGATCTGAAAAGTGCGTCCGGGTCCGGAGGGAAATGTTCCAGAACCTCCAGGTCCAACCGGAACCTGAAGCTCCTCATGCACAAAGTTCCCCAGACATGAACCCAGAGGTGAGATGAGTTGGACCGGACCAGAACCGGCCTCCCGGTCCGCTCCGCCAGGCCCGAACCTTTGGTACAATCGGTGCAAAACGGACATATTTTCACACGACAGACAGACAGACTTACACACAGAGACTCATGGTTCTGTACACGGTTCTCCGAACCCCGGTCCACTCAGCTCATTACTAAGATAGACGGTTCAGAACCAGGCTGGCCCGGCAGGCCGACCCGAACCCACCCAGATCCGTCAATGGAGAGCAGGAATCCTCATGCACAGGAGCTAGAACTACTTCAACATGCAATATGGAGCTATAACACAGCGCCACCTAGTGGTCTCTGCCAGGAGCAGCTCACGGAGCCACACCGGACAGACCCTGCATGCAGGATTGGACTGGGAGGACTGGGAGGAAAGTGAAACCACCGCGGCTCCTGCGGTCTGACTCCAACAGGCTTCCGTAGATCTAACATGCAGCGTCTCCAGCAGGAGGACAGACAGATGTCTTATCTTACATTTTGGACAAAGAGCAGCGTTTCACTGAGGACAGGTGTCCCAGTTAGGAACAGGAAACCATCAGAGGCACTGGGACGAAAACAATCCTCACATTCAGAAACTCAGCTGAGCTTCACAGAAACATCCGGGCTGAAGAGGCGGAGAGAATCAGGCAACATCTGGCCAAAGGTCATCAACAGGTCAGACACACCAGCTAGCTGTAGCTCTGGAGGGTAGCTTAGCACGACACCAAAATGGAAGAACATCAGCAGTGACCTTAGAGGAGCAGCTGTTCAGTGGTGGGCATCGCTAACTCAGCTGTTGCTTCCACTAATGCAACACAGCTGTGACGATATGACTCTTAGCAGAAGCTAACACTAAAGCGCTACATCAACAGGGTGTTTAGCAGAAGCTAATGCGCTAATCATAAACAGAAAAGAAACAAACTGCTGCTACTTGAACAATTCTTAACAGTCGATAACTTTATTAAAACCCCATAAATCATCACTTTGGAGTTTATCTGAAAAAAATTAGCTTAGCATAAGCTAACTGTGCTAAACATATTGAAAGTTAGCAAAAGCACTAAAAGAGAAACCAGATCTGCATGTAGCGCATTAGTGGGAGCGTGCCCACCACTGCAGCTGCAGCTGGGTCTGAACTGGGTCCGAACTGGGTCATCAGCAGAACCTGGATCCAAACCCAGCAGAACTGAGCAGGACCAGAACCAGAACTCGGTCACAAAGCTGAGAACCTTTGACCTCATTCTAAGGCCTGAACAGAACCAGGTAATATTTATTATGGCATTCACTGTGTTTTGACTCCGGCCCGTCCAGCTCCAGCCGTCCAGAACCTTCTGGAGTTCTGGACTCGTACATTCAGCCGCAGGTTTGGTACATTCGCCACCGCGTGGGAAGTGATGTCATCTTTTAGGAGGAAGTGGAGTTTCCACTGGGAGGAAGTGAAAGTATTGCTCGTCAGAAAGGTGAAAGTACCGGGCTCTCCAGAACCAAACCCATCAGAACCCGGCCCGTCCTCCAGGAGCGGGTCCGGTTTGTGCGAACAGGTGAGTGAGTGCAGGTGACCCCAGAGTGAAGGTCGGCCGGAGCGGCTGCTGAGATAAAGCACACATGTGGCTCAGTGACAGAAACGGGTTCACATGAAACGAGAAACTTTACAACATCCAGCGGTTCTGGTTCCGTCTCCTCAGAGAACCGGAGCGACTGAGGAGCAGCAGGTTGGTACGCCGTCTGTTTCTTCTTCTCTGATTCTCCTCAACGGGAGCACGCGGTTTCCAGACGCTACTCCAGACCGAAGGTGCTGGTCTCCTCCACGGCCGTCACCAGCTTCTCGTACAGCATGGAGAAGGACGGGTAGGGAGGCAGGTCCAGCCGGTTGAAGCAGGTATGAGCCCTGAGGGAGACGGAGAGACGGTGCCACCAACCAACGGAGAAACCAAAAGGTTGAACTGAATGAGCCAACGGAGGATGGATGGATGGATGGATGGATGGATGGATGGATGGATGGATGGATGGATGGATGAACGGATGGATGGATGGATGGATGGATGGATGGATGGATGGATGAACGGATGGATGGATGGATGGATGGATGGATGGATGGATGGATGGATGGATGGATGGATGGATGGATGGATGGATGGATGGATGGATGGATGGATGGATGGATGAACTGCAACCTCAAGTTATCGGGCAGCTTCTCCTGAGGCTAAATGAATAGAAACTCCAAAAAATAAAAACTGACCAACAGTCTCAGAACCATCGGGTCCGACCACAGAACCAGCAAACATTTCGTTGCTAAAGGTCAACAGGGTCAAAGGAAACCTGAAGCGAACACTGCTTCAGGGGAGCAGCAGAACCGGGCCAGAGGTCCGGTTGGAGTCGGCACGGTGAGGATCTGGGCTGCTGGTTCTAACAATGTCAGAATCACCACCAGAACCTTCTGACATCACAGGAAGCCAAAGGAGATAACTCTGGACCAATCAGAGCTGGTGGGCGGGGCTTAAACAGGAAACCAGTCTGAACTGTGGTTGGTTGTTTTAAACTCTCACTGTTTAATATGAAAATAAAAAGTGAGATATGAAAATGTGTTTCCATTTAGCTGCCCGATAATTCAGAGAAAAGAGTCTAAATCACTTCTACGTTCTGAAACTTTCATGTTTAATGTTTATGTGAGTGGAGAATAAGAAGATCCTCCTGAATGAGCCGCCTGGTCGCTGAGCTCACAGCGCTGCCTGGGCAGCGTCTCTCTCCTCACCTGGGTAAAGACGTGATCTTCCCCCACTTCTCCACGCAGAACCTGCGCGGTCCGTTGCTTCCGCGCAGCGAGGCGAAGCCTTCGTAAGGAACGCTCGACGTTCCCGTCACAAACTGCAGCAGAAACAGGAAAACCGTCAGCTGCTGAACAAACGGGGGGATTCACACAGAGGCCGCATCAATCACTCCGCTTTAAACTGACTGTCTAGTCAAAGTCCGGTCCGGCTGTGAGGTTTGGATGCTGGTCGACCTCTGACCTCTGGTCCTCCAGGTCTGGGTTCCATTTGAATGTGAACGCCAAGCGGACCAGAGCGCGCTCCAAAAGCAGGAAGTGGACTACAGCGCAGGGCATTCTGGGTAAATATAACCAATGCTAACATGCTAGCCTAGCGCTAACATGCTAGCCTAGCGCTAGCAGCAGAAATGGCTCCTGGTCTTCAGCCAAAGACTAAAGAGAAATCCTCCAGCTCTAAACTCTGACGCCTCCATCTTGTTTCATCTGGTGAAACAGGAAGTTGCTCTCAGCGTCTTCAGAGGTTTTAGTGTCGTTTCCTGCAGTGGTTGTTGGTGCAGCGCCCCCACAGGCCAGGAGGGAAACAGGCTGGTTCGGGTCAGAACCACAGCAGGTGGAGGTGGAGCAGATGTTCTGGTTCCAGTAGAACCGGGTCGACTGGACCGTCAGGAAGGAATCAGTCTCCATCATTCAGCTGATCAGAGTTCAATATCAAGATTTCATGATCAACTGGATGTCAAATATCAAACGATCAGCTGGACACAAAACCTCAGAGAGAAGAAAACTCTGCAGGTTTATTGTTCACAATCATGTAGAGAGAAACTACTGACCCACTTCACAGATTAAAATATTATCATTTATATCTTTCAATAGTTTGCATCTTAATCCTGCTGGAAATTTAAGGTACAAACTGTATAAATTAATTCAGCTGATCTGTTTTTATTAATAAAAGCCTGAGCAGCTGTGATAAAGTCCAGATTAGTTTCCTCTCAAAGTCCCGTAACAATAATAATATTTAGCAATAATAATGATGAGAGTCTGTTGTGTAACGCAGTCCCCTCGCTGTGCCTCCACCAGGGGGCAGCACCTCTCCTACCTGCAGCAGCCGCAGCCTCTGCTCGTTGTTGAACCTCTCCACAGCCGCCCAGAACCAGCGGATCACGATGTGGTTGTCATGGTAACCTGAGGGCAGAGATGAAGGTGCATGACTCAGATGGAAATAAAACTCCTCCTCCTGCTGCGATCAAACATTTCAACTAAAAATCAAAAACAAAATAAAAACCATCTGGAGTCCATCAGAAAATAATTTAAATTTAAATTATGAAAATATAAATGCAAAAAATTTAATAAAAACTGAATTAATTAAAGATTAAAAAAATCAGAAATATGAGTTAAAGAAAATGTAAAAAATGATGCACATTTTGAAGCATCTATTTAAAAACTGCAGCGTGTTGTTGATCTGAAAGGTGCGGAAGGCCTCTGCCTCGTACCTCCTCTGTACTCGGTGTTGTTCCTCCAGTCAGTCAGATCGATCTCTGCTGTTCCTGCGATGACCAGCTCCAGCTCCCGGGCGTCAAACACCGACACCAAGCGCACATCCACCACCTGACGACCGCACACACACACACACACACACACACACACACACACACACACACACACACACACACACACACACACACACACACACACACAACACAAGCAAAACATACACACACACACACACACACACACACACACAGAGCAAAACACACACACACACACACACAAAACATACACACACACACACACACACAGAGCAAAACATACACACACACACACAGAGCAAAACATACACACACACACACATGCATGTTAGCTCAATATTTAGTTTAAACATTGTTTGTTTGCAGCCAGATATTGTTGGTTAACAAGCATTTTGTCTTCAGTTGATGTTCAATTTACCAATTTTAGCTCAGATTTTACGTGGACATTTTGCTCAGAGCTGCAGCTGCGAGCTGCAGCTGCGAGCTGCAGCTGGGAGCTGCAGCTGGGAGCTGCAGCTGGGAGCTGCAGCTGGGAGCTGCAGCTGGGAGCTGCAGCGGTACCTCATAAAAGCCTCGGACCAGGCTCTCGGTCTGCTGCGCCACGCCGCGCTCGATGCGCCACTTCACCATGCGCTCGATGTATTCCTTCTTGTTCTTCTCGGACACGGGGATTCCCGCCCCGCCGGGCTTCAGCTCTCTCTCTGTGATCTGCAGACAAACAGCCGGTGGGAACTTTGGACGGGCGCCGGTCCGTTTCAGGGGACACGTTTAGGGGACGGACCTGTCCGAAGACTTCCTCGTTGACGGTGAAGGTGAGGTCCAGCATGTCCTCGATGTCGTTGTCCTTCATCCACTGCAGGCTCTGGTGGAACTCCTCATCCAGGAACTCGAGGTCGCTGAGGTCACACGGGCTGCAACCAGAACCAGAACCAGTCTAAGGGCGGTACCGGGTCTCTAATGGGCGGTACCAGTCTGCTCTTCCTTCTCCCAACGCTAACCAGAAACCACCAATCAGAGCCAGGAGGCGGGTCTTAGCGATGTCAATTAATCACTTGTAGCGCTTCTCGTCCCTCCCCTGTTCTCTGCTACACTGCAGCTAGCCTAGCCTGCCATGAATGCTAAGCTAGTTAGCATGGCCACCATTAATGGTGGATTCCTCTTCTTTGTTCCTAATGAACTGATCATTTTGCCTAAACGTGTTTATCAGCCGGACGGTTCTGGTGAAACATTGGACCTTTCCGGCCTGCTGACGGCGCCGCAGGAACCACTCACATTCGCAGAAGGCCTTTATAGAACGGGCGAGTGAAGAACGCGTCCAGCAGGTACTGATGAACCAGAGCCAGGCCCAGAATCCGCCCGCTGAACCGAAACCTGGACCCAGACAGAACCAGAACAAACACCAGGATTCACAGCGATTCTCAGAACAAACATTAAGCTGCTGGTCGCAGCAGACAGGAAGTGCTGACAGGAAGTCACCATTCGTGGTGGTTGTCCACGAAGGCGGACATGGGGCTGATCTGGACCGTGTACGTGTCGTTGGCCGAATACTCGAATAAACCGTAGTACGGGTTGAAGAGCTCTCTGGACACCAGGAAGAAGAACTCTCTGGACGGCCCGCTGTAGTCCAGCCTGAAACACACAGTGACCTGGAGTTCCTCAGGGCGCGCTGCTCTGTCATTCAGCAGAACCAAACTTCCGACCATCAGGCATCGTCTCCTCACCCGTCCTCGCCCACGAAGCTGACGTAGAGTTTACTCCTCTGCAGGTCTTTACGGGAATAACACATGATCTGGTTGAAGGCGTCTTCCAGCAGGTGATCTCTGCGGATGATGAGCCTGGAGACAAACAGGAAGAATAAAGTATCAGTAAAATGAAATACAGAAAAAATAAGACAGAATCCTAAACATAAGGTTGGTTCTGTGTCATTTTTACCAAAAATACATTCTGTTTGGACTTTTCTAACATATTCAAACACAAAACAAGAAATCTAAGCAGCAGAGTTCCTTCAATATGAAAAGAGCCGAGATAAAGTTAGTAAGTTCACCACAAACAGTTGATCATATTTGTAAAATTACCACCGTGGTCTAGTTAAAGTTCATGTCAATGAACAGAAAAACCTGTTATAATTCCTGCCTGAGCGTCTAGATGTTCAATATCCAGTTCAGATGCTTTATTGATGAAATATTGTGAAAGATTCAGCAATAAGTGGCTCTAAAAATGTGAATCTGTCCAGATTCAATTTGATCATAGGTCTTAAATTGCAATCAGTGACCTGTAAATATGCTCATTCTTCATGTCTTGAGTTGATATTGATATAAAACATGAATAATCATATTAAATGATGAATCAGGCATTAGTCGAGTATTTTTCTGACGTACTTGACCTTTCCCGGCCCCTGTCCGTAGCCCTTCGTCTCCAGCTTCCGGTAGAAGTTCCTCAGTTTCGCCTCGAAGTCTCTCTTGTACGGAGCGGGCGCTCGCGCGTTGGCGCGCGGCGTTCCTGCAACGAACCGGACGACAGTCCAGGTGGGCAGAGACAGGAGACCGTTAGCAGATCACAACCGAATCACGGCAGTGCAATCAGAAACACTGAATGCAGGTTAATCCTGGATTGGTTTGCAGCTTCAGACTCATCAGGTTTTCTTCAGTTCAACAGCAGCAAACATCCAACAAACCAAATCAGCTTGTTTGTTTCTCATAATTTAATCTGAGAATGGATGAATCTGCCTGGAAGGTGTGTGATTTTTCCTTGCAAGATAATCCAGATCCTGGGAAAATTCAACCATTTCCTGTTAACTGAATTTCTGCTCAGTTTGTCTAAAACTAAACGCATCATAAGGTTATAAAATGTAAATATATAAACAGCAGCTCCTACAGGGCGCCGCTTGTAAATACTTTGAGTTTAGACAAGAGCAAAAATGATGGTTCATTTTCCATAGATGAATGAACAACAGTTCACTTTAAATGATACAGTTTCAAACTCCATATTTAGTAAGTAGGCTAAATATTTTGTTCAGTTTGTCCAACTGAGGGCCTCCAATGTAATGTAGCAGCGTACGGCCTCAGCACCTGTTGGCTCCGCCCCTCGGCACCTGTTGGCTCCGCCCACTTCACGGCACCGTTCTGGGGGCGGGGCTTTGCTTTCACACAGGGTTTAGTCAAACTTTGAGACATTCAGTCTGGAGGTTTACTGAACATGTCGGTGTGATCAGGACGTTTCCAGCGTATTTACAGAACATCTGGCTTTATATTACTTTAACTTTATATTAGTTTCTGAACAAACAAAACATGTTGAAATAATCAAAACTTTTTATAGCTGTTGTTTCATAAACCTGTGAATGCAATAAAGTGTGAGCAAACAGACAGATTCACCTGGAGAGCTCTGAGGAGAGGACAGGCTGTAACCTGGGTGGAGCAACGGCGGCACGTATGACATCACTTCCTCCTCAAACAGGCTAGAGGCAAAGCATGAGAGGTCAAAGGTCAGAAATGAAGCAGCCTAAATTCAGCCGCTCCGCAGAACGGAGCGGACTGGCGGCGGATCGAATCCAAACACTGATGAGCTTAAATCTGAACGAAGCTGCAGAAAGATGGTGATGAACGAGTCAATCGGGAGCTGAAGTTGCTACGCAGGACGAGAGGCTCGGCGGTTAACGACAGAAACATCATGTCAGCTGTCACATCGAAATCACATCAAATTCAGGACTTTTTTGGCAGAAATTGAGAAATGTTAACTCCTGTCTCAGTGGCGTCCCGTGTGTCGGGTTTCACTCTGAGGAGAGGCGACTCGCTGCTGATCATCGCTCCCCTTACGTTAACACAGAACGTTAGCTAGCTACCTAGCAAGGGCATGTTAGCAGCTAGTTAGCGGTAGCTTCAATCACCTAAATGAAGATGTCAGTGAAAGACCCAAACTTTTGATCGTCTCACGAGAAATAAACGACAAATAAGATCAAATTGTTGTCATGACAATGACCAGTTGGTCTCAGTTTTAGATCCATGAGCTAAAGTCGTTCTGACGATGCGTGAACCCGGTAAATGGTTCCAGAACCGGACTGGATCACAGATCGGACTTCACCTGAGCAGCATGACGAGGTCGGCGTCGCTGGACAGACGGGCGAGTCCGTTGACACCCTCGCTGCGGATGAACTGAACCTTCTCCCTGCAGACACACACGGGGTTAAACAGGCGGGGATCCGGCAGGGTCAAAGGTCAAAGGTCGTGTTCCAGTTACTTTAGGGAGTGGTTCCTGGCTAACTCGGGCTGCCGCTCCTGCAGGACCTCAAAGATGTTGGGTTGGCGTAGAAAAGCCACTATCTTGTCGTTGTAAGCTGGAGGTAAAGGAGAGAGAGAGTCCAGGTGCGTGACCAGGTGTGTGTTCTGTCCAGAACTGGACCCGGCCCGGCGGACTCACCCACAGGAACCATGTCGTGGTACGGGCTGCGGCTGGACCCGCTGAAGGTGCTGGAGGGGCGGGGCATGGCGGGCAGGCCGCTCTGCCGGGAGTCATCCACCACCTGAGAGAGAGCCACGGTTCAGGACCCGACCCAACCACCAGGGTCCACCTGCTTGGTTCTGGTTACCAGCATCTAACTAGCTGCTCAGATTCTTCCATCGAGTTTGGATCTGATCGGATCGGCAGAGTTTACTGAAAAGCTCAGCCGACTAGATTATTGTTCTGTTATTCCCTCTGATTACCAAACTGGATCTCAATTTGATATGTGTGGACCTGCTCGCTTGTTTTATTGTATGGGGACATGGGGAGGATTGGGAAGGGCTGCTTTCATGTGTTTTGAAAAATAATAAAATCTTTAATAATAATAAAAAAAAAGAAAAAACTGGATCTCAAAGTGATCTTAGTGGATCTGGTCCGCTCCGATCTAAATCTCTGATATTCCAGGTGTTGGATCGTCTCGGCCCGATGTCATGATGTTGGATGTTAAATGTGATGTCAGCCAATCAGAAAGCGCGCTGACGGAAACATGGAGGGAAATCCTAAATACTGAAAACAAAACGACGATCGTCTGGTTTATTTCTGTTAAACGTCGTCCATTAACTACCGCCGGCGCTTCTTTCTCGTCGGCCATGTTTGTTTCCTCTGACCTCACGTTTTGTCTCGAGAGGTTTGGTGATATTTCCTGTCTGAATGTCGGAGAGTGAGGTTTGTTGCTCCTCAAAACCGGTTAAACTCCTGCTGTGTGAACCAGGCATAAATTGACCTCGTTGTTCATAAACTGATATGAAATTAATTTCCCCTGAAAACGTTCAGTAAAATCTCAGCCAGAGTCTAAATGAAACAAAACGTCCTTCAGAAGGTTTGATCAAAGACTGCAGGACCGTTTAGCTCGTTGACTAACCTCCAGGGAAACACACGGGACAAAGGTTTGACCTTTAACCTAACAGCCTCTCCAGGACTGATCTGACCTCTACGTGACCTCTGCGGCGGCCTCTTACCTCCCCGGCGCTGTGGCTCCGTTGGCGGCTCAGGTGCTGGCGGTGGGCCAGCAGCCCGGTGGAGCGCGAGCTCTGCAGCGGCAGCCGGGGGTCGATGAAGGTCGTCGACCGACAGTTGTGATCCACAAAGAAAGGCTGCGGGTCAAAGAAACAAACCTTAGAGGCTGAGCTCCCAACGTCCTAGTCAAAGTCAGGAAGCTGGCATACCTTCCCAGTGTGGTCGTGCTTCATCTCCCAGCCACGGGGGAGCTCCAGCTGCTTGTTGGCGAACATATTGAGGAAGGTCACGAGGTCGCGGTTGTGCTGGTAGCGCTCAAAGTAGTGAGCGTCCCGCCGCACCTTGCTGATCATGTGCTTCAGACAGGTGTTGCTCGTAAACATGCGGTAGGCACTCTGCACGAAACGCAACAGCAGCAACATGAGGTAGCCTCAAATAACCTCAGGCGGCCCACATCAGGGTGGTGATCAACAGAGAACAGGTTCAGAAACAACCAATCAGAGGCAGAGACTCAGAACGGAGCCACTAACACTGAAAACCAGCAGATCAGACTTTACTTCATGGAGCCATAGTTCCCACAGGCACTTAACTGGTTGAACTGGTTAAATATGCTGAACTGGTTAAAACAACTGAACTGGTTGAACTGGGGGGAGCAGTTCAGAGCTTACAGGGTTTGAATGCAGCACGGTGAAGAAGTCTGGGCTGCACAGGAACTTGGCGCTGGGCGACTGCAGCAGCAGGGAGAGGCGTGAACGGCTGCTGGAGTGAGCCACCGCGCTTTCTCTGCGATATTCTGCAACAGATTCAGGGAACGGTCAGAGAAACATCTGGACCAGTTGGAATCCCCCAGTTGAAGGCCCCCAGTTGGAGGCCCCCAGTTGGAATCCCCCAGTTGAAGGCCCACAGTTGAAGGCCCCCAGTTGGAGGCCCCCAGTTGGAGGCCCCCAGTTGGAGGCCCCCAGTTGAAGGCCCACAGTTGAAGGCCCCCAGTTGAAGGCCCCCAGTTGCTGCGTCAGCGGAAACGGACCGGAGATGGAGTGAGGCATCAGCTCGCCCTCCGGCTCCGGCAGCTCAGCGGAGGATTCCTCTGGACGCTCGTTGCTGGTTATGGTCCTCCTGATGCTCTGGTATCTGTCAGAAACAAACCGCGGTTAAATTAAAAACATGAAGAGGGCCAGGTCAGATTGTACAGGGTTAGGATTATGAACTTTTTAATCTGTCCATCATGTTTTATGTTTTTCCGTGGCGCCATGTGGCGGGGAAACCATGAATCCTGCCTCTTTCAAATATTCATCGAAAGATAGAGATTTCTTTCCAGACTCCAGTTTGATCGGGTCGTCAGTAATGAACTCCACCTGGATGACGGTTTGCGTTGCCATGGTTACCTGCGGTTGAGCTGCTCCATCTGCTGGATGGAGTTGGAGCGGGTCATGCCCTGCGGGGCGGGTGGTCCGGTGGGCCGCTGCCACGTGGTCGTCCTGTTCACATGATCCACGAAGAAGATCCGGCCGTGGCTGTCGATCCGAGCCTCCCAGTCTGAGCAGAGGAGAGAGAAGCAAACGGTTAACAGATCCAGCAGCAGAGGCCAGAACATGGTGGCTAACCAAATCAATTACAACTGATTGATTGATTGATTGATTGATATATACACGACCCACATGGACCTGAAAACTTAAAACTGACAGCAGTTGGAACAGAACTCAGTGGTCCAGTTAAAGTACCAGCAGAGTTTAGTTTGTTTATGAAGGAAAATAAAAAACTTTCCCCAAAAGCGCGATGCGACGCAGCAAGACGCAGAGTGACGCGCAAAAGCACCAAATCACTTTGCATTATGCAAAGTGATTTGGTGTGATGCAGCAGGACGCAGCAGGATGCAACACAATGCTGTGTGACGCTGCGCGGTTCGGCATGCAGACACACACACTCACTGGGGGGCAGCGGCTCGTCCACCCTCTGGTATCGGTGGATGTCGTGGCGCACTGAGGGCAGCGATCGGACCGGATGGCCGTTAACCGCAGCGTCTGGAGGAAAACAGGTTGACTGGACTATTTCTGGGAGATTTGACTGTCTGAGACCAGCAGGAGGCGCCGTACCTTCCTCCCTGTCTGTTTCCGTGGTAATGTACTCCGTATCCCCAGACCCGCCCTCCTCCCGAGTCTTGGTCTCTGCCACTTCCTGTCCGTCATCACCGCCGCCCGCGGCCTGCAGGCTCCGCCTCCTCACGGCGACGCCCTCCTCCTCCTGCGGCGGCTCACAGGCGGCCGGAGGATCTGCTTCGGCCTCGGAGGCCGCTGGTCTTCCTCCTGCCTCCTCCTCCTCTTCATCATCATCATCAATCCCAGGTGGGGAGGTCGGCGGCGGGCCGGGCTCCCCGTCTCCCCCCGGATCGATGGCTGTCGCCGCTCCTTCATCAGCTTCCTGCACACAGAACCACCCGGGTCGGAACCAGTTCACAAGTTGACCAGCTGGACCAGTTGGGACCTTAAGAATGATGCTGGCTCCTGATTGGACGACACCTTTGATGTCATCATGAGCTTGTCGCTACAACATTTGAACAATTCTGTGAGAGGAACTGATTCATAAGACCCAGTTCCTGTTGGAGAACCAAACTCACCACAGCGGTTGCCATGGTAACCGCTCCACTGTCTGATGAGGAGCCGGCGGTCTGAGGTGCTGTTGCCATGGAGAAGGAATCCATCTCTGAAGTAGGGTCTTCGCCTGGCGCCCCCTCCAGTTCCAGAGCCTCCAGAGCCTCAGGCAAAGCATCATGGGTAACAGTTTGTTCCTCCTCCACCTCCAGGAAAACCTCTGGCTCCAAACCGTCGTCCAGCTCCAGACCCGGCTCTACGCCCAGGGCGTCCCCAGGCCCTCCCTCCGCCCCCTGCAGCGAGAGCTCCGGTTCCACCAGGAACAGGTCGTCGTCGTCGGGGCCGCCGCCGCCATCAGCAGGCTCTCCGTTCAGCAGCAGCGGCGACAGCGGAAGGGGCGGCAGCTCGTTGATGGCAGAGCGCTCCTCGTCCTCGTCGGAGTCGATGTGCAGGATGTCGCTGAGCCGGGTGTGCGTGGGGAAGCTGGAGCACAGCCTGGGTGAGGCGGCGCCCAGGGGCCTCTCACCAGGGCCCTTCGGGGCCTCGATGGCGTCCAGACCCTCGCTCAGCGACCGCTGGAAGATGGAGCGCTCACAAACCGCCGCCGCCTCCATGAAGCGTGCCGGACGCACGGCGGGCAGCTCTTTCTCCGGCAGAGCGGCGGCCCCGCCTTCCCACAGGCCGTGGGGCCCCTGAGGGCCGGTGGGGGAGAGGCCGGCGGACACCACGCCTGGCAACGGGTGGGGAAGGTTCTCGTCGTCTGACGGCGTCCCCGGGGCGCCGTTCAGCGGCGACAGGCCGATGATGGAGTCTGGCGAGGCACCTGCAGCGGGACAGAGGCTGGTGAGGACAGAGACAGGTGGGTGGAGTCAAAGGGTCACGCGGGCGGAGCCTGGCTCACCATCGGGCCCCGTGGACGTCAACTCCACCCGGAACTGCAGCTGGCCGCTGACGTGTTCGGTGGGCAGGCGGCGGCACAGCGGGAAGCTGACCGGCTGCACCCTGCACAGGAAATGGGAAGTAGGAAACAAGAAACAGGAAGTAGGAAACAAGAAACAGGAAGTAGGAAGTAGAAAACAAGAAGCAGGAAGTAGGAAACAGGAAGTAGGTATCACGATCCACATAGGCTCAGATATATACATACTCCCCACTCCTTCATCAGATTTCTCCTCCTCAGTTTCGCCTGTTTTCAGAATGATTTGTTTTCTGGTCTCTGTCCCTTTAATGCAAATAAGCTGCTGCTGGCTCCGCCCCCTCATCTCCATGTTAACTGTACAACCGTCCGTCTGCAACCCAGAAGCAGAAGTTTCAACAATTAAAACCTGCTCTGCCAGGGTCGCTAAGCAACAGGGCTCGGCTGGGGTTGCTAGGCAACGGTGCAGTGCCACCTGATACTGCCGTCATAACCGAAGGGTTTTGAAGCAGACCGTTTTGCAGACACCAAAAAACCATAAATTTATTTCCAGAAAACGTCTGGATGTTTTTCAAGCAGCAGAGACCAAAATGGAAAAATAAAACCATGAAAAATGGTGAATTTTCCTCTTTAAAACTGGCCTGAATAAGAACAGCTTCACTGGGCTGCCGCCAGTGTTCAGGTCACGGTTCTCCTGACCTTTAGCCGTATTTGAACTGATGATACCAGGGTCTGAAGATGTTCAGGCACTCAGTGGCTTCCACTGGACTAATCAATGAGTGTGATGGTTCAAACTGGAACCAGTTAACCAGTTTAAACTCTCTATGGCCTTCAGCTCCACTTGTTTAAATATTGAGCTGTATGTATTTGAGGTATGTGGTGTTCAGAGATCGGGTTTGAAGGAGCCGCCATGTTTGTGTGTCCTACCCTGGAATCTTCTCGATGAGCCGCTGCACAGGAATGGCCAGCTGACCCAGGAAACGCTTGATGATTGGACGACTTTTAGCAAACTTGTCCTTCACCTCGATGTACAGGATGTCCGTCATCAGCGCCACAAACGTGTATTTCTGTGAGGAAGAAAGAGAGGTGAGAGGGAGGCGCCAGAGGGAGGCGCCAGAGGGAGGCGCCAGAGGGAGGCGCCAGGGGGAGGCGCCAGGGGGAGGCGCCAGGGGGAGGCGCCAGAGGGAGGCACTGCGGCGTGAGGCGGAGACTCACCTCGCCGTGCCACACGGGGTTGGTGGTGTTGGCGATAATGGCCGACCGGCGTTCCTGTCCGTGGTGGCTGAAGACCGGGAAGATGTTTCTCTTCCCAGGATGGATGGACATCTTCAGATACGGGTCCGGATTGAAAAACATGCCTTTCTTCAAGCCGGTGGAGCGCAGGTCTGCAACGAAACGGCCGAAAGTCATAAACCAGAGTTTACATCCGGAGTTCTAGAAACACGGAACTGGAGGAGAATGAAACGCAAACTGTCCCAACATGAGCTGCTTGAAATGAAGGGAAAATTCAGTTAAATAAATAAAGTTACAGTCAACAACTAGCAGCAATAATTCAGCCAAACATCTAAAGTCGTTTTCTCACCATATTATTCATTCACTCATAAATTTCACTGTTTCAAACTAAATGTTTAGTTTGCAAGCAAAATATTTAGTTTCAAACTGAATAAGTTAGCAAGCTAAACATTTAAGTTGCTAACTATGCTGGAGCTATTTAGTAGCTTATTTAGCTCGATGCTAAACAGTTAGCTTAGAGCTAGCTAGTTTGAGGTTCTGAACGTTTGGCTCAAAGCTAAATGTTTAGCTTGTTACCTACATGTTTAGTTTGAAACGGTCTATAACCAACCAGCTTCTCTCTCTCACCGGTCAACGTGAAGCTGATGAGTTTCCGTGGATGTTCAACGCCGACCTGCTCTGCCAGGCCCTCCACCTGCAGAGACACAGCAAACACAAGCCGCTTCGCTTCAGGGGCGTGACCTTTGACCTGCTGGAGTCTGATCTGGAGCTCCAGGATTGGATCGGCTGAAAAAGCTTTTGCTTGTTGTTTCAATTTTTTACTTTTTTTAATTCATTATTTTTTTAATTTGACTTTCTTATTTAACTTTAATGTTGTTTTTATTAGTATTTTATTAAATTTTTAATTTTCTTTCTTTTTAATTATTTACATTTAAATTTTTTTAAAGTTCTTTTTTTCATATATCTGTATGTTTTGGGAATAATCTTCCTCTCAGGGTGATGATGAAGGTCATTCAGAGGGGTCAGTGATGACCTTTGACCTCTGATAATGTCTGTTCAAACTGAGTGATTATGTGGATTTGATCAAAGAACCGATATAAACTACATGTAGTTTATTGCAGTTATCACTGATTGAAATAAAATGTGTAACATCATTTTAAACAGAAATGGGTTTTATTATCTTTTCCTGAAAGTCAATATTTCAGTCCTGGATGTCTGTGTTCCAGTAAGAGCTGCTGGCTCCATGAACTGGTAACCAGTAAAAACTGAGGCTCCTCCTGCAGGTTGTGATGGATCTGAACTGGGTTGGACCCACCAGAACCGCCGGGTTCTTCACAGTGATGCAGGGTGTGGTGGCCCTCAGGGCTCCGCTCACTCCGTGGTAATACTTGAAGCAGATCCTGGTCTCCGCTGTGAGGAAGGACAAACATCATCAGCGTCAGTTCAGACACCCCAGCTTCCTGCTGACCGGATCCGACCCGGACCGACCCGGGCCCGAACTCACGCTCCATGAAGTAGGGTCCGGGCTCCAGCCTCCAGACGATCTGGCCCCTCTGGGTCCCGTTGACGCCTCGGTTCTTGCAGTCCCACACGTTGGACGGACTGGTCTCATCTGGACACACAGAGGTTATTTTTACCCCTCAGACATCTGCAGCAGCCTGCAGCTTTCTGTGCATTTTCTCTGCAGACTCGGCAATCCGAAGCTCACGTTTACCTTTAATCAGTGAAATTCGCTCCAGAAATAACTTCCTGTGACCGGCGAGCAGAAGGACGAACTTCCTGGAGTTAAAAACACGGATGGGGGATTCCGCTGTACGTAGCAGTTTTATACTCAGATTAATGAGGAGCCAAACCTGGAGCTGTGTGTGTGTGTGTGTGTGTGTGTGTGTGTGTGTGTGTGTGTGTGTGTGTGTGTGTGTGTGTGTGTGTGTGTGTGTGTGTGTGTGTGTGTGTGTGTGTGTGTGTGTGTGTGTGTGTGTGTGTGGGTCGGTCGTTATTGAATGTCTGCTTAGTCGAGGAAAGAGGCGGCTATGAGACCCTGCTGCAGGTTATTAAGTCCTGGCAATTTCTGATCAATATGAAGTCACCTAACGATCCGCCTGGCACAAACTCTTCTTCTGTGGTTTATTTTCTGCTTCACAGAACAAGGAAAACGTCCAAAATGAGCCTCTAGCAAACAACCTTCCTTCCTGCTTAATTTCTAATGAAACTACAAACATTTGGCAAAATCAGAAACATAGCAGAGCATCATCTTAAACCAGATCAAACTGTTTCTGGTGCAAATTAAATTTGAATATGAAGAACTGTTGACTAGCAGGTGAAGAGCAAAACTGTAATCCAGACACAATGGGAAAGCTAAATAAAAAAACTAAAACTAAGAGAAACTTGATGAACATCTAGAAAGAAAACTAATTTAAAACCTAGAAGAGCAGAAACACAGCAGGGAGAACCAAACTAAAACATCTAAACGCTAATAAGACACAGCAAATAAATAAACACCAAACTCTAAGGAAATAATAAGATGGCCGTCACTCCTGATGAGCTGCTTACTGGGCGTAAACTGGGATCAGTAGTGTGGAAGTTTGCAGCTAATCCAAAACAAATCCAGTGTCTGATTGGACTAATTCTGATATTTCAACCAGATCAATCCGACCTGCTGCTCCTCCGTAGCTACACTTTTAGCTATGTAGCTTTCAGGTCGTAAACTGTTCACTGAAAAGCCGAATCGTTTAGAAACATGAACAACCACACAAAAAAAATCAATCAGAACTGAGCGCCAGAACCTGCTGTGGTCGTTCTGCCCTGATCAGGTGTTGCTGTTTTATGATTTGGCACAAAACATAAAAATGTAACTTCATTTTAACGGGTTTGTTAGAATATAAACAAAAATGATTAGTAGTGGAATAATAACAGCAGCAGAATGTTTATGATGCTCTGGTCTAATTGTAGTGGTAGTTAAATTCCTCTCAGTCTGCAGACTGGACCACAGCAGGCAGGTTCTGCTGGTTCTGCCGGGTCAGGGTGTGAATACTTCTGCAGCTGTAAACCAAAGCAATGCTTGTGCTGACTGCAGAGACAACCCGGCGTGTTCAGGAGGGGACATCCGCACTCAGCTCCTCCTCATGGGGAGAACTCTCAGCTGGTTCCGGTTCTGGATGCTGATCAGTGGATCGGGTTTCAGCAGCATGGACAGAACCGCCGAGTCGGATCACCTCTTTCAGCGTCCGCTCTGTGAATCCCTGTAAATTTACATCTACAAGCAGGATCAGCCTGCAAAATGAGGACCAATGCAGCCGCTGGGACGGAGTGTGTCATTGCAATGCTGTGTGTGTTGAAACTCTACGCGTGCTGACTCAGCCTCCAGGCTATTGCTACAGCAGCTAACTCCTCAGCAGCTAACTCCTCAGCAGCTAACTCCTCAGCAGCTAACTCCTCAGAAGCTAACTCCTCAGCAGCTAACTCCTCAGCAGCTAACTCCTCAGCAGTTAATTCCTCAGCAGCTAACTCCTCAGAAGCTAATGCCTCAGCAGCTAACGCCTCAGCAGCTAACGCCTCAGCAGCTAACTCCTCAGCAGTTAACGCCTCAGCAGCTAATTCCTCAGCAGCTAACTCCTCAGCAGCTAACTCCTCAGCAGCTAATGCCTCAGAAGCTAACGCCTCAGCAGCTAACGCCTCAGCAGCTAACATGATGTCACAAATTGAAACCATTGGATATTGCTGGTTACAACAAAAATGATTGCGCTAACTTTAAGCAATGATAATAAAAATTAATTCTGATTTAATCTATAAATTTTCTTTGTTGTTGTGTTGCCATAGCTACAATTTGATGCTATGAGTTTAATGGCTGTCAGGTTGTTCACAAATACACCTCAGCCAATAAGAACCAGTGATTGATTTTAAGCTCCGCCCCCTCCCAGAACCAACCAACTCCTGACTCAAACTAGAGGCGAAGTTCTCCATGGGAAGAGGGGCCCCTGAATCAGAGGCTCCGGACTCACCGATGTGGTACAGCCCGATCCAGTCGGTGGCGTCCACCTCCTCCTTGATGTCCCAGGTGATGACCAGGTTCTGGCCGCGGTTCAGCGTGTACTCCAGCGTGGACGCCGTGAGTGAGGAGCGGCTCTGCGAGGTCACCAGGTCGGTGTCGCTGTTGGCCCTCGTGAGCCCGACCGGCCCGCCGATGACGGAGGCGGCGTCCATGGCCGCCCCACCGCGCTCCGCCAGCGTCCGCAGGTTGTCCGGGCTCAGCGTGTGGCGCAGGTGAGGGCTGCGCCGGCGGGGGCCGACAGGTGTTCGCGGCCTCCCACCGACAGGTTGGGGGGATTGTGGGAGCGGGTCCTGGGTGGGAGGACTGCGGTGGCGAGGGACGGACGCATGCTGGGCGGCCGCTCAGTCACAGACGTACAGGAGGAGAAGAAAAGAGCTTCTGCACAGAACCTTAAAGCGCTGCTGCTGCCGGATCCGGATCCCTGTGACTGTCTGACCCAAACCGAAGAATTTCACGGACCGCCATGGTCACAGGTCAAAGGTAACAGAAGGGTCACAGGTCAGCTTGAGGAACCTCCAGGGAGCAGAGAGGAAACCAGAGTTAGAATTAAATGAACAGAGAGCAGCCTGAGTCCAGCACCGTCCTGCTGCTGGCCGACAACATGGCCGACAACATACCGACAACATGGCCGACAACATGCCGACTCTTTACCAGACTTCTGCCTGGTAACAGCTCGCTAACCCAAGACTAAATATTAGTTGTAAGCTAAATATTTAGCTTGCAGCTAATATAAATACTGCTAATGTATAGCTAGCAAGCTAAATATTTAAGTTCAAACTACAATCTAAACATTTAGCTTGCTAGCTAATCTTTGTTTGATGGTAAATATTTAGTTTTATATTAAACTAAATATTTAGCTCAGTGCTAAATACTGAGCTTAAGCTAAAAAAAAAAGCAGCATTTAGCTTCTATGCTAAAATCTGGAACAAACTTCCAGAAAACTGCAAAACAGCCGAAACCCTGACTTCCGTTAAATGAACGCTAACCTAGATAGAGCTTCTTTTGAACCATAATAAATATCAAATATGAACAACTTTTCATTTGTTTCATTTATTTTGACACTAAACTGTAATGTGAGTCCAACAGCTGAAGCTGGGTCCAAACCGGGTCACCAACAGAACCAGGATCCCACAGTGTTGATCTGAGGCCAAACTCCTCACTCTGCTGTCTGGCAACAACTGAAGGATTTCACTTATTGTCTCTCACGTGACACATAAAACCTTTCAAATTAAAAGCGGGGCAGCGGGTTTTATCTGGAATCGATGCGGCTGAACAGAACCGCCGACCCGGCCACCGGGATGAATCAGAAGGAAAGCAGGACATTCCTGACTCGACAAGATCCCACCCACCCACACACACACACACACACACACACACTCACACCCACACACACACACACACACACACACACACACACTCACACACACACACACACACACCACAACTCACACATCCACACACACTCACACATCCACACACACTCACACACCCACTCACACTCACACACACACACACATCCACACACACTCACACACACACAGTGAAACCTCAGACAGGGATTTACGGGAGAATAAACCTCCATCCAGATGCAGGCGCCGTAAATCCGGCTCACGTGGCCGACCCGGTCTGATTCTGGGTGTCCTCCCAGAGACCAGCCTGTGACGTTGCCATGGTTACGTAATGGCGCCACACCTCCACAGATGTTGGGAGTGGACCGGACCGGCCCGCAGGTGGAGAGCAGTCCGGCAGAAGTTCTGGGTTGTAATCCTGCCTCCTGTCCGGATTGACCCGGATTACCGACCCGTTTCCTGGGAAACCGCCTCCAGCCTCCCAGGGAGGGGTCGTCAGAGGAACCGGACCGGTTTCTGTGTGTGGTTCTGAGCTTTATGAATCCAAAGCACGCTGCAGAGGGGTCCAAAGCGCGGTCCGGGGGCCATTTCTGGCTCGGACCAGAGTTCTGGACAGAGCGAATCTGTCCCTCTAGCAGAACAGATTCACCAATTTATCTAACAGAAAAATATCTTCTTCAAAAAGTACAAGGGGCAAAAAATAAAGTTTTGTGTGTTTCATTTTGGAGCAGCTCAAACTTTGACCTGAAACCCAAACGATAAATCAGCCGGCAGAGCCTGGACTGAAACGGCGTTCTGATCCACTTTATGTAGAAAAAAAAGAATCATCTTCACTTTATTATTGAACAGATACAATAAAAAAAGACATTTTTAAAATGTTTCTTAAATTTTGTTTCCTCTGCTTTAACTGAAGGATTTTGTCAAACCGTTTGTACAGATGGCTGACCTTTGACCTCCAGGTGGTCTCACTGGAGGATGTTCTTATCTCATATTTGATGATTTAATGAGGATTTCAGACTGATTATTGCTCTGATGTCTCTCCATACCAGGCTGCATTGATCAGAAAACGATCATTTCTCCTCTGGATGAAGAAAAAACTGAAAATGTTTCAGATTTTCTGTTTACACAGAAAGATTGATATTATAATTATAGACATTATTTATGCTCATTTTGTAAATGCTGCAGGGTTTTATAACTACTGTTCTTATGTTGAAATGTTTTTCTCAAAACATGCAGAGAAAAATTTATTTTTCACAAAATGAATGTTTAAAACTTCAACTGTAATGTGGGTATTAGTGATTACAAAGTAAAGGCTTGACATTTAGTTCTATTTATTTACATTGTTGTAATTGTTTGACCTCATGCAGTGAAACTTAGTTTCAATGAAAGTTTTATGATATTAATCAGTTTTCATATCATTAAACAGATGATAGGAAAACAGCTCCAGCTAAATCTGGTGCAACTTTTATTCGTTCTTTAATAATATTTTTATTTTTCTGATATGTTATCAAATATTTATTTTTTGTCTAACCCTGATTGAGCTGAAGATCTGAATCCAAAAACATTACATTTTCAACCTTGCTGGTTTTTAACATTTGAAATATTTCTGCTGGGTTTTTATTGAATCGCCTGTTTGGTAAATATGTTTGTCTGTTTTTACACGACCCAGACAAACACACGTTTATCTGTGGGGAAATAAAACATTTTTATGAATCTGTGATGTGAAACGAGCTGATGAGGATGAGGATGAAGATGAGGATGAAGGTCTGATTCAGAGGAAGCTGCAAATCTGAAATGCTGCGTTTGCATCTTTAGTTTCCTTCAACTTTGATCAAAGATTTTAAAACAAAACAAAGAAAACGGGATGAAGGCCTCATCATCATCATCATCATCATCATCATCATCATCATCATCAGTGTCTTTTACCGCAAACTGATCTGACTGCAGATCGATAAGAAGCTGATTGATAACCAATCACAGGCCAGCTCGCCCCCAGCTGGAGGCCAAACCGAACCGAACCGTGTCAGCAGAATCCGCCTTACATAACATCGCCGTCCCGCTCCGCCTGTGCGGGACGTGCGGGGACTGTGCGGGGTTACTGTGGGAATTCCCTACGTCATCGCCTCTCATGTAGCATGCGGAGCTTCACGCGTGAAGCTGGACGGCATCCCGCATCGGTGCGGAGAACCGCTGCTGCTGTTTCACTGACACGCATTATCATCATCATCATCATCATCATCATGGTTACCTCTGTCCCCGCTGCGGGGCGAGCACCGCACGCAGCTTACCTTTGACGCAGAGCTGCGGGTGGAGGAAGGATCCCTCCTGCGGGTCCTGCGGGTTCTGCGGGTCCGATCCAGAGGTGCGCAGGGAAAGCTCAGCCTCACCTTCCTCTCTCTCTCAGCGTGTGTGAGTGTGTGTGTGTGTGTGTGTGTGAGCGAGTGTGTGCACCGGAGGCTGCTGTTTCTGCGGCTCTCTCTGCCTCTCTGCGCAGCTGCAGTCCGGCTGCAGAGCACGCGGCTCACCGGAGGATGGCGTCACGCGTCCGGCTGGTTCCCGCTGAACACCGCATGGACACCGCATGGTGATGGGGAAAAACCCCGGAGAGGGCGGGATTCACCCAACCTGTAGAACCACACAGACCGTCCGGTTACATCATGTTTAATATTCCGTCTGAAAGCTGCAGCTGCTGGACTGGATCCAGTTTTCATGCAGGAAGAGGATCAATCCTGTCTGATCAGGTCTGATCAGCTTTTGTAGAAGCTTCATCCAGAAACTCTCGTGCTGACAGGAAGTTGTGCTGAACCGCCATGCTGAGCACTGCTAGCTAAACAGTTAGCTGGGCAGGCTAATCTCAAGACACAGTGAACATTAGATCAGTAATGGAAAAGAGAAACACAAACATATTTAGCAGATGCTAATGCTAAATAGCTATTTCCTATTTAGAGGAAGCTAATGCTAAAGCGCTACACCAACACAGTATTTAGAGGAGACTAATGCTAAAATGCTAACTTCAATTCAAATTCTACTGAAAAACAATAAACTAATAAATTATGTTGGTTTTGTTTTGACATTCCTGTAACATATTGTTCATATCTTGTTCTTGCTCTATGATTTACAGTTAAGATTAAGCTAAACGGCCAAACTAGCGCAAATCAGCACCGCAATCACCATAGCAACCGGTACCTCAGCATGTTCTGAGCCTCCGCGCCATCATGGCCGCCCACACAGAACCTGGCCGACCCAACTGGGTCAGAACCGACTCACTGAAAACTTAGTGGGAAGTTCTGCAGAACTGCGCATTTCCGAATCTGAAGAGCCTTAAGAAACTTCAGGCGGATGTTTAGCAAAGTATTGATGACGCAGGAGTTGGTGTTTGATGGATCTTTCCGGAAGTGATTCTATTTTTTATATATAAACTGCAGAACGTTCTGTTTAAGGTGAAGTGACGTTAGAACTTGAAATATTTAAAAAATGTTTGGTTAAACTCCATCATAACTTTTATTGACGCTTTTCAGCTGCCAGTAGAAAACAGCTGCAGCCTTCAGGATCAGACTGCAGGGAAATACCGCCCCCAGCAGGCCGCACGGTGGTACTGCATCTTTAAACAAATCCAAACATTTCAACACAATATTTCATATTATTTTATTCTGGTTCAGATTAATGTGATTTAAATGCTATGAAACGATTCTAAATCTCTGACGCGTTTGCTGTGAACTGGCTCTGTATTAAATTTAAACCCAAAAAATTTTAATAAAGAAAAAACAGAAACAGGAGTAATTTTCTCAGTTTTAATCAAACATTTGTTCCAAAAGTCCCATTTACAGATAAATCAGCTAAAAATATGATAAATATAAAAACATCAAGCAGTTTCCACCCAAACCTGAGGATCAAAGACTCTTCAGAACATTCAGAGGCCCAACCGGGTCATCTGGACCTGATCAGCTGCATGGCACATTTAGGATGAATGAAACTGGATTCCTGCTCCAGCATCAGGCTGGAGAGCCCACCACAGCACCCCGGGCGCAAACCAGTTACCATGGCAACCATGGTGGGTGGCCGCCTGTAGCTTTCTGCACATTGACACCCAAAGCTGAGGCGTCAGATCCAACCAGAGCACTTGGAAAACTGGGAAAACCTCCAGCAGGTGGCGACGTCACACGGAGCAAACAGATTTCTACAGGTAGTAGCGGCACCGCGAGCTAAATGGTTAGCCATGCTGAGCCCAGTTAGCGCTAACATTACTCCCACTGATGCTAAAGTGCTAAACCAACATGGTATTTAGCTAAACGCATTAGCCGAATATGCATAGCTATTAGCTACAGTTAATATTAGCTACTGTTAGCTGAAGCAAAGCTAACTCGCTAAAGACAACCATGTTGATGCTTTAATGAACTGAAAGTTTACCAAACATTAAAGTATTACTTCTTTACTGGAAAATTTAATTCAGGGGAGACTAAGAACTTAAACATTTTTCAAAAGGTGCCAATCTGTGAACAGATTGAGGAAAACATTCAATCTGTTCATGCAGGGCGGATCTGGTATCGGATCTCAAGCGGTTGCCGTGGTAACAGAAATATGCGAACAGAACCGGAGCAGAGCTATGGGCAGACAGAGGCTGCAGACAGAGAGGCTGCATGCTGTCGCAGGCTCTGCCATCTTCAGCTGGAGCTTCCTCCAGTTCAGGTCCAGACCCGTCGTTTCCATGGCAACGGGTCTGGACCAGAATCTCAGGCAGGACAGAAACACAGTAGAACCTGAGTCTGAGGCTAACGGGTTCAGCCAAACCTCTGATTTCAGGAACATTCAATCACCAGACAAAATATTACAAATGTCCCTTTAATCTCAGGTCATTAGAGTCACAAAGGGCTGCTTTTGATCAGAAAACAGCCGGCACATTTAAAACACGCTGTAAAAACCTCTCTGGAGATTTAAGCTCACAATATCCAAAAACATCAAACCAGAGAATAAAAACCTTCCACTTCTTTTCCAATTCGCCTCCGTCGATCCGAACGGCTGAAGGACGAAGTCACAGTGAACGAGTCACGAGTCCAGAACATCTTTCTGAGTTTACTGATCTCTTCTACCAGGTCGGCGCACGGTGACGACGAGGCACGAAAACTGCACGAGAAAAGCCCAAGTCACGACTTTCCACACATCTGGTTCACCATCACTGACCACAGGGCATGGCAGGTCCTAGTCAAATCATCCACTTAATATAACGGCAGACACGGAGGCCTCCCACTGGGAGCCACATTTACACACTGGAACCAGTAAGGTCCACTTCCACTGACGGCAGGAGTGAAGCAGGAAGGCACAGCGGCCGACAGGCGCGACGCGAAACCGCTCATCGGTTCAAACAGTCTCACATCCACCATTTCTATTTTGTTATTTTCACATTTCTATATTTTCAAAAATTTAAATTTTTCCATTTATAAAAAAAAAGAAAATTCAAATTTCTACATTTTTAAATGTCACATTTATATAACTTCAATTTTTAAATGAATAAAATTTAAATGTTTTTATTTTACATTTTGAAAAAGTCAATATTTTAAAAGTTTCTGTGTTGAAATATTACATCTATTAGATTTTAAATTTATAAATTTAAAAGCTTCAAATTTTTCAAAATAGGTACTTTACATATTTATTAATGTTTTAAAAATGTTTTTCTTTTTGTAACAGCCATCAACGTTTAAACATTTCTGATGTTTGCTTCTTAATGTTGAAAATGGTAAATATGGATTTTATGATCTGATTCTGCGTTTTATCGGCTCGAATATAAAAAATCAAAAACAAAAAAAGTTCAGAAAACCCCAAAAGCATCAATAAAACATGAATAAAACACAAACAAATCATTTCCGTCTCTCTGCTTGGTTTCAGCAGAACCGAGTCAACAGCGAACCGGACCGAGCGGTTCTGATGGACCGGGTTCTGGTTCTGAACTTCAGGTCAATCACCAATAAATAAATCAGCGACGCTGATGGTTTACCATTAGACACAATAAGGCAGCAGAGTCGGACCTTTTGGGCCGGTTCTGATGGTCTCCATGGCAACCAGAAACACAGAGGGAAACGTAACAACCAGGATTCAGAACCAGAACAGAACCATGAAGATGGGATGAAAAGGAACCGGTGAGTGAGTGGAACAATAAAAGGCTTTTATTCTGAAGGATCACCATCAGGCTGAAGGAAGTGGTGGTTGTTCTGGCAGCAGGGTGAGGTCCTGACCTTTGACCCTGTCCTCGGGTCTGAGCCCATTTGGGACAGGAGACGACATGGTGGTGGCAGCGTCATGCTGCGGGATCGAGCCGACAGCTGGTCCAGCAGGTTCTGGGTGGACCCGGCGGACGCCAACCTTTGACCCTTTGGACGATCATTAAAGCCCAATAAGGGGCGGGGCCGTCTGCGAGGCCACCGACCCGGAAGAGGAGAAAGTGTTTCAATTCAGGTTCTGGAGAATTTATTTGAACTTTTGGCTTCCTAACCGCCGCCTCAGAGCTTGTTCCACAACCAGAACCCTGACCTCTGACCCAGAACCCTGACCTCTGACCCAGAACCCTGACCTCTGACCCAGAACCCTGACCTCTGACCCAGAACCCTGACCTGAACACAGAAACAAACCGGACCTCTCCAACGCCACCCTGCTGCTCTGCTTCCAGGACGATGAAAGTAAACATGACCGGTCCCGGCGCCAGGCGGTCCATCAGAACCTCTTCATCAGAACAGCGCCCCCCACTGACTCCCTGCCGGCGGAGCAATAAGGCAGACGAGGCGGCAGGACGTCCGGACGGCGGGCGGGGCGGTTCCCGGGCCGTCAGAGGACGCAGCAGACGCTCAGGGGGACCAGCACCGCCAACAGGAAGTAGGCAATTCTGTACAGGTGGAGTGAAGAGAAGGTCGCCATGGAGACAGCCAATGGGAGCGGGAGGCAGGAGACGACAGGCAGCAGTCGGCTGCAAGACAGGAAGGAGGAAGTTTTAAACCAGGAAGTGTTTGAGATCTGCTGAAGATGAAATAAATCTACAGAATATATATTTGATCCAATCTTTGAATCAAATTTCGATCAAATAAACACATGAATGTCGCGGCCTAAGATAAACATGAAGCGTAAAACAAATGCAACACAAAAATGCTGCAACCGGGGCGTGCTGTGGTGGCGCAGGGGTTAAGCACGCCCCAGGTTTGGAGGCCTCAGTCCTCGACGTCGCAGGTTCGACTCCCGGTCCAGCGACCGTTGCCACATGTCTTCCCCCCTCTCCTCGCCCTCCTTCCTGTCTGCCTACTGCACAAAATACGAGCCACTAGCGCCGCAAAACCTCTTCAGAGGAAAAAAAAAAATGCTGCAACCACAGGAAATAAAAACAAGAATAAAATCCTGCGAACTCGCTTCACAAAGCCTTAGTCCTCCAGGCCACTAGGTGGAGTCTGGACTCACTAATATTAGCTTCGTAAATATGCTGCTGTTCTATTGAAATATAAGACATAAAGTATAATGCGTCTTTTCTTTCTTCCTCAAACTTTTCCTCGGTTTCCCGCCTCTACTGACCCGGTCCCAGATGATCTGCTGCTCGGCTCCCCCTGGTGGCCTGGAGGACAAACGTTTACTGGAGCCAGTTGGCAGCGTTTTCTGTCTGTTTTTAGTGTTGGTGTTTGCAGTTTGTTCTGCAGCAGACGGTCATCACACTAATTATATTCAGCATAATAATTACATGGCTACTTTCTGAATTTTGGGTAAAATATCACATTTACTGAGATGCTGTGTGAAAATAATTAAGCAGATTTTTGAAGGGGTCCAGATCCTGTCGACTGTCTCACCTGTTGCTGAGCTGCAGCGTGTCGCAGTTGATGAGCAGCAGGGAGACGCAGACCAGAGGCACGGAGTGAAGCCAACAGGGATCCGGGTCCAGCCGGGTGCAGAACCTGTTCAGAACCAGAAGGCCATGAGACCCGGGTGAGACGGGCGCTCCACTCCCAGCGGTGAGGCGCGGCCGGCGCGGCGAGGCGCTACCTCAGGCTGCGGCCCCAGTGGAGCAGTGACGGCGCGCCGAGCACGGCGGGCAGCAGCAGCAGCGGCTCAGGTGCAGCTGCAGGTCATCCCTCACTTCCTGCAGGGCGCTCTCTGACAGCAGGGGGGCGCCGCCGCGCTCGCCGGCCGCGGCCTCCGGCGCCCCGTTGGCGGCCAGTTTCTGCTTCCGTGGCGCCTGCGGGGACGGAGAGCGGGTTCTGGTTTCGGGCCAAACAGAACCTGCAGGACGGGTTCTGCTGGATCTTACCAGGTTCAACATGTGGCTCAGAGATCGCTCCGTCATCTGCAGCCGGAGAACCTGAAGGCAACACAGACTGAAAGTAAGTACACCCTGCTGAGGTCCAGCGGATCACTGACCCGACATTTCATCAGCCGAAGAGAGAAAAATAAAAATATTAGAACAACATGAACGATAATAAAATGAATAAATAAAACGAGTGAAAATAAAATCTAAAAAAGAAAAATTCAATATTAAACAAAAAGAATTATGAATAAATAAAAATTACACTGGAACAAATAAATACAACACAAATTTTTAAAATACATAAAATTAAATAAAAACAATGAAAAAATATTCACATAATGATTTGGGTCAGAACCGCTGCTGGAGGTTCTACAGCGAGGCGGACCAGGAAGTACTGAGTTTAACAGCAGGTTCTGATCCGGTTAACGACAGTGTGTGTGTGTGTGTGTGTGTGTGCTTCACCCGGTTCAGGTGCAGCAGGCCGGCGGCGGTGATGGCCAGAGCGCCGCAGGAAGTGGATCCGGCCGCCGCCAGGCAGACGGCCAGGAGGAGGCGGGTCCGGAGCCGCAGCGTCCCGGCGCCTCTGGAGACGGTCGGCCTGCGGAGCAACAGCTGCCGTCAGCAGAGAGTTCAGAGGGAACCGGGTTCTGACCCGACCCGGCGTTACCTGTGCAGCGGCGCCAGCAGCAGCGAGGCAAGCCGCACCAGCAGGCGCAGCAGAGCGCTGGCCCAGAACGCCACGGCGGCTCCCAGCACGTACAGCAGCGGCGCCAGCAGATGGCGCCACTCCTCCCCCGACTCTGCCCACTCAGGAAGCGCCTTGTCAGGCGGAGTGGGGGGCAGGGCGTCCTCTGGGGGGAGGAGGTCCCGACAGCAGCTGGAGAACAACAGAACCAAGACGTGACCCAGAATGACCCGGGGGGCGGGGCTTGGAGGGCGGGACTCAGGCTCACCTGAGGAGGATGTGCAGCAGGTAAACAGGAAGGTTGACCTTGTGCGGCTGCAGCGCCCCGCCCACCGCCTCGCTCATGTCTGCTGCTCGGCCCGACGCCAGGATGGAGGACAGCTGCCCCCCGCAGGCCAGGAGCAGCGCCACAGCCGTGTAGACCGGAACCAGCGGCCCGCAGAACCGCAGGACCTGGAACCGCAGCAAACTCCTGTTGCCTAGCAACGAGAAACCAGCAACTTCTGTCTGGATGAGCAAAAACTGGACTTACCTGTCCCAGCACCTTAGGGAAGGAGGTTCTGACCGACACCTGGAGGGGAGGAAACATTCTGCATTTGGATCGATCACACTCTGATGTGGGACTCCTCTGACCTCTAAAGCAGTCAGGGCTGCAAGCTGCTAATTTGGGATTAGCAATCCAGAGTCACCAGGCTGAAAGCAAAGCTCAGTGCTGTACCTTGTACTGGCAGTTGGGGGCGGTGTGGAGCTGCAGCAGCACACTGGAGCCGTTGTCAGGGCGACTGGTGTGAAGCATCCCTGAAATCTCTGCGGCGGACGGCGCGCTGGCAGACGGATCAAACTGGGTCAGAACCAGCAGCAGGAAACTGAAAGCAGCTGGAATGAGGAAGAGTCACCTGGCTGTGGTGAAGGAATCCTCCCGGAACCAGGGAACCCGCATCCGGTACACACCGGGCAGCCTGTCTGCACGCACACACACACACACACACACACACACACACACACACACACCAACACAAACACACACACACACACACACACACCAACACAAACACACACACACACACACACACACAACCCAATACAAACACACACACACACACAACACCAACACAAACACACAAACACACACACACACACCAATACAAACACACACACACACACACACACACTGGGATCATTGCTCCACGTCACAGGAAGTTGGTTGTCTTCCACAGGAAGTGCCTACCTCTGGTTCCTCTGCACTGACTCGCCACGCTGATCCGGAAGGCCTGGTAGACCTGGACACAAGGTGCATTTGAGGCCTGGAGGCAGCGTAGGAGAAAACAATGCTGCTGCAAAGATGGCTACCTGGTGGAAGTGCAACAGCTGGATGTTGTGAAGAAGTCCAGAGGAGTTCACTGTGACATCACTGGCTTGAAAACCTGCAGAACCAGAACCACCAGAACTTTATTGTGAAGCAGCTTTTAGCAGCTCTTAACTCTTTTTACACTGTTAAAAAAACATCTTGTTTTGCTGCCAATCAGGTTATACTGAAGATTTCCCCCTCCATTACTGTACATCACAGGTGTCAAACTCCAGTCCTGGAGGCCGCTGGCTGTCCTGCAGCCTTTAGCTGAGCCTCTGCTGCACCTGAATAGAATCACTGGGTCATAAAGACTTTGGAGATCTGATCCACACCAGGAGGAGGAAATGAAGCCGTTTCAGTCCACCGTTTTGTTCCTGTGGCACATTTAAAAGCTGCAGGACAGCCAGCGGCCCTACAGGACTGGAGTTTGTATCTATGATGCTAATTAGCGACACCAGGCAATAAGACTGACTTTTATCCTTGTAATTTCTTTCTATTGCTGGTTCTGCTGTTGCTCCAACAAGACTTTGAGTTCAAGCAACTGTTGCTTTAACTCACCGAAGGACAAGACATGCGGCACCGAGACGGACCGGGTCAGAGATTCTTCTCTCTGCCACTCACACTCCACCGTGAACTGAAGGAAGAAACAAACACTTGTTGTTAAAGAGAACCTCAGGCCGCATCAGAACCGCCAGCGACCCGGTTACGACCCGGTTCAGGGGAAGGACGGGCTGACCTGTTGGCTGTTGAGGTTGGAGGCAGAAACGACCAGATGAGTGAAAGAGGACAAGTTGGCCAGACTCAGAACCAGAACCTGCGGGAGGAGACGGGTTCTCATTACAACCTGAGCAGAACCGGGTCAAACCGCGCCGGTTCTGCTCAGGTCACCTTATAAGCTGGCAGCAGCTCGGTTCCCATGGACAGGTCCACGGCGCGTCCGCTGAGGACAGAGACACAAGCTGCTCATCCCAGACACCAGAGCGATTCAAACGTCTCAATAATTCAAGATGGCGGCATTTACCAGGAGGCGTTGCCATGGAGACAGCCGAAAACCCAGCCGCTCGTCTCCTGTTGGACAACAGCCACACATTTTACCAAACCGATGATTTAAAGGGACAGAAACGCTAAAATCCACCTTGTTCCACATCACTGAGCAAAGAGAGAAACGACTTTCACACGATTTTCACCAAAGTAAAAATAAAAGTTTTATGATCAGCAGAGGGAAGAAAAGCTGCAGCTGGGAGGAGTTTCCATCAGGAAACGCTCCGGTGGGCGGAGCCAGAAATCCACTGGATCGTTAATCAGCATAAAATTATCAGGCCGCCATCTTGCTTGACAGCAAGGCTGAGCTCTGCTTTCAGGTCGACTGAGGGAAACTGAAACTAAAGATTAATACGGTTTCAAAGCAACTGTTGCTTTAATTAATCTCAGTTAATCTGAATTAATCCGAGTTAAACTGAATTAATCCGAGTTAAACTGAATTAATCCGAGTTAAACTGAATTAATCTGAGTTCCTGATCATCAAGGAAATCAAGGGAGAAAAAAAGAATTGATTTAAATCAGATGTGAAAAATCCAGAGCAGCAGAAAATCAAGGATTCTGTTCAGGAAAACCATCGAGACGAACTGGGAGACAAACTGGAAGACAAACTGGGAGACAAACTGGGAGACGAACTGGGAGACGAACTGGGGCCATAAAGGGGGAAGTTCTGGAGTTGTGAGCAGAACCCACCATGTTGTTGCTGCGGCAGTAGAAATGACTGTAGGCGTTCCGCCGACTGGGCAGAGCAAACAGGAAGTACTTGAGCTGTCCTTCCTGTCAGACAGAGCAGAGCGTCACTGCAGAAACTCAGAACCGCCTGGCGGACCTTCTGTCTGCCTGGAGGAGGTTCTGTTGGTACCTTCGGGGTTCTGTAGGACAGACGTAGAGAGTTCACTTCACTCCAGGCTTCAGGAACATCTGGACAACAACGGAGCAGAACTCGGATCAGGAACAGTCAGAACCAGAACCACAATACGCCAATCAGCTCGCCGCCTCTAGACGTTCGCCATAAAGATCCGTTCTCTAACCCAGGATGGGGACGGACGTGTCCTGGACGTCTCTCAGTGTCCTGACGTTGTGTCTGATGAAGTGATGGCTCAGGACGTTCCGCCTCCTCTCTGGATCATCTGTGAACTGTTGACATCGGATCAGCTGTGAGGACAGAGATCTCCATGACAACAAGCAGCTGAGGTGTTCAGACCTGTCTGGTTTGGGCATCGATGAGGTCAAAGAACGCTCTGACTGTGGCGAGGACCAGCTCTTTGCACCTGCAGCAGAGACACAGTGTTTGAGACTCCTGACACGAGTGGCAGGCAAGGCGCCAGGCAAGGCGCCGGGCAAGCACCGGGCGAGGCGCCGGGCGAGGCGCCGGGCGAGGCGGTAGGCGAGGCGCCGGGCGAGGCGGTAGGCGAGGCGCCGGGCGAGCACCGGGCGAGCACCGGGCGAGGCGCCGGGCAAGGCGGCAGGCGAGGCGGCAGGCGAGGCGCCGGGCGAGGCGGCAGGCAAACGCCAGGCGAGGCGCCGCGTGACTTACCAGACGATGGAGAGGTGATCGGTGGAGACCCAGGTCCGGGGAACCGCCGTCACCTGACACAGATCACAAGGCTCAGCAGAGGAAGGTGCAGCGACGGGACAAACTGAACACTACAAACCGGCCGTACCACCAGAGACAGCTTGTTGGGGTCTCCCGGGGGACAGGGCAGGGACGTCAGCCCAGACCGGACCTGGTAGTCACGGTAACCGCCTCCCACCGACAGCACGGTGATGTTCCTGAGCTTGGTCGCCTGATTCACCCACTTCCTTCTCACCGCCGTGTAGAAATCTAGGAAGAGGGTTAAAACTGAGTTACCATGGCGACCAGCATCTCAGCGGCCGGCACCACGCCGTCCGGCTCGGCTCACCCAGCAGGTGTGGGTCCAGGGCCAGAACCGGGGCCATGTGGGGGGAGGCCTGAGTGATGATGAGGCTGACCAGGTGAGGGTTGAAGCGGGGCAGAGTGAACAGCGCCCGGGCCAGCACGCCCCCCATGGAGTGGCCGACCAGCGCCACGCTCCGCGGCGGCGCCTGCAGCTGCTGCGGGGAAACCGGACCTTCAGCCGACCCAATACCACCTTATGTGACAAACAGCTGAACAGAACTTTATGTTCACAATTTATTTATTTACATTTGATTTTAGATAAGAATAAATAATATTTTTAAACATATTATTTTGTATTCATATTTTATTAATTTGAGAATTTTTTATTTCTTCTTTAATATCATTTAGTTTTCTTCTGGCCACGTTTCCATCACCAGTTAAATGTGTTACTTCCTGTTGGTTTGTCACCTACAACCTGCTGAGGTCAGAGGTCGGACCGGACCGGTACCAGGCGGTTCCAGCCGGTTCTGACCTTGTATAGCCGCAGGATGGCCTTGATGCTCTCGTGCAGGAAGTGGGTCTGCCGGAGCAAACTGCCGCCGTAAAGCGCCACCAGCTCCTCGTTGAAGTCCACAGTGAAGACGTTGAGATGGACGCCTCCCTCCATGTTCTCCGCCTTCCTCAGGGCCACCGAGCCCAGAGAGCGGGCTGCGTCACATGACGGGGAGAGCCAATCAGAGAGCAGGAAGCCATCCACTCTTCACATCGTTCCATGAAAAATCGATGGTGGGAATCGATGGTTCCTGCTTCCCTCACCTTGCTTGTAGCTGCCGGCGTTTCCGGGCAGGAAGAGCACGGGCGCGCCGGTGAGCTTCAGCGCCCGGGTCTCCTGAGCGTACAGGCCCTCGCCGTACAGGTAGAGGCCGTATGCCGGGTAAAGTCTGGCCACGCGTCTGGGCAGAGACACGCGCTGCCAACAAAAACCACAGACAACGGAAAATTAGAAATTCAAGACAGTTTCTGTTTGCACAAAGTCGTCCTCGGCTTTTCTAAAGAAGGTTGTCGTACTCTAAAGGGCCGATGGAAACACACTGGATGTTTAGGTCACCTAACCGATCAGCTGTTTTGTGTCTTCCTGAAGGTAAACGTGTAACATCAGCTACATTAACCCGAACATCACAGCACCTTTAACAGCCTTACTGTTGCCAACTCAGCAACTGTGTCGCTACATTTCCAACTTTTAAACTAAAAAATTGGCATCAGTTAAAATGGCAATCGGTGCATCGTTACTGTTGACCTGAGGTTATCACCAGCTGTGACTAATAAATCTATATCTGATGAAATCATTGATTTGCTCCAAACCAATAGATGGAATCAATTCTGGATCACTTTCTGTATTGTAAGTGAAACTGGAACAGTTTTGGCTCATTGACAGCTGGAGGGAATCGGCCACCAGGACGTGTTCAGTGACAGTCGCCCTGCTGCTGCCAACTCCTTTGTTACCGTATTGAGCAACGACTCAGACCAAAGTAATCAACCGGTCAGGATGTTTGAAGATCGCTGACCGGCCAGAAACCTGCAGTCGGTGCATCGCTGCTTGGCAGCAGCTGCATGAGGCTCCGGCTGAACATCCAGGTCCTGGTTCTGATCTGCTTCGGTTCTGCTCCGACCTGCCCAGGAGTTTTAAGGGGTTCTGTATCCAGAACCCCGCTAATCTGATCCCCCACAGGTGAGGTCAGGGTGTGACCTGACAGCAGCTCCCTAACCCAGCAGAACTCCGGCGGAACCGACCAGGACCACCCGGTACTCCGGATACTCAAACATGTAGGTCATGCTGCATCGGTTCTCCTCGCAGCCGGTCAGCAGCTCCCGCAGGCCGACCAGCAGCAGCCCCAGCGCCGCCCCGTACACCGCCACCGCGGCGGCCCTCATGGCTCCGTCGAACCGGACTCTCCGAACCTACTGCGGCCTCATCTCCGAGGTCCGGCGCTCATCTGTCGGTCCGCCTGGTGAGGGTGTCACCGCCAGTCCAGTCGAACCAGTTCACAACTCAGCCTCACAGGGTGCACTCCTTTACAGTCAGCCGGCGAGGAACCGGGCAGAAAGGTGGGCGTGGTTTGGGGGTGAGGGGTAGCTGATGACCACGTGACCTGATATAAGCAGGGCTGATTGGAGCTAAACCTGCCCCCTTGTAAAGACGAGTAACGTTGTTAAATCGATATAACGTGATGTGCGGGAACCAAAAAATGTTCGGCATTAAATGACGTAACAAAGGTTATTCTGTTGAGGAAAAGTCGCTTTTCTCTGAGCGGCTGTTTGGATAACTCCTCCCACACCGCCTGATTGTTATTTGTGCCCGAGTTGTCCGCCGGCTGACTACAAAAGATGCACCCACTCAGGGTGTTTAACCAATCAGAGAAAAGGAACGTGTGACGATTGACCAATAGCAGATCAGCTATTGAGTGACGATTTGTGCGCGTGAAACGGTCAGTTTGATTCAATAATTCCCACCTAAAACATTATTTACGGTATTAGGAAGCTGGTTTTATCCGAGTCTCCAGTGCAACTGTTCAACTGGTGATGAAAACCAGACCAGTTTCTTATCATGAAACAGAAACTAATTGTTCCCTTGGACCGACTTAAATGTTTTATCTTCAGTTTTACTTTAACTAGGAATTAAAGATGTACGGGTTGGTTAAAGCTGTTCATGGTGAGTCCAGCAGGTTGATTCTTAATCTAATCTAATCATGTATCCATCATCTGAGAGGCGGGTCCATCACAGGACCAACAGAGAGACCAGTTAAACCAGTTAAACCAATCAGGACGAATCAGAACTGGGAGAGGCGCAGAGCTCTAAAAACCTCCGTCTTCCTCCCATTAAAGGACTTTTATTCAGGAAATTATTATTTTATACATGGAATAAAACTCATAGAAATCATCATTGCGTAGCTGCTTTCCTATTGGTCTATTCTTGCAGGTTCCAGCTCTGATTGGTTGAATCTTTAAGTTCTGATTGAACTGAAATCTGTTGCTCAAAGTTTCTTGAAAACAACAATAAAAAGAAATGGTGGAATATTATTTTAATGTAGAAACAACATGGAGGTCCTGTTCTACCAGAACTGGGTCATAGAATCAGAACCAGTCAGCAGCAGGTCTGGGTCAGAACTCCATGTTCAGCCTTCAGTTTCACGTTAAATCCAGTCAGCAGGTGATGATGTCATCCGCTTGGAACCGGCCCCAAATCCAGTCCAGGCGGTTCTGGTTCCGTCCCTCTGGGCTCCTGGTGAGGAGAAGCGGCCGGATCGGTCCTCGGTACCGGCCCGGCCCGGTCTAGTCCAGCAGTTTGGAGTGTTCTATCCGGGTGATGGTCCAGTCTGCAGCGACGCCTTCGGTGAACTCCCTCTGGAACCTGAACCAGAACAGCAACAGAACCTTAGGGTCGGGATCGCTCAGCGTGAGGAACGGTTCTGCTCGGGTTCTGGTACCGACTCGTAGCTGGCGGTGAGCAGCCGTTTGACCTCCGTCTTTCCGTCGCCGATGGACACCGTGAACATCTGGGTTCCCTCCATGCTGTCGTCAGGGAGACTGACGCTGGTCAGGTACCAGAACCGCATCAGGATGCTGACGATCTTCCTGTCTGCAGCCCGACACGGGGGAACCAGAACCAGAACCACAGGAGAGATTAAACTGTTCTGACATCATTAGATGAACTGAACGCTCTGACGTCACTGGTTGTTTTTACAGATCCAGGTTTAGACCTGGGGTTTCCAACCTGCGGCCCCCGGGCCACATGTGGCTCTCTGGTACGGTGGCCCACAGGTTCAAATTTTAACACAAAAACAAAGACACACAAATAAACAAAAGCTGCAACAGCAAGAATAGAATAGAAGTCCTCCAGGCCACCAGGGGGCATCTGGAGTTGGTAATATTAGCTCCGTAAATATCAGAAAAGAATGAGGTATAAACTGTGTCCAAATTCAAGGTCTACATCCTTTGAAGGACGGATTTGTAAGCCAATTATGTCGCAGGATGACGACAAGGCCTGTCCAAATTCGAAGACTGCTTCACATGCGGCCTGCAAATGGAGAAAGACCTCACTGCAGCAAACAGGAAGGGCAGGACAGATCCATTTCCATTTCCTTATATGGAAATGGATCTGTTGCACTCCGGAAGTGAAGGGGGCGCTGTTTCCTGTACTATCCATGAGCTCTCATTGTTATTTTCTTTTGAAATCTGTGATATATTTTCACTTTTAGGAAGGATTTTCACTCTCAGCATATATTTGATCTTCTCTATTTTATTTACTTCAACTCACAGTTTTTAACTAATTCTGTAGCTTTCTGTGTTCTTCTAAATCTGCATCTTTTGGGCCTGATACTGCCTCTAGTGGTGTGGGGTGGTAACACAACTAACATAATTACATTACTGATCAGAATACCACAGTCTTTATGATTTATTATTAATTCTGGCATTACTGGAACCGTAATCCCTCACAAAACACCATACCTTTAGAATGGTGTTTTGAACATTTGAACATTTTAGACTCAACCTAACAGATTCATTTTTTACTAATAATACAGAAATCTGGAGTAATACATGACTAAAAAACAAACTTCGGCTCCGTTGTCTTCGCTTCATGCTGTCATGGTTGCTAGGCAACATAAGTTACACTGAGGTGGGGCGGAAACGGTTGGAGGAGGGTAGACCTGTGCGAATTCACTGCTTCTCTCTTCACTGCTCCCCCTGGTGGTCTGGGGGAGCCGATCCAGTTGGCAGAATTTTAAATTTGTTGTTTTTCATATTTAGCTTCTATTTCCAGCTGCACATTTCTTTTTCTGTTGCATTTGTTTCTTCTCTGTTTTGGAGTTTGTATCATCCCTGTGAGCCACTGTAGCTCAGCTCCTGCACTGTCACTTTAAGAAAACCAAACAAGAAGAGGTTTTATCTCCATGACAGATCTACAGACCTATAATAGAAATTTTACTTTTTTCTAAAACCTGACAACATAAATTAATTTTAGTTTAATTTTGTTCCCTTTCAAAATCAAATAAATAACTTACCAATATAATTATAAAACCTTTTTTGCAGCTCTATTAGCATTTCATTTTGTAGCATCGGGGGAAGAAGTGGTTGGAACCAATACAAATCCCATTCGCAATAAATTAGTTCTTTAAAAATAAATAATCTAAACACTTAAAGTTTGAAATTAATTAGTGTCTTTCAAAATAAATAAACAGTTGGTAAGTTTTCACAGTTTGTAAGAAATCATTTGTGTTTTTTATAAATAATAAATGAATAAAAAGCCCTGTTAGGAATAAATGTGCTGTTTTCAGTGTTTTGTTTGTGCCGCCGGATCTTAGCTCACCGTCGTAGTCCAAGAAGATTGCCATGTCTCCCAGCATCGTGTACATAATGTCCTGCGGCTCGGCACACAGAGCTCTGTGGTAGCTGCACGGCAACGAGCTGCACTTCTCCCTCAGCTTCCTGATCAGCTGCAGGACAGAGGAGGAAGACATGATGAAGATGCTGCTGCTGACCCACTGAGATCATCATCATCTTCATACTCACATCTTTAGCAACGAGGCCTTCCAGAGCCTCAAACTGACACCGAGACAAAAGTCTGGAGACGTGGGAGAAAGCCTGGAGGACAGAGGACAGAGTCCAAATCACTGAGGACAAAACCAAGATGGAGGATAGAACCCAGATGATGCTGGTGGGTGGATGGATGGATGGATGGATGGGTGGATGGATGGATGGATGGATGGTTGGATGGATGTGACAGAACATATTAATGGCTGCATAACATTGTTGTAAATATACCAGATTTAATCAAAGATCTCATTTCCATAAAACAAACACAAGATACAAACATTCATATCATTTCATTCAGAAAATTAAAAACAAATCTAATACATAAAGTCGGAACAAGTTATTTAAATAATTGTACATCGAATGCTATGTAAGAAATATAAAACTATCTTTGCCACATTAATAATAAAATGAAAACAATGATGATGATGATGAAGATGGATGTTGTGAACCGACCAGAACCCAGATCTGGGCTCCGGGTTGGTGCCGAACCTGCTTCGCTCCCTGTGTGAACTCCTCGATGCTGAACTCTTTGTCAAAGTAGGTTCTGATCAAGAAGTAGCAGATCCGGGTCCGGATCCAGATGAACGGGTTCGGGATGCCGAACACCACCACCTTCGGCTTCGGGTGGTTCTGATCGCGCTCCGAGCTGTAGGGCCGGCAGGCTGGGAGGTTACCCGCCCGGACCAGACAGCACCGCTGACTCTTAACCAGATCCTGGTTGAAAACGAACCGAGCCAGAGTGAAGGATGAAGGCAGCCGACGATAACATCTGAACAGGACGGACACCATCTTTACCGTCCGCTTCACTGCTGGTTCCGGTCCGAAACACGTTGTTCAGACAGAAACCCGGCAGAAACAATATCCGTGACCCAGCGTCACCTTCACTAAACTATAGACATTTGTGCCATTTATTCAAATAACATTTAATGTTTCTTTTATGTATCTTTAGCTGGTTCTTTCTCCATGTGGGGAACGATAACAAAGTAACACCAGCGGAAACTGTGATCCCGTAACTTCCGTCAATACATAATTGAGTCCTAAATTACTTTAAATGGAGCTCCAGGAAAGAGTAGCGGTTCCGATTTTCACTGAAGTGGACCGGGACGTGTTTCTGAACCAGGTTTATCCCGGGGTAAGACGGAACGGCTCCGTTCGGGCTCCAGAAAACACGAGGACCGTTTTCAGTGCAACACCAGAGTTTCACTGGTCACAGCAGAAACAGAGCAACTGATCTGATTTCATTTCAAAATGTCGCTGACAGGAAATATAACGCTGTTAGCAACATCGGATGCTTTAAAGACTAAAAATATAATAACTACCTATTTTTTAATATAAAGCTTATGAAGCAGTCATGTAAAATATGTTAGAAAAGGCAAATACAAATACATCAATACAGGCCCAGATCATGATTCCTCCACCACCATGCTTGAGAGTTGGTTTCATGCTGGATATGGATGAACTTGTAGTGTCTTGTTGGTTCTGATTGGTGCTGTGTGTCCCTGACCTCCAGCGCTGCCCTGCGGTCCTGCGGGGCGTGGATCTGGGCCCGTGTGTGGACAGGTGGACGGTTGAATACCTGGCGATGACGGGAGGTCAGAGGGAGGTGAAGGTCCACGTCTCCTCTGTGCCTCAGATGGATTTCCTGAATAAAAACTTCATCTACAGGTGAGCTCCAACATCCAGAGCTTCAGCTGTGATGGAGGATCTGACCTCTGACCTTCTGGACGTTTTATCACCAGGACTCTGCCGTTCGATGAGTTCGTCAGGAGAGCAGCTGAGACCAAACACTCTGACTTCTTCCTGGCTGAGGTAGGATCGGATCAGCTGGATTTACTGCGGATCGTTTTCCTTCATTGGGATAAACTGCTGGCTTTGTTTTCAGGAGGAGAGCTACTACCTCCGCTCGCTGGGGGACGACGCCCGGAAGGTAAATGAGCTCAATGAGTGTAGCGTTTCCAGTCTGGCTGCCTTTGGGAGGATGAGGATGATGAGGATGATGAGACATGAGGGATTAGACAGTGTGGTTCGTAGGCATTTCACACCTGATTGGAAAATGTCATAAAAAAATAAAATGTGAATTAGTTGTGTTTCCAGCAGGTGTTGATGCTCCGCATGGCTGCAGGAAACAGGAAGTAGACGTTGCTCACTAGTTTGGACCAAAAGTCTAAAACAATAGAGAAAGACTCAGTTTGGTGGAAAACTTCTCGACATCAGAACTTATTCTGCAAACCGTTTTCCGTCTCCCTGTCGGAACATTAGGGAGTTTTTAAAAAGCGAGTGTAAAAATGTTTTTATGAAACATGAATTTATTTATAATTTTGCCGTTTCTGTGAACTATGTCTAATGTGATTCTTAACTATCGGCTGATCAATCATCATCTGCAGCATTACTTCCCATCAGTTTTAATCTGTTAGCGCTGCTAGCGCGACATGTAGCAGTGATTTTATTTGCACTCTTATTCATGCTTCGTCCTGTTGGTGTGAGTAGCGGCCATGTTGAAACTCAAAGTAAAACGATGTGTTTGGAAATCAGATGGAATTTGTTCGAAGCCGAAATTCCCACTGGGAAACTGGCAGAAACTCCGACTGACCAGACTTGTAAGGGCAACTTAGCGATTCAAGATGGCCGCTCCTCGCATCGACAGCAGGAAGCTGAGGTGGAAACATGTTTATTTCATAAAGATGTCTCTACATGCAGCGCCTGCAGCTGCAAGCTGAACAGATTAAAGCTGATGGTTAAACTTGATCAGCTGCAGGCGTCGCCATGTTTGTTGGTTCTGCTCTGAGTTCACAATGCAACAAAGTGACCGGGTCAGTTCTGGATTTCAGATGTTGAGTTTCTGGGTTCTGATGGGCTGCAGGTCCATTTTCCTCGGGTTGGTTCTGTCTATGCAGGAACCCGCTGACCTGAGCAGACAATTCCCGGACCTGGCTGAGGACTTTCACACGCCGCGGTTCTTTGAGCCGGACCGGTTCTTCTCCAGTGTTTTCCGGATCAGCTCCTGCGGCCTACAGCTGTGGACCCACTATGACGTGAGTTCTGGTCGGACCGGGTCTCAGCGGCTTTAATGTCGGTCCAGCTGTTTTCAGATTGCTCTGTTGTTGAAGGTGATGGACAACCTGCTGGCTCAGGTCACAGGAAGGAAGAGGGTCGCCCTCTACAGGCCCCAGGATGCATTGCACCTCTACCTCAACGGTGAGGTCCAATGAAAACCTGAACCTGATGCGACCATGTTTAAACTCTGAGGTAAACAGGTTGAAGTGTCGCTTTGCTGTTTCAACCCATCAGGTGACAAATCAGAGGTTCTGGACATCGATGCTCCGGATCTGAAACGGTTTCCTGAGTTTATAAAAGCCACGAGATACGACTGTGTTCTGGAGCCTGGAGATCTGCTTTTCATACCCGGTAGGAAAATCCAGATTTCTCCCAGAAACTCTGGATGAACCCAAACTAACGTTCCATCCTCCCCAGCGCTGTGGTTCCATAACACCCTCGCTCTGCACTTTGGAGTCGGCGTTAACGTCTTCTGGCGCCACCTCCCTGCAGATGCGTACGACAAGAAGGACCCGTACGGCAACAAAGACCCGCTGGCCGCTGCTCGGGCGCTGCAGACTCTGGAGAGGGCGCTGCACGCTCTGGACGAGCTTCCGGTGGAGTACCGAGACTTCTACGGCCGGCGGATGGTCCAACGCATCCAGAACCGAACTTACTGCCGCAATCCAGAGTCAGAAACTACAATACCCAGAAGTCTGTCCCACAAACCTGGACGAGTCTTTAAAGATCTATGAAGCAACAGAAACAGAGAATATCAGTTATTTCTTTGTATAAATGTTGGTCAAATTTCACTTCTTGGTTTAATTTATTAAGAATTAACACATTTTTATGGAAAAGAAACAAAAACATAAAATCAGATCAAAAGTGATTTCATCTGGAAATCAAACATTGAGTTTTTGAGCAAAATAAAGAAAATATTTCTGTTCCTACTGGAAACTGTGGTGTCATCTGGAGTTGGGTTAGCATGTTAGTCACAACATGCCATTGTGACTGCAAGAGGAAATTACTGCCAAAGTTCAGCAGATTTCATGCAATAAAATCTGATGAAAACGCGACATGAATGAGTTCCAGTCATTCTGATGGAAACTTCTTTTAGATCTTAAATGCATTTTGGCAAATGCTAACAAAAATATCATGAGAGCTAATCGAACAATCTAGAGCTAAAATGTTAGCTAGTGCTAGTATGCTAACCTCATCTATGGTCATGAGCTTTGGGTAATGACCGAAAGAACGAGATCGCGGATACAAGCGGCTGAAATGGGTTTCCTCCGTAGGGTGGCTGGGCTCTCCCTTAAAGAGAGAAGCTCGGTCATCCTTGAGGCACTCAGAGTGGAGCCGCTGCTCCTCCACATCGAGAGGAGCCAGTTGAGGCTCAGGCATCTGGTCAGGATGGAGGCTCATTGGTGGGGTGTTCAGGTCCCACCGGGAGGAGGGGAAGACCAGGACATGTTGGAGGGACGATGTCTCTCGGCTGGCCTGGGAACGCTTTGGGATTCCCCCGAGGAGCTGGAAGAAGTGGCTGGGAGAGGGAAGCCTGGGCCTCCATTCTTAGGCTGCTGACCCCACGACCCGACCCGGATAAGCAGAAGGAAAATGGACGGACGGACGGACGGATGGATGGACTGATGGGATTCAAACAAACAATGTCAGAAGGTTTATTACTGTAGAAATAAGTTTTAAATGTAACTGAATCCCTTGGAAAGTTAACATTGGGTAGGAACGTAGATCGATCGGTAAATCGAGAGCTTCGCTTTTTGACTCGGCTCTCTCCTCACCACAACGAACCAGTACGGCTCCGCTTCACTGCAGACGCTCCGCCAATCCGCCTGTCGATCTCACGCTCCCTTCTTCCCTCATTCGTGAACAAGATCCCGAGATACTTGAACTCCTCCACTTGGGGCAGGACATCCCCCCAACCCGGAGAAGCACTCTACCGTTTTCCAACTCAAGACCATGGCCTCAGATTTGGAGGCACTGATCCTCATCCCGGCCGCTTCACACTCAGCGAGAGCTGCAGATCACGTCCTGATGGAGCCAATAGAACCACATCATCCACAAAAAGCAGAAATGGATCCTAAGGCCACCAAAACGGATCCTCTCAACACCTCGGCTGCGCCTAGAAATTCTGTCCATAAAAGTAATGAACAGAATCGGTGACAAAGGGCAGCCCTGGCAGAGTCCAACCCTCACTGGGAACGAGCCCGACTTATTGCCGGCAATGGGACCAGACTCTGACACGGTCATACAGGGACCTGACAGCCCGTATCAAAGGGCCCGGTACCCCATACTCCCGGAGAACCCCACAGGGACACGGTCCAACGCCTTCTCCAAGTCCACAAAACACATGTAGACCGCTTGGGCGAACTCCCAGAACCCTCCAGGACCCTGCGAGGTGTAGAGCTGGTCCAGTGTTCCACGACCAGAACCAGAACCACACTGCTCTTCCTGAATCCGAGGTTCGACTATCCGATGGACCCTCCTCTCCAGGACCCAGAGTCCTCAGGCTCAGCTTCCTCAATGGAAGGCATGTTGGTGGGATTGAGGAGGTCTTCGAAGTACTCCGCCCACCGACCCACAACGTCCCGAGTCGAGGTCAGCAGCACCCCACCCCCACTGTAAACAGTGTTGGTGCTGCACTGCTTCCCCCTCCTGAGACGCCGGATGATGGACCAGAATCGCCTCGAAGCCATACGGAAGTCTTTCTCCATGGTCTCTCTGAACTCCTCCCACGCCCGAGTTTTTACTTCAGCAACCACCTGAGCCGCACACCGCTTCGCCCGCCGGTACCCATCAGCTGCTTCCGGAGTCCCACAGGTCAAAAAGGCCCGATAGGACTCCTTCTTCAGCCTGACAGCATCCCTCACTGAAGGTGTCCACCAACCGGTTCGAGGGTTGCCACCACGACAGGCACCGACAACCTTACAGCCACAGCTCCAACAAGCCGCCTCGACAATGGAGGCACGGAACATGGTCCACTCAGACTCGATGTCCCCCACTTCCCCGGGACGTGTTCAAAATTCTGCCGGAGATGGGAGTTAAAGCTCCGTCTCACAGGGGACTCCGCCAGACATTCCCAGCAGACCCTCACAACACGTTTGGGCCTGCCAGGTCTGACCGGCATCCTCCCCCACCACGCGGAGCCAACTCACCACCAGGTAGTGGTCAGTGGACAACTCCGCACCTCTCTTCACCCGAGTGTCCAAGACATACGGCCGCAGATCCGACGAAACGATGACAAAGTCTATCATCGAACTGCGGCCTAGGGTGTCCTGGTGCCAAGTGCACATATGGACACCCTTATGCCTGAACATGGTGTTCGTTATGGACAATCCGTGACGAGCACAGAAGTCCAGCAACAGAACACCACTCGAGTTCAGATCGGAGGGAGCGTTCCTCCCAACCACGCCCCTCCAGGTCTCACTGTCATTGCCCACTGAGCGTTGAAGTCCCCCAGCAGAACGAGGGAGTCCCCAGGAGGGCACTCTCCAGTACCCCCTCCAAGGACTCCAAGAAGGGTGGGTAACCTGAACTGTTGTTCGGCCCGTAAGCACAAACAGTCAGAACCCGTCCCCCCACCCGAAGGCGGAGGGAGGCTACCCTCGTTCACCGGGGTGAACGGGCGCCGAGATGGGGAGCAGCAAGTATGCCCACTCCTGCCCCAAGCCTCTCGCCGAGGGCAACTCCAGAGTTGTACATCCAGCCCCTCTCAAGGAGACTGGTTCCAGAACCAGAGCCATGCGTTCAGGTGAGACCGACTATTTCTAGCCGGAACCTCTCAGCCTGACACACCAGCTCCGGCTCCTTCCCCACCAGAGAGGTGACATTCCACGTCCCAAGAGCCAGTTTCTGCAACCGAGGATCGGACCGCCAGGACCCCCTCCCTCGGCCGCCAACCATCACACAATGCACAGGTGGTGGGCCTATGGGAAGAGGGACCCATGTTTCCTCTTCGGGCTGGGTCCCGGCCGGGCTCCATGGGTAAAAGCCCGGCCACCAGGCGCTTGCCAACGTGCCCCCCCTCCAGGCCTGGCTCCAGAGTGGGGCCCCGGTGCCCTGCGTCCGGGTGAGGGAACCCTAAGTCCAAAGTTGCCATTCATCATCGGGGTCTTCGGGCTGCGCTTTGTCTGGTCCCTCACCTAGGACCTGTCTGCCTTGGGTGACCCTACCAGGGGCATGAAGCCCCCGACAGCAGAGCTGCTGGGATCATTGGGGCCCTCAAACCCTCCACCACGATAAGGTAGCAGTCCGAGGAGGAGTGTTTGAATCCCACTTCAGCTTATTTTTTAATATTTTTATTTCTTTAAATAGACCAAATAAAAGTTTCTTCTTCAACAGAGCAGCTGCACATTCAGCATTGACATACGGGAAAAGATTACTGCCAATAACAAATGTAAGTGTTGGAATCTAAATTTGTGATTAAACATGGATAAATTTAAGATTTGCTTTTGTTTTTCAACTCATACATATGAATTCAGGTTTTATCTGTGAGAATAGATGCTTAAAGGTTATGAATCAAGTTACAATTCTTCAATAATACAAGTCTAAATCACAAATTTACACGTTCTTCCATTCACAATGTCAGTAATTTCTACAACTTGTAAATTTGTGATTTGTTCTGTTTTGCAACAAATACAAATCTTAAATTTATGCGTTTTTCTGACAATCGTGTGTTTATATTTCTTATTGACAGTGATCTTGCCCCGTACTGACACAGTATTTAACGACATCCAGGCTGCAACACCCTGAAACGATTCGCCACATCCTGCTGCCCGAAAGTCCAACAACACAAAGTGGAAAAATGAAGAGAATCTCAGTATATTTTATTGCACAGATTGCAGTTCTTCATGTGTCCTTACAAACATTTAAAGCTTTGTAAACAGTGAACAGCTTCTCCCCAGTGTGTTTGGTAACTCCTGCCTCCTCTCAGTCCTTGTGTTTCCTCAGCAAGTCTCAGCGTTTTTACAAGCCAACCAGTGACAGACTACAGGAAGCAGCTTGGAGACGCGGCGGCGGCGTCCAATCAAACTGCTGCAGTAGGAAACCAGCGGTGAAGGATAGAAGGGATAGGAAGTTATCGATCCTGTAAAAGGTGTTGAGTTCAGGAAACTGGGAAACAGTTTGTCTGTAGGTGGAGACGACGGTCGCAGAGCCTGAACTCTTCCACCTGCAGCTGGAGCTGAAGAGCGTCCACACCGACCCGTTTGGGTCCAGAATTCCTCTTCACCGGGAGCAAACAGAAAATGGCACGTTGGGAGTTGGGTTGTTTGGAGGGGTCCTGACGGGTTCTGTTACGGCGTCTGGGCCATGCCGCGGCTCGACTTCATCTTCTCCAGTCTTTTATTCAGGTGGCTGTTGCTCGACTCCAGCTCCTCGATCTTATCCAGCGCCGTCCGCAGCTGTTGGACCAGAGGAGAATCACAGTTAGCCTGAACTCTGCTTCCTGAACGCTCCAGCTTCCAGAAACTCCGTGCCTCTCTCTGCAGTTTGCGTTTCTCCGCCTTCAGCTCGTCCTCCACCTTCTCCGCGTTCTCCGCTGCAGATTTGTAACGCGTCACATGACCCTCCAGTCTGGTCACCTGCACGCCACAGAGTCCATGCACAACCCAATGAGATCACAGAACCGCTCAAAGCATTCACACCTGTTCAGGGTTTTCACATTTTGTCAAATGCAAACCAAACTTAACAAAAAAAAATAGAATTAAAAGATTTTTTTTGTAATCTTCTAAATATACCTTAACATGATCCAACATGTAACAAATTGATCAAATCTGGTGTTGCATCATTTTGCTTTATTGATAATTTAACAGAATTAAAAGGGAAAGCCTACTGAAGTGAGGTGTTGTACCGAGTTACACCACAAGGTGGCGGTGCTTCCCATGTGACGGTTTGATGCTGTTTTCCTGCTTTATTTCTCACAGAAGTAAAAAGTCTCCGTCTCATTTGTGTTTTAGGTTGACTGACGTCACCAGCACATGAAAATGAAAAAGTTTTTACGACAGACGATTTCTTGCTCACGTTTTGCTCTAAAGCCGTCACTTCCTGTTCCGCCTTCACCAGTTTGAACTTCAGGTCATTTATTTGCCGGCTGGAGTCTCCTGCAGAAGAATCACAGGAAAACGCTCGTTTGTTTGCAACGTTAAAGAAAAGCCAGAAGTTTTCTCCACCCACTCTGTAACTCCATGATGTTCGGGTCGCTCCCGTTTTCAGCGACTTCCCCGTCTGGACTGGAACCGCCGTTTGCGCCGTTCTTCTGGTCCAGCTGGGATTTTAGTTTCTTTATCTGCAAAAGCATCTCCTGATATTAAACCTCCAGATTCATAAATCACCTCACCTGTATTTTCTTTAAAAACTCACCTGGTCAATCATTTTTTCACGCTCATCCACTAGTTTCCTCAAACGAATCTCTGAAAACAGACAAAACATCATTTAGGAGTCAAATAAATGATCAGTTTTGTGTAATTTATTAGTTAAGTTTCAGACCTTCCTGTTATCTGTTGAAGTGATCTTCAGAAATAATTCTTCATGATCTTGTAAAATTAGAAAATCAATTCCTGGCATCTTTAATGTTAAGAACATTTGATGCTCTTTTCTGCTTTTCCAAACTGGAAACGTAGGAAAACATACTGTTTAAATATGGCAGATGCTTTTCTGACCTGCGGTTTAGACCTGCCGTTCTTTCATTGATCATTCACAGAATGGTTTTAAACATTCTGCTTTTAGTGCAGCTCCAGGTTTTAAGTGTATGTATTGAAAGAGCAAATAAAAGACACTGCCACGCCCACCACAGTTTGTCATGGATTCCTGTTAGTGAGTGGATCAGGATCCATCCTAGTGAGTTTGGAGCAGCTCAGCCTGAAACTGTGGCATTCAGAGCCAAACGTATGGCAACGGTGTTACAGGTCACTTCGCCACGCCGCCACGCCCACCTGCTCCATCGAAGCAGGTCGGGGTTTGAATCTTCAACACACCAACATGTCTTCTGTCTCTGGCCACAGTTTCATGTTGATGAGGTCAAAGTGGTCAGAGAGCGACTGGTCACAGTAAAATATTACACTTCCTGTTCTCAGGGGGCGTGGCCTAAGTGATGTCATCATTCGACCATCGGGTATTGTAGGAGACCTGATGATGATCAATCACTGAAAATTTGATTTTTGAAAATAAAAAATGGCTACGTTGATTGCCACCACATTGGGTTTGATTTTGTAAATGTGACCAGCCTGGTGGTCACAGGCTGGTGGTCACAGGCTGGTGGTCACAGGCTGGTGGTCACAGGCTGGTGGTCACAGCCTGGTGGTCACAGGCTGGTGGTCACAGCCTGGTGGTCACAGCCTGGTGGTCACAGCCTGGTGGTCACAGCCTGGTGGTCACAGCCTGGTGGTCACAGCCTGGTGGTCACAGCCTGGTGGTCACAGCCTGGTGGTCACAGGCTGGTGGTCACAGGCTGGTGGTCACAGGCTGGTGGTCACAGCCTGGTGGTCACCTGTGAGTTTCAGTGTAAGAGATGTAACAATTTCGTGTTTCATGGCGAGTTGGTGAACTTTGACCCCCCCTCAGCATACTCAAAAACTCACCATTTTGATAACTTTAGATGGGACATGCCTTATGAACAGACTGACCGAGTTTGAAGCCGATCAATCGAAATCCCTAGGAGGAGTTCGATCAAATGCGAAGGCTGTAAACGGCAACAAAAACATCATGTCTCTACGATGAAGTAAGTTCATAGCAGAGGGTCTTTTGAAAGTTGCTAGGTGGCGCCGCTGAGCAATTTTTGCGACAATCTTAAAATACGTAAATTTCACACAGGCTGTATGCATCCGCCAAGTTTGGTGAGTTCTTGAATATGATAAAGAGGATCGTGATAATAAACAGTATGAAAACATTAGGCCTTCGCAGAGACAGCGCTGCGAAGGCCTAATGAAACATAATTAATGTAACTGAGTGAAAAAGCAAAGTGTTATCTTCAAAATTTCCAGAAAGACCTTTCTGCAGCATGGCAGATCAAATCAATAATCAATAAATACAGCAACGATTGATTTAAAGGGGAGTGTGTGAACGTACCGCAGGGTGGCAGCAGCCAGGGAGACGGATGGGAAGGAGAACCAAGGCATGCAGTGCAGCAGCATCCAGGGTGGGTGGGTGAGTGGGTGATGGTGTTAACATGCACACAGTCAGTCAGACACACCGGCGCTTCGTCAAAAAGTTTCAGTAGATGTTTATTTAGAGCAACAGTAACAGCAGGATTTAACGGTTTAGTGCAACAAGATGCAAACAAAATGAGAGTCATCCTGAACTCCAGAGGGAAGCTAAGAGTCTGATCTGCTCTCCAGGTAGAAACACGTAGAAGCTGCTTTGGTCTGAATGTTTGCAGAAAGACAGTGAACATGACATCAGTTCAATAAACCAAACAGTTCTAGTCACTCATTCAGTTCGTACAGGAATACGCCAAAGTGCTGAGAGGGCTTTAAATATTCTGACAACTTGTAGAGAGCTAAACGCTCCAGCAGAGGGCGCTTTACCCCACATCGCTGTGGAACAGTTTTTCTGTGGTTTAGGCCACATGCAGACCAGAGATGGTGAACCGAGCAGCTGGGATGGGAACCGGAGCTCAGCAGAACTTCAGGGAGTTTGACTGTGGGACAGCAGGGGGTCAGATGGTGCAAACCCACAGCTGATGGTGAGCCAGCATCCACCTGACTGACCAACTCTGAAACAGCAGGGAACGCTGCAGCCACAGGAGTTAAAAGGGAAAATGCCACAAATGGCAAAAACAACAGCAAGTGCAAAATGCTGCAAACTGGCTCCATGCAGCATTAGTCCTCCAGACCACCAGGGGGAGCCGCTCACCAAATCATCTGGGTCCAGATCCTCAGTAAAGTCCAGAAGAAAGTGGCAGGAAGACAGAAAAGGTCAGTTATGCTTCCCATCTTTTGTGTAGGTAATATTACCGGCTCCAGACTCCCCCTAGTGGTCTGGAGGACTTCTGTTCGCAGCATTTTATACTGCCTGATGTTTTTGCTGTTTGCATCATTTTCCCTTTTGCTTCTGCTTCCTCTGGTCGCAGTGTTTTTCATTTCATTTGTTTGTTGTTCTTGTGGTCCGGAGTTTCATTCATGTTTCCCAGCGTGTTTCTGCCTCTGTCCTAAAGGGATGAAAATACTCCACAAGAACCAGGACATTTGTTCTTTGTCTGAAGGCGTTTGTTTGTCTGTAACTGCTGTAAAATCTGAAGTGGGCGTGGCTACAGTAATGGCGGGTGTTTCTGGAGATGTACGAAGCGTCCTGAACGGACAGAATCTGGTTTTTGTCTATTTGTCTGGTTCTGAAACATGGTACCAATGAAACAACTAGTGGGTTCTTTGGTTCCACCATCGGGTCACTGGGACATCAAACCCCATGAAGTGCTGCTAGCGCCACCTCTGGTTGCTTCAGGAGCCAGTACTGATGAGGTTCTAGATGTTCCAGCTCTTTGCTAACTGAACCATCACTGGTGTGCATGTGGTCCATTTTAGACCCGTCCTGCTGAGAGTTGGACCTTGTTGTCCCAGACCAACTAAGACATCTTACAGTCCTCTTTACTCTTGCCTTTGCCCTTCTTCTTCTTTGGGTCTTTCCCTGCTTGCAGTACCTCTTTGGTGCCATCGGTTTGTTCTGGAGTCTTTTGTGGATCTGAAGGCACCTCGGTGGCATCCAGCCCTTCCTCAACTGTTGAGGACGTTTTCTGCTCGATGTTCTCTGGAACATTTTCAACCTTTTCAGGTGTGTTGTCTCCACACCGCAGGTCGTTTTGAGTTGAAGACTGATCAACCTGGCTGTCGTCATCCTCGGAAACCTTCTCCTCCTCATCTTCTGTCTTTGTCTCCACATTACTTTGGCAAAGCTCTGGACTCTTCCCGTTGACTTCAGCTCCTTCCTCAACATCTTCCTGTTCCAGTTTGTTGGACAGACCAGATGCAACAGCTGCTTCCACATCCGAGTCGTCAAAATCAAAAGACTGTCCTTCGTCTTCCTCTCCGTCGTCCTCGTCCCTGTCCAGCTGAACGTGTGGAGGTGAATCATTCCCGTCAGGTTCCTCCATGGAGTCCTTCACCTGCTCAGCCAGAGGACGTTGAGAAGAGTTTACCTCCTCAGTGCTTGGACAGTGTTCAGGCTCTGGACGTTCGGCTGATGTCTGCTCCTCTTTGGGAGGAGAACCAGTATCTCCAGTTTCTGCTTTGGTTAGATTTGCTAATTTCACCTCATCATTCATGTGTAACGGTGGATTTTCAGGTTGTCCTCTTCCTCTATTCAACTCTTCATCAAGTTGGCAGATTTCTTCAGAGGTCTCCGATGGTTGTCCATCGTCTGGCTCAGCTGCCTCCTCTGGTTCCCTCATGGAGGGTTTGGGGCTGTTTGAGGTTGACGAGGTTTCAGGTTGCTCTCTAGCGTCATCGTTTGCTGATGATGCAGATGTTTCCTCATTAATTTCAGAACCGGTTCCGGATTCAGGAACTCCATCATGTTCTTCACCAGCCAACTCGACGATGCTTTTAATCATCTTCTCGTCTCCATCCACTGACTCTGACTCGGTGTGGACGTTTTGGACAACAGCGACGTCGTCTGGTGAAGAGCTGTCTGGAAGAAACGCCTCTTCAGGATCTTCACTCTTTCCAGAAGTCAGGAGGTTTGCTACTCGATCAGAACCGGTTTCAGATTCCATCTCTTTGACATCTTCAGCTGTTTCAGGCTCATTGGGCCCCTTGATTGTTTCAGCTTGAGAAGTTTCTGTGGTTTGCAGCACTGATTCATGTTTCTCTGGTTCTGAAGTTTCTTCCTGGTTCTGCAGAACCTCAACAATCTCCTCATCTGGAGTTTCAGGTGATTCCACAACATTAGCTTCTTCTAGCATCTCGGATGTCAAAGTTTCCTCTTCCTGGTCTCCAGAAACGTGATCATTGTTGGGTTCCTGGAAGGCTGGGGTGGTAGCACTATCGTCATATGATGGAAGGTGTTTGTTTGGACCTTCATTGCCTTCGTTTGAGGGCAGATTTGTTTCTCTAGTGTCACCTTCAGCCATGTTGGACTCTGGAACAGATTCTTCCAGCGGTTCGTCTTGGAGGAATCCTTCAGGGGGTTCTGCAGCTTCTCCAGCTGTTGGAGACGTTTCCTTGTTCTGTTCGCCCTCAGGAAGCTCTGCTCTCGTTCCGGTGTGACAAGATGTTTCAGAAGATCCCACAGTCTCACTTTGTTCCAGCATCTCCGTGTTCCCGGTTTCCCCTGCATCTCCTGAAACATGATCTGTGGCAGACCGTTGGAGACCTGAGGCGTCTCCACTGGAATCAGGATCATCTTTGCTCTTACATGTGACGAGATTACCTTCTTGATCAGGACCAGTCATTTCAGATTCATTGAGGGCTTCTACAGCAGAACCTTCATTTGGCTCTTCTGGATCGTCACATTCCTCGCTCTGCATATCATCAATGGTCTCCACTCCAAGACGAGGCACCTGGCTTGATCCCAGAACATCAGCTCCTTCTAACATCTTGGCGTTTGTAGTTTTCTCTTGGTTGTGACCTTTTGAACCCGGATCTGTGTTCGGTTCTTGCAGATTCTCCTTGCTAGAAACATTTTCAGAGGGTTCTGGATGTTTCACTTTCTCAGGTTCTTGGTTGTCTTGAGGTTTAGCAGCGGACCCCCTGGTATCCTGTTCTGCTGTGGGCCCGTTATTCTGTACCACTGAATCCTTTCTGGTCTTTTCGTTTTGCTTCTCAGTTCCAGCTTTTTCTTGGTCTTTGTTTTCATGAGTTCCTCCTTTTTTCTTTCCCTTCTTCTTCCTTTTCTTCTTCTTCCCTGACGCGGTAGAGACCTGAGCCTGGGACTTACTCACCGTTTCCTCAGCCTCGTCGTTTTCTGCCTCCTCAGGCTCTTGTTGGGGTTCGGAGTTCGGTCCAACTGGAACAGCTTGTTTGGCTAAAGGTTCTGTCGTAACAACTTCCTGTTTACTTTCCTGACCTCCTGAAAGGTCACCGCCAGCTACTTCAGTGCCGGTACTTTGGGTTTCGGTTAAACCCGAGTGACTGATGGAATCAACCTCAGAAGTTTCTGTTTCTCCAGATGTCTGGATCTGCTGAAGATCTTGGCTGACAATAATTACGGCTTTCGCTTTAGGATCTGGACGATCAATCGGATCTACGGTTATTTGACCGTCAAGGTGACTTTCCTCAGAGCGAAAGCAGGTCTGGGCTTCTGGAGCCTGTTCATCGTGACTCTCTTTGACGTCCTCCAGTGTTTCGTCTTGCTGCTCTGGAGCCACGTCTTCCTCTCTGCAAGCCCTCAACTCCTCTGTGCTGCCTGGGAGATCATGGAGAGCAGACGGTGATAGACGGCCAACAAACAGCTTTCTGCATTGCAAAGTTCATCAGGAGGCACCAGCAGCAGGAAGGGACAGGAAGAACAACGGACCGATTCTGTGAAGCTCAGAGCCAAGATGTCTGACAGAAGCAGGAAAAGTGAAAGAGGAAAAGAAGAACAGCTTCATTTCCCACCAGCTGGGGATGAGAGGGAATCATCAAGAGAAATCGCACCAGCAGGCGGTGCTGAAGGGCTCAACACTTCAGCACTCATGACCCAACTCCATCAGATCTGGAGACGCCCCATTAAAGCCAGAGCAGGAAGTAACTCACACAGTGGAGGAGGAGAAAGTCTGCAGAGCAGACGTTAGCTTCCAGGGAACAGCTAGATGCCTGATGCATGTGTCCTATTTAAAGAAACAGTTTGGTTTTTCAGAGGAAAGGTTTAAGCAGTCACTGTCCTACCAGTTTGTAATGGAGGACATTTCTTCCTGTCCTCCATCACAGGAAGAAATGGAGGACAGGACCTAAACCCTTGGACAGGCTCTGGTGTGGAGCAAAGTGAGGCTCACACAGTCACTACCAGATTCGCTAACGTAGCGTACGCTACACTGCTTTGAAAAACAAGGCATCAGAGGAACAATGCTGGTCAGAATTGGAGCCTAAACAACAAGTGAGCTACAGGTAGACGGGCCTCGCCACACAGAGCTTTTAAACCTCTGGGAGGGTGCCAGGCTGTTAAGTCTCCAAGTTCTCAGAAAGCAGCTTTCCTGAATTCTTCATCCTGATAGGAAACTCGGTGACACATTTCAGACTCAACGTCTTGACTCACAATCACTGACTTTAGCTTTCCAGGAACTACTTTTATTATTATTATTTCAGGAAATAATCCAGGAAACAGCAGAGAATATTACAGATATCAATACTAAATATTTACAGCTAGTGGCTGCTTATAACCTCTCCACTGAACCTGAAACATCAAACCGTCCCTTTAAGAATTAACGCTGGCGATTCTCTTTGTTTTCAGACAGTTATAATTTCTTACTAATAAATGTGGTTTCTGTGAATTATTGCATTATTGCGTTTTACAGTCGACTCGTTTCTAATGATAGAAATGTTGATAATCTTTCATCAGATCCTTCTGGGTTTGAAGGTTCAGCAAAATCACATCTGAAACAAACTGAATTTTAGAAAAACTCAGAGGATCACCGAACTGGAAACAGTGAAATGAATCATGTTGAGATATTGAGCAGGAGGAGCAGCAGCAGCAGCAGCAGCAGCAGCAGCAGCAGCAGCAGCTGCAGCAGCAGGGTTTTTACCCAGGACGCCGTTTCCTTCAGCGGGAGCCGACTGGGACTCCTGGGCCGGCCGCGGCTCCGCTCCAGCTGACCCGTCCACCTCAGATGGCCCGGCGTCTCCGTTGATGTTCAGGTCCGGTCCCAGCACTATCCCGTGTTTCTGCACAGAACAGCTGGCACGTTAGCGGCAGAGAGCGGCGCAGAGGAAACCGGCAGCCGGTTCCACTCGGTACCTTCAGAATATCCCTGAGCTTCACCGCCTCCTCCCTGAGCTCATCCCGCTCCATGCGGATGGCGTCTGAGTATTCTTTCTGCCGCTCCAGCGCCTGAGTGGCAGCGGGAAGCAAGGAGCAGTGAGAAGAAACAGAGCGGAAACATTTCATGCAAAAGGAGGAACGGGGTCAGAGGTCATACCCCGATCTTTTTATCCTTCCACTCCACCGTCTCCTGGAGGTCGGATATTTCTCTAACGTAACCATCCTGCTTCAGCCGCAGCTGGCGGATCTCCTAAACGGCAGGAAGACGGAGGAGAAGTAGACAGGAAGAAGGAAAGCGAGGAGGAAGTGAGTGCAGCCAAACATGCAGCCGAACACGAACACGCCGCAGCCGAACACTGCTATATAAAATTAGCTTTTAAATCAGATATTTAGTTTGAAAACTACTAATAATAGCAATCTATTTTATTTCTAAAGCCCTTCATATATCTGGCTCCGTCACGCTGATGATGCTACGGGATTGTAGCCACATCTGCCCTGGATGACCGAAGCCAGGCTCTTCTGACCAACTCAATATTTTGCTAACTAAATATTTAGCTTGCTAACTAAATATTTAGCATGCTAACTAAATATGTAACATGCTAACTAAATATTTAGCTTGGTAACTAAATATGTAGCATGCCAACTAAACATTTAGCTCCTGGTTCATGTTTGACTTGCTATAAATTAGCTTTGGTCAATCAAAGCTAATTTGATTAATTTATTCATTATAAATGAATAAAGTTCATTAATTTATTAGAGAAATTTGTTACATATGTAATAATTTCTGGTCATTTTTGGTGATAAAATGACCAGAAATGACTGAGTTTATCTCAGAATAATAAACAATAATAATAACTCTTCAAGCCTTTATTTTAAAGGTTTTAAATTAAAGCCTTTAATTTAAGTCTTATGTGCAACTTTACAAGCGGTGCTGTTTGTGTGAATCCCTGAGGAAGAGGAGGAAGAGGAGGAGCACTCACGTTCAGCAGCTCTTCGCTTTGCTTCAAGGTCTCCTTCAGCTCGTCGAACTGGAACTGCAGAATGCTGTGAGCGTGTTTCTGCCGCTCAAACTCCTGCAGGGAAACGCAGAGGAACCGCAGCTAGCATCTGCAGCTAAAAACTTTATTTAAAACAACAAAAATCAGACAGTAGAGAAACAGAACCTAAAATCTAAAGCTGTTCTACAAAATGTGAATTGTGTCAAAATAAAATTGGTGCTTGAAGGTTGGAGAGTTTCAGATATAATCTGAATCGAAGTTAGCGCTTTAGCATTAGCTTCTGCTAATGACAGTGCAGCTAAAGCACTTTAGCAACAGCAGGAAGTAAAGTTTCTGCTTAGCGGTTTTGGTGGGCTGAATGAAAACATCCTGGTTCGTCTTTTCTGGCTTCAGGCTCATGGCGAGGAGAAAAACGTCCTGATTTCTGGCTTCGTTCACCTTGAGCTTGTCGTCGAACTGGCGGCGCGACTCGGACAGCAGCTCCTCCAGCTCCATCAGCGAGTCTTTGAGCGTGTCCACCTGGTACATCAGGTTGCTCTTCTCGTTGTCCAGCTGGGCGTTGGACACCATGGCCTTACGGTACTTCTCCTCCACCTCCGCCAGCGCCTCCTGGTGGAGAAGCAAGAAACAGGAAGTGACATCAAACCCAGCAGCAGTAAAACCTGAGCAGACGAGCTCAGAGCAGAGATGAAGATGCAGCTTCAGCAGGAAGATCAGCGGTTTCCACAGAAACCGGAGGAAGTTTCTAATTTGAGCTGTTTAGCTAAAGCTATCTGTTAGTTAGCGACGCTGCAGGCTAGTACCTTTGCTTCCTTCAGGTTCTGCTGGTACTTTGTTTCCACATCCTGAATCTGATCTTTCAGCTCGTGGATCTCCTGGTGGACAGAGCAGCAGCAGCAGAGAGGAAGAGGAGCGATGAAGGTGAAGCACGGTGATGGCAGCAGCAGGAGAAGTGATGTGGAGAGAAAACGGTCAGAGCAGAACCAGCAAGGCCCGTCTGTCCGTCACAGAACCGAGCCTGACGCAGCGTTTCCTCTGCGTAAAACAACCTAAAGAAGCTTTTCATTCTGCTTGGATCCGATTTTCAATCTGTTCAGTTTCTATATATTTTTAATCTTTTTATTTTCCTGTCTGTTGGTTTGTTTGCTGGAAAAATGAAAGAAATATTTTATAGAAATACTTCATGATTTTACTTTCAAAAAGTAAAATCACTTTTTATTGCTTCCCATCAGGGAATACATCTATGAGAGGAAACATCTTTCATCATATTTAATCTTGACATTTTAGTTTTTACTTTCACATAACTTTGAAACTGGAAAGAAAAATAAAATCTGGTTTTATCTACCCGTTCATGAGTTCGGATCGATATCAGAACCAAACAATGTGATTCTACCGGGTTTTATTCTGACCTTAGTTATTCCAGCTCAGATTAAACCCAAACCAGAAACCTTCAACCAATCAGACGCCCTGAAGGTTCTGGCTGAATCAGTACCGGTCCGATTTCTGACTGAATCTGATCACTTCCTGGTTCCTGCAGCGAAACGCTCCGCAGCCGGTTTCCTGAACTTCTGAGACGAATCAGAAACATGAAGCGGATTTCTCCAGCCGGGTCTGAGAACCGACTCCGGCCCAGAAGGCGTCACCTTGATTTCCCGGATGGAGCCGTCGGCATCCAGCGTCAGCGCCGTCTCCCCGCTGCCTCGCCGGGAGGAAGTCCCGCCCACCGAGGCGGCTCGAGGTCCCTGAGGCAGAAACAACCAGATCAGAGAAGAACCTCTGAAACCAGAGCTGGAGCAGAAAGACGGAGGCATGGCAGACGGGAAACAACCAGACAGATGGAAAATCTACAGACAAAATTTTAAAGGTTCCAACGGATCTGGTTCTCACCTTGTCAAAGTCTCTGTCCTCCACCTGCAGAGACAGAAGACAGACATCAGGACAGACATCAGGACGATGAGGAGGGAGGCTTCAGGTCTACCCAGCAAATTCACCAAAACTCAAAACCTTCAGTTAAAGAAACCACCTTCAGAGCGTCCAATCAGATCCCAGGTAAACCCCTGGTGTCGTTACGCTCCAAAACGTCCGAACATCATTCAGTCAGGGTGGTGAACACACACACACACACACACACACACACACACACACACACCACACGCACACACACACACACTACACCACACACACACACACACACACACACACACACACACACACACACACACCTACACGCACACACACACACACACCTACACGCACACACACACACACACACCTACACGCACACACACACACACACACACACACACCCTGCCGTCCCGCCGGAGCAGGGGACTCACTTCAGGGAAGTCAGGGATGGTGATGTCATCCAGGTGCCTGGAGAGGGCGCTGCCGCTCACCGCGCTCCTCACAAAACTGGCGACAGAGCCGCAGTTCTCCTGCAGCGGCCACCAGGGGGCGACAACAAAAAACCCAGCAGGATGTAACAGAGTCACTAACAAACTACCGGCTGTTTCCATCGTCAAAGGGAAAAACACAGCAATGTGCTGCATGCAGGACACGCTCGCGCGGACAAACACACACGCACTGCACCACGACAGACCAGTCTGACATGAACTGAAAGTAAAAATTAAGTATTTGTTTTTCACTGGAGCATTTACTGGAAGCTGCCAGCAGGGGGCAGCGTTTCCACTCAGCAGAGGAAATTATCTGGTGAACCATTTGCTTCTGTTCTTATATCTGAGGTTTATTTAGCTTCAGATATTAAAGCAAACTCCAAATGTCGCAAACAAACTGACTACACAGATACCTGCAACTGAGAGACCATTACAGGAGAGACATCAGGTCGGACCTGCCTGTGATTCAAACTGATAAATTCATTCAGTGCAGCAAAAATGGACATTATTTCTACTCAATATCAAAAACTGATGGATTCAACTGAATATATAAAGGAAAAGCAGGAATCAGAGCTCAGCATGACAACTACAGATGGAGATTGGTTCGATGTGTGGAAACACATCAGCCGGATATGAAGGATTTCACATGGAAAAATCCAACACGATTTTCCATCAGGCTAAAGCCCAGGATGGATACGAGTGTAAATGCGGCATGTTGGGACGGTTCCTGCTATCAGTCACCTGACCCAGGTGTGATACAGCAGGACTCTGTGGGAAGCCAGTTATAACAACCCAACCAATAAGTTGGGTTGTTTAGTCTGTAGGGGGATAGAATGGAGCTTCATTTCAAAGTCCTGTTTTCATTCAAATGTCAGTTTGAAACATTTAGATTAGCAACAACATATTCAGCTTAATGCTAAACACTTAGCTTCACACCTAATGTTCATTTAGCTCCCACGCTAATTAGTTTCAGGCAGAAATATTTAACAAGAAATTAAATTTAGCTTTAAACTAAGCAATTAGTTTGGAGCTAAAACATTTAGCTTGAAGCAAACATTTAACTTCCAACTAAACACACAGCTAATTATTCGGCTAAATATTTAGCTTCAAACTAAATATTCAGTTGACAAACAGAACCAGATATAAACCTGAATATTTAAGGGCTTTCTGGAACATGTACATTTTAATGTCAAAATTAAATTGGTGATGTACGGTTGGAGCAGTTAGCGTTTTTGAATTAGCTTTTGCTAAAGACGATGTTGGTTAGCATTTTATCGTTAGCAGAACTAATGTTTCTGATTGGTGCGTGGGTTAGCACACCTAGCTTTTTAGTTAGCAGCGCCCAAACTGTTTCTACCCAGTATGCACAGCAGCAGAACGACCCATGCATGAACTCAAACGTAGCTGGTTGGTTACAGAAGCCGGTGGCTCTCACCACTGGGCTGGTCCGGGCCGAACTGGCCCTGCTGGAAGCTCTGGAGCTGCGGTAGCTACTGTACTCCACAGGCTGCAGGAAGACCACACCACATAGGGTTCTGTCAGTCTGCCTGCATTACCCTCCCAGATGTTAGATCGGACCCGTTTGGACCCGTTCCGCTGGCTTACGTGAGACGTGGAGACTCTGCGGGAGCCGCTGCACAGACTCACACCGTCGTCATACAGAGAGCTCTGCAGGGGGACGGATCAGCAGCTCAGCCAGGCAAAACCGAACACACAATGCTATCAGTGCTGAGTGTTAGATAGGTCACCAAACGCCGGCTAGCTAACGGCTAACAGAACTAGAACCAACCTAACACTGCAGAGATGGGTCCAATCAGAACTTCACTCTGTCTGAGTGTTAGCATACTGACCTGGTGGCTACCGTTAGCATACTGACCTGGTGGCTACCGTTAGCTTACTGACCTGGTGGCTACCGTTAGCTTACTGACCTGGTGGCTACCGTTAGCTTACTGACCTGGTGGCTACTGTTAGCATACTGACCTGGTGGCTACCGTTAGCATACTGACCTTGTGCTTACCGTTAGCTTACTGACCTGGTAGCCATTGAAAGACAAGCCGGGGTTTCTGCACGGACCGCTGAGTTCCAAAAGGTCGGAAGAAGTGAAGGAAGACTGGAGAGAGGAAGTGAAGCAACCAGATATCTATCGGGAATAATGTAGCATTTCAGCACTCAAACCACAGCAGACGGTATCAGAACCAGAACCAGAACCCATGCAATATGTCCTCTGCCGTCTCTCAGCATGCAGCTTAGACTGATTTCAGGTGAAATGCTCTGAGCCGCAGTCATCAGCTCCACACGGCGCCGTTAGAGGAGTAAACACGACATCAGAACAGAACCAGGACAGAACAGAACCAGGACAGAACAGAACCAGGACAGGACCACGCACCGGCCGCAGGTCCAGTCTGGACGATCGGGACATCCTGCTGTCATCGCTCAGCCTGGAGCTCTGCGACCAAACAGGGAAACACGGAAGACTCTGAGAAAAGAGTGATGCTGCGGGCTCCCCAACCACCCAGAAAAGGCGGGAATCACCATGGAGACAGAGAATCTGACTAATTTCAGCACCACTGAACAGTTAGACCTGATTAAACCTGGAGTGAATTAGAGATTTTATTATCCATGGCAGCAGCAAGAGATCGGATCAGAACCAGGATCAGAGCAGAAAGGAAGGAAAAGAGTCGATAAAATTCTGATTCTGTTTTGTTGAAATGCTTCCGAAAGTTCAAATGATTCATGGACACAGCTCAGCTTTCTATCTGGTTCATATCTCCTGCCTTTTCTCCACTTTCATTCACTTCTGCACCAATAAGGTGCAGGATGTCAAACTGTCTGCTGATGATTCTGGGATTTATCTCTGCTGTCGGCTTTAGGGTTTTATCAGATTCACTAATAAATCAGTTCCTTCAGTTTGCAGTGATTCACAAAACACTCAACAGATCTCTGCATTTTTCATGCTACTGCATCACCGTGAGTTTATTTCCAGTGTTGTTAAAAACGGTGGAAAACTGAGTCTATGTGATGCCGACTCCCACCTGCAGGTGGCAGTGTTTCTACTCCACTGCTGTTTTAGTCTCTGATCAATGTGGAGAAAAGCAAAAACTGAGCTTTTTAAAGTTTTTAAAGAATGAAAAGGTCTGTGTGCCGAACATTAATGAATGTGTCTGTTATTTCTTTGAATGTTTTTTCTTCTCTATGTAGATTTTATAAAAAGTTTAATGACAAAAAATGTTTCTAAAGTTACAGATCTGGGTTTCTCTGCATGCGGTTAGCGTGTTTTATGCCGCGTTTTTTCCTGTCATGCGTTAGTTTGTCACGCTGCCACTGACCCTGCAGGAGAGCGCGCTGTAATCGTCATGGCAACCATTTCTCTGTGAACGACAAACACCTGATGAGACGAGCAGATCGCTCTGCGTCTCACGCTGACGTTTCCTCACTCACGTCTCTGTGCTTATGCTTCTTCTTTTTCTTTGACTTCCTGTGCAAAGAGGAACCCTGAGAGAAGAAGAAAACAGTGAAGAAAAGAAGAAAAAGAAGAAGAGGAAGAAGTAGAAGAAGAAGAATCACATCCATGATGCAGGAAGTAGCAGGAAAAAGGACAAAGCCCCTCCCCGGCTTGTTTCTGGATTCAGAGTCATCAATATTTCTCTAAGTGAACTGAACCCAAATGGATCCGTCTTCACCTCAGTTTGGTCTCAGTTAACATTATTCAACAGCAGAACCAGAAACAGGGAACATTCATTCATTCATTCATTCATTCATTCATTCATTCATTCATTCATCATCTACAGATGAAATCATGCAGAGAGAAACTATTGTACAACATGAAGCCGTTTGATGCTGCGACGCCAACTGATGGGTCGCCTGACGCTCCTGCTACTGATTAGCCTGATGGCTAATCAGTAGCTTTAGGCTTTAGACACGGCCACATTCAGCCAGACATGATGTCATCACAGTGATGACATCATGTGATGACATCACGTGCTGTGCCCGTCCCTCCCCTTGTGCCTGTTCTCAGTCTCTGAGAAAAATAAACATTTAAATTTTCTCTGTTCGTATTTTTCTGCAGCTGCAGACGAAGCAAACAAGAAATTATGAAGCTTTTTCCAATGAAAACATGAGAACCGGACCGGTCAGAACCAGGTCCGGTTCTGACCGGTCCGGTTCTGAGCAACTGACAACGTTCCTGAGTTTCCATATCAGAAACAACCAGACAGAATCAGCAGCTCAGTCTGACCGACAAACCGACACGCCCCCTGCTGAATCAGAGCCACTGGGTCAAACCGGGTCAAACATGCTGGGTCAGCAAAAACTATTAGAAAAGGTCAAAGTTCAACGGGGTCTCACCCCTCCACCATACGCCCCCACAGAGTCCAGATCCGACTGGAGAAGACAGAAACAAGTTGATCAGACAGAAGGTCCGTTGGGTTCTGGGAACCAGAACCAGCTGAGAAGTCAGAGGGAGAGAGAGAGCGGTACTGACCCGGACGCTGCCGCGGCTTCCCACCGACATCCGCTCATCGTCATCAGACAGCTGTGGAGAGCAAAACGACACCATTAGAAACGGGTCGGGCAGATCCACAGGCCGGTTCTGAGAAACCCTCTGGACCGACCCGGAGCAACCACACACAGCAGGAAGAACTGGGTTCGGTTTGAAACGGGAAACAGAGGAAGAAGAAACAAACCGTGTGGAGCCGCGAAGAACGAGAAAACCGCTCACTGTCCTCCTGCAGGAGGAAGAGCAGCGAGGAAGAGGAGGATCAGAGAAACATGAAACTTTCTGCCTTGATTGTCCTGCAGCGTTAATATTAATGAACCGTATTATTAATGAGTTATTACTGCTGAATTATTAATGTGTTATTAATGCTGTATTATTAATGCGTTACTAATGCTTATTACTGCCGTATTATTAATGTGTTATTAATGCTGTATTATTAATGTGTTATTAATGCTGTGTTATTAATGCTGTATTATTAATGCATTATTACTGCTGTATTATTAATGTGTTATTAATGCTGTGCTAAGATTACGAGCTAAGATTAATATTGCTACATGGTGTCTAAAATACCTTTAGACACTGTAGAAAAAGAAAACAACCAAGTCTGTACTTCCTGTTAGAGGTGAGTTTTCCTCTCCACTGTCGCCACATGCATGCTCAGTAGGAGTGAAAGTTTGAAGTCAGTGACTCCATGCAGATTATTTTCAAACAATCAGAATAAAGAGCTGATCTGGACATGTTGCTGATAAACTGCAGGATAAAAATCTGCTAATCTGACCAATAAACAAGTCTGTCTGTCTCGCAGTAGCGTTAGCATTAGCATTAGCTAAACTGATCACTCTGCAGCAGATGCTCATGGTGGCTCTAATCCGCCCAGACACCCAACTCCTTCAAATAATGGATTAACATCAACACTCTGACTTTGATTCATTATAATCCATATTTTCCATTTAAGGGATTAACAGGGATTATCAGGAACTCGGCACACACACACTGTTAGCAGGGTGCACAGAATCTACCATCCACTGCTCAATGTCTCCCCATTTACTGTCGGCCTGCTCCTCTCGGGGGTTCAGACCATAATACTTCTGAAAAACGGGAAACGAGGGCAAAGGTTAATGAGCGGCCTGTTTCCATGGCAACACACACAGATATCTGCAGGGTCCTACCTTCTGCACCTGGAAGATCTGCAGCAGCAACAGAACCAAGGAAGGAGAGAACAGGAACAGGAAGGAGAGAACAGGAATGGGAAGGAGAGGAACAGGAACAGGAAGGAGGGAACAGGAACAGGAAGGAGAGAACAGGAAGAGGAAGGAGGGAACAGGAAGGAGAGAACAGGAATGGGAAGGAGAGAACAGGAAGGAGGGAACAGGGAGAAGCAGTGAGAACATGGAAGATGTATCGGGGCTCCACAGGGAGGGTTTCTGGGTCCCTGTGGAAACATTCTGGATTCGCTTCTGGATTTCTCAGGAATGTGACGAAACAAAGTGCAGGGACCCAAGAGACTCGATCGGGTTCTGTTGGGTTCAAAACTCCACAGAACCAAAACCTGGTTAGTTTCCATCCTGCTGCATCAGTTTGAGACGGTTTCTGCTCAGCTTGGTCTGGGCTTTGACTAGGTCTTTTTCAGCTGATCTTCAGTGTCTGGCTTCCTCCATCTTGGTCTAATATCTGTGGACTTGTCTGTCCAGAAACACTCCAGGGGCTCCAAAGAGCGGCCCGGGGGCCGTTTGTGGCCCCTGGCGATGCTATTGCCCGAACCGAACGAATTAGTTCATTAAACTTTATTGCTAATCAGAGTCAAATTATTGTGGAGAGATTCCTGGCAGTTACAGCAGCAGGTCTGGTTTCAAACAGAAAACATGCAGAAATATTTCTACGTTTTGGATCCATGATGAAAAACATCCTACAAAACTGAAAAATGGAGACAATGATTTTATTTCATTATTTTCTGAATCAGTGAGTTCGGTTTGGACTCCTCAGAGCGGCAGCCATCTTGTTTCTAGAGAGAAGAAACTTCCTCCAACTCAGCCACACTGGTTCAGGGTCATGACCTTTGACCTGCTAACTGAAGCCTGTGGAGTCACACTGGTCAGACAGATAATGATCAGTGAAAATAATCGCTGAATCGCTTTAGGAAAATGAAAACATGAACCAAACATTTCCTAAGACAGAACCGGCGCTGACCCGACTCAGCAGGTTCTGACCCGACTCAGCAGGTTCTGACCCGACTCAGCAGGTTCTGACCCGACTCAGCAGGTTCTGACCCGCCGTAGCTTTTCCATCGCAGCATCCAGGACTTTAATCCAGATTTAGAGCCTGCTGCAGGAACCGACTGGACCGGACTGGACCCGTTACAGGACCCGGTCCGTCCTGCTGATGAAACTCGAGCCTTCCTAAACTTTCCAGCAGATTAAACTGAACCAAAGTGACCCGATTCAGCAGAACCAGAACCAGCAGAGAGGTTCTGCTGGTCCTCCTGCGCTCCACTCACCGCGGTTCCCTTCCTGAGCAGAGGGACCCGGGGCCGCCCGCCGAGGGCCGCCCGCAGCCGCCGCCCGGCCGTCCTGCCGCGCTCAGAGACCCGGGAGGGACGGCATGCTGAAGGGTCAGAGGTCAGCGCCCCGTCCGGCCACGACGGAGAGGTCCGGACTCGCCGCTATGCCTCGACGGCCAGAGGCTGCTGGGAGATCTGGAGGCATCGCCACGGCAACAACAATCAGGGCTAAAGCGCAGCCGCTAATCTGCTTTAAAAGTCGGCTAAAAGGTTTACGGGTCACAGGCCCGGCCCGGCTTAGCCAACAGAACTAATCGGACCTGAAGTGTTTATGGAGCAGAACAGATTCAATAAACTGATCATTGATCCATCTGACAGGGTGAGGAAATTATTGATCAGCTGATTAATCACTGGATGCAAAATGTGATTAAACTGAAACCAGAGGATTTGATCTCAATGTTTATATCATCCTGTTTTTCTTTAATCGATTAATCTGATTAATCAATCACCCTAATCAGATTATAGCAGCTATTTATGATTTTCCCTCCAGCAGTCGATGATTTTTAATTTATGATCTTTTGTCTCGTTTTTAACTCCAACGGAAACTGCAGGCCTTCATCCTGCTGCTCCTCTTCCTCGGCTATTATTAGCTGCTCGTAATCTCAAACACAAACCAGACGGAGGCGACTCAACGCACCGACCTGGGCGCGCCGCCGGCCAGGGGGCGAGGGAGAGAGACAGACAGAGAGAAGAGAGAGAGAAGAGAGACAGAGAGAGAGAGAGACAGAGAGAGAGAGACAGACAGAGAGAGAGAGAGAGAGAGAGAGAGAGGACATGTGGGTCTTTTTAATTTATTTTTAATTTCCTGTTAATGTGATATCTGAGCAGCAGCCCAGAGCATCATGGTGTCTCTGGAGGAGCAGCAGAGCTGCTCAGCTCAGGTGGGACAATCCATCTGCACCAGGTCGTTAGAAATATAATAAATTAGATTATCAGAAGCCGTGTGGAAGAAGAGAATAACATTGAGTTTCTCTGTGGTGAAACACGGCAGTGGCAGCATCATGCTGTAGGAAGATGGATGGAGATAAACTAGGAGAATCCTGGAGAAAAACCTGCAGAGCTGAGAGCAGGGGGAGGTTCAACCACCCTGAACAACCAGCCAGAGATACTGTGGGATGGATTAGATGGGCGAAATGGCCTAGTCAAAGTCCAGAGCTCAATGTAACTGAGAATCTGTAGGAAGACTTGAAAACTTCTGTTCTCAGATGCTTTTCATCCAGCCTGATTGAGCTAAATATAAACACATGCCACACTTTTCAGATTGTTGCTGCTTTTGGTTTTCTGCCACATTAAATCCTAAACCAATCAGAATCCTGGAATCCTGCCACTTTAATCAGACAGAGCAGCCATTTTAACATGATTTTATTGAGCCGTCCCTTAAATTAGCAGGAAGTCGTTCCTTTAGCTGACAGGAAGTCGTTCCTTTAGCTGACAGGAAGTCGTTCCTTTAGCTGACAGGAAGTCGTTCCTTTAGCTGACAGGAAGTCGTTCCTTTAGCTGACAGGAAGTGTGGGACCTGTTGTGTCTCGGGTCATAATGAACAGGCTGTTGGTTCTGATTGACCCGGTTACCTCTTTCTGCTGCCGCTCCAGCTCCTTCATCCGGATCTCCCGTGCTTCGGCCCGGGCCGCTCGCTTCGCCGCCAGCCTGGCCTCCGCCTGCAGAGAGAGAGAGAGAGAGAGAGACAGAGAGAGAGAGAGAGAGAGAGAGAGAGAGACTGGTGAGAACAGGGGGATGACTGGGACCAACTGGGACCCAGTCACAGGGGTCCCAGTCCCAATCATCAGTCCTGATGATTGGGACTCTTTGGGATTGGCCGGGCCAGGGGGTTAAAGGTCAGTGCTCTGCTTCATGTTTTAAACTTATTTCTGTTTTTCTCCTCTGCTGAACTCAGAAGCCAGAGAGACTTTTCCCTTAAAAGGACGTCTCACAGAGAGAGAGCATTTCCTTCCTCTCTCTCTGTGGTCGGTGGTTTCAGCCGTGGCTCTAATGACTCCACTAATGCCCCCGCCTTCTGCCCCCCGCCTTCTGCCCCCGCCTTCTGCCCCCGCCTTCTGCCCCCGCCTTCTGCCCCCCCGCCTTCTGCCCCCCCGCCTTCTGCCCCCTCCGGCCCAGAGCGGCACTCCTCACAGAATCGGCTGAAAGCAGAACAGAGATCATAACTCTGCTTCTCCGGTTCAGTTCATCTGCAACCAGTCAGCTGCTGGTACTGAGCCTGGTTCTGGTTCTGGTTCTGGTTCTGCTGGAGGTTTCCTATCCACTTTTGCCCCCTGCTGGTCAGGAGGAGTGTTTCCTCAAAACAAACTTTCCATGCTAATTTGAATAATGAACTTGATGCTCTGGTTGATAATGAGGATAAATTTGAATGAATGATTGAAGTTAAATCATTTTGTATAAAATACATCGAGACAACATGTGACCTGGTGCTATAGAAATAAACTGATTTGAATTTAATTAGTGGAGTTAGCCCCCGCTAGTGGAGTTAGCTCCTGCTAGTGGAGTTAGCTCCTGCCAACAGTAGACCAATAGCCGATCATGCTAGCTTGTTTCAGCAGTCGTTAGCGGCTCTAGAAGACTTTGAGCAGTTTGTCTCCATCCAGACGTTAAACCTAAATGCTAAACCTTTAGCTAACGCTAGAAGGTTAGCTAAACCTTCTGGCATTTAGCTAACAGCCTCTGTCAACTGTAACCTGCGCAAAAAATTGGCCCAGAATGCATTGCATGCATGTGATCAAATGGGAACCTCTATAGGTAAAACATATAATAAAGACAGTTTTTGATGCAATTATTAGTTTTTTCATCTAACAAACAACAACCTTTAAGATGAATTAGAAAACTATAACATATTTAAACTCGTTTATCATTTAGAAGAACAGCAGGCCACTTTGACCTGAGTTTACAGCTAAATTCCCATTAAAACATGTAAATATCACAGAATGAACAACAGTTTATTATAGTTTTCTGTTTACTAGAACATGCTAACGTCTCATTCTGCAGAATGAAGCAGCGGTGAAGAGCCGGCCTCGTCGCCGCGAGGCGGCCGCCGGTAATTAGCGCTGCCTTTAATAGCGTCCATGTTGAGGAGCTTTCACTGCAGCCTGATTCAGGCCGACCTCCTTCCAGTCACACGCTGCACTAAAAATAGAAACCTGAGGCCGACTGCAGCTGCTGGAATGGGGAGTAAACGCTCAGCAAATATTTTCTTGAGTGGCAGCAGGAACAATGCAGTAAACATGCAATCATCATCATCGGCTTTAACTCTTTTATATAAACTCCCAACAATCAGGCTGGGAACATGAAGGTGATGCAAACCGAAACCGGCAGCAACATGTAGAAACTCTGATGATATTTAAGTCTGGCTCTTCGTGCTTCAGCCTGTTTGGAAATCTGAACAAATCCAAACTTCATGAAGGTCATCAGGTCAAAGAGAAAGAATTAAAGCTGCAGTGGAAACTTTAATGAATCATTTCATTATGTCAAACCAGGTCTGATCAGATCAACCTGATCAGATCAGATCAACCTGATCAGATCAGATCAACCTGATCAGATCAGATCAACCTGATCAGATCAGACCTGGAAATGATTCTTATTTAAACTGTAAGCAGCCAACATGAAGCTTGTTACAGCAACCTGTCAGATCCAGATGCTTAAATAAAAAGGAGAAAACGACCCACTTCCACAGCTCAGAAAGGAAATTTACACATTCAGTTTATTGACTCATGTTTGAGTTCCTCTTATTTACCAAATGATGACAGAAGAAATTGGGCAACAGCAGAACTTCAGCTGAAAAGAAGCAGAACGGTTTTCCTCTCATATGAAAACTTATTTATTTCTTCAGCACCAGTAACACGTCGTCAAGGCATTTCTTAAAAAACCATTTCAGTTCAACATATGAAAACTTATTTATTTCTTCAGTATTCAATTAGTTTGAAAGGTTTTCAAAGGAATCCCAGCTCACTCCTCCTGACCAGCAGGGGGCGACAGTGGAGAGTTCAGGTTGGAGGTTTGAGAAGACAAAATGTCCTGGTCTAAAATCCAGCAGCGGTTCTGAGGATGCTCAATAAAAATATCTGCATTTCTGTCATTTCTATTATTTTACTCCAGGAACCAGTTTTACCTGCTTCTGGTGAAGATTCAATACAAATTCAAAGATCCTTCATTAGTCCTAAATAAACATTAAGCTAGCTGGCTAGCTAACCAGCCATGTAGCTAGCCAGCTAACCAGCTAGCTACATGGCTGGAGAGGCAGAAGCTGAAAGTTTTGGTAAAACCAAATCATGAGTATCTTTATTCCTCACATTCAGGAATCCTTCTAATATAGTTTAATGTTTTATTTCATTGCTTCTCTTGGAACTTGAAATTTAAAGTTTTAAAGGTTTTTTGGCTAATTCTAGAAGCTAACTAGCTAACCGGATCATTTAAGGGATTAGATTATAGAGATGGATAACGTTTGATATTTCTGGCAGGAAATATTTTTCATAAAATATTTAGATACAATAAAAAAGTTTAATAAACGTCCCCAAACAAACTGATAAATAATCTACTAATTTCAGGTGTATCCAGGAGACGATCAACTTTTGGGTTCAATAAATAAACAAAAGTTATTATTTATGGTTTAAATTTCCTCCCACTAAACTTTGGACATTTATTGATCAGATCAGAAACAGAAGCAGCATTTAGTTTTTCATCTTTGACCCTTAATATCGCACCGATTCACAACTTCTGTCATCATGAGGAGTTTAACAGAACAACAATCTGTTTCTCATCCCAGGTTCTGAAGGACCTGGTTCTGAAGGACTGGTTCTGAAGGGCCCGGTTCTGAAGGACTGGTTCTGAAGGACTGGTTCTGAAGGACCCGGTTCTGAAGGACCCGGTTCTGAAGGACCGGTTCTGAAGGACCCGGTTCTGAAGGACCCGGTTCTGAAGGACCCGGTTCTGAAGGACCCGGTTCCGGTCCAGCAGTTTGGTTAAATCACAGCTGGAAAACGAAACAGAGAAACTGTCCAACATTTCCTCCAGTCCAACTGAAGAACATCAAAGTGTTTAGTTTGAGTTTTGATGTTTTTAAGTGAATTCCAGAAATTAAGTTTTTTTTTTGGTGATTTTTGATTCATTGAGACGTTTCAGTCTCTAAAAGTGGATGAAAAAACCTGGAGATTAAGATTGAATGTAACTTTCTGTTACATCTGCATGGAGTCGAATTAGAACCAGCAGCAAATGGATGAAAATATGATAATTAATTAGATTTTTGTGTTGCTGACGGATTCACAGGATCCAGACTGGAAATGGAGACGGACAGAGAGAGGACAGGAGGTCCAACAGGACTTACAGACGGACGGCTGATAAACCAGAACCAGGAAGCTTCTGGACTTCAGCATGTGGTCGGACCGGATCGTCCAGCTTTTCTCTCCTGAACCAGGAAGTTAGTTTCACCCGTTTCTGATCAGAAAGAAGAATCTATCTGGGCCGGTTCCGCCGCCTCCTCTACAGCTATTTATACTGACCTACATCGGACCGGGTTCATCAGAACCGCTCCCATTAGCAGGACGGCTGCCCCCCGGAGAGGAAACCAGCAAAACCTGATAAAATCTACTTTCCTCAGATGGAGAGACGCGCGGGCCGACCCGGAACAACCAGAACTTCAGTCAGAGCAGCTTCACCCAAAACGGACCGACCAAAACGGACCGACCAAAACGGACCGACCAAAACGGACCGGCCAAAACGGACCGGCCAAAACGGACCGACCACAAGGACCGGCCACTGGTTATCGATACCGACTGGTTCTCAGTCATTTTACTGTGATTTCATTTTGCGTCTGTAGATTTTATTTTCGTAAATTGACAGAAACAAGCAGCAGCTGTAGAACTGAAACTTCATCTTCTGATTTAAACCTCAAGTGAAAAATGTTTCACTGAACAACAAGAATTTATTTACACAACAGAAAATCTCAAATATTCCTGTGAAGCAACTGGCTGGAGGTTCTGGTCACTCGGTTTCTGCCAGAGACCCGACTGCAGGTTCTGAGTGAGGTCCGGTCCACAGGTCCAACATGATTTGGTTCCAGCTAGAAATGAAGGATATTAAATCTGAATTAACGTCGCATGATGTCCGTCATCTATTAGCGTTTCAGCGAAACTGAAAGAGGAAATCTGCAGTTAGCATCTTCATCGGTGAGATTTACTCTGCTGGAATCTGAACACAGACCAACATGACCAGTTCTGGACCGGTTCTGAGAACCGGACCAGCTGAAGCTGTGAGACACAAACCGGTCCCCCGCCCTCCTTCAGGAGAGAACTCCTCCACGCTCAACAAACAGGAAGTAGTTAGCGATAGCAATCTGCGGGCCGAGCCCGAGGTGATGTCACCCAGAGGAAACAGTCAGAGGCCGCGCTTCCTTTTAAGGAGCCGAGCCGAGCCGCAGCCAGAACCCTGAGTGGGTCAGGAAGTAACAGGCGGTTCCGTCAGCCAGGAGTCAAAACGCTTCATGGAGGTTTGTGGGAATCGCTGATGGTTCCAGGAAAGACTGGACCAGTTAAAGATTAGCAGAACAGCTGTTTGTTCAGCCCTCAGCATTAAAGATTAACTGGGTCGGGTCGGGTCGAACCCGGGTTGGGTTCGGGCCTGGTCGGGTCGGGCTGGTCGAGTTGAGTTGGGTCGGGTCGAGTCGGGTCGCGGGTCGGGTCGAGTCGGGTCGAGTCGGGTCGAGTCGGGTCGAGTCGGGTCGAGTCGGGTCGAGTCGGGTCGGGCTGCAGGACTCATTGTCACATTGTCCTTCATCCAGACGCAGTTTTGCTCACCGGCCGCCATCTTGGTTAAACAGGAAAAGCCGAAGGGAAATTTAAAGGTTCTGCATTTCCACAGTTTTCACACTGAAACTTGGACTAGGACAAATTTAGGAAAGTGTGAAGCCATCCGTTTGCTCACACCTTCCTTTAATACTCCCAGTTTAGCAGCTGCTGGTCATAAATACATATTGATGTAAATTAGTTGAAATACCCAGGAGTCTATCGCCACGGGAAGCAGTAACCATGGCAACGGCCTTGTCTGAAGCAGGACAGTATTTATGATAACGGAAGTTTGTCAGTCAGAATGAAACGACCTCATTATGCATTTCATGACCAACATTACAAATTTATTATTTACATCCTTTATTTTATTTTCTTTGGAGAACAAGGAGGCCATGAAGCCGTTTCATTCCAGGGTTCATGAAGCCGTTTCATTCCAGGGTTCATGAAGCCGTTTCATTCCAGGGTTCATGAAGCCGTTTCATTCCTGGGTTCATGAAGCCGTTTCATTCCTGCATTTTGTTCCTGCAGTTTGTCGGTTTTGGTTTAAACCATGAAATATTAAAGTTCTTTGGTTTGATTCCTGAATCTCTTCGGGTTTCAGTCAAAACGTTTCCACCTTCGACGTGTTTCTTTAAATTTGGCACCACAAGCCGTTTTGTGCAAACGGCGCTTCAGACACGAGGTCCAGAAGAAGTTCTGCTCGGTTCTTCGTGACCCAAACAGAACGGGTGAAAGCGGCCGGCTGCACTTTTATTCTGAAAGTCTGCTGGTTTCCCACCTGTTCCCCTCAGGTCCAAATGCGGCGCCGGCAGCTGACCCGTCGGACCCGTCTATTTTTAAAGCTCTTCAGCGGAACGGGCCGAGGCATCAGCGCCGACATTCCGACCCGTCAGAACCGCAGAGGGAACCGGTTCTTCCTGCAGACCGGACCGGATTCATCCCGGTCCGGTCCGCATTAGAGCCACGAAGCTCTCAGCAGGAAACCCAATAGAACCCAATAGAACAAACACACGGGGCGGTTCTGAGTCTCAGGTCCGTTCATCAGAACTCTGGTTCTTCCTGGTTCTGCAGTGATGCATTCTGGGTCTTTACCTTGCTTCAGCCTGATGGTGCCATCCAGGTCCAGAACCGACCAGAACCCAACTGCCCTGCAGGAGAACAAAGCAGCAGAATGCGGCGCGGCCAGCGGAACCAGAGTCCAACAGAACCTAGAGAGCCGGACCTCAAGCAGGTGCTGGTTCGACCCGTTTACAGACAGACTGTCAGTTCTGAACGGTTCTGTTAAACCATGTTCTGTTTAACGGGGTCCGATCTCCACTGAGGACAGAAGGTTCTGAAGAACAAAGGTCCAACAGAACAACCAGAACCACCATCAGACACCAAACGGGTCAGAACCTGAGCGGTTCACAGCCGCAGCAGCTGCTTTTAAACGGCAGCAGAATCTGGGCCGACCCGATTCCAGCAGAACCACCCGGGTTCTGACGCAGAACTTTACCCTCATGTGAAGCATAAATTCTGAGTCAATGTTTTATTTCTGGTCACAGAACCAGAACCACCGATCTGCGTGCGGAGAGCAGAATCGGTCCGGTTCCGGTTCCGGTTCCGGGAAAACGGTTCTGAAAACATCTTGATGGAAGAGAAGGTTGGAGGAACTGAGGCTCCGCCCTCAGGGCGCCCCCTGTTGGTTACACAAGAACTGGTGTAACAAGCTAGTTTCCATGGCAACTGTCTGTCTCCTAAATTTAAAGGGATATTTCTCTTTTTGGAGAAACTGCAAGGAGACATTTTGGATCATCAGAACCATCAGAACCATCAACTAGAACTTTTACTGTGTAACAGACAGGGGGCGCCCTCACTCACCAACAAACATTTCAAAACATCTGAGCTGCAACTGAAAGTTTTATCAGTTTTCATAAGAACAATACAGATTATTAAAACAATTATTAATTAGCATCAGAGCTAATTGATGCTTTCTGCTGCTGTAAACACCAGCAGGGGCCCTGGGCCCTGGGCCCCATGCATGCCAGAACCGCCTCTGGTAACTGGCGGGTTTGGACCTGGAACACGTGGTGCTGTGCGCAGTTGGTGGCCCAGTCAAAGCCCACTCACCTCTCTGGCGATCAGGTTGAGGGCATCGTCCTCCGCGGTGGACCTGTCCTTGTTGGTGGACCGCTTCCGTCCCGTCCCCTGGGTCCCCATGTCTCCGTGTCGGTGTTTGTCTTCAGCAGCTCGGGTCAGTTCGGGTCGCTATCAATCCGAACCGGGTCGGCCGGAGCAGCTGGAGCCTCTCATGTGTCTCTAAAATGTCAAGTCAGAGGAACCGAAGAGACGATCGGCTCATTGTCACACATCCGTTCTTTCAGTCGCTCCTTCCTGTGTTTCCGAACCGCAGCGAAGTTCTGCTCGGTCCGAAACCTGCGACCCAAAGCTGCGCTCACACCGACCTCACGGTCCAACCCGGCCGGTCCGGTCCGGTCCGGTTCGGTCTCTGGCTGAAATGAAAGCAGAACCAGAACTTTTCCACAGAGCCGAACTGACGCTCACCAGCGTGGAAACGTGACGCAGCTGCAGCGGAAGACTCGAACCTGCCGCACTAAAAAGTTCACCGCGCGGTGCCTTCAGGGACCGTAGGAATATTCAGTTATCCACAGTAACTCAGCTAAAACTCAACAACTGGCGGACTGGAGACAAGAGATACGTCACTGTGACGTCACTGTGTGTAATAATAATAATAATAATAATAATAATAATAATAATAATAATAATAAACCATTATTTAAAAATGTACAGCTTCTGCTCGTCGGCTATACAATAAGACTTTGTAGTAATATTTTCATAATAAGGAAGCAAGGAAGGAAGGAAGGAAGGAAGGATGAAGCAACAACGCATTAATATTTACTCATGTCATTAGTGATCCGAACCTGGGTCCAAATGAAGTAGATTAATCTTCATAATATTTGCGTCTCTGTGTTCAGAATAAAAGATTTTAAACCAACCGCCTCTAATGAGCAACTTAGTGTTGGATTCTCCGAGCCTCACCTGAACGCAGCATCAATGCTGGACTCCAGAAGCGTTCAGGGATTCAGTTTCAGTGGGAAAGCTCAGCCCCTCTCAGCCTCTGAGCTATTTTTAATGATGACCATTGGGCTCTAAAACAGGCCGCAGATTCTTAAAGAGAGACACGGCCGGTTCGGCCACACGGTCCGGAACCGGAACCACGTGGACCGGTCACTTCATGATTAGGGTTTCTGGACATTTAGAGACATATGTTGAATTCAGTTCCTTTCTAAAGAGTCATCAAAGAGAAAAAAGCTCAAAGTCAACTTTTAGATGATGATTAATTGTCTAACAGGTGTCAACATTCACCACGAGAAGCTTCTTAAAAAACTAAATCACTTAAAAAAAAAAAAAAGCGAACAAATATTTTTGCAAGTTGCTTTAATGAGAAAAGTCACCATATTTGTCTCTAATTGCTTTATTTAAAGAAAGTGTTTGATTTGTATGTAGTGCTTTGAAAAATTTATTTTTTATTTTTTGAAAAAGTCCGGAGTTTCTTAACAGTTGCTAAATATAACAACAAAGCTAAGTTAGCAGCAGGACTTCTCTGGTCCAAACCACAGCACCAGTCATTCCCACGTTTGGCCACGCCCCTCGGCCTCTATAGGCTCCGCCCCTCGGTCAATCTAGGCTCCGCCCCTCGATCTATATAGGCTCCGCCCCTCGGTCTCTGTAGGCTCCGCCCCTCGATCTATATAAGCTTTCACTGGGGGCCAGTTACGTTTAAGTTTCCAGTTCATATACCCATTACACCCATCATACCAGAACCAGAACCAGAACCAGTGATGAGCAGCATCACTGGGTCAGGAAGGAGAAACACAGACGCAGCTAAAAAACTCAAAATCTCACAAGTGTTTTTGTTTAGTTCCAGGTACTAATATGTGATTTTATAATGTAATAAGAGTCACGGTTATGTACTAACATCTGAGTCAACTTGAAATAAGACAAAACTAATTTATAAGTAACTTTTCAGGGAGAAACAGGAGATTGTTTTCAGTCAATAGTTCCTTAAAATGATTCATTCTTGAATCCGCTGGCAGATTTTCACTGAAAACATTTGAAACATTTTGTTATAAGTGAAAAAATCCACGCGTGGAATTTGTTGTTGTTGTTAAAATAAATAAGTTATTTCCTGGTTCTGACTTTGGTCCAGTTCTCCACTGGATTTCTAAACATGAGGAATGCTGCCCCCTGGTGTTCACATGGTGTAACCGCAGGTGGTTCGGAGACTCCGGATCATCTGGACCTCAGAACCTTCTGGTTCCTCTGGGTCCGGTGGAGCTGCAGCCTGAAGCAGGAAGTGACATCACTTTTATTTCTCCTAAACTTTGATTTTGAAGGGTCAGTTCAGGAAGTCGTCGGAAACAAGAATGGATCATTTCAAAGTGTTCTGATTCAGAATCTGGTTCTGGTTCAGAATCTGGATCAGGATTTTTGGGAAAAAGCAGAACTTGACCACTGCGGTTTATGAGGTTTATGAGGTTTATGAGGTTTAATGTTTGACAGGAAAATTTATTAAAGGTGAAAAACTGGATACAAATTGAACATCAATATTCTGGTGATTCATTCATTAGTTGTAATTAAAATGTTTGAGGCGTTTCTTCCTGCGACTAAAAGCTGCTGAATCATCAACAGGTCCACAACACGGGGGGCGCGGCCCACACAGGGGTCGCACAGGTACTGAAGGGGGTCGTGAGATTTCTGAATAATTTAATGTCTTCAAAATAAATATTAACATGAATCCACTTTGTGACAAACTGATAACAGGAAGCATGAATAATGTACTTTCAGCAGAAATAATATTTTATTTCTGAACAGATATTAAAAAATCTGTTCATTATCTTAAAAGTTCTTTTTATTCTAAATAACAGTTTGTTCATATCATTGGTAGGAAATGGAAACTAAAGGCTTACATTTATTTTTTCTATTGTATTTAAATTCTGACAATCAAATAATCATATAACGAGGAATATGATTAAATTATGTTTGAGGTGAAACGGAACATTAAAGAGTTAATATTTTATCCCAGTAAACTCTACATGAGAAAATTATTTTAACCAAAGAAAATCTGGAGCTCAAAACGACTAGAAAAGATTCAAGACTTGAACTAGACCGAATCTAATAGTGTGATGTAACTTTCAGAGCTTAAGTTGGATAACAAATATTTTCATAAGTTTTTATCAGTGAACTGAGGTTTGATCCTGAGTCCTAATGTGATTCACTCATAACTAAACTCCAGAAACACAAGTGGAAACTTTATGGTTCAAATAAGTTAAGGATAAATATTATATTAATATAATCTATTAATGTTGAGTTCATTAGAAAACTTTGAAATAATTTGGAGGAAATTAATTTGATCCAAAGCTCAGATTCAGTACATCAGTATAAAATTATTGCAGAATAAATTCATTATGAGAATATACATCACATCTGTAAAGATTAATGCATTTATCCATAATTTTCTGGATTTATATATAAAATGCACAAAACAGAAAGAGACACTTTTAGCTTGTTTATGCAACAAAATCAGGTCTTTTTGGGAGGTTAGCAAAATATCTGCAAACATTATTAAAAAACATTTTTATAGAAATATTTTAAAAGAGTTTTAAGAGTTTTGAAAAGAAACAAACTGAAAATCAAAATGTTTTGCATGAAAGAGACGAACATGTAGAGACTGAACTTCCTGTTTCTCTGACAGCACAGAAACACTGAGGAACCAGAACCGGACCAGAACCCAAACCCAGGAACCGGCGGGTCAGTGAATGAAGGTGTGGATCAGTGAGACGCTGCAGAAGGACAGCAAGACAGTCCAGGACAGTCCAGGAACTGTCCACATGCTGCTCTGCTGGGGACGGAGGAGGAAGAGGAGGAGGAGGAGATGAAGGTTCGTCTGTTATTGTAACTTCATCATCAGAGCATCTCAAACCAACAGGCTCCACTTTCCTCCTGATTCTTCTGTAACTCACTGACATAAACTCTTCCTCTCCACTCGACCTCCCAGTTACAGCCACCAGTCAGACCAGTCAGACCAGCAGCTGAGGAAGATCAAATCAGTCTGGATGATCAGGACATGGCAGAAGCTCACGGGTCTCGTTCTTCAGAGAGTTTGAGCTCTGCTCTCTGCTCTCGGTGTCGATGTGAGTCGACAGGAATCTGATGAAGAACAAACACAATTTCAAACGATGGAAATGAAAACCAGACCCAGTTCTGACACCAAACCAGAGGTTCTGGTTCTGGATTCTTTCTGGATTTTCAGTTCTAGTCATGTTCCTTCAGCTGCTCGTCTTGAAGCAGCTAATAACTGCCAATAATAACAACAACAGTAAGAATAAAGCACTTTATTTTACAGAAGTGAAATAAAGATTATAAAAAATTCACATCAGCATAAACTAAGAATGTACTAATCTAATCTACTAATCTAAAATAAAGGCCAGACTGAAACAGAGCTGTGATGCAGAGATGCAGCCGCCATCTTGTGAGTGGCGTTTTAGACGCAGCGTGATGCCACCCGGCTGGATGTTCTGGTTCTGGTTCTACTGACATAAATAAAGACAAACTTCAGAAATAATACAACTTGGTTTTTGTGAAATCCTCCAGCAGCTCCATCACGTTGCTATGGTTACTAATTAATTCACCTTCAAACAAAATAAACACAGAGATTAAAAAAAAAAGAAGACATGGTTACAGGCTGGAGCGGCATCCCGTTACCGTGGTAACGAGATGCCCACTGCCGCCTCCGTCTCCGAGCAAAGCGATGGAGGTCACATGATGCTCAGCCTCCTCTTCATCAGCCCACCGTCACCACCAGATTCTGTAACGCACAGACATTACTGTTACCAAGCTGATGACATCACTTCCTGCTTCAGCTTAAATTTCTTATGTATTGTAATAAACAATACAATATCAAATAGCATGTTTGATTATTACAATATAATCAGGATTTTCTGGTTATATTGTACACAAGTAAAGCCCAAAAATACATAATTATTTAAAACATGAATTATTTCCTTAACTTTTCTGTATTTTAAATAATTAAAATGGAAACTCCTCCAGACCACTAGGGGGAGTCGACCACCTAATGCTACAATACCATCTCCTCAGTAAAGACATGAATATAATAAAACATATTAAAGAAGGGAATATTATCGACTCCCCCTAGTGGCCTGGAGGACTTCTGTTCTGCGGCTCTACATCAAAACAGTATGTAGCAGAGGCTAACGCTAACTTGCTAAAGCAACATTATATGAAATGGAAGCTAATGCGAATGTGATAAATTAGCATTAGCTAATTATCACACCATGTGTTACGAGGAAAATACTGAACATTAGCAAAGGAAACGGAACTGCTGTCTTCACCCACTTCGAAATAAGAGCATGAAAATAAACATCTCGCTATTTATTTGTTAGTTTATTTTAGTTTGGCGAAAGTGCTTTAGGTTTTATTAACAGACCTTCATGGGACAGAAGGTTTGCCAATAAAGGCTGTTTTCATTTCTATCAGTGAAAACATAATGATTAATTTCCCAATGAACCTGAATTGATGAATTACTGTTTATTAATGTTTATTACTGTTTAATAATGTTTAATAATGTTTATTACTGTTTATTAATGTTTATTACTTTTATTAATGTTTATTACTGTTTATTACTGTTCATTAATGTTTATTAATGTTTGTTACTGTTTATTCATGTTTATTACTGTTTATTACTGTTTATTAATGTTTATTACCGTTTATTACTGTTTATTACTGTTTATTAATGTTTATTACTGTTTATTCATGTTTATTACTGTTTATTCATGTTTATTACTGTTTATTACTGTTTATTACTGTTTGTTACTGTTTATTCATGTTTATTAATGTTTATTCATGTTTATTATGTTGTTCTGGCTGGAGCTTCTCCAGAAGAGGAAACTCAAATCGAGTCGGCCTGGTGCAGAGCGTTCACACGCCGCTTACTGCTGGGAACGTTGTGGGAGAGTCTCCGAGTCCGGACCGGGATCGCAGACTGCAAACAGAGAGCAAAGGTCAGACCGAAGGTCAGAGCAAAGGTCAGAGTTCACCCGGAGCTGTTGGCTGAACGAGGTTCAGAGCCACAGCTGGAAAGAAAAATTTTCTCCAAAACTCCAAATTATATGAAGAAAAATCATAATGCAAAAATAAAACCTAAATAATAATAATTATAATAATATGAGAATAAAGTCATAAAAATGTGAGAATATCCATAAAAGCGAAGATGTAATATTAAAAAAAAAAAAATGCAAATTAAGACGTAATATAAGAGAAAAACAGCAGAATAAATGTAATAAAGTTGCAGAACATGATAACTGCATGAAACCATCTGGGTTCAAATGAGCAACGCTGATCATTAAGTTATAATCTGGTTTTTAAATAATATTTTATATTTTCACTCATCAGCATCAAATGATCAGCCGCAGGAAATTAAAACGTTTATTGAGAATAAATAATGTCAGACTGAGATCACAGCAGATCCTCATGAATCTATCAAAGCTGTTAGAATTAAAATCAGTTTCTCTTAGTTTTAATATTTTCTTCTGCTAATATCATAACATAAAACATATTTTCTTAGTCTGGCCTGAAGCTCCGATATTCATAAACAGGTGATGACATATTAATCAGCCGCAAAAACTTTGTGACCTTTAATGACCTTCAGTGACCTTTATTGACCTCCGGAGACCTTTAATGACCTCCAGTGACCTTTAATGACCTTTAATGACCTTCAGTGACCTTACCCTCCTCCTGCGGTCTGTTGGACCTCCTGCGGTGCTCAGTGCAGCGATCCGGTCCTCGATGTAGGAAACCTGAGTAGAAACGGCTTCATTAGTGGATCCGGGTTTGAGTGGCACTGTGACCTGGTTCTGACCTGTTCTGACCTGGTTCTGACCCGTTCTGACCTGGTTCTGACCCATTCTGACCTGGTTCTGACCCGTTCTGACCTGGTTCTGGGCGCTCTGCACGTTGGCGGCTGCCTGAGCCACTCTGTCCTCCAGCTCCAGCAGTAAGGAGGCGGAGCCTCTGCAGGCGGAGCCTCTGCAGGCGGAGCCTCTGCAGGCGGCGGTTCTGGGCGGCTCCAGCGGGGGGCGCTGCTGGGTGTCGGGGCTCAGTGGGAGGCGGTCGGCCTGCAGGAGAAACAGCAGAAACAGTTAAACAGGTGAAACATTAATAAACTTTGCATTTATGAAGTTATTTCATTTTCCTTTTGGATCAATAAAGCTTTTCAACTGAAAATTCATCAATTTATTTACATTTTTTAAGTGTCTGAATCTGTACGTTTCCCTAAAAACTAAAGCAGTGACAGTCGCTGGTGGATACTGGGCCGAACTGGTTTCACTGGTGGAGCAGCAGAACGTTTCACTGCTGCTTCATTTCCTCATCTGGTTTACTGTCAGAGAAATGAGGAAACAAACATCATGATGCCGAACGTTCTCCGTCTGGAGCCCATCCAACCTTCAGATCCTCCTCCAGCCCGGCACTGGTTCTGGTTCCGGTGGGGACCCGGCTCGGCCCGCCCGCCTCGTCCTCCTCAGAGCTCAGGCTCTGGGTCAGCTGGTGCAGCTTCAGCCGGAGCTGCTGCTCCTCCAGCTCCTCTTCATCCCACTGAGGAAGACGAGGAGGAGACGGACTCTGGGCGGTTCCGACGTCCTGCAGAACCAGAACAGAACCAGAACCCTGACTCTGGGTTTAACTGATTTTATACCAATGAAAATACATCAAAATAATCTAGAAAATGTGTTTCAGTGACATTCAGCCGACCTCAGCTAAAATCAGTGACGTTCTGCACAAACAGCAATAAAATCAAATAAAACTAATAAATTAAATAATATTTAAATAAAATGACATTTAAAAACCTGGAATCACGTAGAGTAAAAAATTAATTAGATTAAAATAAATTAAATACATCATTGTAATAAAATAATTAAATCAACAATGGAAAATAAAAGTAAATTAAATAAATAAAACATGAAATAATGTAAAAAAAATAAATTTAAAAAATGAAATAAATAACTTAAATTAAATAATTATGTGAAAGCTGCTGGACGGAGATGAACCTCTGAAGTCACTATTTAATAAAACAAAGTTTTTACACTGCGACAGACTGGCGACCTGTCCAGGTGACCTGTCCAGTGACCTGTCCAGTGACCTGTCCAGGTGACCTGCCAGGTGACCTGTCCAGGTGACCTGTCCAGTGACCTGTCCAGGTGACCTGCCAGGTGACCTGCCAGGTGACCTGTCCAGGTGACCTGTCCAGGTGACCTGTCCAGGTGACCTGTCCAGGTGACCTGTCCAGGTGACCTGTCCAGGTGACCTGTCCAGGTGACCTGTCCAGGTGACCTGTCCAGTGACCTGTCCAGGTGACCTGTCCAGGTGACCTGTCCAGGTGACCTGTCCAGTGACCTGTCCAGGTGACCTGTCTAGTGACCTGTCCAGGTGACCTGTCCAGGTGACCCCGCCTCTTGCCCGGAAAGCAGCTGGAGAGGCAGCAGGACCTCCTGACCCCGTTAGGGAGAAGGGGGACGGAAAATGGATGATGGATGGATAAAGTTTTTACATTTACACTGAAACCAGTCGGCACAAACACCTGAATTTAATCTTTCATGATTTCCACTGAGACCAGGTGAGAGCAAGACGGAGACAGATTATTAATCTGCATGTTTTAGATCCAGATGTGTTCTGGATGTTAATCGGATCAGAACTGCAGCAGAGAACCAGAGCAGAACCGTTATATGTTCTGTCTGAAGTTAAACCAGATGGTTTGAGTCTTGATGAGATCCAGTCAGCCGGTCTGCTGCTCCTGTGAACGGCCACCAGGGGGCAGCGCAGCCATGGCTTTCACAATTTAAAACATTTTCCCATTAGTTTAGAGAAAATTTCATTCCTGTCTCCTCTAACATTTTACAACCAAACAGGAACCAGCAATGTGCTGACATGAGGCCTGGCGTTTATAGCTGCGTGCTGATTGTTTAAAGCCGGTTGCCAGGCAACAAGAGTTTACCTTCCTGTTAGCTGACGTCACTTTCTCCTCCAAGCAGCTCAGCAGCGTCTCAATGGCCGACATTCGCTTGTTCAGGTCACCGATCTACGGAAAGCAGGAGGAAACTTAAAGCTATGCAAGATGAGGAGAATCCTGATGTTTCTATACAGTTTGAACACGTTTACAGAACCCATCAGAACCGGACCTGGAAACCCAGAGAACCTTCAGGACGACCAGAACCCATCAAACTAAACGTTAACCGGAGGTAAGGAGGAACGATCTAGACCTGTAGATCTAGATTTATACATCTAGAGTCAGCTTCAGTTGTTCCAGCTGTGAACCAGAGATCATGCTGACCTCTGACCTCTGACCCGAGCCTCCAGAGCCACATAAAGCCGGTTCCGAAGTGGGCCGTGTAGCAGAACATTTCTAAAGGTCAGAAACTCATCCAGGCGTTTAAATCCTGCTGGTAGTTTATAATCCCTGAAGGCATCACGACACCAACCAGAACCAGAACCAGAACCAGAACCAGAACCAGAACCAGATACCAAGAAGCAGAATTTAACTCTGGTGTGACCACAGCGCAGGGCATTCTGGGTAAATACAACCAAAGCTAACATGCTAGCCTATCTTGTTTCCATCTGGTGAAGAAGGACGTTACGCTGAGAGATCCAGTAGAACCGGGTCTACCGGACCATAAGGTGGGAAATACCCAATGATTCCTCCAGGTCCAGAAAACTCAGACCTTACAGTCGACCCGTCCTCCAGCCTGTAGAGCCTCATGAAGGTACCACCTGGTCCAGGTTGGGAATCCGTTTCTCCTGATTGGTTGAGACCTGCTGAGTCAGCAGGTCTGTCATCGGCCTCCTGCTGGTGTTCAGTGTTGTTTGGTTTTCATGGTTCCTCTTGTTTAGCGTTTGTTTGGGTTTTTGTGGTTTCATACGTGTAATCACAGCGTAACTCTGCTGACTCCGACCTCGTTGACTCCTGGCCCGCGGCTCGTCAATCGGGACTGGAACGCTGACATCACGTCTGCGCCGGCGGCCCCTGCGGGTCGTCTGAGGGAAACCCCAGAGGCCTCGGCGGCCAAACGCTGCTGCCTGGCGGCCATATGTCTGGAGGCTTCGCAGCATCCGGTTTGGGTCGCCGCGATGTCAGAGACCCAAACACATCAGCAGAGACAGTGACCTTCAAGTGACCTTCAAGTGACCTTTAAGTGACCTTCAAGTGACCTTTAAGTGACCTTTAAATGACCTTTAAGTGACCTTTAAGGCTGCTGTTGACTCCAGAACCTGGGACTCGTGTGCAGAGTGCGTCTCTGTTCCCATGGTTACTCCACTGTGTGCGGTCCTGGGTGTTTGGTTGAGCCCTGAGGCTGTTGTGACATCAGGTGTTGATCTGTTTCTCATGAGCAGCGCCGACGGGTCGGGTTGCTGCGAAGAGACGCTGATGTCACGACTCTGGGCCGCATGTGATCCTGCAGCTGCCTCGTCTGCATCGGGCCGACTCTGGGCCGCATGTGATCCAGGTCCAACATGGTGACTGAGCTCTGTAACACGATGTGGGAAATCTGTTCACTGATGCAAGTCTTCAAGGAATCCAAACACCTTTAGATGCTCAGTGAACCGCCGACACCTCCCACCAGAACCAGAACCAGAACTCTAAATGAGAATCCAGTCTGTCAACAGTTTGTGATTAAGCAAAAACTGAGAAATGAAGAAATTCATCCAGTTTCTGTTTTAGCAGATTTAAGGAAAACCCACAGATATTGACCCAGGTGAATGTTGGGCTTTTAGGAGAACATTCCAGAAACTTCATGTTTTCCTGCTTTTTCTGCTCCAGAACCGGTCTGGATCCTGTTGGATCACCCAACCGGGCCAAAGCTTCAGCCAGACATGAAGCTTGGAGGTTTAAAAGTTTAGCTCTGGTTTCCTCTGATCAGATTTCCTCATTTATGGATGAAGCTTTTAACAATAGATGAACATAAACGTGTCTGATCTCCCTTCAGTTTCACAGGTCGACCTTCCGGTTTGCCCCACAGGATCGTCGAGTTTCCTGGAATAACGGAACAAACATGGAGGATGCAGAGGTTGTGAAATCAGTTAAGAATAGATCAGATTGTAAGGCTGCAGGCCGACGCGTGTCGTCGCTCTGTGGCTGATTATCTGCATGACGGGGAACAAACAGGATTTATTGGTGATCAAACCGATCGGCTCCATCTGCTGGACGGTTACTGGACCTGCGGCGCCGCGCCGGCTGAGCTCAGGCTCTCCTGAGACGTGTGGCTGCCGGGGTCCGGTTGGGACCGGTACACCGGGACCCGGGGGCAAAGGTCGTCCTCGGAGTCGTCCAGGCTGGGCAGGAAGCTGCTGCCGCCCCGCAGGCCGATGCTGCCGCTGCCGCAGGACGAGTAGCTGAGCCGGGACACGGAGCGGGACGGGACGGTCCGAGTCTCTGCGTACGCCATCTCATCTGGACACAGAGGAGTCCTGTCATGACCTCTGACCTGCTGGGACCAAACTGGGCCAAACTGGTCCAAACTGGGACCTAACTGGGCCAAACTGGTCCAAACTGGGACCTAACTGGACCAAACTGGTCCAAACTGGGACCTAACTGGACCAAACTGGGCCAAACTGGGACCTAACTGGACCAAACTGGGCCAAACTGGTCCAAACTGGACCAAACTGAAAGACCAAACTGGGACCTAACTGGACCAAACTGGGCCAAACTGGGACCTAACTGGACCAAACTGGGCCAAACTGGTCCAAAAGGCCAAACTGGACCAAACTGGGCCAAACTGGGACCTCACCGTGCTGATTATGCATCTCCAGGTCCAGACTCTGGTTGTCCTGCAGGAGGTTCTGGCGGAAAACATCCTGCAGGTCGGCCTCAGCGAGCATCGAGTCCATCGCGTCCTGAACGCCGGCGCCCTGCAGGCAGGGAGGACACAGACAGTCTGGACAAAATGGCCGCCGTTCCTCCTTCAACATGGAGACCAGAAACTTTTTCACATGATCACAAATTTCAGGTTTTTTATTTAGATCATGAATTTATACAAAACAGAAACATCAGAGATTAGACTGGTTGACGAAAAGCTGATCTAAAACTATAATGGGAGAACTGGTGTCTGTACTGGTAGAACTGGTGTCTGTACTGGGAGAACTGGTGTCTGTACTGGGAGAACTGGTGTCTGATCCACTACCTGATCCTCCTGAGGTCTGGAGTTTGCTGAGTAATCGAAGCCGAGGACGAAATCAACGGGATCAACAGTCAGCCTCCGTTTGGCCTTCTTCATCTGCAGAGAATCATCAACATCATCATCATCATCATCATCATCATCATCATGTTCATCATCATCATCATCATCATCATCACATCATCATCATTTCATCATCAACCATCATCATCACCTTCATCATCATCATCATCATCATCATCACCATCATCATCATCACCTTCATCATATCATTATCACCTTCATCATCATCATCATCATCATCACCTTCAACATCATCATCACCTTCATCATCACGTTCATCATCATCATTATCATCAGTATGCAGGATGGAGAAACAGAAAAATATCCAGTTTGAAGCGTTTTATTCATATTTACGTTGCTGTGGCTATAATTAGTCATTATTACTATTATAAAGTGTCATCATCTTATCATTAGACCCCAAACTGAGCTCCTGATGCCTCAGTAGCAGAAATAATGTCAAGGTGAAACGGTTTGTACCTGCAGGTTTGGAGAGTCTGCTGCCTCCAGACTGAGCTCCTCGTATCCACCTGCAGACAGACAGACAGACAGACAGACAGACAGACAGACAGACAGACAGACAGACAGACAGACAGACAGACAGACAGCATGGAGTCATGAAGCTACCATAACTATTTCCTGTCGGCTCTGAGCTTCACAATAAAACCTCAGATCAAACATATATATCAAGAACAAAATAGTTTACTGGAGCAGGAAGAACCTAACATTTAATGAGTTTCTATGATCATAATCAATCCTTGTAATGAAGCTGAACATGTATGATCGGTTCCATAAAGCTTCATGTTTTCCTCTGAGCTCAAACTGGAGAAACAAAATGGAGGCAGACGGACGGAACCGACTGATCAGAACGTTCTGTTCCCAAACCACTGGACTGCTGCAGAACCGCTTTAATATTCGCCTGGACTTCACTACACAGTTAACTGCTAATAACTAATGACTAATGGCTACTGCTAACAGCCATCAGTTAACTGGTAACAACTAACAACTGATAGCTGCGGCTAACTGCTAACAGCTTAATAAACATTGACTCCTCGTCTTTTCATCCAAACATGGAGGAGATTCTCCAGTAGCAGCCAGTGTTCAACAAATCTGAAGAGGCCTCTGACTGAAGATTGTTGCTGTTTAACAGTCTCATGCTAACATGCTAACAGATCAGTATTAAAACAGCAGAGAAAATATTCCACAGGGAGATCCTGGATGACCTCATCAGCTGTTAGCTAGCTCTGCTAATCCACCTCTTTTGCTTTTGCTGCTCCTCTTTAACTGTTTGATCAGAGAGACGTTGGAGTCTGGGATCCGATCCTCCTCTGCATCCTGTTCAACTGGGGTCAGAGGTCATGTGTTATTTTAGCTTTTGAGATGCTAATCAGATAGCTCAAAGTTGGAAAGACAGCTGATTGCCATGGTTACGTAATGAGGTTCCGTGGTGGAAATTTACTACAGGTTAACATCTGCTGATTATGTTATATGAAATGCTTGTGAGTTACATGTGGGAAGTTGGACGTTGTTTTCTGCAGCTGCATCAGAACCAGAGACGGCAAAACATGCAGAGAAAAGATAACGAAAGAAGAAATAAGATCCACAATCAGACACAGGATCGGCTCTAACATAAATCAACATGTCCTGTTTCTGGCCTGGTTCTGGACTGGACCAGGCCACGTTGGACTGGATCAGCCTGGAAAACTCATCTTAACGATGGAAAATATTAGAAAATAAAACTTTCTGGATATTTTCTCTGCTTCTGTTTCTGCAGGAGATTAAATCTGAAGTTCAGACGTTTAAATAAACAGAAAATATTTATTCCATCTTTCTGCTGCTTCATAATGTTTGATGGACTTTATTAAATTGTGTCATAAACAAAATCCAACTGCAATCAGCCAGATAAATATAGTCTCTATGATCATAAATCATTCCTACCTGCTTGGAAAAGATGAGTTTTAATGAAACGACTGGAGAACATGGACTCACTGTGGCGCTCCGGCTCACTGCGGGTGTCAAACTCAGGGCGCTCTGGAAGCAGGAACAGGAAGAAACAGACAGAAACAGGAAGAAACAAGAGGAAACAGGAAGAAACAGGAGGAACAGGAAGAAACAGGAGGAAACAGGAAGAAACAGGAAGAAACAGGAGGAACAGGAAGAAACAGGAGGAACAGGAAGAAACAGACAGAAACAGGAAGAAACAAGAGGAACAGGAAGAAACAGGAAGAAACAGACAGAAACAGGAGGAACAGGAAGAAACAGGAGGAACAGGAAGAAACAGGCAGGAATTATTATAAACTCTTTATTAATCTGACATTTCCTGCAGTAATAAAGAGTAACGTTACGTTTTATTATCCTGACAGATCATCAGGTTAAAGAGTCATTTCTACATGAAGTCATGATGAAAACAGCTGGGATTAAATGAAGCTCTGTTAGCAGGCTATGCTAACAGCAGGACTCCCTCCGAGCTCTGAGGGCCCGGCGGACCGCAGAGCAACACTCCCTGTGTGTGTGTGTGTGTGTGTGTGTGTGTGTGTGCGCGTGTGTGTGTGTGTGTGTGTGTGTGTCTGTGTGTGTGTGTGTGTCTGTGTGTGTGTGGAGTCATGCATGTTGAATTTAATCCAGATGGTCACATGAGTCGCAGCATGTGATGCGGATCCGGTCCCGGTTCTGTTAGCATTTATGACGGTTTCATAATAATCATCATAACGCTGCATTCCTCAGAGAACATGAGAACTTTCTGCCTCCTGCTCTTCGCTCCGCTGAGCCCGGCACAAAAATCAGAGACATGTGAGGAAGATCAGAAGGCCGCCAGCGTCTCTGCCTGCTGCTGCTGCTCGGCGCAGAGAGCCAGCCGGTGACTCAGCGTCAGCAGGAGTCTCTGCTGCAGATCAAAACGCTTTCAGCTGAAATAAACCCAGATCCACCAGAACCGCTTAGTATGTTCTGAACGCAGCTTCATGAAACACAACGAGTTTCTGAAACCGTTTATCGTCTTCATGAATGTAAAACACATCATTCCTCTGAGATTAACACTTCTGTCCAAACATATTTTATTTTAATGAGAAAATCTGTCACTATCAAAAGACACTGAAGCTCCTTTTATATCCTAGTTCTGGCACTAAATTACCTCCGTACAAATAAAATCCATCTGTTCTGAAACATCATAAAAACTACCATTCATTACCTTTACAGTTTTCTATTTATCATAATTTGCTGCTCAAAAAATTTAATAAACACCACAAAGGCATAAATGCTACTGATATAACATAGCTTAGCTACATAGGCTAAGCTAACTGATATTAGCTTTGGTGTCATAGCTGCTTATGCTACGCTAAAGATCTTAGCGCATCTGTTCAAAGTGAAGCAAATAATTAAAGTTATATCTGTCCATATGGTTAAAAAATGCTATAGCTAAACAGAGAGGTGTGAGAAATGATTGATTCATGTTGATCAGCTAAATTGCTAACAGTCTTCGTCTTAGCTCAACAAGCTAAACCACAACATCTGTCTGCTTTTAGCATTAGCTAGATGAGATGATGAAATAGTTCACCTGGCCTTAATCAAATGTAATTTGTTTTTCTGTTATAGCTGGCGAAAAGGTTGTGAAAATAAGAAAACTTGGCAGAATTAGCTTCCAGCTATAGCTAAAGCTATGCTAACAGTTCTAATCTTTGAAGCAAGCAATATCATAGTTTAACGTAAAATAATTTATAAAATTTTTTGCAACTTTTGAGTTTTAAAATTAACATAAAATGAAGATTTTTGTGCATCTTTTGTGTTTTATGTTTGTAAGATCATGAAAAAAAAATCCTCCAAGGATTTAGTCTTTTTAACAAAGTTCAACAAACAGCCTCATCTTGGACTTCAGACATGTTTTTTGCCACAGTAATATCTGTGATTCTGAGGCTTTTAGGAGCAAACAGGAAGTTCAAAGGCCACCAGCTGGTTGCTGAGGGCAGAAATCCTGAGAGTGGAGCTGAAGAGCAGCTGTGGTGAGACGGATGAGAAAAACAGGAAAAATGGAGATTAAATCCCTGTGTCACATCTGGCTTTTCCTGCTGAGTTACTGTTAGAAGACTGAATGTTTTAACCAACAGATGTGTGACAAATTAAAGGATGAAGCTAAAAGCAAAGTAGTTTAATTACAGACTGACTCATTTCTAAAGTGATGAAATCTGTTGTGTGAAATGAAGTTTGAATGAAGGAGGTTTGGTTGCATGAAACGATGCATTTATGCTTCCATGTTCCAAATATTTGATAAAAACAAAATAACATAATTCAGCCTAAAAATTAGTATTTTATTGTTTGTTCTTGCTAAAGAAATACAGATCTGTGAAAAAGCATCAACACAAAAATATCCAAACCAACCAAATTAAATGGGAAAAATAATTCTCCATAAATCTAATATGGACCTGCAGCAGCTGATAAGTACAGAGTCTTTATCATAATTGATGCACCAAAACGTTTAAATTGACAAAAAGTAAAAAGAGAACAAAACTTTTAGGGGTGCAAATACTTTTTAGCAGCTGAAAGTCTGTCAGCTTGAGTTCATTAACATTTATACTCAAAATAAAAGGAAAATGTCTTTGAAATCCTGACAATAATCCACAGTGGTTTGCATCGCTAATGAAACATTAGCTAAGCTAATGCTAAAGCGCTACACCAACATGGTATTTAATGGAAGCTAATGCTAACGTGTGAAATTCATGTTGATACAAGATACATCTGAACATTTGCATAATTGTTTAACGATCAGTCCTGGCTGTTCGTTCGTTGCCTTTTGCTCAATAAAGTTTCTTAGAAAAAAAAAATAGAATGCGAGGAGAGGAAATGAAGTTTCTCTCCCTTCAGAATAAGAGCATGAATGAGACATCCAAGAACAGTTGAGATCCAAAACTCCAACATGAATGCCAAACTGTGTTCATCTGACAGTTTAGTGAAATAAATGAGTGATTCAGAGTTTAGGGGAAGCTAAATGTGCAAAACATTTTCAGCGTTAGCAAAATACTAAAGTGCTAAATGAACAGTTAGCTACGCTATGAGCGGATTAGCAGAAATGTTCCCGCCGCTGATAATGCAGTTCACACATGAACCAGGGACCGACTGAGCTCAGAGGACTTCGCTTCACATTTTTTCCTTTCCTTCCTGACAGTTTGCAGCTGCTGACTCTCAGCGAAGCCGTTCATTTTCTGGGGATTTCTCCTGCTAAGCTCAAACAGACTTCCCTGACTCCACGTCCGAGCTTTCTGGCTGCGGCACATTGAACTGTTGACCAGCAGCAACTCCTCAGGGCTTCCAGGAGGAGAAGTGAAACAGATGGTAATTTGTTCACGTTTCCACTGAAGGCCGTCCTAATGCTCTTGTGGTTTTTAGTTTAGTTTATTTCCCTCCTCATGCAGCCATCTTGGACCTGGCAGCCATTCAGCAGCCACACTGTTTAACCACTGAGCAGTTTCAGTTAATCAGTGAGGGCTTAATCTTTTAGCTAAGTGTTTTTAGAGTCAAGTGTCACTCACTTTATGCAGATTTTGGAACAAAGATTTGAAGCGGATCTTTGGCTGAGTTTCCTGTAAACCAGATTAGTGGAGCTCTGACCTGTGGGGTCGCTCTGGGGGCGGCTGTGTTCCCCGCTCAGCCTCTTAAACAGACATCGCATCACCTTGGCGCTGCCGAAGCGCTTGAATCGGGCCCGGACGTTCTCATGGTACCACTCCAACGTACCGATCTTCAGAACCCTGGAAGAAAAACCAGCATTAGAAACACCAAACCAGCATTTCTGGAAGATTCTGGAGGAGAAGTGGATCCATGAACTGCTGCTGCAGCATTTCAGAAAACAATAGCATGATGGTTTGCACATGGCACTGGAAGGAGCAAGATGTTTACATTTTTATGGCGGCATAGTGAGCTGCAGGCGTTACATAAGGAGTCTCAGTTCAAACGCAGAGCCAGGATGTCAATCATGAGCTTCATTCACGTTTAGGTAATCCTGGGAAAACCAGGAGCTGCTCACACAGCTGCAGAGATCAGGACAACGACACGGAAATGTAATAAAAAGGCTGGATGTCAGCAGGAGCCAGAAGAAATTCATGACATTCAGGCAGTTATATCCTTCAACTTCCTGCACAAACTATAAACAGAGAAATAATAACCATTATTTTTGTATTCTTAAACATCCAATGTTTTTCTAAAATATGAATATTTAAAACAGCAAATAACCTCAAACACTTAGATGACTTTAGCTTGTACTAGCTTAAGCTGTTTAACTCATAGCTAGCTAAACTGAAAAAGCTAATTTAGATTATATTAGTATGCTTAAGTTCATAAGTTGAAAAGAGGCTAATTGCTAATAGCAACTAGCTTGTAGCTCATAATGCTAACCACATAAACATCTGCTGTTAGCAGCTAAACAAATTTCCTCAAAACGCTAAGCTAAAATCTGATAGCATTAAGCTTGAGTCCGTAAGCTAAGTTACTGCTATCATATAAATGCTAACATTAAACTTTTGGTATTTTAAATCAGATTTAATTTACCTAATATTGTTTTTATTTGTTGTTATTATTATGGTATTTTGTTAATGTGATTTTGTGTTTAATGCAGCTACAGATGGAAATTAGCATCATGCTAAATCTGGTATATTTGCTGAAATATTGAACATCCATTAATATTCACTGACCTTCAAACTGAATAAATTCAAGTTCAGCTAAGCTGTTTATCATAGCTAAGCTACATAAGCTAAATAGCTTAGCTAACTGAACTCAGCAAACAAAGCTAACTTTTAATCTTTAATTATTCCCTAGATTAGAAAATGAGTCTTTTCAGCTTAAACATCAGCATGTTTTAGTAGCTCCATTACATTGGCTCTGGGTTCATCATTTGCTAATGATTCTTATTTTTGGCAGTTGTTATGATGCGTAACCATGGCAACAGTGCTAGCCAATAGCTGATGATGTCATCGTCTCACTGACTCTGATCGTACGTCAGGATGTTCAGCCTCAGGTTAAACGGTTCTGATCTTTTAGCTGAAACATCTGAAAAACGTCACAGCTGTGCAGCAAACACAGACGAGACGCATCGTCCCGTCGAGAACAGCTGGAACCAGGAAGACGATTTGGGGAGACGGGAAATCATGGATGTTACATGAGCTGCAGAAATCTGCCTTGAAACGAAACTTCAGTTTGTTCTCAGTTATTTCTGCTTCCACTGAGTCCAACTGAGAAACTTTGACAAATCAGTCAGAAAGTTCAAGAATAACATTTGGACTCTTCCTGGTGTGTGACGACCGGAGGGGAACAGAAACGGGGAACAGAAACGGGTGGCTTTACCTGGCCAGGTGGCAGGGCTCACACAGCCAGCCCTGCTCCCTCCTGCTGAAGCGGCTGCAGGAGCGGCAGACGTAAAGCTGGCAGTCCAAACACTGGCGCCTGATGTTGAGCAGGAACCTGAAGGGCTGAAGGCAGCGGATGCAGTAGGACTCGGCCAGGCTGCTCCGGGCCCCCAGCAGCTCCCGCTTGCTGTCTTCTTTCTCTAGTTTACTCTTCAGCTCGCTGGAAAACAAGCGGACCAATCAGAACCTTCAACAACAAATCCTGATGTCTCCATGTTTCCAGTCAAAACGCAACACCTGATGTTTCAAGCACACTTTGCTTTAGTTGGGTTGTCTGGATTAGTCATGAGCAGTCAGTATCTAAACCACAGTTTGGACAACAGCCATCTGCAGTGTCTCAAGCATAATCTGACTCTTTTTCATTTGTGAAATATCAACATTAAATAATTCAGTTTTCATCTGAAATACTTCATGTGAACAGTGAAAAAATTAAACTCTACAAAACTAAGAACAGATTTTCCTTAAAATTGTAGTTGGTATAAATGACTTAACTCTCTTGAATTGTCTCTGCTTTGTGCGGTGTTTAGCTCGGATCCGTGATTCTCTCCCTTGAGGCCGATCAGAAACTCAGAACGGCACCATAACACCTCAGTGTGAAAAGTAGCTTCATCTTAGTGAGTTTCTTCCACTGGGCTGAGTCTAGCATGATGCTAAGCTACGCTAACAGTGTCCAGCACAACTCGTCCAGGGAATACAAACATTTCCCCCAAACTGCTGAAGCAGTAACTCTTCCAAACTGCAGACATGAAGTCAAAGTGAGTTTCCAAGCCGCTGATCGCAGCTTTTACAGCTAAATAAACAAACTGGACGACTGCAGCACGCAGAGTTTCATTTGACTTGTTTTTCTAACAAATAAGAGTTGATGAAAGACAGAAGAAGACATTTTCTGGGAAGAAGTGGGATTATGTTTTCACTCCTTCACACAATCAATCAAGTTTACAGAGAAACTGCAGAGCAGAAAAAGTCCTGAAGCAAAGCTGAGAAAATGTGTAGAGAAAAGCGCGTTTATCTGCACCGTCCTGCAGCCGTTCTGGTGTTGGAATAATTTCACCGCCTCCAGCCGAATGTTTCCTGCTGCAGAGCTGAAAATAAAGCGTCTGATTGGTGGAGAAGTTAAAGCCCACCTCAGAGAGACGCTGGCTGCAGCAGAGGGGAAACTATTCAGATAACAAGCCCCAAATGTCCCGGCTGAAAAACAGAAATAAGAAACTATTCCTACAGGAACAGGGGAGTTTTATTGCTTATTGAAGGCTTTTGTTTGGACCATACTGGTTAGATTATGGCCCATATCACTGGGCTCAGTGGGACATGGTTCAGGATTCCTCAACCCATTGCACACAACTGCTTTGGTTTAAACTCTGAATGATTTAAAAGTAAAATTAGCTGAACATTCTCAGTACTATTAAACTGCAAATCCCATAAATCTGGAGCGCAGGATTCCCTTCCACGGTTTGAGAGCAGAAAGCAGCGAAGCCACCAGGAAGAGTTCAGGTTGAACCTGGTGTCAGATGCTCTGCTCTTCATTTAACTGGTGAAATAAACTCACTGAGTGGAAACAGCAAAGCGAAACTCCAGTTAGCACTCAGGTGGGTTTAGCCACCGCTAATACACAGCTGGCTACGCTAACCCTGAGCTACATCAATATTTAAAGTATTTAGTTTGAAAATGTGACATTAATGAATGAATGAAAAACTTGGTGAAAATGTGACTTTTACAAATATAAAAAGCTAAAAACGGCTGAATTTCTGCTGTTGATTCAGATTAAAACCAGAACTGGACAGGAAAACAGTTGGGCTGGTAACATGTCAAAGGGTTTTTCACAATGATCACAAAGTTACATTTCTAGTTTTCTTTGGTGAAACTAGTTTCTGCTCTCAGACGGTTGAACTTGCTCCACGGTTCTGCTGGTTGTGATTAACTGCAGAGTTTCTGCTTCACAGCAGACCTGAGGAATCTGGGGGCAGCAGCCAGACGTTTCTTCATTCTGCCTGACTGACGCTTTTACGTTTCCAACTTCCAAACAAATCCAGGCTCTCAGAAACTGCTGGGTTCTGCAGCTGCTGCTGTTATCAGCATCACGGCAGATTTGATGGTTTCTTCCAGAAAAACAGGAATATTCTCCACCATCCGACAAACTGAAACAGCTTTTACTTCATGCAAAGTTTAGTGTTCTTCTGAAAAGAACAAAGCTGCAGCAGTGTAATCGGTTTGTTATATTTTTATGACAAACACCATAAAAATAGTTCTTCACCATGTTTATGGCGTTGCTCATAAACATGGCGAAGCCGTTTCTGTTTTATGTAAGTGAACGAATAAAGTTCTAACGCCGGGAGGAAATTATGGATATGAAACCAGGAATCATCGAGGTTCTGAAGATCTACATGTTTTATGAGCCTTTAAGGCCACAGATTATTAAAATAAGAAACATTTTCTGTGAGCATGAAGTCAGGAAGAAGTAAGTACACCCTTCAGTTCAGGAGTTTATTGGTCTCAGGTGGAATCAGGTGGTCATTAGCATTAATATTCTAAAACCTTCATCATGATGCTGAATGTTAAATGTTATTCAACTCTAACAGCGTTTATCTCTAATAATTCCTCCTTAAGGCTCAGTTATGTTTCAGTCTGACAGAATCAGGTTTCAGATTTATTTCAGTTTTTCCTTTTAGCGAATAATAAACTGAACCTGATGCTTGTTTACCGATTCTTTCAACAAAAGTCAATAAATGTATTTAAAACATGAACTGTGAGCCGAGCAGAAAACAGAGAAAATGTTTTGCCTCCTGTTGCTTTTTTGCAAACTGTGAACCAACATATTTGGGTTTCATTGCAGAGGTTTGGACAGTTTTATGTGAAAACCACATGAAGATCAGAACCAGTTCAGAACCGCAGAGGAAGAAACAGCAGCAGCTTCACAGGAACAAACATTCAGATGGAAGCACATAACAGCAGCAGGGAGCTAGCCAGGAACGCTAACAAAATGGCCGAAAGTGAGGTCCTCTGCTGGCCCCGCCCCTCTACTGACTCCGCCCCTATGTCGGCCCCGCCCCTCTACTGGCCCCGCCCCTCTGTCTATTTTGGGAGGTAAATCCTGGATTCAGAATGGTTCCAGTGGCCAGAGGTCAGAGGTCACAGAAGTGAAGATGATAACATCAGTGAAGCCCTCACTCGTCTGGCTATTTATTAATTGTTAAGGTTTAATATCATCAGCTCTGCTATGAAGGTTTTCCAGACAGTCAGGAGTTTGTTCAGGGGATTTTTGTTCATTCTTCCTCATTCAATTAATGAGGTCAGACACTGATGTTGGACACTGATGAAGGCTTGGTTCAGGTTTCATTCTAAACATGTTCACACATGTTGGAACAGGAAATGAGCCGTCGCCTTTTACCAACCCAACATGTCTTGGGTTGGTAAAAGGCTGAACTCCTGAACAGCCGAGCCCCAAGATCCTCCCTCCACCAAACTTCCCACTTGACACGATGCAGTCAGAGAAGTCGTGTTCTCCTCGAAGAGTTGAACTTCCAGCATACCCTGTCCGATGCTAATCGACTGGTGTATTTCTATCAACAGCTGCTGAAAACTAAATAACTAAGTCAACTAAAATAATTAGCAGTGATGGAAACACGTCCACTAACCCACTGACAGCATAGCTAATTTTATAGTTAACGGTTTTGGTAACTTTGAAGACATTTAGCACTTTGCTTCAACTAAAGTACATTTCTGCAGCACTTTTCTTGGCTGTTTAGTTGAATAAAATTTGACTTGAAGTTTTGATTATTGACTTTAGAATATTTTTATTATTCAGATGTTTATATTTATGTTGTGTCTTTGATTCATTATGGAAGAATTTAGGGCTTTAGCATGAGCTTCGGCTAAATACCATGTGGTCATAACACTTAGTGCTTTGGCATTAGCGCAGCTAGCTCTTGAGCTAGTGGTTCTCACCACTGATCACTCATTAATTAATTCCTGGATTTACCCGAGTCGGTCCTCTTCCTTCCTCCGCAGGTCAAAGTCTCTCTGGACGACGTCCCACACGTGTCTGGCCTCTTCGTCCGTCAGTTTGGACAAATCCAACTTCCTGCCCACAGCGGTGGTTGGCATGGCGGCAGAGAACAAAGATGGCCGACGGATGACACCTGACAGACGACAGAAGGCCGAAAATGTTTCTCTGAGGTTTAGTGAAGAAAACTGAGATTGGAGGAAACCAAGATGGAGGAACCAAGATGCAGCAGACCTGCTGTGAAACACGGCGGTGGAGGTGTGATGGTTTGTGATCTAGGTCCGAACAGCAGCAGATTTGAACAACTGAAACAAAAAGATTCAAGGTGCTGCAATGGCCTAGTCAAAGTCCAGGCCTCTGCCTGACCAGTAGTCTGAGCAGAATGAGAACGGACCAGCGCTCCTGCACCTGCTGCTGGAGGGTGTACTTACTTTTTCACGCTCTGCTCCTGCAGGATGCCTCAGATCCGTTTTATAGACGCTGAGAGATTTAGCGCCGCCTGGTGGACGGGGTGTACTTACTTCCCTATGGCGTCTCCATGTCCCGTTTGCAGGACTTTAATCAAATCTGGGTTATTTTGGCCTCAGAGGGAAACAGACTCACATGGTTTTCTAATCTGGCAGGATGAAGGCTCTCCTCCTCTTCCTCAGCAGGCAGAAAGCAGCAAGACATCCCATAATATTCCTGCTAGGCACAGAAACTTCATCTGATTTCAGGTGGAGCTGCTGCGTGTTTGCAGGTGGGAACATCCTGGCTTCTGATTGGTTAGCAGAGCAAACAGTTTATTATTTATTCAATAAAAAGTCATGAGAGAAAGAAAAGTTAAAACATGAAACATGAGGAGACGCTTCATGTTTCTAACTGATGAGAGGATTAATGGAGCCGAAATCCTCCAGAGACTCAGAGACTCACATGATTCACTAATGGAAAACCTGCTGCTGCTCCAGCGACCGACACGGAGGACACTGGAGACACGAAGGATCGTTGCACTGCAGACTCACCTGGGTTCTTCCTGCAGCTCCGATCACAGGTTGACAGCGGAGGTCAGCGGAGGTCAGCAGAGGTCAGCAGAGGTCAGCGGAGGTCAGGCGCTGCGTCTCGGACAGGAAGTGTTGCCAGGTGAGGTCGGTCGTCTGGAGGCTTCTGTCGGCTCGGCGCCGTCAGTCTGGATTTAAACTCTGGGTCACATGACTGGACCCAAGCAGGCAGAGCTGGCTGCTGATTGGCTGCTGCTGACTGGGCCCGGATGGGGCCCGCTTCATCAGAACCGCTCAGGGAAACTCCAAACTGAGGATTCATTTGATCTGATTTCTGTTCTGATTCTGCTTGAAATTTAACAATTTGCTTCAAAATTAGAAGGAAACCTTTGAAATATTCCTGGGATAAAAACTGGAGCTGCACCGATTGCAGATTTCTGGTCGATACCAATAATTTTCTCTGCAGTTTTTCTAAATGTAACAAGAAAGTTTTAGCTCTGTTGCACTGGTAGCCAAGTAACGACATTTCGTTGTCAAGATTCACTTTGTGTTTTCTTTGTACAATGACAATAAAGGAAGTCTAAGTCTAAGTCTGATTGGTTAGCAATGCAGCGGCTACTGTTAGCGGTTAGCTGCAGACTGACCCGGTGGACAGAGGTTGATTCTGAAACCTTTTCTGGGCAGATCCGATCCCACAACATCTGGACCTTCAGAATCGTCTCTGACGTCCATCCAGGTTGAGAGCAACACTGATAATGGCATCATGTCACTGATAGGGTCAATAGGTCACGAACAGGACCTTCCATTAGGTATGGGTCAGGGGTCGTGCCCTCTGTTGATCTGAATGTTCGGCTCATGTTCACTTATGAACGGCTTCATGAACCCGACCGGCCCTAATGTGGACCTGCCTGACCGTGACCTTTGACCCCTGAGCTGTTGATCTGGAAGTGATGAGTTTGTGTTTTCATGAGAAGCTTTCGCACACCTACGTGGTTGCCATGGAAACATTGATTTTCCGTCAACAGAAAATCAGGACTGAACTTTGGTTAAGATCATAAAACCCAAATGCAGAGAAAAATTTGATCATCTCTAAATTAATATGTCCACAGAACACAAACACATGAAATCTGTTTTTTCATTTCACATAACACATTTAGAAGAAAGTCATTTGGGTTCGGGTCCTAAAACTCCTGGCTGAAACCGACAGAGCAGCTGAGGACGCGCCGATGAAACCACCACAAACGTCACATCAGAGAAAAGCTGCTGCGGCGCTCCGGTTCCTCCTGATCCGCTCCGTGTTTTCCCAGAGCTCTGGCCATGTGACCAGGACCGAAACACTTCTGTGGATTACATCACCAAACAGAACCGCCGTTTCACACCACTTCATTACTTGCGTCTGCGCCGATCTATAGAGCTGCAGACACAGAACCGGACCAGAACCAGAACTAGAAATGGTCCAGGAATCAGGCTGATAAAGGCAAGGAAGCTGAAAATGGGCCACTGCTGCCAGACCAGAACATCAGAATCCGGTGCCCGACCAGAACCAGCTGGAGGTAGCCATGTTTCTCCTGTGAAGTGCAACAGTGGCAGAAATCATGTTGAAGTTAAAATAATCCAGTTATTTTAGCAGTAACTCTAAGCTAACAGGTTATTAATTTCTGTCTGTGACATGTCGCCTGCTGTTTCCATGACGACAGTTTAGTCGTCATGGAAACAGCAGGCTACCCAGCAGCTTCTAAAATCACATGTGAATAACTTTGTTCATGTGATGATATTAAAAACATGGCACCACCGTCCTCCAGCCACTTCCTGTCACTCTCTTCTTCATGTTTTCCAGCAGTAGCAAGATCCTGTTGCGACTGGAACAGGATGATACACTAGTGTGACGGGAAAAAAGTGTTCACTTCCTAATTTTGATCAACTCAGAAGAAAGCCGCCTCATCTAACGTTTATTTCCAATTAGATTTTTTTCCATTAAGTAAATTTATTTTCATTATTCCAGTTTAAACATCTGTATCGTCAACGTCGGCACAGCTACAGAGACACACAGGAAGGACAACTATGACACACGCACTCATACCAAAGGTCCTCTGGAGATGATTGAACACAACGGACTGAGGAACCCGGAGTACCTAGAGAGAACCCTCAGGGAGAACGGGCTCTCCAAGCTAACTGCACACGAAGCTAACTGCACACAAAGCTAACTACGCACGAAGCTAACTGCGCACAAAGCTAACTGGACGAAGCTAACTGCGCACGAAGCTAAGTGTTCACGAAGCTAACTGCGCACAAAGCTAACTGCGCACGAAGCTAACTGCGAACAATGCTAACTGTACGATAATGATGTTTCTACATTATCCAAGCCAATACATCATGTTGACAGGAATATTAATGTGGTTACAACCTTTACTAGTTAGTTAATAGCATTAATAAACCTGTAATAAACTGCTGCTGTCCTCACTTTAAAACAAATTTATTGCCACAACAGAGAGAGGTCAGGAGTGTTAGCCTAGCCTAGCCTAGCCTACCCTAGAATGAAGCCACTGTTGGTTGTGGGATTTAAACGTTTTCAAAGTCCATAAGATTCTCAGACAGATCTGAACCGACTGGCAGAGGAAGTGAGGAAACAGGAAGTCTCATTCTCCTTTTATCCACTAAAAAAGTTTGAGCAACATTCAGATATTTTTTTTATAGTGCAAGCGTGAATATATCGAAATACAAAGATAAATGTAGAGAGCATGTAGAATAAACAGTTTAAATGCTCTCACTGTGAGGAGCTTTAATCCTCAGGATGTGACTCTGTGTTTTATCGTCACCAATCAGAGCGAATCTTTACTGTCCTGATCCGACTCCTCCTGTTCTGCGCTGGTTCTGGTTCGGTTCTTATTGCAGCAGCTCTTTTATGGGAATCCCCCGTTTTCAGAGCCTGGAGGTTTTTACTGGGAAACCAACAGCTGTGAAACACATCTGGCCATTAATGCAGTTTTTAATGTAAGACGTGTTTGGAACAGAAGACAAAGAGCTTGCAGAGGAAAACTGAAGGCCGTTCAGGACGGATGAGGAAAAAATAGATTCTGTCAAAGATTTTGTTTTAGTGCGAAACAGAAACCATCTGGAAACAGAAACCAATTCTATATTCTACTTCATAACATGAGACTCTTTTATAATCAGAACCACCAGAACCACGAACCACCAGAACCACCAGAACCATCTGAACCACCAGAACCATCAGAACCACCAGAACCATCAGAACCACCAGAACCATCAGAACCACCAGAACCACCAGAACCATCAGAACCACCAGAACCATGAGAACCACCAGAACCATCACGGTCCGAACTCTGAACTCCACCGACGTCATTACAGGAAAAATCTTCAAAAATAATCATTCAGGAATCATTTCAGACATTGCTGCTGACGGATAAAATGTTTTTATATGTTTTATTGCCTTTAAACGTTTATGAGTGGTTAAAGTTTCATCTACCAACTAACTACAGATGGAAAAGTTACAGTTTTCTTTGTTTAACACGTCGCCCCTTTCAACTAAATCATGAAGAAAAAAGTAAGAGTTTCAGTGATTCTCAGAGAGTCTGACGAGACGGAGACAGCGAAGGGAGACGTCCCATCAGTCAGTTCGTCCCAGAAACCACCAAGAAGTGAAATCAATTAATAAATAAAACCTGTAAAAATCCCCTGCGACAGACTGGCGACCTGTCCAGGTGACCCCGCCTCTCCCCCGGAACGCAGCTGGAGAGGCAGCAGCACCTCCCGACCCCGTTAGGGGGAAGGAGGACGGAAAATGGATGATGGATGGATGGATGGATGTAAAAATCCCTTGTGGCATCAGTCTGACAGCTTTTAGCCTGTAGCAGCTAATGCTAACATTAGCACCCACAATATCAGCTAATGCTAACATCAGCACCCATAATAGCAGCTAATGCTAATCCACAGCATGCTACTGTGGATGCTACTGCATCCACAGTAGCATCTAATGCTAACACCCACATCAACAGCAGCAGCTAACTCTCGTGTTAGCATCCGCAGTGGCTGTTAATGCTAATGTTAGCATCCGCGGTGGCTGCATGAAGAACCAGATAGAAATACTTTTGTTGTTCAGCTCAAATATCTGTTTATTCAGTAATTTAGCAGCAAAGGAGCTTTTGAATTGAAGATGTTGCTGATTTTGTTGATCTGTGTGTAATTTCAGGTTCACTAGTTTAAAAAAATGCAGAATAAATGTTAAATTTCTCATATGGAACCATGTAACAGTCGGAACTGGAAGCATTTAAAGGACGGATGTGTTTGATAGGAATATCCCTTTAAGAAACCAGAGCTGTTCTCCAAACCGACTCGTCTCCTTCTGACCGCCGCTTCATTCATCCTCCTGCAGTTAATCACAGCGCAATGACAGACATGGCCTCTGGGGGCAGCACGTCCCCCTGTGCCTAGGCTCCTCCTGCTGCAGACCAGTGGAGGTTAAAGGTCACCTTCCTCAGCTCATGAAGCATCAGCGGCGCTGACATGTTGTGCAGGATCGCGGCTCGTCCTGTAATCTGACTTCCTGCCTCCTCCGCGTGACGCTGCTCTGGCTCCCAACGCAGTTTGCCCTGTTTGCCCGATGAGCAGAAATTACTCGCAGATGTGAAACACGCTTACTCATTTCTACCAAATCATGGAAATTATATGTTCTCAAGGTAAACATGGCTCTGAGAGCGGGATGGAAAAGTCAGCGCTCTGGGTGAGTCAGCTCATAAACATCTACCAGGCGACTGCAGAGCTAACCTCCCACCTCTAAATCATCCAGCGCTCCACTCACAGCTTCACGTTTCACCGCTTGGGGTTTGCATTGAGCTCCACTTTCTGTTCCTGCCTCACTTCCTGTTTTAGTTTGAAGGTCTGGTTCTTTTATTCATCGTTTCAAAGGTGAAATTTTCAACTTGCATGTTTGAAAAGAGAGCTGGAGCGATTCCTGAAATCTGATTTAGGAAGTCACACCATCAACAAGCTCAAACTCCAATATGGCTGCCCCTCAGACAGATGTGAAACCGATTCATCCATCCACAGTGATCCGGTTGGACTATGTTACTGAGCAAACCAGGGCATGAAGTCACCCACCCTGCCAGAGGGCCCCGGGGCCCCACCAGGATCCGGCGGAAGCCTTGTTCCTCCTGACGGTCCAGTCGACCCGGTTCTACTGGAACCAGAACATCTGCTCCACCTCCACTTGCTGTGGTTCTGACCCAAACCGGCCTGTTCCCCTCCTGGCCTGTGGGGGCGCTGCACCAACAACCACTGCAGAAAATGACACTGAAACCTCTGAAGACGCTGAGAGCAACTTCCTGTTTCACCAGATGGAACAAGATGGAGGCGTCAGAGTTTAGAGCTGGAGGATTTCTCTTTAGTCTTTGGCTGAAGACCAGGAGCCATTTCTGCTGCTAGCGCTAGGCTAGCATGTTAGCGCTAGGCTGGCATGTTAGCTTTGGCTGGATTTACCCAGAATGCCCTGCGCTGTAGTCCACTTCCTGCTTTTGGAGCGGTTTTGGAGGTCAGAGGTTGAGTAGCGTTCAGTTGATGTTCAGCAGCGTTTTTACTGTGAAACTTTCTGTTTTTGTGTCGATCCAGCAGAAGATCCTGTTCTTCTCCTTCATGTTTGGACCACGATGCGCCATCGTTTCCATCTCGGCGCCATGTTGACATGAATCTACCGTCACCATATCCGAGTTGCTGTGGCGTCGCCATGGCGACCGGCTAATAGATGCAGGCTGTCCGCTACAGCCTTCAATGGCGGCCATTGTTCAGGAACGTTGGTGAGTCAGGGAGTAAGCCGAGGAGCAGGAGGCGGCTCTGTGTGGCTGCAGCTGGCGGAACCACAGGGAGATGTGATGCATCAGGAGCTGGAGAGACTTCCAGTCTCTGAACCTGAACAGGAGCCAGACGGACGGTTATGGCCAACGCTGATGACAGAACCGTATTTCAGTCACAATGCGCTTTATTGTTGTTAGATCAGAGAAGAAGTGTTCCTGTGTGAGTCGCAGTGGGCGAGGCGAAGGTGTGGTCGCTTGTTTCCATGTAGGAAGAGGAGCAGCAGCCTTCGTCGGCCGGCCATGGGAAAAACAAGCGAGGGAACGGACCGGGTTCCAAACCAGAGCGGTTCTGGAAATATGTGTTGATCACGTGACGGGCCGCAGGGCCCGGCCGTTTCCCCCGGAGAGCCTCGTTAAAAAGCAAAATCCGCAGCAGAGCTGAGTGGGAAACGGACCGACGGTCCAGAAACATCTGAGGAACCACAAGTTTACATACACCCTGTAAACACACGTTCTCTGTGTTCAATGAGAACCAAACTTCTCCGGCTTCAGATTATTTCTATCTACTGAAAGTCAAAAAAATCAGCAAGAACATTTTTTGAGTTCAGAAGTTTACATACCTTTGTTCAGAATCAGGGATGATTGTCTTAAACGGTCTGATTCGGGTCAGATGTTCTGGGTTTCATTCCTGACGTTTCACCCTGTAGTTTTCTGGAGTTCTGGTCCACTCCTCCCAACAGAACCGGTAGAACCGGGTCGGGCTTGTAGAACCTGTGGATGTGAAGCTCATCGTCCTGATTTCTTCAGATGTTGCTTCAGTATTTCCACATAATCTTCTTTGCTCTGGATTCCATCTGGGTTCTGAAGCGCACCGGTTCCTCCTGCAGTAAAACAACCCCACAGCATGATGCTGCCACCACCGCACTTCAGTCAGGATGGTCCAATATCTTCCAGAAGTATGGATGGTCATTACGTCCAAACAATTCCACTGGCTTCTTCTTCGCTGAGCGGCCTTTCAAGTCCGATTCGCTGGATGAAGATGCCATCTCTGGTTTTGGTTCCGGGTCAGTCTGGACGGTTTGGACCAGAACCGTCCTTCCTGAGCAGGACATGTCCGTCCCCCCAGTGTCTCTGATGTCCTCAGTGAGCCCAGAACCACCTCACGTCCATCAGAGTCTCAGAAACGTCCTCTGATTTGTTTAAACTGGACTCCATTCAGAACCGGATCCAGAACCGCGTGTTCTGCATCAGGAATGAACTCAGCTCATCAGATGTTTGGGCTTTTGTTTGGTTTATTGTCTCACACTGACTGATGATCTCACCAGTCTATTAATCAGAGACAAGCGTTTTAAAGATGGCCGCTGTCCAGATTGGCGATCCTGATCTAAAATCAATGAGCGAAAAATCAGGAGAGAACAGGCGACGTCTAACTTCCTGCATCATCAAAATCATTTATCACAGAGTTTTGTTCTTGACTTGGGGTTAAATCTGCAGGCTCTGACAATAAGCTGATGACATCACGCGGTTCGGGTTGGGCCGAACAGAACCGCAGGAGGAACAAACAACCTCTGCCCGAGCTTTGATGTTTTCATTTAACGCCTGCCAGCATTTCTGAGGTTTTCTGCAGATTTTGGTTCTTCTCTTCCTGTCTGAGCGTGTTGATGTTGGAGCGTCACGTTGGGCCCGACGGGCTGCAACCGGGTCCAGGTACGGAGTGGCCCATCAGAACCGGACTGCGCCGTGTTGATCAGCGGAGGAGATGAAAGGAAACAGGATCGCTGCGGCGATCCGCATCTGGCAAACAGATTTTACACGCCAACGTTTCTCCGTCCTGCTGCTGCCATCATCTGCTCCTCATTTCTGTTTCCAACAAGTAAAACTGGAACGTTTTCACAGAAAGAGGAAAACTAAGTACACTCCATGATGACCTCTAACCTCTGCCCTGCAGCCATCTTGTTTCTAGACAGTCACACTGGTTCAGGGTCATGACCTTTGCCCTGTAGAGACTGAGATGGAGCTCTGAGCTGTTCAGACATGTTTCCATCTTGGGAATAATCTTTACTTTTATCTTTTAATTTGTATTTTTCAATTATATATATTTTATTTATTTATAACATTTTTTTCTTTTTAAATTTATTGTAATTTAAACAAAAAACATTTTAGAATGTTTTTTGAAGATTCATATTAACTGGTTTTATTTTTTAAATATTTCTTTATCTTAAGGATAAGAACTTTGAGCAGTCTTGAGGTGACCTTTGACCCTTCCCAGCAGTCTGTCTGTCCTGGCGTCGTGCTAACACCCTGCAGCCTCCGTGTTGCTCTCTACCAGGTTCCTGCTGATGGACGTGTGGGACCATCCGGGTGGATCCGGGCCCGTTTGGGTTCTGCTGGTTCTGATGGGACCTCCCACTGTGACATCAGAGCCGTCTGCTCCTCGGCCTCCTACACGTGTTATGATCACATTTTCAGTGTTTATCTGTAAAGATCCTTAGAAGTGTTCGCTGGCTTTGATCAGGACGAGGGAGGAACAAATGAATCGGCGTTCGGACCACAAACTGCCTCCAAGCCGCCGACGAAGGAGGAACAGAAACACTTCATCCCTGGAGAGGAAACAGGCTGTAAAAATAGTTTCTGCTCATTTCAGAACCTTACAAAGCATCAGCTGTTGCTCTGGAAACCAGGTGACCCAGAGGGGGAACACCTGAGCAGAGGCTTCAGCCAATCATTAATCAGATAATCAGAACGAATGAGGACGTAGCCTCATGTCAGCCTGGTGACCCCAGACTGTTCCTGGATCGTTGATGGACATTTGGTTCTGACTCTGGTTCTGGGAAGCCCAATCCTCTGGAGGAGAACCGACCACACCGGACCAGAACCAGGACGTTTCTGTGGAGGTGGAGATCCCAGCCCAGAGTTCTCATGACAGACATCATCTTTGCTCTAGTAAGAGAACCAGAACCGGTCCAGGAGGCGGTTTGGACCCAAACCATGCTGCAGAAGAACTTCATCAGAACCTGATTCACCTGACATGAAGTCAGCTGATCCTCTGAGGAAACCAGTGAAGATGATTCACCTTCAAACTAACAGCATTCGTCAGTTTAACATCTGGGCCACATCTGGACCCGAGGCGCCGAGCTGCAGGACGCATCGCTCCAACGCCGCTCTTCCACCTTCAGGGCCAATCAGGACTCAGAATTTAAAGATGCTTCTTATTGTTGCTGTTGTTTCTGAAAGAGGAAATCTGAGCCAAAGGGAACCCAGATGAGCTCAGGCTGATGACGCCTCTGCTCTGTGGGAAACTGTTTATATTTTGCTTTTTTACACGCTTAGGTCATCCAACAAGTTTTATTACGCGATAAAAAGTTCAAGAAAGCCGTTATTAGCAGATTTAGTTTGCCTGACGGCCGCGGTAACAAGGCCATGAAGGTGGTTCAATGTTTCAGGATGATATGTGACCCCGTGACCTCTGGAACACTTACTCAGCCCGACTCTGAACCCAATCAGAAAGTCGGTCCGTTTTGGTTTTGGACCGATCCGAAACTTCCAGGTGAAACTGGTTTCAAGAACATGGAGCAGAAAACTGAAGTTCCAAATTCAAATTTTACCAAAAGTAAAAATATGATGAATCGTCTGCTGTGTGTGAGCCGACGACCGAGGAGGAGGAGGAAGACAGTCTGTGTCTGTCTGCTCGTCCTGCTTCGTGTCGCCACTCGGGTTCCTGACAAACAAAAACTATTCAGGAAATTCATAAATTGACAAATTAAACTGAAAACTGAAGCTATTTATGACCTTTTGAGGACATTTAAAGTGTGATATATATTATTATTCCAGGTCAAACCGGACAAATAAACATTTTGCTACAATCGGCTTCTGCCTTGGGAGCAGCCTTCCATCCGAGCCGAGTTTAGAAAGTTATAAATATTACAAAATGTTTTATTCAGAACATAAACAGAAAATCTCAGGCAGCGCTTCCTGAGCTTCAGATTCACTTCGTATTCACTTCGTATTCAGCTTCCAGATGGTCTCACCGCCGCAGGAAATGAAGAGGCAGCCTTCATCCTCCTCTTCCTCAGTGGATCTGAGGCTGGTTCACAGGACTTTGACTAGGCAAGAAGTTGAAGCTCAGGAAGCTCAGAGCTGACGATTCGTCTCGATCCAGAATCAGTGAATCTGAAGCTGGAAACTTCGGCTTTATGATGAATCTTCGTTCTTCTTTCTGTTTGCATTATTAAAGATGGAAACATAAATCTGCTGAACTCATCCTGAGGAAACCAAAGTTCACTCAGGGATTTTAGGGAAAATAAAAATATTTAGCGACGGATGGTCATGAAGGGTTAAATGATTTCTGAGACAAAATTTGATGGAAAACAAAACAGATTCCTGAGAACGGCAGCGACTCCGTTCCAACCAACATTTAACTTACTGATCTCATCCCGTTTATCTCAGTGCATAAAATAAATAATCAGCAGAAAATGTGACGTTAAAATCTCAGTTTTCACTTAAAAGAAGCATTTAATGTTTCGTTTTCTGGCCTGGTTCTATATATTAGTATCACTTTAAGACAAAAAACTGAAAATTGTTTGCTTGCTCCTTCTAAAGATTAGATTTTTTTTCTTTGAAGTTTAAACCTTATTTCTTCTTCACAAGAAGGAAAAAGATTACCGTAAGTTTCAGTATATAAGCCACTAAGTTTTCCCCACGCTTTGAACCGTGCGGATGTAGCCCGGTGTGGCCACCAGGGGGCTCTTCAGCAGGAAGTGAATTATTGGAACTAAAATTGGAAATCAAGGAAGAAAGTCCTGATTTTCATTTAGAACAAGCCCAAGATGGCAGCCGACACGACGGAGAAATGTTTTTAAACTCATAGCTTCTCATCATGGAAGAAGTTCATATGATGCAGCTTTCAAGTTGAAGGCTGTCGATCTGGCAGGACAGAGCGACATCCGCTGCACGTAAACCCGCCGTGAATCCACCATTTATTAGGAAAACAGAGACACGAGCAACTTCTAGCAAGGTGCTTATAGTCTGGAAAATACGGTGCTAGGATCTACTGGCACTTCTAAGATAGATTTTACTGTGAAGTTTCTGTTTTAATCTGAAACAGTCATTTAATGTATTTACCTGGAACATCTTTTACAAGAGCAAAACAACTTTTGTTCCCCGTAAGTTTCTGATCGTCATTAGAGAAAAGGAGCAGAAAAAAAGATTGGAGGGAGTTTTAGTACATCGACCTCAATGAGTTTTACTGAGCTCTGGCGAAACGCATCCGAGACGCGTCGCCCCAGTTTGGTTGCGTCTCATGGAAAGTCGACCCGGGTTCACCAGAACTTTGATGGAAGGAGGGAATCTGGCCCACAACTGATCGCCATGCGTCGACGGTTTGATGCGTTGCTTAGCAACAGAAAGGGGGAGGTCACCTTAAACATCTCAGGTGAAGCTAAACTGCATCTCATCAACATTTAGCTGAAGATTAAAACTGCAGAAGTTGATGACTGATTTCATATGAAAATGCTAAAATATTTAGAAGATTAGAGAATCAGAAACTGAACCTGTAGCTCGAGATTATTATAACTGAGCCTCAAATACAAACTTTCTCCATCAATCAGATGGGAGTCAGATATGGGCTCCTGGCCCATATCTGACCTTTAACCTCTCCATTTTGAAGCTGCTGCTGATTGGTTTTTAGTTTTTATTTAGTTCTTAAAAATGCTGCAGATAATGTTATTTTGTTATAAATATGGTTCCATGTTAGAAATGTTAAATTAAAACCTGAACTTTCTCTGAAGCGGTTCTGAAGTCCTGTCTGGCGCCGGAGCAGCAGAACCGACCCGTAATCTGGAAATAAAATCCACTGGAAGGATTTCGGCGCTGGTCAGGACTGGCGCTGTCCTGATGGGGAACATGGCCGCCGTCATGTGACCAGAGGAAGGAGAACAGTTTGATCCTCTGCAGACCTCTGGACTTCTGACCCAACGTCTCTCCAGAAACGCCATAATTGGTCCCTGCTGGACACTCACATGCCTCCCGGTGTCTTCGCACGCCGACTTCAATCCAAAACAGACAATTATTCTCAGCTGAATTTTAAACTCTAAATGTGAAGCTTTTTACATGACAGGCAGTGAGGTCCAGAGGCCCGGTTTGAGTCCACTAATCGCTTAATCATTTTCATGTGGCTTCATGTTCTTTCAGGGGTCCAGGAAACAGGACGTCCTGTTACCATGGCAACTGATTCTGGTGGTTAGCCTGGCGTCTTCATGCTGACGAGGCCTCAGCTACACAGGAGATTTCTGGGAAACCAAATGGACTTTTATGTGTTTTGGCCTTTAATCCACATAAACTCTGCTTAGTGTCACTAAAAATAAAAATGAATAAAAACTCCGACCAAAGAGATTTGAAAATTCTCCTTATTTTAAAAGAGGAAAATGGAGACCAAAGGTTAAGAGGTCAGAGCATGACCGTCTGCGCCACATACGACCAGCTGGCCGTGCAGTGGAGGAAAGATGGCCGCTGTCACAGAGCGGCTGATTTCTACATTGGCTCGGCTTTGCAAACCCAACTCCGATACTTTGAGACCCAAAACAGAGGAAGATGACTGTATGAATTATATGGTTATAAATTAGCGGGTTTTAATAGTTTCTACATGCAACAGAATAATGAAAGAGGAGAGAGGAACGACAACCGGAGCGCTGCCTCCAACATCCCATTACGTCTCATTTATTTAACCAACTAACATTTTACAATGTGCAAAGACAATGCTTTATGTTTCTTTATTCCATAAATCTTGTTTACTTTTCTCAGAAGTCATAATCAACATGTTACCATCCTTTCCTTAGATGAAGAAAATGCAGGTAAATTATGTTAACCAGGATTAATAACAGTTTTTAAAGCTTTACTGCTCCGACTGACTTTGACCTAATGATCAAATTACAAGACAAATATAGAATTTAAAATAATTCCCACGGTTACTGAACACAGAATAGTTTCTCTACCTCCCCTTACTCTCAGATACTTTATGAGTCACTAAATAATGTAAACTAGGGTGACCAGACGTCCCCGTTTCAGGGGACCTGTCCCCGGCTGAAGCCGTCCCCGGAAAAGTCCCCGATTTTACTATTTTATCAACGAGAAAAAAAAAGTTTCCTATTGATCGTTATTACGGTAGCTGGAAACCCCATCGCCCCTTTTCCACCGGCAGGGAGTAGAAAGCGCGAGTGAGCGTGTTGCGCGCAGCAACAGTAGTTACGGTAGCTGCTCGCGCTACTGGTAACGTTACAGAGAAGAAGAAGAGCATCACGGCCAACCGCCAATAAAAATGAAGAGGAGCAGCGCGCGCTGCCAGGAAAGACAAGCTGGAAGAAGCAGCTCCAGTTTTGAGCAGCTGACCTGATAACGTATGTATAAAACAACGCGTTTTGTTTGAACTGCAGGTTGTCTGAACTTGCTGTCATAAAGATTTGGTTCACAGTAAAATAAAACTAAACTTTTATTAACAAACACAAGATGAGAGCAAAATGAACAGCTACAGAATTAGCCAGAGTGAGAGAAATAGCAACAGGATGGTTGAAATAAAGATGTTTTGGAATTAATTGGTGATCATCGGGTTGTATTTTCCAAGCTAAATATGAGTTGTAATGGTCTCGCTATGGTGTCCTGAACCAAGCTAACCATCAGCCAAACTCCTTTCACACGAGTCAGGATTAAACGGCTTTTCCTTTATTTACGTAGAATGGAGTGAAACTGCCAAAACAGGAACAACATAAATTCAATAAACAGCTTACTTTGTTTCTCACATATTAACATAATCGCTCATATAAAGTATACCTACAGGCATTACGCCGAAGAACTCGATCTGAACACGACATTCACAATGTATCCATCCGCACATCCGCTCTGCCGTTAGCAAGCAAACTGACTAAGTAACGTAAACGTAAAACATTTCCCTGAAAGACCGGCAGGTGGCAGCAATGTGCCAGGCAAAATAAACACTCACAGGTTACAGGACACGAGTTTATACATGTAAAGTTTATCACAAAAAATGGAATCACTCAGTGAGAAGAAAACTGAATGAAGAGCCTGAACTGAAACTGATGAGATGGAGAGATCATCTCTTCTGTTTGTCCAAACATCTTTATTTCTTTTTTTCCTAAATATGGAATTTTTGAGATTTCATCAGCTGATGAAAAAGGTTAATATTTATACTAAGATTTTACTAGAAAGAATCAGCTCCTCATCACAAAATAACCAAATTCTAAAAGAAAACTAATCTAATTTTATTTCTCAAATTGTACATTTTCAGTACGTAATATACGTTCTAATGTTTTTTGGGGAAATTTAGATGATTTTATGTCTCTGTTTTAGATCACTGGCAGACTGATAAAAGATGAAACAGGAGGAAAATATTCTGATAAACTGAATGAATGAGGAAAATGGGAAAACTGACAAAGCTGAAGAGAAATATGAAATATAAACATATTATTTAATATCTTATATCTTGCATTTTAAGTGTTTCTCTTTACTATCTTTGTGATGTTTTTCAGTTTTTCACATCATCTTTTCTGCTCTTATTTCATCCAGACGTCTCTTCCTGATCAAGCGGCTGAAGCTCTTCAGACCAGGAGGGTTTTCACATCCAGAGATGAAGTCATGCTAGTGGAGCAGAGTTCACTCATCTCCAACACACACAGTGTCCTCACACATCAGCTACATAACTTCACACACACACTCATGTATTTATGGACACTAATGTGTCCATTCATGCACAACATTCACTTGTGGACAAAGTTGTTGGTATTGTCTGTTAAAAACCCACAGTGTCACTGAAACAACCTGGAACTGGCAAAAGTGATAAATGAAGATTTACTGAAAATTAATCAATAAAAAAAAATCAAACATGGTTTTTAATTGAGGTTCAACAGAATAACAAAATGACAAACCAAGATGACTACAGTTGTACAGATTATTCTGAAACTTTAGCTCCACAGGACTGGAGCCATTCAGCCTGGCTGTGACGGCTAAAACAGAACAACCAGGTTCAGAAAGTAAAGGTGAGCTACAAGGTCAAGGTGGACTTCATGTGAGATGACCAAGCAGGAAAGCAAATCATTAAAAAGTGAGGCTGGAATTTACCACAGAGACCTTCAGACAGATGAGACAAAATGTCCATCAGCTCTATGATCGCAGACACAAACATGCTAATAAGTTTTAACTAGCATCATTTTAATTGAGCCACAATCTAAATCAGTTTGCCAGTAAACATTTTTACCACCTTTGTCAGTTTTAGTTACTTCAGTTACCACTGTGGGCTTTTAGTTCATTAACAGAAGGTACAACTATTCATGTTTGCTCGCTTACAAAGTATGAACACAATTTGCCCCCATATTTCCAGTTTTAGCTTCTATTACTTTTATTATTATTAATAGAAATATTACCACTGTGTGGAGAGACATGTTTCTGCTTTTATATTCTATTTTTAATGTTTACATATTAATAAATATGTAAACTGTACCTGTCCCAGTTTCTTCATTTTATTTAGATAAATTAGCTTTTTCTTTATCGCTGAGCGAGAAATGTCCCCAGATTTAGTCTTGGAAATCTGGTCACCTTAATGTGAACTGACTATTACTGAAACTAAAGAAAACTTTTAGAACTGGAGTGAAACCTGAACTGGTAACAATGAGGCAGGTTAGCAACATGTTAGCAACAAGTTAGCAACATGTTAGCAACAAGTTAGCAACATGTTAGCAACAAGTTAGCAACAGGTTAGCAGGGAGGTGAACAGAAACTACAGCGCCACCTACTGAAGAGCAACAGGAAAACATCTTCCTGTGTTTTTATGGTGAACTGACCCGAGGAATCATGAAACAGGAGAGCAATAACGACCGAGCGCTGCCGTTACCATCCATGTTGTGTCCGACTCAAACAGGAAGTGCGCCCAAAACCGACCCGGAAGCAACGGTCCCCAGACAAGGTTCCGCCTGGCCCTTCTGTTCCCCCATTACCCCCATAAATACAGGAACATTAATGCGCCTCAATGCAAACTACATATACATTGTTCATTTTTCTTAGGAAATAGAATAAAAAGTATATAATAATATTCTAAAATCACAAAATAACCAAAATAATGCAGTGACATTTTAAGTGCACCACATAAAAAACAAGGCTGATTCAAAATGCTCACTCAATTTATGCTAATCATTAGCATTAGCATGATAATACAAATGTCCAGATAAGAAGCTCAGATTGTTAGCCTAGAGATAATAGTCATTAGCATTAGGCTAACAGCCAACATGACCTAGCATGTTGGATTCACCTAGATGTGATATTTTTGCTCAAGCTGTGTGTATGTAGGGGTGTACTTATTTTTTGTGGTGCTGTAGGGTTATTCTTCATAAACTTTAACTCCTTACAGCTGCTCTAACCAACTCACCAAAACACAATTTTCCACTTAATGTTTTAAAACCAGAAATAATTAATTGAACTGCTTTGATGTTTCAGCTTTAATTGGTTTATTTTTCTGCGAGCCTTTAATTTTTTGAAGGCGACGTTTCACTCAGGAAGATCAATGGTGGCGCGCTGCCTGCTTGGACTGATCTGACAGTTAATTGAGAAGTGTAATAAAAGCTCTTAGTTTAGCTTCTAATACGGATTTTATTACTATTAACGCTTTACTCATCAAATTTGGTGCAAATGAGGCCAGTCATTCATCTCTCATTAATTTATGTTTTGGTGGAAATAAGCGGTGGAGCCACACAGATTTTCCTCGGCAGCTGCTGAGCGGTTTGTTCCAGGCTGATGAATCGAGTCGTTATGTGGAAGCTTTTATTTGGGAGCAGAATAAACACGGACTCTGTGGGATGTTTCTCTCCACGTCCGGCCCAAACCGTGATCCCCACCTGAGGCTCAGGAAACGGTTTACCTGGTTGGACGACAAGAAAACAATCATATCATCGATTTGAACTCCCATCGATGAAACATTAACATCAGACATGAAATATTGGTTCTGTTTGAACTGAATCTTTATAACACGTCAACATTTTCCTTCTGCTGCCAATATGAGGCTGAAACTGTAAATCAGACCTGATGGTGGAAAAGTTGGAGCTGCAGAGAGAGCAGGCGGTGGCAGCATCATGCTGGGGTGGAGGTCGTCCCCCGTCTCTCTGGTAGCATGTAGTGTTTCTGTAAACCTGCTGATGTCAGAGTCAAAGCGCCTGCTCAGTGGAGTTCCTCACGGCTCAGTATCAGGACTCATTGCATTTATTTTGAAAATTTCCCTGGAGGACAAATAATAAAACATTTTTCAGAGAAACAGACGATTCTCCTTCCTCTCATCTGGTCTGGACTGTAGAAACGTCTTCATGTGTTGGAATATGAACCGTCAGCAGATTGTTTAACCACAGAACAGAGAGATCTAGAACCTGATCTAGAACCTGATCTAGAACCTGATCTAGAACCTGATCTAGAACCTGATCTAGAACCTGATCTAGAACCTGATCTAGAACCTGATCTAGAACCTGATCTAGAACCTGATCTAGAACCTGATCTAGAACCTGATCTAGAACCTGATTAGCTCCTCTCTGAGATCTCAGGAAAATCCTTCAGACTTTGTGCTGCTTTTCTCTTTTTCTTTGTTTTAATATTTGTGGTTTCTGACTTTTTCACGCTGCAACATAAATGAAGTTCACTGAGCTTCACTACAGAAGCTGGTGACGCTGCAGCAGGAAAACCTGCAGAGTTCCATCGTTACCTTCATCCAGCAGAAGGTTTTCTGGATCCAACATCGTTTTGATTCACTCTGTACTGATGAAGAGAAACTGCATTTGTTTCCATCATATTGTACTTTACTGTATACCGCACATTTGTGGTGCGATTTTAAAAAAGCCAGTCTTCAAAGATTGAAGGTGGCTTTTAATGATGTTTTAAGACTTTTGTTAAATAAGCCCAGATGGACCAGTGCCAGTGAACGGTTTATATCGGCTCGTGTCAGCACTTTTATAGCTGTTTTAAAAGTTTATGTATAAATTTATTTGTCGTGTAAACGACTCTAAAAATAAAATGTTTCTATTGTTGACGAATATTAAATATAGTGCCGTAAAATACTCATCTGTACTCTGGAGACATTGGTATGCTTGCCTCCTTACGGGTTAGTTACCATTTTCTAACGCACTTTTTATTCTTTTATCATTTTTGTTTTCTTTTTCATGTAAATTTGGACTTTGAGTCTGTGTAATAAAAAAATCTATCTACTCTCAGATGAGCAACAGGAAGGTTCAGCATCAACTTGTCACAAAACCAGAAACATTACTAATACTATTACTACTATTACTACTAGTACTATTACTACTAGTACTATTACTACTACTAGTCCTATTGCTACTAGTAAATGGTGAATGGACTGAACTTATCGAGCTTTTCCAGTCATTTTGATCACTCAAAGTGCTTTACACTAGAGTCACATTCACACATTCACACACCGATACGCAGACCGGTAGGCAATTTGGGGTTAAGTGCCTTGCCCAGAGGCACATCGACATGTGGCCGGAGGGAGCTGGAATCGAACCTACAACCTTCCGATTGCAAGACGACAACTCTGCCACACAAAAAAAAGGCATTTACATGTTTTATAATAACGTGTTATTACTAGTGGCTCTGCTGCTGCATGTTTATCAGTAACATTTCAACTCCTGCAGTTTAAACTATAAAACATTTAAGAGTCTCTGAGTTTCCTCATGGTTCTGTCTTCAGGGTTCTGGCGGGTCGGTCCAGCTGCTGATCATCATTCATGTTTTCCCCTCATAGCTGGTTGCCTAGCAACACCATAACAGGGCAGGAAACGGCGGGGTGAGTAATGGGCCTCAGACTGCAGAACACGGATGAACCGGGTCTCTGTTCTGAACGCAGTCAATCAGCTGTCTGTGACCCAATGGGCCGACCCGAACCGACCCGAACCGAGCCGATGGGCCGACCCGAACCGAGCCGATGGGCCGACCCGAACCGACCCGATGGGCCGACCCGATGGACCGACCCGAACCGACCCGATGGGCCGACCCGAACCGACCCGATGGGCCGACCCGATGGGACGATCCGAACCGAGCCGATGAGCCGACCCGTTTTAAGGTTTCAGGCTCCATTGGAGGTGAAATCGCGACCTGCTGACCTCTGTGAACCACAGAGAAACGCCTGGTCCGTTTGGGCCGGCGAGCCGTCCTCTGGATCAGAACCGGGTCAGAACCGGCTGCAGTCCAGTGAATGCGTCACACAGATGGTTGTGTTTACTTTTGCACATGAAACAGCAAAACCTCCACAGCTCAGCTAAAAGCCCAAACTGGATTTATCAGCGGCTGGTTTCACTAAAACCTCCAGATGATTTAGTGTCAGCAGGTCGTCCTGATTCTGGATCCTCTGAACAGAACCAGCTGGTTTCATTTGCTCTGAAGCCACTTTAAGACCAGAGGAGACGATGCAGGTTGGACAATGATCAGAGGTGGCTACCGCTAACGGCAAAGCTAACTGCGCTAACGCTAAAAGGCAAACCTTAGTGCTTTGTAATTCATCTAGAGAAGCTAAGTGCTACATGTTTAAACATGAACAGAAAATTAGCTCTGCTGTTAGCGGATTAGCGCAGGTTCACTGTTTGCCTCCATCTTGATTCCGTGGAATCTTTAAAGAGACGGTTCATTCACTGGCTGCTTTATTCTGTTTTATCTGGTGATTTTAATGTTTGTTTTGAGATTTATAAAACATACTTCACTTCTTCTTTTAGAAAACTGGAACACAAAGCCACGTTTCCTGGGAAATCTGCATGTTTTCCAAAAGCTGCTGAAACCTCTGACCTCTGACCTCTTTGTCTGCAATCAGATGTAAACAGTTATTAATCATTTTGGTCAGAAATTGGCTCCAGCGCCACTGTGACACAACGCTTTGCCAAAGTAGCTCTACTATTTAAATATTTCATAATTAATATTTTATGTGACAAACTGACACAAAAACCTGCAGAACAGAGAAGTGGAAAGAAAACCAACTTATCTCTGCTTTGGATTCGAACCCACAGCCTTTTCTCTGCAAGGCAGGAGGCTAACTGCACCGCTGTGCAGCTGTGGGAAGGAAATGTTTCATGAGTCCCAAATTATCTTTTACACTAACTAATCTAAAAGCTGCATTTGTATTCAACCCCTTTACTCTGATACCCCAAAACAAAATCTACCAAGACCTGAGCATCGACCTGGGCTGACAGGAGTTTGAATCCTCTGTTAGCTCATTCTTAGCTTAGCGCATTAGCACTTTTGCAAACATTTAGCACACTGTGTTTCTCCTAAATTAAAATTTTCAGACAAATTCTTGAATTTAATATACTTTTCTGGCTGTTAAAGTTTGAGTTGAATAACGTTCAATGTCTGTGTTGAAGTTTTGTTTTTTGTTGCAACCAAAGTTTTTCATTGAATTGAAGTTAGTGCATTAGCATTAGCAAGTCTAGAGCTTCTGACTGCAGCGATAGCGTTAGCGGCGCTAGCTGTTTAGCTAGCGTTGCTCACTACTGTCACCTGGGATGTTTTAATCTCTTTATGACTTTTTCAAATCAACGCTGATCAAATCCTGATTCAAAGGAAACCAAACTCTATAAAGTGATTTGTGAAACGTCCTCAGGCTGCAGCAGCTTTTTGACCGATTGGTTCTCTGTAACTTTTCCATCAGAACTTTCAGCTTCTGATGGTCACAGAGGCTGAAAGTTAAAGTTTCTGTTTTCAGCATCATGAAGAAACATCAGGTTTTCAGGTTTTTGCTCTGCTTCACCAAACTTTAATCACTGGGCATCGTGTTAAAATCAGAATCCTGGAGGTTGAGATGGTGGGATGCATGAAGATGCATGAAGAGTAGAATGTGGCTCCCTGACCTCACCCTGCACTGCTCAGATCTTCACCAAACAGGGAGATGTGTCTGGTTTCATTTACCCCGCTCTCCCTCCTCTTCACATTTTTCCTGTTTCTGCAGAGAAAGTGGGAGGAGAGGAGCAGGATGGCAAACCTCCAGGCCGTTGAAGTTTGTCCCGTCCCAGCCGCGGACTCTGCCCCACTCCTCCTCTGGCTGCAGAGCGGGACGCCGCCGCCTCCACTCAGCTCCGTCTGTCTGCATCTTCATCAGCGCTCAGCTCCGTCCCAGCAGGATTTCACCAGGAGGATAATGACCACAGGTCAAGCCTGCTGCCGTTTGTCATAGCTCTGGTCTCTGTTCTTCACGAAGCGGCCTGGTCCGGTCCGGTCCGGTCCGGTGGAGCGGCTGTGCTTCGGCTCGGGGTGAGTCCTGCTGGGAGCTTCAGCTCCTGTGAACTCAGGATGGTTGTGATAATTACAGCTCTGAGACGTTTCTGGTTTATAGCCCATAAAAGCCGCGGCAGCGAGCGTTTAGCGCTGAAAGCTGTACTTTGGGTTGAGGTCAGGCCAAGAGGTGAAGAGGAGGAAGAGGAGGAAGTTCTGCTGCAGACGGTAAAACCAGCAGATGCTTGAACCTCGATGGTTCTGCTGCGGCGCTGATCTGCAACGAGCAGCAAGAAAAACTGAGGCTCAGGAACAAGTTTCCACAGCAGCAGCGGCTGCAGCAGTAGCCGCTGCTGCTGCAGCAGCCACACCCTGAGTCAGCGCAGGAAGACGCTCCCAGACCACTGGGATGGTTTTACTGGTTCTACTGGTTTTACTGGGCCAGGTTTGAGTCATGGGTTGAAAGCAGCTGGTGGTCACAGAAGCTGAGAGTTAAAGTTTCTGTTTTCAGCATCATGAAGAAACGTCAGATATTCAGGTTTTGTGCTCATGGCGACGCTGGTTTCCATGGTTTCCATGTTTCCATGGTTTCCATGTTTCCATGGTGTCCATGTTTCCATGGTGTCCATGTTTTGATGCAGCTGCAGTTTAAAAACAAAGCAGTAAAAATAGTTTCGGCTCTGCTGATAATTTATGATCCTGGCTCTGATTGGCTGCTGGCTCTGATTGGCTGCTGGCTCTGATTGGCTGCTGGCCCTGCAGCACATCTGGCAGGTGTCGGATGGACAGACGCGCTCCAGATGTCAGCCTCCTCCTCATCCTCCTGACCTTCATCCTGCAGCATCTGCAGCACACATGTGGCCCTGCAGCCGTTGGGCTTGTGGTTCATTGGATCAGAACCGAGCCGCTCCGTCTCTCTGACTCAGTTCAGAAGCTTTTGTGGGACTTTTAAATTCCTGAAAACTGGAACAAAGTTTCTTTCTCTCAGCATTTCTCTTTCCCGACGGGTTTCTTCATCCAATCACAGAACCTTTTATTCATGAGTGACTCACAGGTCAAAGGTCAGGCGTTTACTAGAGAAAAGCTGAAACTGGTTCTGTACCAGAGAGAAGGAGAGCTGGATCCGTTTTAAGGAATAAAGATGGTTTGGCTGCTGACAGGGAAAATCTGGAGTTCTGGTTCTGTTCAGGTTCTGGTTCTGGTTCTGTTCAGTAGCTCAAAATGTTTATGCCATAAAAACGTTGCTCTTTTCTGAAAGTGTGTTCCATATTTTGGATGGTCTGATTCTGGTTCTGGAAGCAGAGAGGAACCAGAACCAGAACCAGAACCAGAACCAGCTGTTTGATCCAGTTCTGATGAGTCTCTGTGTTTGCAGCGGCTGCAGGAGCCGAACCGTCCGGCCTTAGAAGGCCTGCAGCCGGTGGGGCTGATGGATGCATGTGTGGGTGTGTGTTTGTGTGTGTGTGTGTGTGTGTGTGTGTGGTGTGTGTGTGTGTGTGTGTGTGTGTGTGGGGGTGTGTGTGTGTGTGTGTGTGTGTGTGTGTGTGTGTGTGTGTGTGTGTGTGTGTGTGTGTGTGTGTGTGTGTGTGTGTGTGTGTGTGTGTGTTGGTTTACTCAGACACACAGCAGACTTCCAGCTCTTGTTTCGATCGTTACGTTTCAGCAGCTGTTCATGAATAAAACTGTTTGAAGTTGAAAGTTTTAATCTGACCAGATTAGAACCAACAACCGAAACAAGCAGCAGAACTCCTGCTAACCTGCTAAAAGAGGAGCTAATTTTTAGCTTAGCGCCTTAGCGTGTTTGCTAACCTTGAAGACGTTTAGCGTGTTTAGCTTACCCTAAACTCCATTTCCTCAATAAATTCTAAAGTTTGCAAAGTTTCCATTTAAAGTTCAACATCTGTGTTGACGTTTTGGTTATAGATGGTTTAGAGAATCCAAAACATAAACATTGAACTTCTTATTTTGAAGGAGAGAAGACTGTTAATGCAGCGGTTCTGTTCGACCCATTAGCTTTATGAAAAAGAAGAAACAAGACAGGCAGTAAAGATATAAAATAAATAATCACAGTCTTTGTTGTCTTTCAAGGGCAGAAATAATTTGAACTGAAGTTAGCGCTTTCGAACTAGCTCCCGCTAAGTGGCGCTACCGTACTTAGCATCCTGATGAGGAATCACAGGCTGCTGTTTCCCTGAGTGTCCACTAGAGGTCAGGACTTGTTTCCGAGCAGCAAATGGAAACTCTTCTCTGCTGAGAAACCAATAAATATCCAAATCTCCGTTTCTCAGCAGACTGATGCCGACTCATCGTCCCGCAGCATCACTTTTACTTTGTGCTGTTACTATGAAACATCTTTACTCCCAAACCGCAGCCAACATTTCGATTTTACTGCCTCATAAAAACTCCTCCTAATGGCTAAAATCACATCTGCTGATTGCAAGCAGAACTTTGGTTTGTTAAAGGAATATTTATTTTAAAAAGCGTTAGAAATGCCAGGCCTTGGCTCTCGGTGTGAAGGTTTAATTTCGTCTGAAAAAGAAGTAGAAAGAGCCTCTTTTATTTCCTGGGACATGACTTCACATCCCGCTGTAGGAAAAAGTGAGTCTCCTGCAAGCAGCAGCAGCCTGCAGTGAAGCTGAGCAGTTCTCTTAAAAAAACAGAATAATGTGAGAGGAAAGTCCAGCGTTTCCCCTGGAGACCCAATTACTAAACTTCTCCATCTGGCAGCTCGAGCAGCTGCTTCCAATCATCGCCCTCTGACTACCGAACCCGCTCTGCCTCACACCCACAGACTCCCGGCTCAATGCATAAATGCCTGATTATAAGCAGATAAAACATCAAGATTCTCATCTAAATTTCTCCAAACATGGAGGCGCGTTCCCCAGACTGACAGCTTTCTCTGGGAATGCAGATACTTTGCAACAGGGAGCGATCCTAACCTTACAGTTTCTGACCCCATCGGTTCGTCTGACGACGCAACGCCGTGTTCCCATCAACGCTTCTTTACTCATAATTAGATATCGCAAAAGAAAAGCTTCATGGAAATGGAGAAATTGGAAATAATTGTCTAAATTACACAACAACGGCTTCATGTTGCTTGAGGTTGTTTTTGGCTTTTCTGAGAAACATTTCATTGGAAACTTTGCAGAATAAAATCTGATGTAGTGAATGTTTACGTCACATGACCGAGCAGCTGCTTCCTATTGGCTGTTTGTGTCCAAACATCCTGCAGCATCGGCAGACAGAACCATCAACGCCGTCCAACACCAACCCCTCTGCTGGTCACCCAGCCTCCACTTCCTGTTTATCATCGTAACGATGCGCTCTGGATTCACTCTGGATTCACTCTGGATTCGCTCTGGATTCGCTCTGGATTCACTCCAGACTGAATTCACATTATTTTATTTTTACGATGTTTAAAAGAGAGAAACATGGAAACAGGATGTGGCTCTTCCTGTTCAGAGCCTACAGGTCATTTTCCAGAAGCTCTTGAATGTAACCTGTAACCTGTGACCTGTAACCTGTAACCTGTGACCTGTAACCTGTGACCTGTGACCTGTGACCTGTAACCTGTGACCTGTAACCTGTGACCTGTAACCTGTAACCTGTGACCTGTGACCTGTAACCTGTGACCTGTAACCTGTAACCTGTGACCTGTAACCTGTGACCTGTAACCTGTAACCTCTGACCTTTCTAAACGTATGTGGCTACATTTCCCAGCGTAGGTATCGATTAGTTCCCATTACTCTCAGAGCCTTTCCAGGAAGCTGCATGCTACTTTCTAGAGCTTTCTGTAACTTTCGGGATATTTTCTCGTCAAACTAACACAATACTTTCAGATTGTGGAGACTTGTTTCGTGTGACTTTCCTTACAAGACGTTGTGGGAAATATTAAACTTACATTCCTAAAACTGCAGGATTCTGTTTTATGTGGCGACTTGCTACTTTCCAAAGTCTTTCTCAAACATTCAGCAGGTTTTATCAAACATGTGGGCTAATTTACTTCTGGTCACCTACAATCTTTTTATAGCATATTTTCCAGAACCTGCAGCGTCGTTTTAGCGCTAGCTCTGCTATAACTTGCTACTTACTGGAAGTAGCGTGTTGCCTTCAGGAACAAAACGAGAACTTAGTTTAATTTATGGAACTTGAAAACTTTCTGGAACAAAAAAATGTATTTTTTTTTTCAGTTTTGTTTGGACTGTGGAAGATGCTTTGCTTCAGGGTTGTGGGTTGAATTATAACAGTAAATCTAAACAGAAATAGTTCAAGAGCAGAAACTTCTCAAGTGCCAAACTGAAAGCAGAAAATGAAAGTTAATGTTTCCGAGAGCAGCTCAGACTCGTCCTGATGAGTTTTTCTGTTTCTCAGGTGTGTGCCAGTTTCACCTGAAGATGGGGTGGCAGCGCTTGTTGCCCCTGTGTGTCCTCCTGGGGGCGCTGTTCCCCCCTGAACGCCATGCTCAGGACGGTAAGATGAACCATCTCATCTTTTCTTCACCTTTCCTCCCTTCAGCTGAGCTTACAAAACAGTTGATGATGAGAACTTTAAATAAAAACTTGCATTTTATGAAAGTGAATGTGAAATAAATGAAACGACTGAAACTGAAGTCGACAAAAACTCACTAGACCCACAAAGTCAAACCTGAAACATTCAGAAACATTCTTGGCTAAATCATCTTGCTTTTATTTAAATTTGAATGGACTTTTTGTGAAGCTGGTTGTAAAGTTTACCAATATGATCCATCTGACCTGATTGATTAGAGGATTGATTACTGAAAGAGAGCAGAGTGAAATGTTCTGGGCAGCTGAACAGTCACTTTCATGTCGAACATTGTCACATAATAAACACACCCAGTGTCTTTTCTCGGTCTTCTGTCCTCTGACGCTCTCCTCTGAAGACTGTGCACGAGGCTCGGCAGCTGATGTGTACTTTCTCGTGGATTCGTCGTGGAGCATGGGGCCGGAGAACTTTGACCTGATCAGAACGTTTCTGTACAGCCTGATCAAATCGCTGCACCAGGTTGGAGGAGGGAGGTTTAAATTTGCCCTCACGCAGTACAATAGCAGGCCCCGAACCGAGTTCCACCTCAACACCTACCCAACGGCGCCGGACGTCCTGGCACACGTCAAGGCCATGTCGCACCTGGGCGGCGGCACCCGGACCGGCCTGGGCCTGGACTTCCTGATCCGAACACACCTGACGTCTGCGGCGGGGAGCCGCGCGGCCGACGGGGCGGCCCAGGTGGTGCTGGTGCTGACCGACGGGCGCTCGCAGGACGACGTGGCCGAGCCGGCCCAGGCGCTGCGCATGGCGGGCGTGGAGGTGTTTGCGGTCGGCGTTCAGGACGCGGTGGACTGGGAGCTCTGGGAGCTGGCCAGCCAGCCACAGGAAACTCACATGTTCAATGTAGACTCCTTCCTCAAGTTGCGGGACATAATTCAAGATTTGGTAGTGAGTGTGTGTGGTGCAGTGAGCCGGGTGGGGGGCCCTCTGCTGGCCAATGAGGCCCCGGTGGCTGGACAAGGGACAGGTAACCAACGGTCCCACCTCAACTACCACACTAACCTGCCCACATGTGCAGGAAGAAGCTGCTGCTGAGATCAGGAACCTCCTATTAACACCACCCAGTTTTTAATTCGATTTTAGCACCGTAACTTTTCCACCTGCAACATTAACCTGATGCCGAGTGCAACTCATCCTTTCCTGGTGCTAACAGGTTATTTTCTGCAACTAACAGTCACTTTTACAGAGTTTATGCAACACGTTTTGGAAACTACCGAGTGATTTTCCAAAACTTACAGAATAATCCCCAAAACGTCTCAGAGGAACGGAGCTGAAGTGACTTCAACGTCCGTCTACCAGAACTCATAGGGACTTTAGACAAAGTCACCGGTTCCGGTCCTGGAACCAAGTAGTTCCCAGGTGAAAATGAGGCGGAACCAGCTGGTGCTTTCTAACTTATACTGAACTATTATCAGAAACCAAAATGACAGTCAAACATTGACAGCAACATTTTGGTAACAGGAAGAAGTTGGCAAGATATTCATTCACTTATAAATGTTGTAACTGAATTTATATTCATTTAATTAGCAAGAACACTACTTGCAAATATTAAGCAAGTTAGACAATTGTTGGTAACTGTGGTTGAAAAAGGACTGAAGGGAAAAACCCGAGTCAATCTGAATTAAATCTGATTCGTCCTCTTTGAGCTTCAGGACATTTTAGGCTAGTCAGGATTTTTTCCACAAACAAGTCAGTTTGTAGATCATAAACAGCAAAAAGATTTTCAAATTCCTCAGATCAACACAACTTGATCTGACCAACCTGCAGATGGAAGCCTCATTTCTTGGAGGCTTTTACTTTGAAAACATCCCAACCTGAAATCATGGAGCTCCTAACCAAAGCTAACCACACACCACTGCTTATGTGTCCTGCACATGTTTGTCTGTCTTTATCAGCCACAATGTCTCTGTGAAACATGTTCAGGAAATGAAACAGCTATGAACCTGACAGGGTCCGACCGCGACCTGCTGCAGTACTGAACCTGGCCACTAGAGGGGGGAGTTCCAATATACAGTGCTTGAAAGGAAATGAGATTCCTTTCAATCACTTTAACCTCATTGGTTCGGCATCACCTGAACCAATGAGGTCTGAATGAAATGGGCCTGAATCAGCTGTTAGATTCTGCAGCAGGAAGCTGGAAGGCCGACAAGTTCATGACTGGTGAGCTGAGCTCCGGTCTGTAACAAGAGTCTGTAACAAGAGTCTGCATGAGAGGCTGAACGCAACGGAGCTCACCACCCGACTAGTTACCCCAGGGCAAGTTACCCCATTACTAGTTAGCTCACCACACGACTAGTTACCCCAGGGCAAGTTACCCCATTACTAGTTACCCCACAACTAGTACACTAGTTACCCCACGACTAGTTACCCCACGACTAGTCACCCCATGACTAGTTACCACACGACTAGTTACCCCATGACTAGTTACCCCACAACTAGTTACCCCATGACTAGTTACCCCACGACTAGTAACACCATGACTAGTTACCCCATAACTAGTTACCCCACGACTAGTTACCCCACGACTAGTTACCCCACTACTAGTTACCCCATGACTAGTTACCCCACAACTTGTTACCCCATGCCTAGTTACCCAATGACTAGTTACCCCATGACTAGTTACCCCATGACTAGTTACCCAATTACTAGTTACCCCACGACTAGTTACCCCATGACTAGTTACCCCATGACTAGTTACCCCAGGGCAGGTTACCCCAGGGCAGGTTACCCAGGTTAAAGGGAACGTTTCTCACAGGCTGATGTTTTAGCAGCTGCCGTCTAAAAGCCAAAATGTATAGAAATATCTGGTGTTTAATAATTTCACCAACAGCAAAACATATAATAGTAACATTTTTAATGACCAATAATCTAGTTTAGATGCAACATGTTTGGGAACATGTGAGTTTCCAGACGGTGCACCTCAGAGCATTGTGTTAGGAAACATCTCAAATACTTTCTATATTATAGTTATGTAGTTTTACACATCGATCCGTGCACAGGGATGTTAATCGCCATGGAAACAACTAAACTGTTATAGGAGGCCTGCTGATCTAAAACCCGTTAGGAAACAGTTTAGGAACCCTCCTTGGTTCAGCCTCCATGCAGTATGATGTTCTGTTGTTGATTCATTCACTCTGGATGTTTTGTCACACATGCAGTGATTTTCTAACTCGGTTGATGTCTTTGTCTCACTAGATTATTTGCTTTCACTATTTCCATTTGTTCTGTTTTTCTCTTTCTCTCCTTAAAGCACCAGATTCATCTGACCTAATATTCTTAATTGATGGATCACTGAACGTTGGAGCAGCTAACTTCCCCTATGTGCGTGATTTGGTTACGAGAATCGTTGAGCGCCTGTCTGTGAGCAGGGACGGCATTAGGGTGGCCTTGGTCCAGTACAACACCGACCCGCAAATAAAGTTCTATCTGAATAGCTATTATGAGAAGTCGTCGGTCCTGGAGGCGGTGAAGGGCCTGAGCTTCTCGGGCCACGATGAGTCCAACCTGGGGGCGGCCCTGGAGGAGGTGGCTGACAGCCTGCTGGGCGAGTCGGCCGGAGGCCGGGCAGAGGAGGGCGCGCCCCAGGTTTTGGTGGTCATCAGTGCCGGAGCGTCCAGTGACGACACCGGCGCCGGCCACCGGGCCCTCATCAGGGCCGGTGTGGTCACTTTAGGGGTGGCGGTCGGTGCCGATGCTGCTGCAGAGCTGGAAGAGGTGGCCACAGATAAAAGCTTTGTGCTGAAAGCTGACAGTTTCAGAGATCTGACCTCCGCCGATGAAAATGTCTATGGCTACATTAACGGCTTGGCGACGCGCTCCATTATATTTCAGAATGAATTCACTGAAGGTATGTAACTTCTTCTGGTGTTGGTGGGTTGGGGTTTGTAAAGCCGGAGGGTTTCATGAACTGTTTGACAGATTCAGGTAGGTTAAGATGAATAATGTCAGGACTCCTGTAATTCTGCTGTTAAGTTCACATAACAACCAGCCATGGACAGAGAAACTGCTGACAGCATGATGTCACTTCCTGTTTTCTGACTCCAGACAGCTGAGAAGGTTTAATGGCATCTGTTGCTCATGTGACCAGGTAGAGCGAAAATATAGGCAAAATTCATCAAGGTGTGTAGATTCACACAAGTGTTAAGATATATAAAAACAAGAAGAAGAAGAAGAATATTGATGTATACTGAACAAGATTAAAACACAAAAATACTGTAGTTATCAGAAATAAATCAGATTAAAGGTACAACTCAGTAGGATGACTTTTCTTAATTTAGATGCAGAAAATTTGCATTTGCAGATTCAGAAGTCAGATTATTTACAGTATGTAAAAACAGAAATATTATTTAAAATGAATGAAACTGCAAATACAGCAGGGATGTAAACTTTGTGCACCACAGATGCAGCAGCAAATTTAGAAATGTCTGCATTCAACTGATCAGCTTCAGTATGAACACATGAATCTAGAGCAGTTCACCCTTCAGAGAGAGGAAGAGGAGGATGAAGGACCACAGAGCCTCGGCTCACAGGTTGAAACACAAACATTCAGACGCAATATGCCATCAGTTCATGATCTACGGGGATAAATTAATGCCAACAAAGAGGCGGAGCTGCACAGCTGCTGCTAAAACCCTCATTCAGCGTTTTGCCAACACTGTAAACCTTCAACACACTTGAGATAATTTTACAGATAAATTCAAAGCACTAATTTGCTTGTCGGTTTTCTAAACTTTCAGCTGAATAAAGTTCAAAATCTGTTTTAAAGTTTTGATTATATTAAAAATTCAAGTAGCTTGATGTTTCTATTCATGCTCTTAATTTGAAGTGGCTGACGACTGCAATGATGTTTCCTCCCAATAACCATTTAAAACAATAAACATACAGGAACAAAATAAAATAGAGAACAATATAAACAACAATTAGAGCTTTATGAAACATTTATATCATCTGAAAATTATGTTCATTTTTCAAGGTTGTAGTTTTAATGGCAGATATGATTTGAATGGCTTCAGCATTTAAACTTGAGTTTTAGAATGCTAAAGATATTAAAATAAAATCTGTAAACTGCACATTTGGAGGTGTTAATAAAAACCTTCTGCTTCACATCTGCAGATCGACATAGATTCTTTTTTCTGTTTTCAGTCGTAACGGTTGGAGAACGAGACATCGTTTTCCTGATCGACAGCACAATGGGAACGGCCGTCATCGGCGCCGTGCGGGATTACATCCGGCGCTTCGTCGGCAACAAGGAAATCGGTCCGAACGCAGTCCAAGTGGGCATCGCCCAGTTCGCCACCGACACCAGGCTGGTCATGGACCTCCAAACCCACAGGACCAAAGAGTCGCTGCTCAACAGTTTGGGAGCCATCAAACCCAGATCAGGAACGAACATCAACATCGGAGCCGCCTTGGACTTTGTGCGGCTCAGCATGCTGAGGCCTGAGAAGGGCAGCCGCATCAACCGCAACGTTCCTCAGCTCCTGTTGCTGATTGCCAGCAAGCGGTCCAGCGACAGCGTGGCGGGTCCGGCTCAGGCTCTGCAGAAGCTGGGCGTTCTGGCGCTGGCCGCGGGCTCCAAGGCCGTCGCTGAGGACGAGATGAAACAGATCGCCTTCTCTGAAAGCATGGTGTTCATGGCAAAGGACTTCCGACAACTGTTTCGCAGCGCCAGGGAGATCACCGATGCCCTCTCAACGCTTTCTGGGTCTCCCACTGGTCCAGGTAATTCCTCATTTTCCTAACCAGCTTCCCAAAATTGGTCAATTAGCAAAACATCCCAGCCAATAAAAGGGAAACAAAAGGCACATTGAAGCATTGACACTTGAACAAAATTCACTTGGGTGAATCTGGATGGTTGTTTTCTGGTTTCAACAGATCCCTCTTAATTTGAAGTGTTAAAAGAGAAACTAAACCCCAAATCCACATTTCCATGCAGATATGCTCCCTTCAGGGTTATATCTTCATCTTTCTGTGCAATTTGTACCATTTTTTAAAAATCTCTGGTTTGTCCAGCGTGGTTGATGGAAACGGAGCCGCATGCTCTGGAATAAAATATTAGGATTCCTGCTTTGCCATCTGGTGGCGTTCCTGTGCTTCATGTGTGATTAGTAATGTGGACCCGGAGTGGAACGGGTCGGCCGAGCCCCGCGGGCCGACCGCGGCGCTCAGGTCCAGGAAGGGCTCACAGGGTTAGGTGAGGGGACTGAGCCAACCTCCACCCTGCTCCTCGGACGCGTCTAAAATAAAATGAATCCAACTTAACTTAAGTTTGGCGCCCCCTTGTGTTTCTGTCCTTCGTTCATCCATCATCCATTTTCCGTCCCCCTTCTCCCTAACGGGGTCGGGAGGAGCTGGTGCCTCTCCAGCTGCGTTCTGGGCGAGAGGCGGGGTCACCTGGACAGGTCACCTGGACAGGTCACCTGGACAGGTCACCTGGACAGGTCGCCTGGACAGGTCACCTGGACAGATCACCTGGACAGATCACCTGGACAGGTCACCTGGACAGGTCACCTGGACAGGTCACCTGGACAGGTCACCAGTCTGTCACAGGGCAACACAGAGACAAACAGGACAAACAACCAGACACACACACACACACACACACACACACACACACACACACAAGGAGAATCTGGAAAGCCCAATCAGCCTGACAGTCATGTTTTTGGACTGTGGGAGGAAGCCGGAGAACCCGGAGAGAACCCAGCATGCACAGGGAGAACATGCAAACTCCGTGCAGAAAGACCCCGGGCCGGGAATCGAACCCAGGACCTTCTTGCTGCAAGGCAACAGCGCTACCCACTGCGCCACCGTGCAGCCTGATTAAAAGTCACTGATACCAAAGCTAGTTCAGTTGCCCTGAAATAAGATTTGTGTTTTTTGTGCTTTCCTTTAGTGCAGACGCAGAGAGTGTTTCGAGACATCGTGTTCCTTGTGGACGGATCAAACTACGTGGGAAGCAGCAACTTGCCATTTGTGAGAGACTTCATGATCAACATCGTCAATCAGCTGACCATAAGTCCTGAGCAGGTGCAGATTGGACTCATGCAGTTCGCAGAGCGGCCAAGGATCGAATTTTACCTGAACACCTACAACAACAACCGAGAAGTCGTGGACAAAATCTCTCAACTCAGGCTGACTGGAGGCTCGGTGGTGAATACTGGAGCTGCCATGAGTTACGCTTTGGACAACATGTTCCAGACATCAGCTGGGTCACGCAAACTCCAGGGCGCCGTGCAAGTCCTGATCCTGATCACTGGTGGTTCCCCGCAGGATGACGCTGGAAGCGAGGCTGATAGACTGGCTTTGGCAAATGTTTTGACTTTTACAGTGAGTTCTGGCCAAGCTGACCAAGAAGAACTGGAAAAGATTTCCTTCATTCCCAGCCTGGCCTATCACAAACAGAGCTTCTCCGAGTTACCAGCCCTGGCCGATGATATGATGCCAAATATAATAAGTACAGTTGGTGACACAGTAGTTGATACAACAGGTTAGTCTCCAAATGTTCTTTTAACAGTGATAAAGTTGAATACATATGAATGCAAGACGCCCTGACTAACAGGCTTCTTTTCCTTCCCACAGAGGTGGCTGCTGGAGGTGGAAGAGACGTTGCCTTCCTGATTGATGGGACTGACAGTGTTCGAGGATTTTTTCCCTACATTCGGGATTTCATCCTCAAAGTGATTGAACCACTTGACATTGGGACTGACAAAATTCGCGTCTCTGTGGTTCAACACAGTGAGAGACCCACCCCGGTCTTCTACCTCAACACTTATCAAACCAAAGAGGAGGTGATAAGAGCTGTTCAGGGGATGGCTCTGGCTGGTGGACGCAGCCTGAACACAGGAGCCGCTCTGAGATACATGAAGGCCACCATCATGTCTGACAGCAACGGCAGCCGCGCTGCTCAAAACGTCCCTCAGTTTCTGATTGTTTTGGCTGCAGACAGATCCATGGATAGCGTCATGGAACCCGCCGGGGAACTGAAGACGGACGGAGTTGTACCGTTTGGTGTTGGTGTCAAGAATGCAGACAAGAAGCAGATTGAGGCCATAGCGCACAACCCTTCGTTTGCTTTCAGCGTGAAGGAATTCAGGGAACTGGAACCCATATCACCGAGGATCAACACCTACATCTCCCTACCGAAGGAGCAGCTGGAAGCCGCCCTACAGCAAGGTAAGACAGACAAGCTTTCCTTCTTGGTGCGATGAAGCTGCTGTGTGAAACGCTGCTTTTTTCTCATGTTTGCTGCTTGACCAGAATAACTGAACTTTATCTGTGTCATAGTGCAAAGTGATGCTGTAAAAAGAGATATTGTGTTCCTGCTGGATGGGTCTGATAACACCAGAGACGGATTCACAGACATAAAGCGTTTTGTTAAAAACATAGTGGGACGCCTGTATGTTGACGAGGGCCTTGACAGAGTGTCTGTGGTTCAGTTTGCCGACAGACCCACGGTCGGCTTTCATCTAAATTCCCACAAGACAAAGAGCGACAACATGAACGCCATTGATAACTTAGCGCACAAAGGTGGGAGGCGACTCAATGTTGGTGCCGCGCTCCAGTTTGTAAGGCACAGGGTGTTCACGTCGTCCACAGGCAGCCGGAGGCTGGAAGGGGTCCCTCAGACTCTCATCCTCCTCACTAGCAAACCGTCTGCAGACAGTGTGAAAGGACCAGCATTTGCCCTGAAAGAACATGAGATTGTGGCAGTCGGGGTTGGAGTGGCAGACGCTAACCTTGCAGAATTGGAAATGATTGAATTTAAACCTGGCTTTGCATTCAAGGTCACTGACTTTTCCAGTTTAAACTCGATCCAAACACAAGTTCTCTCTGCACTGAACATACAGCAAGACGATCAGGAAACCAAGAATGGGATTTCTGACTTAGTAGGTAAGAACACCAAATGTAAACCATATTTTATTTCTTTAAAACTATTGCTGAGTGAAACCTCATTAAGTCAATCAAAGGTTGGGACGAAATCAGGAATATTTCTGTTTTTTCTGTTCAGGTAGTAATTATTCCCACTAAAACCTTTAAATCATTGTTTTTTTTTAAATTCTTCATCGATCTTCATGTAGTCCTATATATAACAGAAACATAATTCCTAACATAAAGACACGAATCCTCCGTTTCCAACCCGCCTTTCTGTCCATGTATCAAGCAGTGGACACGTTCAGCAGTCAGAGGGACGTAGTGTTTCTCCTTGACGGATCAGACGACTCCAGAAACGGACTTCCAGCTTTCCGAGAGTTTGTCAGAAGAGTAGCAGAAGATCTGGATGTTGGCACAGACGGCGTTCGGTTAGCTGTTGTCCAGTACAGTGATGATGCCACGGTTTACTTTAACCTGGCAACCCACAAAACCAAAAAGGCAGTTATCTATGCCATCAGGGCGCTTCGACATAAAGGAGGAAGAACCCGGAACACCGGCGCTGCGCTGGAGTTTGTGCGAAAACATGTTTTTTCAGCGTCCTCCGGCAGCAGGCGCCTGGAGGGCGTCCCTCAGGTCCTGGTCCTGCTGACCGGTGGGGCGTCCAGTGACGATGTCTCCAGCGCTGCTTTGGGCCTGAAGCAAGTTGGAGTTTTTTCTCTCGTCATTGGAATGAAAAGTGCCGACCAGGAGGAACTTGAGAAAATGGCCTCCTCCTCCAGGTTTCTTTTCAACTTTCCTGTGTTCAGTGAGCTTCTGTCCATTCAGCCGGAGACGGCTGCATTCATCCAGTCTGCAGCACAAACTCAGCCTCCTGCTGGCGTGGGTAAGAAGCCTCACAGATTCAGCCTCCCTGCTCGTGTCCCGCTACCACAAACCTTAATGCCAAAGAAACTGCATCATCTTGTTCATCAGCCGATCAGTTTCATGCTTTTTGTTCCTTGTGGAAGATGCAACATCTCAGTTGCATCGTTTCTTCTGCTCTGGATATTTTTCTTCTCGGACCTTGGAGAGGATTTCTCTTGCTTCAGCTGCTCTTCCTTGAGCCAATGATAAACTCATCATTGCCAGATTATTTTTCATGAATGACTGAATGTAGAGTGAAGCGCTTTGAGGTCCGCTGGACTTAAAGCGCTATGCAAGCACAGTTCCTTGTTCTGTTTAGAAAAATATAAAATGTGTCGCTTCTCTCCATCTTCAATTTAAAAAAGATGAATATTCCCTTTGTTTCACAAGATTCTTCTTGATTAAACATTTGCCCAAAGTATTTAAGTACTGAATACTTTTTTTTACTGCAAAAGCTTCTTAGTCTTTCACTCCCAACTGGTTTCGCTCTGATAGTGTTTGCAGCACGTCTGCAGCGTTTGATCGTCGTGTCTAATCGTAAAACTTGCATTCTCTTCTAGTTGAGCTAGAGTCTCCTGAAAGAGACATTGTGTTTCTGTTGGACGGCTCTGATGACACGCTGAGTGGCTTCCCAGCAATGAAAACGTTTGTCCAACAAGTAGTCGAAACCCTCATTGTTGGTGAAAACAAAGACCGTGTTTCTGTGGTTCAGTACAGCCAAGATCAACAAACACATTTCAGTCTGAACACCTACACAGACAAACAAGCTGTTCTGAACGCAGTCCGACAGCTGGACCACAGAGGGGGCCAACCCCGAAACACCGGAGCAGCTCTGGAGCAGGTGAGGAGGAACGCTTTCGCAGAATCCGCAGGGAGTCGGTACCAGGAGGGAGTCCCTCAGATCCTGATTCTGCTGACCGGGGGAAGATCCGGAGACGATGTGACAAGAGCTGCTGCCGATCTGAAAAAGGAAAAAGTCGTTCCTTTCTGTGTCGGAACAAAATCTGCCGACATTTTAGAGCTCCAATCGATTGCTCATAATCCATCCTATGCCTTCTCTGTTCTTACGTTTGATGACATTGGAAGCATTCATCAGCAGCTTGAGTCGTTGGTGCAAAGGGTGCCACGGCAACAGCCCAGAGAAAGAGCACTTAATGTTTTAGGTAAGAACTTTTTCTGAGTCTGAGCTTAGCAGGCAGTAGCTTATCCAACCATCCCTTAAAGCACTAAATCATCCCAAACTGACTAAAATAATGCACTTTGCTCTGTTTTTAAGTCAGTAAAAATACATTTTCACAGGTACAAAAAATGTTGTCCAAGGTTGGAATATGTAAACATGAATGTCTGCAGGGTTTTCTGCTGGGTCTGACAGCAATCAGAGACATTGAGGACGGAGTCAGAGACATTGAGGACGGAGTCAGAGACATTGAGGACAGAGTCAGAGACATTCAGGACGGAGTCAGAGACATTCAGGACGGAGTCAGAGACATTCAGGACAGAGTCAGAGACATTGAGGACGGAGTCAGAGACATTCAGGACGGAGTCAGAGACATTGAGGACGGAGTCAGAGACATTCAGGACGGAGTCAGAGACATTCAGGACGGAGTCAGAGACATTCAGGACGGAGTCAGCTTTGAGTTGCCGTTCTGGCCAGATGAGTGGACATTTTCTGAGCTAGTGTGAAATAATTCCTATCTATGGAGAAAGACGACACCTTTAAGAGTAATTCACCACATCGCAGGACACAGACACCAAATCCAGCGGAGCTGCAAGTTCCCACGACAATCATTCAGTCGTCCACCGTTGGAGAAAGAAACATTTTCCAGATTGGTGATTAGAAATGTTGTGTCCTGCATTCCAGTTCGTTCTAGTTGTTAAACAATGCAGCAAGTTCAGTTTATTATAAAAATGGATTGGAGCGTCCAGCAGAGCATGGAGTCGCTGCGTGGCAGCGTCCACTGAGCCAGCAGGTCGCGACAGTGGAGAGGAAAAAGTCCTTTAACAGGAACAAATCTGCAGCAGAAGCAGAACTCAAAACAGAAACCGTTTTTCTGTCAGTGGTTTTTATGTCCTTTTTAAAGTATTGCATTAGAACAGTTTGGTGGAAACAGCAAAATTAAACTTCACAGCTCACTTGAGCATAAAAAAAGATCAACTTTATTGTCTTTGCACGTCAGACGTTCAAAAGAATAGTTTAAATAGTGCGAAAGAATAAAACTCCATATTAAATATGGACATTGAAGAGTTTTTCAATATGTTGAAACTGTAAGTCTACGTAAATACAGGCTATCAGAGAACAGCAGCAGATTATCTATACAGTAGATACAGCAGTGACTGATGGATAATCCTGAAGGTAAATAAGAGGAACTTTACCATAAGTTACTGCGTCAAAGGAGATGAAAACACTTTAGCCAAATAACTTCTGATGTAGCGACTTTTCCGTCCAGTGGTGGATCCACTTCCTGTTTCCGTCCAGTGGTGGATCCACTTCCTGTTTCCGTCCAGCGGTGGATCCACTTCCTGTTTCCGTCCAGCGGTGGATCCACTTCCTGTTTCCGTCCAGTGGTGGATCCACTTCCTGTTTCCGTCCAGTGGTGGATCCACTTCCTGTTTCCGTCCAGTGGTGGATCCACTTCCTGTTTCCGTCCAGTGGTGGATCCGCTTCCTGTTTATTCCAGCCGCGCAGCGTCAGCATCTGATGAACTACCGCTCTGCGTAGATGGAGACGCGCCTAGCAGTTTCCTTCTTCTTCTCTTTTGCAACATTTCTAAAGTTTGCTTACAGAGGGTATGACAGTTGAAACGTTGCTAGTGGCAACAGCCAGGAGAACCGTCTGTTTCCAGTTCATGGCGTGACGGACGGAGCAGAAACCCAGCAGAGATTCTTCCTAATAACGTTCATTGGAGTTGTTACAAATTAGATTTGTCATTATTACTTTGTAAAGTGGTTATGCAACATGCATTGATTCTGATTGGCCACAACAGAGAAACGTTTCATGTTTGGATTGATGTGAGATGAAACGGAGCGTGTCCTTCAGTCGTATTATTGATCATGAAAAGATTTGTATTGACTTAAAAATGTGGAATAAACTAATCAGTTAAAGAGTTTTTAAAGTTTAATCTACAACAGTTTGTATTTTATCTCTGAGGATGAACCTGCAGCTCATGACAAAATGCATCAACTCCACATTTTGTTTTCTGTTAAGGTTCCACACAACAGAGAGAGTTCATGCAAAGAGACATTGTGTTTTTACTGGATTCCTCTGATGAAATGCTGAGCGACTTCACACAAGTGCTTGGCTTTGTTGAGCAGATGGTGGAGAAACTCACTGTGGGTGAGAGGAAAGATCAAGTTTCTGTGGTTCAATACAGCAACGAACCTTCTGTTGAGTTTCTCCTGAACACACACAAATCACAGCAGAGCGCTGCCGACGGTTTAAAAACCATCAGACTCAAAGGAGGCAGGTCGCGCAACACAGGTGCAGCTCTGAATTACGTCAAGGAAAATGTTTTCACACCTTCCTCTGGAAGCAGACGCCAGCAGGGAGTCCCTCAGACCCTGGTTCTTCTGACCAGCGGACGGTCAAATGACGACGTCAGGAGCGCTGCGGAAAACCTAAAAGAAATTGGTGTGATGATATTTGTGGTGGGAATAAAGAACGCTGACATCCTTGAGATGCAGTCCATTTCCCAGGAAGCCAGTCAAGTTTTCCTTGCAGCAGACTCCAGTGACATGTCAGACACTGAACAAGAAATCCTCACGTCCATTCAGACGGGTCAGAAGTCTGTTGCCACAACAGCGTCAGATGGTAAGATTTGAACAGTTTGCCCACAGCTTGATGAATGAATGCTTAGTTTTAGTCAGTGGCCGTTCACTGAATCAGCCAACTTGTCTGGTTCATCTGACTGCAGATCCCAGCAGCAGAGACATTGTGTTTCTGATTGATGGCTCGGATGATTCTCAGCAAAGATTCCCAGACATCACAGATTTTGTCCAGAGAGTAGTGAGAGACCTGAGCATTGGTCCTGACAGTGACCATCTGGCTGTGGTCCAGTACAGCAGCGCCGCTGAGGTTCATTTTAACCTGAGTCGCTACGTGACTGAGGATGATGTTCTGGAAGCGATTGATGGCCTGACTCACAAAGGAGGTTATCCTAAAAACATTGGAGCTGCTCTCCAGTATGTGAGAGACCATGTCTTTACTCCAGAGTCAGGCAGTCGGATCCGGCAGGGCGTGCCACAGATACTAGTGCTGCTGAGCGGAGGAAGATCTGGGGATGACATAAGAACCTCGGTGAGGTTGCTGAAGGAAATGGGTGTTTCTATAGTTGCCATCGGGACGAGTGATGCTGACACCTTAGAGCTTCAGACAATATCTCATGAACCCAGATTTGCACTCTCTGTTACTGACTATGAGGAACTTCCCTCTGTCAAGCAGGACGTGTTGTCGTTGTTGAGCGAGCCGTCACATCATGTGGTGCATTCAGTAGATTTTGGTAAGATCTGCTCTGATTCTGATTTTGTTTAAAAGAATCAGACTGGAAAGTCATCATGACAAAACCTGACTGCCTTTAATCTATGCTTCTTGTTTTTGTTGCAGATTCAAAGAAAAGCGATGTAGTTTTTCTAATTGATGGCTCATATGACTCAAGAAATGGCTTTGAGGAAATTCGAGCCTTTATTCAAAGAATTGTTGAAAATTTAAACGTGAGTCAGAACGGAGACCAAGTAGCTGTTGTTCAATACAGCCGTGACGCCACAGCTAATTTCTACTTGAACTCCTATTCATCTAAGAGCGACGTGCTCAGTTCCATTAGAACCATGAGGCATAAGCTGGGACGGCCGCTTCACATCGGGAAAGCACTGGAGTTTGTCAAGGACCATGTCTTTGCTGCTTCAGTGGGAGGCAGAGGAGCCGATCGCGCTTCTCAGCTTCTGTATTTGTTTAGTGGTGGTAGGTCTGGAGATGATGTTAGAGGACCAGCTCAGATACTGAAAGCCAAGGGGATAAAGACTTTGAGTATTGGAACAAAGAACGCAGATACATTGGAAATGCAAACAGTGGCTTACACACCTGGACATTATTTTTATGTTCCAAACTATGAAAACCTGCAAAGAATTCACACATCTGTGGAAACCAAACTGAGGGACTCACAAGAAACCACTGAGTTCACAACTGGTAAGAAGCAAAGCATGAGAGTTCTCAAGGTGGCTGATAATTAATGTTCTTTTCAAATTCATGAACTTGTCTATATGTGCTTGTATACATTTCAGACACTTCTACAGATGTAGAAACAAAACATCAGAAAACTGATATTGTTTTTCTTGTTGACGGATCCGATAACATGCAACCTAATGAAAGACTAATGTTGGAGTTTGTGACGGATTTTGTCAAGAAGTTAGAAATTGGGCCAAGTAAAGCACAGGTTGCTCTGGTCCAGTACAGCACAGAACCCAGTGCTGACTTTACCCTGAACAGATACTCAGTGAAGGAGGACACCTTGAATCACCTGAGCAATGTGAAGCTGAAAGGAGGAGGCTCAGTAAACACCGGCAGAGCCATTGATTTCGTGAGGAATACGGTCTTCACTGCTTCATCAGGAAGCCGGCTCCAGCAGGGAGTCCCTCAGGTACTGGTCCTTGCAAGTGGGAGAAAGTCTGAGGATGATATCTTACGCCCAGTGGGAATGCTAAAAAACGCTGGAATTGTTGTGTTTGCTGTTGGAGTGGACAGTGCAGACAGGTCTGAGATGGAGCGGTTAGCCCCCGGGGCTTGGTATTTGCTCAAGGACTCATCTGATTTTCCGCTGGTGAGACAGCAGCTGTTGTCAGCCACTGCGTCTCTCAGAGGCTCTGTGAGCCCAGGGATTGGTAAGTGAAACACTTTCTCACCTAAAACGCACAACATTCAACTATATTGAGCATATTTTGGTGGTGACTATACGTGGTTGTTCAGCAGCACTTTCAAAATTTCTGTGATGATTCACATTCTTAGGTTCAAGTTCCACAATGAAAAGAGATATTGTATTTCTCATTGATGGATCTGATGACGTCAGGAACACATTCAGCACCATTCGTGAATTCATTGCAAACCTGGTTCAAAATTTTGATCTAGACCATGAGCAGGATAAAGTTGCTGTTGTCCAGTACAGCAACGACGCTGAAATCAGCTTCAGTCTGGATTCCTTTGCCACAAAAGACGACGTTCTGCAGCGCATTGCGAGCCTTAAGCCGAAAGGCGGCCGGCCTCAGTACATCGGGGCAGCTCTGCAGTTTGTAAAAGACAAAGTTTTTGTCTCAAACGCTGGTGGGCGAAAAAATGAAGGTGCACAGCAGATACTTGTTGTATTGGCCGGGGGAAGGTCCAGAGATTCACCGCGGGGCCCGGCAACCGCACTCAAACGAGGGGGGGTCGTCATATTGGCAGTTGGATCAAGACAGTCGAATTCAGCTGAAATGCAGGCCATTTCATCTGACACAGACTACACATACTCTGTCCCTGACTTTGTTAATCTGCCTCGTATTCAACAACTTCTGATGAGGCGTCTTACTGGAATCCAGAGTCAGGAGACGACAGAAGGTAAGGGTGAAGGTTTAAAAGCCACATAGAAAAGTGTTTGCAACTTACTGACTTCCTATTTTTTGCATGTTTGTCAAACTTCAGTGTTTCAGAACATCAACTCAATTTAAATATTAGTCAAAGATAACAAGTAACACGACATGCAGCTTTTAAATGGTGTTTAAAGGAGCGATGTGCTTTATCAGGGCCATACCTGCATGGAAAGGAAAAGTGATTTATCACACCTGAGCTCCAAACAGGATTACTCTTCTGTTCTCGTGACATCACTTAAACCAAGGGATGCACTGATCCACCGTTTTCACTCCCAGTCAGATATCTGAGGTTTAGTATCTGCCAAACCAATGCAGAAAAACTGCTGAATTGACTTTAAGTTTTTTTAAACAGACAGAAATGTAATGAATTACAAATGTATTTCCTAGCTCAGTAAAACATACTGCAATATACCAACAACTTCACAAGATTCAGCTGTTACTGAACAACTTGGATTTGTTCAGTAAAAGCAATTAGGAGCATAACAGTCAATGTAAAATAAAAAAATCTGAAACTGACATAAACAATAGGTTGACTGCCTTGGGCAGACATGCAAATATGAACTGCATCAAACTTTCTGTCATGCTTCAGAAAGTGCAATTAAAAACAATGTAAAATAAATAAATGCAGAAGGAAAGGGCAGAAATATTTGTTTGAAACAAACAATCTGTTCTGCACCAGGAAATAATGTGGATAATATTATCCTCACATTTGTACCAGTTGCATTGAAATAAATGCAGAGCATCATAAGCAAGCTGAACCGTACAAAGCAAAAACCGGCAGTCTGACCGTTCACAGAATCGAATTGCCCCATCAGGTATGGCTTCACTTAAAAATATCTATTTTTGAAGTTTTGAGCTTTTGTTCCATCTTCCAAGCAGGCTGTGAGTTTCTGTCCTTTTAGCCTCGTTAGCAGGTTAGGGACCTGCTAACAAGGGATTCCCTCAAATAAGCAGAAGAAAATAATAAATATAACAAGTTTTCTTCAACCTGAAAGGAAAACAGAACAATTCTCATACTGTAGGTGATAAAACTCTAGCAGTGCAGCCCAGGAACAGGCAGACATGCATACATGTGTGCAGTGGCATGCAATGGATTGTAATAATGTTCTAAAGTAATAAAATGTCTGAAACTCACAGAGAAACTGAAAAACATTCCTGTGGACATGATTCCTCCAATCACATTTGTAGTTCTGCCTCAGTTTTCTTTTCACCGGTATCTTTATCGTGGATGTTGTCATCCAACGAATGATTCCGCCGTGGGTTGAGTGATGCTGGAGACGCTAATGAGCCATGTGAAAACGTCAAACTTGACATTTACTGACAAAACCAAAGTTTGAGTAGTAAATTAAGTCTTGAGTAACAGTCAGCTCTGGATTTTCCCTCCACATCACCTGAAAATGCAGCTCTAAATTTAGGAGCCGATGTTACGACAGGAGATGTTTTTCATATTGATATTAATATATTAATATCGGATCGGCCCATCTCTAAATAAAACAAGGCCTGACTGACAAAATGAAGAACACCAACAGATCCTGAACAGCTGCACATCATGTTGAGATCCAAATACATTCAGAAACAAATGAGGGAGAAGATGATTGATGTCTATCGGTTTAGAAAACTGATATAAAGGAACAAAAAGGCATTTCTAAATCTTCAGACCAAAGTCAGAGCCTTGTTCACTCCAAACATGGAGGGAATGAGGAAAACTGATGAACCTTTCAAGCAGTGACTGGCAGATCACACTTACTTCCCTAAGAAGTCACAAAACACACTACAATAAAATCCAGAGGACAGAAATCCCCTCAGACAGGGTCGGCCGTCACGCTGCCACCAAAACGAAAACATTGCAGAAAAACGGCCTGCATGGGACAGTGAAAAGACAAAGACCATTGCTGAGCAGAAAAAACATGAAAACTCACCTAATTTCACTAAAACAGACTTTCTGCATGTATTAAGTTTAAATAGCAATAAATTTCTCAAAAAACAAAATACACATACTATTTCTGTTTTCCAAGAACAGCAGTTTAAAATGATTAGATGTTCTGAAACAATGTTGAAAATATGTGAAAAAAATGGAAAGAAGGAGAAAAACGTTTTTATTACTTCAAATATGGTTGAGCTTAATGAGATTTGGGATTTCTTTCCTTTTTTTTTTTTTTTTTTTTTTTTTTTTTTTTTTTTTTTTTTTTTTTTTTTTTTTTTTTTTTTTTTTTTTTTTTTTTTTTTTTTTGCTACTTCAACCTGGATTGTCTTGCTTATGTTTCCCTGAGTGAGGTGAGACAGCAGCCGGCAGGAAAGGGATGTGGGTGTTCCTGCTGGATGGATCTGGTGGCACTAGATCTGGCTTCCCAGCAATGCGGGACTTTAGTCCAACGGGTAGTGGAGACACTCAGTGTAGATGACAGCAAAGACCGTGTCTCAGTGGTTCAGTACAGCAGGGACCCAGCTGTCCAGTTCTATTTGAACACGTACCCGACAAGAGGCCAGGTCCTTGACGCTGTCAGGGGTTTGAGGCACAAAGGCGGAAGACCCCTCAACACGGGAGCGGCTCTCCAGTACTTGAGGGATAACGTGTTCACTTCCTCTGCCGGAAGCAGGCGGCCGGAAGGAGTCCCGCAGGTCCTAGTATTGCTAAGCGGCGGAAAATCATTCGACAGTGTTGACGCACCGGCCGCCGCCCTCAAACAGATGGGCGTCTTGATCTTTGCAATTGGAAGCAGAGGCTCCGACAGCAGAGAATTACAGAAAGTCTCCCACGATCCCAATTATGCTCTGTCTGTGTCCGAATTCACCGACCTTCCCAGTGTCCAACAGCAGCTCCAGGCCTCTGTGGAGGCCGTGGTTGTTGACGTCACCCCTGAGTCGCCAACTGTACTCGGTACGTTTTCGGGCATGCTCCTCGGAAGGTGACCTAAGCAGTTGCCTGTCTTAATTCTAAGCACAAGTAGGAAGAGAGATTGTTGGACCCATGCTTAGTTCCCAGTTTGCCTGTTGTGATGATCCATGCCATGTTTAGCTTGTGTAAGAAGTGAGAGAGCGTAGGACATATCCGTGGGTTCCAAAACAGTCCTGTAGTTGACAGGGATCCTGGGAGGCGCCTTTGATCAGTGGTTTTGACTCTTTTGCGTTCCCTTCTATTCTCAGTTGGTGCTGCCAGAGTGGAGATTGTATTCCGTTCTCGATGGTTCTGACGGCACAAGGAATGGCTTCCCTGCCATGCGGGATTTTGTGGAAAAAGTGGTGGAAAAAGCTCGATGTGGGAGAAAACAAAGACCGCGTTTCCGTGGTCCAATTCAGCAGAGACAGCTGAAGTCCATTTCTACCTAAACACGTACAGTACGAGAGAGGATATGGTGGATGCAATCAGAGGGCTTAGGCACAGAGGAGGAAGACCCTAAACACCGGGGCAGCCCTCCAACATGTCAGGGACAATGTCTTTACAACCTCCTCGGGGAGTAGACATCGGCAAGGTGTCAAACAAATGTTGGTCCTGCTAACTGGGGGAAGGTCTTTTGACAATGTCGACGCCCGGCCTCTGCTCTCAAGCAGCAGGGCGTCTTTGTGATCGGTATTGGAACAAGGACCTCTGACAGCAGAGAGCTGCAGAAGTTATCGTATGAGCCCACCTATGCGCTCTCAGTCTCTGAATTCACAGACCTCCCAGTGTCCAAGCACAACTCTCCTCTGTCATGGGCACAGCGCTAACGAGGGTTACACCTTTGCCACCAACAGTGACGGGTAAGAAAGTGATACATTTAACGTGACAAGGTTTTGAAAGATGCTGTTTGAAGTCAGCTCATGTATAAATTTCCCAGCCCAGGTCAAAAATCCACACACTGAAATACAAGAGTTTCTCTAGCACTGATAAAATAACTGATGTTTGGAGGTCAGCTTATTATCTGACTTACACAGGGCCAGAATTTGCTACTTCAACCTGAAATTGTCTTATGTTTCCTAGTGGTGAGACAGCAGCCGGCAGGAAGGGATGTGGTGTTCCTGCTGGATGGATCTGATGGCACTAGATCTGGCTTCCCAGCAATGCGAGACTTTGTCCAACGGGTAGTGGAGACACTCAGTGTAGATGACAGCAAAGACCGTGTCTCAGTGGTTCAGTACAGCAGGGACCCAGCTGTCCAGTTCTATTTGAACACGTACCCGACAAGAGGCCAGGTCCTTGACGCTGTCAGGGTTTGAGGCACAAAGGGCGGGAAGACCCCTCAACACGGGAGCGGCTCTCCAGTACTTGAGGGATAACGTGTTCACTCCTCTGCCGGAAGCAGGCGGCCGGAAGGAGTCCCGCGAGGTCCTAGTATTGCTAAGCGGCGGGAAAAATCATTAGGCATTCATTGGCGCGCGACGCCGCCTCCAACAGATGTAGGCGTCTTGATCTTTGCAATTGGGCTTAGAGCTCCGACGTGAGAATTACAGAGAGTCTCCACACGATCCCAATTATGCTCTGTCTGTGTCCAAGTTTCAGGCTGGCCACAGTGTCCAGCAGCAGCTCAGGCCTGCAATGGAGGCCGTGGTTGTTGGCCGTCACCCTGAGTCGCCAGCGCTGTGCTCGATGCGTTTTAGAGGGCATGCTCTCGGAAGGTGACCTAAAGCAGTTGCCTGTCTTGAATTCTAAAGCACAAGAAGTAGGAAGAGAGATTGTTGGACCCAATGCTTAGTTCCCAGTTTGCCTGTTGTGATGATCCATGCCATGTTTTAGCTTGTGTAAGAAGTGAGAGGCGTAAGGACATCATCGTGGTTAGAAACAGTCTGCAGTTGACAAGGGATCTGGAAAACCTTTGATCAGTGGTTTTTACTCTTTTGCCTTCAGCCTATTCTCAGTTCAGTGCTGCCAAAAAGGACATTGTATTCTTCTCGGTGGTTCTGTGGCTGAGAATGGCTTCCCTGCCATGCAGGTGTGGAAAAAGTGGTGGAAAAGCTTCGATGTGGGAGAAAACAAAGGCCGGCGTTTCCGTGGTCCAATTCAGCAGAGGCAGCTGGGAGTCCATTTCTACCTAAAGCACGTACTTTAGTACGAGAGAGGGTGTGTTTGGATGCAATCAGAGAGCTGAGGCACAGAGGAGGAGAGACCCTAAGCACCGCAGCCCTCCAGCATGTCAGGGGCAGTCAATGTCTTTACAGCCCTCCTCGGGAGTAGGCATCGGCAAGGTGTCAAAACAAATGTTGATACACTGCTGACTGGGGAAGGTCTTTTGGCAATGTCAGGCCTCCCGGCCTCTGCTCTCAAGCAGCAGGGGCAGTCTTTGCTGATCGGCTGTGGAACAAGGACCTCCTGACAGCAGAGAGCTGCAGAAGTTATCGTATGAGCCCACCTATGCGCTCTCAGTCTCTGAATTCACAGACCTCCCCAGTGTCCAAGCACAACTCTCCTCGTCATGGGCACAGCGCTAACGAGGGTTACACCTTTGTACCAACAGTGACAGGTAAGAAAAGTGATACATTTAACGTGACAAGGTTTTGAAAGATGCTGTTTGAAGTCAGCTCATGTATAAATTTCCCAGCCCAGGTCAAAAAATCCACACACTGAAATACAAGAGTTTCTCTAGCACTGATAAAATAACTGATGTTTGGAGGTCAGCTTTATTATCTGACTTACACAGGGCCAGAATTTGCTACTTCAACCTGAAATTGTCTTATGTTTCCTAGTGGTGAGACAGCAGCCGGCAGGAAGGGATGTGGTGTTCCTGCTGGATGGATCTGATGGCACTAGATCTGGCTTCCCAGCAATGCGAGACTTTGTCCAACGGGTAGTGGAGACACTCAGTGTAGATGACAGCAAAGGCAGTGTCTCAGTGGTTCAGTACAGCAGGGACCCAGCTGTCCAGTTCTATTTTGAACACGTACCCGACAAGAGGCCAGGTCCTTGGCGCTATCAGGGGTTTGAGGCACAAGGCGGAAGACCCCTCCAACACGGAGCGGCTCTCCAGTACTCTGAGGGATAACGTGTTCACTTCCTCTGCCGGAAGCAGGCGGCCGGAAGGAGTCCCGCAGGTCCTAGTATTGCTAAGCGGCGGAAAATCATTCGACAGTGTTGACGCACCGGCCGCCGCCCTCAAACAGATGGGCGTCTTGATCTTTGCAATTGGAAGCAGAGGCTCCGACAGCAGAGAATTACAGAAAGTATCCCACGATCCCAATTATGCTCTGTCTGTGTCCGAATTCACCGACCTTCCCAGTGTCCAACAGCAGCTCCAGGCCTCTGTGGAGGCCGTGGTTGTTGGCGTCACCCTGAGTCGCCAGCTGTACTCGATGCGTTTCGGGCATGCTCCTCGGAAGGTGACCTAAGCAGTTGCCTGTCTTAATTCTAAGCTCAAGTAGGAAGAGAGATTGTTGGACCCATGCTTAGTTCCCAGTTTGCCTGTTGTGATGATCCATGCCATGTTTAGCTTGTGTAAGAAGTGAGAGAGCGTAGGACATATCGTGGTTCCAAAACAGTCCTGTAGTTGACAGGGATCCTGGGAGGCGCCTTTGATCAGTGGTTTTGACTCTTTTGCCTTCCCTTCTATTCTCAGTTGGCGCTGCCAAAAAGGACATTGTATTCCTTCTCGATGGTTCTGACGGCACGAGGAATGGCTTCCCTGCCATGCGGGATTTTGTGGAAAAAGTGGTGGAAAAGCTCGATGTGGGAGAAAAACAAAGACCGCGTTTCCGTGGTCCAATTCAGCAGAGGCAGCTGAAGTCCATTTCTACCTAAACACGTGCAGTACGAGAGAGGATATGGTGGATGCAATCAGAGGGCTTAGGCACAGAGGAGGAAGACCCTAAACACCGGGGCAGCCCTCCAACATGTCAGGGACAATGTCTTTACAACCTCCTCGGGGAGTAGACATCGGCAAGGTGTCAAACAAATGTTGGTCCTGCTAACTGGGGGAAGGTCTTTTGACAATGTCGACGCCCCGGCCTCTGCTCTCAAGCAGCAGGGCGTCTTTGTGATCGGTATTGGAACAAGGACCTCTGACAGCAGAGAGCTGCAGAAGTTATCGTATGAGCCCACCTATGCGCTCTCAGTCTCTGAATTCACAGACCTCCCCAGTGTCCAAGCACAACTCTCCTCTGTCATGGGCACAGCGCTAACGAGGGTTACACCTTTGCCACCAACAGTGACGGGTAAGAAAGTGATACATTTAACGTGACAAGGTTTTGAAAGATGCTGTTTGAAGTCAGCTCATGTATAAATTTCCCAGCCCAGGTCAAAAAATCCACACACTGAAATACAAGAGTTTCTCTAGCACTGATAAAATAACTGATGTTTGGAGGTCAGCTTATTATCTGACTTACACAGGGCCAGAATTTGCTACTTCAACCTGAAATTGTCTTATGTTTCCTAGTGGTGAGACAGCAGCCGGCAGGAAGGGATGTGGTGTTCTTGCTGGATGGATCTGATGGCACTAGATCTGGCTTCCCAGCAATGCGAGACTTTGTCCAACGGGTAGTGGAGACACTCAGTGTAGATGACAGCAAAGACCGTGTCTCAGTGGTTCAGTACAGCAGGGACCCAGCTGTCCAGTTCTATTTGAACACGTACCCGACAAGAGGCCAGGTCCTTGACGCTGTCAGGGGTTTGAGGCACAAAGGCGGAAGACCCCTCAACACGGGAGCGGCTCTCCAGTACTTGAGGGATAACGTGTTCACTTCCTCTGCCGGAAGCAGGCGGCCGGAAGGAGTCCCGCAGGTCCTAGTATTGCTAAGCGGCGGAAAATCATTCGACAGTGTTGACGCACCGGCCGCCGCCCTCAAACAGATGGGCGTCTTGATCTTTGCAATTGGAAGCAGAGGCTCCGACAGCAGAGAATTACAGAAAGTATCCCACGATCCCAATTATGCTCTGTCTGTGTCCGAATTCACCGACCTTCCCAGTGTCCAACAGCAGCTCCAGGCCTCTGTGGAGGCCGTGGTTGTTGACGTCACCCCTGAGTCGCCAACTGTACTCGGTACGTTTTCGGGCATGCTCCTCGGAAGGTGACCTAAGCAGTTGCCTGTCTTAATTCTAAGCACAAGTAGGAAGAGAGATTGTTGGACCCATGCTTAGTTCCCAGTTTGCCTGTTGTGATGATCCATGCCATGTTTAGCTTGTGTAAGAAGTGAGAGAGCGTAGGACATATCGTGGTTCCAAAACAGTCCTGTAGGACATATCGTGGTTCCAAAACAGTCCTGTAGTTGACAGGGATCCTGGGAGGCGCCTTTGATCAGTGGTTTTGACTCTTTTGCCTTCCCTTCTATTCTCAGTTGACGCTGCCAAAAAGGACATTGTATTCCTTCTCGATGGTTCTGACGGCACAAGGAATGGCTTCCCTGCCATGCGGGATTTTGTGGAAAAAGTGGTGGAAAAGCTCGATGTGGGAGAAAACAAAGACCGCGTTTCCGTGGTCCAATTCAGCAGAGACGCTGAAGTCCATTTCTACCTAAACACGTACAGTACGAGAGAGGATATGGTGGATGCAATCAGAGGGCTTAGGCACAGAGGAGGAAGACCCCTAAACACCGGGGCAGCCCTCCAACATGTCAGGGACAATGTCTTTACAACCTCCTCGGGGAGTAGACATCGGCAAGGTGTCAAACAAATGTTGGTCCTGCTAACTGGGGGAAGGTCTTTTGACAATGTGGTGGCCCGGCCTCTGCTCTCAAGCAGCAGGGCGTCTTTGTGATCGGTATTGGAACAAGGACCTCTGACAGCAGAGAGCTGCAGAAGTTATCGTATGAGCCCACCTATGCGCTCTCAGTCTCTGAATTCACAGACCTCCCCAGTGTCCAAGCACAACTCTCCTCTGTCATGGGCACAGCGCTAACGAGGGTTACACCTTTGCCACCAACAGTGACGGGTAAGAAAGTGATACATTTAACGTGACAAGGTTTTGAAAGATGCTGTTTGAAGTCAGCTCATGTATAAATTTCCCAGCCCAGGTCAAAAAATCCACACACTGAAATACAAGAGTTTCTCTAGCACTGATAAAATAACTGATGTTTGGAGGTCAGCTTATTATCTGACTTACACAGGGCCAGAATTTGCTACTTCAACCTGAAATTGTCTTATGTTTCCTAGTGGTGAGACAGCAGCCGGCAGGAAGGGATGTGGTGTTCCTGCTGGATGGATCTGATGGCACTAGATCTGGCTTCCCAGCAATGCGAGACTTTGTCCAACGGGTAGTGGAGACACTCAGTGTAGATGACAGCAAAGACCGTGTCTCAGTGGTTCAGTACAGCAGGGACCCAGCTGTCCAGTTCTATTTGAACACGTACCCGACAAGAGGCCAGGTCCTTGACGCTGTCAGGGTTTGAGGCACAAGGCGGAAGACCCCTCAACACGGGAGCGGCTCTCCAGTACTTGAGGGATAACGTGTTCACTTCCTCTGCCGGAAGCAGGCGGCCGGAAGGAGTCCCGCAGGTCCTAGTATTGCTAAGCGGCGGAAAATCATTCGACAGTGTTGACGCACCGGCCGCCGCCCTCAAACAGATGGGCGTCTTGATCTTTGCAATTGGAAGCAGAGGCTCCGACAGCAGAGAATTACAGAAAGTATCCCACGATCCCAATTATGCTCTGTCTGTGTCCGAATTCACCGACCTTCCCAGTGTCCAACAGCAGCTCCAGGCCTCTGTGGAGGCCGTGGTTGTTGACGTCACCCCTGAGTCGCCAACTGTACTCGATGCGTTTTCGGGCATGCTCCTCGGAAGGTGACCTAAGCAGTTGCCTGTCTTAATTCTAAGCACAAGTAGGCTAAGAGATTGTTGGACCCATGCTTAGTTCCCAGTTTGCCTGTTGTGATGATCCATGCCATGTTTAGCTTGTGTAAGAAGTGAGAGAGCGTAGGACATATCGTGGTTCCAAAACAGTCCTGTAGGACATATCGTGGTTCCAAAACAGTCCTGTAGTTGACAGGGATCCTGGGAGGCGCCTTTGATCAGTGGTTTTGACTCTTTTGCCTTCCCTTCTATTCTCAGTTGACGCTGCCAAAAAGGACATTGTATTCCTTCTCGATGGTTCTGACGGCACAAGGAATGGCTTCCCTGCCATGCGGGATTTTGTGGAAAAAGTGGTGGAAAAGCTCGATGTGGGAGAAAACAAAGACCGCGTTTCCGTGGTCCAATTCAGCAGAGACGCTGAAGTCCATTTCTACCTAAACACGTACAGTACGAGAGAGGATATGGTGGATGCAATCAGAGGGCTTAGGCACAGAGGAGGAAGACCCCTAAACACCGGGGGCAGCCCTCCAACATGTCAGGGACAATGTCTTTACAACCTCCTCGGGGAGTAGACATCGGCAAGGTGTCAAACAAATGTTGGTCCTGCTAACTGGGGGGAAGGTCTTTTGACAATGTCGACGCCCCGGCCTCTGCTCTCAAGCAGCAGGGCGTCTTTGTGATCGGTATTGGAACAAGGACCTCTGACAGCAGAGAGCTGCAGAAGTTATCGTATGAGCCCACCTATGCGCTCTCAGTCTCTGAATTCACAGACCTCCCCAGTGTCCAAGCACAACTCTCCTCTGTCATGGGCACAGCGCTAACGAGGGTTACACCTTTGCCACCAACAGTGACGGGTAAGAAAGTGATACATTTAACGTGACAAGGTTTTGAAAGATGCTGTTTGAAGTCAGCTCATGTATAAATTTCCCAGCCCAGGTCAAAAAATCCACACACTGAAATACAAGAGTTTCTCTAGCACTGATAAAATAACTGATGTTTGGAGGTCAGCTTATTATCTGACTTACACAGGGCCAGAATTTGCTACTTCAACCTGAAATTGTCTTATGTTTCCTAGTGGTGAGACAGCAGCCGGCAGGAAGGGATGTGGTGTTCCTGCTGGATGGATCTGATGGCACTAGATCTGGCTTCCCAGCAATGCGAGACTTTGTCCAACGGGTAGTGGAGACACTCAGTGTAGATGACAGCAAAGACCGTGTCTCAGTGGTTCAGTACAGCAGGGACCCAGCTGTCCAGTTCTATTTGAACACGTACCCGACAAGAGGCCAGGTCCTTGACGCTGTCAGGGGTTTGAGGCACAAGGCGGAAGACCCCTCAACACGGGAGCGGCTCTCCAGTACTTGAGGGATAACGTGTTCACTTCCTCTGCCGGAAGCAGGCGGCCGGAAGGAGTCCCGCAGGTCCTAGTATTGCTAAGCGGCGGAAAATCATTCGACAGTGTTGACGCACCGGCCGCCGCCCTCAAACAGATGGGCGTCTTGATCTTTGCAATTGGAAGCAGAGGCTCCGACAGCAGAGAATTACAGAAAGTCTCCCACGATCCCAATTATGCTCTGTCTGTGTCCGAATTCACCGACCTTCCCAGTGTCCAACAGCAGCTCCAGGCCTCTGTGGAGGCCGTGGTTGTTGACGTCACCCCTGAGTCGCCAACTGTACTCGATGCGTTTTCGGGCATGCTCCTCGGAAGGTGACCTAAGCAGTTGCCTGTCTTAATTCTAAGCTCAAGTAGGAAGAGAGATTGTTGGACCCATGCTTAGTTCCCAGTTTGCCTGTTGTGATGATCCATGCCATGTTTAGCTTGTGTAAGAAGTGAGAGAGCGTAGGACATATCGTGGTTCCAAAACAGTCCTGTAGTTGACAGGGATCCTGGGAGGCGCCTTTGATCAGTGGTTTTGACTCTTTTGCCTTCCCTTCTATTCTCAGTTGACGCTGCCAAAAAGGACATTGTATTCCTTCTCGATGGTTCTGACGGCACAAGGAATGGCTTCCCTGCCATGCGGGATTTTGTGGAAAAAGTGGTGGAAAAGCTCGATGTGGGAGAAAACAAAGACCGCGTTTCCGTGGTCCAATTCAGCAGAGACGCTGAAGTCCATTTCTACCTAAACACGTACAGTACGAGAGAGGATATGGTGGATGCAATCAGAGGGCTTAGGCACAGAGGAGGAAGACCCTAAACACCGGGGCAGCCCTCCAACATGTCAGGGACAATGTCTTTACAACCTCCTCGGGGAGTAGACATCGGCAAGGTGTCAAACAAATGTTGGTCCTGCTAACTGGGGGAAGGTCTTTTGACAATGTCGACGCCCCGGCCTCTGCTCTCAAGCAGCAGGGCGTCTTTGTGATCGGTATTGGAACAAGGACCTCTGACAGCAGAGAGCTGCAGAAGTTATCGTATGAGCCCACCTATGCGCTCTCAGTCTCTGAATTCACAGACCTCCCCAGTGTCCAAGCACAACTCTCCTCTGTCATGGGCACAGCGCTAACGAGGGTTACACCTTTGCCACCAACAGTGACGGGTAAGAAAGTGATACATTTAACGTGACAAGGTTTTGAAAGATGCTGTTTGAAGTCAGCTCATGTATAAATTTCCCAGCCCAGGTCAAAAAATCCACACACTGAAATACAAGAGTTTCTCTAGCACTGATAAAATAACTGATGTTTGGAGGTCAGCTTATTATCTGACTTACACAGGGCCAGAATTTGCTACTTCAACCTGAAATTGTCTTATGTTTCCTAGTGGTGAGACAGCAGCCGGCAGGAAGGGATGTGGTGTTCCTGCTGGATGGATCTGATGGCACTAGATCTGGCTTCCCAGCAATGCGAGACTTTGTCCAACGGGTAGTGGAGACACTCAGTGTAGATGACAGCAAAGACCGTGTCTCAGTGGTTCAGTACAGCAGGGACCCAGCTGTCCAGTTCTATTTGAACACGTACCCGACAAGAGGCCAGGTCCTTGACGCTGTCAGGGGTTTGAGGCACAAAGGCGGAAGACCCCTCAACACGGGAGCGGCTCTCCAGTACTTGAGGGATAACGTGTTCACTTCCTCTGCCGGAAGCAGGCGGCCGGAAGGAGTCCCGCAGGTCCTAGTATTGCTAAGCGGCGGAAAATCATTCGACAGTGTTGGCGCACCGGCCGCCGCCCTCAAACAGATGGGCGTCTTGATCTTTGCAATTGGAAGCAGAGGCTCCGACAGCAGAGAATTACAGAAAGTATCCCACGATCCCAATTATGCTCTGTCTGTGTCGAATTCACCGACCTTCCCAGTGTCCAACAGCAGCTCCAGGCCTCTGTGGAGGCCGTGGTTGTTGACGTCACCCCTGAGTCGCCAACTGTACTCGATGCGTTTTTCGGGCATGCTCCTCGGAAGGTGACCTAAGCAGTTGCCTGTCTTAATTCTAAGCTCAAGTAGGAAGAGAGATTGTTGGACCCATGCTTAGTTCCCAGTTTGCCTGTTGTGATGATCCATGCCATGTTTAGCTTGTGTAAGAAGTGAGAGGGCGTAGGACATATCGTGGTTCCAAAACAGTCCTGTAGTTGACAGGGATCCTGGGAGGCGCCTTTGATCAGTGGTTTTGACTCTTTTGCCTTCCCTTCTATTCTCAGTTGGCGCTGCCAAAAAGGACATTGTATTCCTTCTCGATGGTTCTGACGGCACAAGGAATGGCTTCCCTGCCATGCGGGATTTTGTGGAAAAAGTGGTGGAAAAGCTCGATGTGGGGAGAAAACAAAGACCGCGTTTCCGTGGTCCAATTCAGCAGAGACGCTGAAGTCCATTTCTACCTAAACACGTACAGTACGAGAGAGGATATGGTGGATGCAATCAGAGGGCTTAGGCACAGAGGAGGAAGACCCCTAAACACCGGGGGCAGCCCTCCAACATGTCAGGGACAATGTCTTTACAACCTCCTCGGGGAGTAGACATCGGCAAGGTGTCAAACAAATGTTGGTCCTGCTAACTGGGGGAAGGTCTTTTGACAATGTCGACGCCCCGGCCTCTGCTCTCAAGCAGCAGGGCGTCTTTGTGATCGGTATTGGAACAAGGACCTCTGACAGCAGAGAGCTGCAGAAGTTATCGTATGAGCCCACCTATGCGCTCTCAGTCTCTGAATTCACAGACCTCCCCAGTGTCCAAGCACAACTCTCCTCTGTCATGGGCACAGCGCTAACGAGGGTTACACCTTTGCCACCAACAGTGACGGGTAAGAAAGTGATACATTTAACGTGACAAGGTTTTGAAAGATGCTGTTTGAAGTCAGCTCATGTATAAATTTCCCAGCCCAGGTCAAAAATCCACACACTGAAATACAAGAGTTTCTCTAGCACTGATAAAATAACTGATGTTTGGAGGTCAGCTTATTATCTGACTTACACAGGGCCAGAATTTGCTACTTCAACCTGAAATTGTCTTATGTTTCCTAGTGGTGAGACAGCAGCCGGCAGGAAGGGATGTGGTGTTCCTGCTGGATGGATCTGATGGCACTAGATCTGGCTTCCCAGCAATGCGAGACTTTGTCCAACGGGTAGTGGAGACACTCAGTGTAGATGACAGCAAAGACCGTGTCTCAGTGGTTCAGTACAGCAGGGACCCAGCTGTCCAGTTCTATTTGAACACGTACCCGACAAGAGGCCAGGTCCTTGACGCTGTCAGGGGTTTGAGGCACAAAGGCGGAAGACCCCTCAACACGGGAGCGGCTCTCCAGTACTTGAGGGATAACGTGTTCACTTCCTCTGCCGGAAGCAGGCGGCCGGAAGGAGTCCCGCAGGTCCTAGTATTGCTAAGCGGCGGAAAATCATTCGACAGTGTTGACGCACCGGCCGCCGCCCTCAAACAGATGGGCGTCTTGATCTTTGCAATTGGAAGCAGAGGCTCCGACAGCAGAGAATTACAGAAAGTATCCCACGATCCCAATTATGCTCTGTCTGTGTCCGAATTCACCGACCTTCCCAGTGTCCAACAGCAGCTCAGGCCTCTGTGGAGGCCGTGGTTGTTGACGTCACCCCTGAGTCGCCAACTGTACTCGATGCGTTTTCGGGCATGCTCCTCGGAAGGTGACCTAAGCAGTTGCCTGTCTTAATTCTAAGCACAAGTAGGAAGAGAGATTGTTGGACCCATGCTTAGTTCCCAGTTTGCCTGTTGTGATGATCCATGCCATGTTTAGCTTGTGTAAGAAGTGAGAGGCGTAGGGACATATCGTGGTTCCAAAAACAGTCCTGTAGGACATATCGTGGTTCCAAAACAGTCCTGTAGTTGACAGGGATCCTGGGAGGCGCCTTTGATCAGTGGTTTTGACTCTTTTGCCTTCCCTTCTATTCTCAGTTGACGCTGCCAAAAAGGACATTGTATTCCTTCTCGATGGTTCTGACGGCACAAGGAATGGCTTCCCTGCCATGCGGGATTTTGTGGAAAAAGTGGTGGAAAAGCTCGATGTGGGGAGAAAACAAAGACCGCGTTTCCGTGGTCCAATTCAGCAGAGACGCTGAAGTCCATTTCTACCTAAACACGTACAGTACGAGAGAGGATATGGTGGATGCAATCAGAGGGCTTAGGCACAGAGGAGGAAGACCCCTAAACACCGGGGGCAGCCCTCCAACATGTCAGGGACAATGTCTTTACAACCTCCTCGGGGAGTAGACATCGGCAAGGTGTCAAACAAATGTTGGTCCTGCTAACTGGGGGAAGGTCTTTTGACAATGTCGACGCCCCGGCCTCTGCTCTCAAGCAGCAGGGCGTCTTTGTGATCGGTATTGGAACAAGGACCTCTGACAGCAGAGAGCTGCAGAAGTTATCGTATGAGCCCACCTATGCGCTCTCAGTCTCTGAATTCACAGACCTCCCCAGTGTCCAAGCACAACTCTCCTCTGTCATGGGCACAGCGCTAACGAGGGTTACACCTTTGCCACCAACAGTGACGGGTAAGAAAGTGATACATTTAACGTGACAAGGTTTTGAAAGATGCTGTTTGAAGTCAGCTCATGTATAAATTTCCCAGCCCAGGTCAAAAATCCACACACTGAAATACAAGAGTTTCTCTAGCACTGATAAAATAACTGATGTTTGGAGGTCAGCTTATTATCTGACTTACACAGGGCCAGAATTTGCTACTTCAACCTGAAATTGTCTTATGTTTCCTAGTGGTGAGACAGCAGCCGGCAGGAAGGGATGTGGTGTTCCTGCTGGATGGATCTGATGGCACTAGATCTGGCTTCCCAGCAATGCGAGACTTTGTCCAACGGGTAGTGGAGACACTCAGTGTAGATGACAGCAAAGACCGTGTCTCAGTGGTTCAGTACAGCAGGGACCCAGCTGTCCAGTTCTATTTGAACACGTACCCGACAAGAGGCCAGGTCCTTGACGCTGTCAGGGGTTTGAGGCACAAAGGCGGAAGACCCCTCAACACGGGAGCGGCTCTCCAGTACTTGAGGGATAACGTGTTCACTTCCTCTGCCGGAAGCAGGCGGCCGGAAGGAGTCCCGCAGGTCCTAGTATTGCTAAGCGGCGGAAAATCATTCGACAGTGTTGACGCACCGGCCGCCGCCCTCAAACAGATGGGCGTCTTGATCTTTGCAATTGGAAGCAGAGGCTCCGACAGCAGAGAATTACAGAAAGTCTCCCACGATCCCAATTATGCTCTGTCTGTGTCCGAATTCACCGACCTTCCCAGTGTCCAACAGCAGCTCCAGGCCTCTGTGGAGGCCGTGGTTGTTGACGTCACCCCTGAGTCGCCAACTGTACTCGAGTACGTTTTTCGGGCATGCTCCTCGGAAGGTGACCTAAGCAGTTGCCTGTCTTAATTCTAAGCACAAGTAGGAAGAGAGATTGTTGGACCCATGCTTAGTTCCCAGTTTGCCTGTTGTGATGATCCATGCCATGTTTAGCTTGTGTAAGAAGTGAGAGAGCGTAGGACATATCGTGGTTCCAAAACAGTCCTGTAGTTGACAGGGATCCTGGGAGGCGCCTTTGATCAGTGGTTTTGACTCTTTTGCCTTCCCTTCTATTCTCAGTTGACGCTGCCAAAAAGGACATTGTATTCCTTCTCGATGGTTCTGACGGCACAAGGAATGGCTTCCCTGCCATGCGGGATTTTGTGGAAAAAGTGGTGGAAAAGCTCGATGTGGGAGAAAACAAAGACCGCGTTTCCGTGGTCCAATTCAGCAGAGACGCTGAAGTCCATTTCTACCTAAACACGTACAGTACGAGAGAGGATATGGTGGATGCAATCAGAGGGCTTAGGCACAGAGGAGGAAGACCCCTAAACACCGGGGCAGCCCTCCAACATGTCAGGGACAATGTCTTTACAACCTCCTCGGGGAGTAGACATCGGCAAGGTGTCAAACAAATGTTGGTCCTGCTAACTGGGGGAAGGTCTTTTGACAATGTCGACGCCCCGGCCTCTGCTCTCAAGCAGCAGGGCGTCTTTGTGATCGGTATTGGAACAAGGACCTCTGACAGCAGAGAGCTGCAGAAGTTATCGTATGAGCCCACCTATGCGCTCTCAGTCTCTGAATTCACAGACCTCCCCAGTGTCCAAGCACAACTCTCCTCTGTCATGGGCACAGCGCTAACGAGGGTTACACCTTTGCCACCAACAGTGACGGGTAAGAAAGTGATACATTTAACGTGACAAGGTTTTGAAAGATGCTGTTTGAAGTCAGCTCATGTATAAATTTCCCAGCCCAGGTCAAAAATCCACACACTGAAATACAAGAGTTTCTCTAGCACTGATAAAATAACTGATGTTTGGAGGTCAGCTTATTATCTGACTTACACAGGGCCAGAATTTGCTACTTCAACCTGAAATTGTCTTATGTTTCCTAGTGGTGAGACAGCAGCCGGCAGGAAGGGATGTGGTGTTCCTGCTGGATGGATCTGATGGCACTAGATCTGGCTTCCCAGCAATGCGAGACTTTGTCCAACGGGTAGTGGAGACACTCAGTGTAGATGACAGCAAAGACCGTGTCTCAGTGGTTCAGTACAGCAGGGACCCAGCTGTCCAGTTCTATTTGAACACGTACCCGACAAGAGGCCAGGTCCTTGACGCTGTCAGGGGTTTGAGGCACAAGGCGGAAGACCCCTCAACACGGGAGCGGCTCTCCAGTACTTGAGGGATAACGTGTTCACTTCCTCTGCCGGAAGCAGGCGGCCGGAAGGAGTCCCGCAGGTCCTAGTATTGCTAAGCGGCGGAAAATCATTCGACAGTGTTGGCGCACCGGCCGCCGCCCTCAAACAGATGGGCGTCTTGATCTTTGCAATTGGAAGCAGAGGCTCCGACAGCAGAGAATTACAGAAAGTATCCCACGATCCCAATTATGCTCTGTCTGTGTCCGAATTCACCGACCTTCCCAGTGTCCAACAGCAGCTCCAGGCCTCTGTGGAGGCCGTGGTTGTTGACGTCACCCCTGAGTCGCCAACTGTACTCGATGCGTTTTTCGGGCATGCTCCTCGGAAGGTGACCTAAGCAGTTGCCTGTCTTAATTCTAAGCACAAGTAGGAAGAGGGATTGTTGGACCCATGCTTAGTTCCCAGTTTGCCTGTTGTGATGATCCATGCCATGTTTAGCTTGTGTAAGAAGTGAGAGGGCGTAGGACATATCGTGGTTCCAAAACAGTCCTGTAGTTGACAGGGATCCTGGGAGGCGCCTTTGATCAGTGGTTTTGACTCTTTTGCCTTCCCTTCTATTCTCAGTTGGCGCTGCCAAAAAGGACATTGTATTCCTTCTCGATGGTTCTGACGGCACAAGGAATGGCTTCCCTGCCATGCGGGATTTTGTGGAAAAAGTGGTGGAAAAGCTCGATGTGGGAGAAAACAAAGACCGCGTTTCCGTGGTCCAATTCAGCAGAGACGCTGAAGTCCATTTCTACCTAAACACGTACAGTACGAGAGAGGATATGGTGGATGCAATCAGAGGGCTTAGGCACAGAGGAGGAAGACCCCTAAACACCGGGGGCAGCCCTCCAACATGTCAGGGACAATGTCTTTACAACCTCCTCGGGGAGTAGACATCGGCAAGGTGTCAAACAAATGTTGGTCCTGCTAACTGGGGGAAGGTCTTTTGACAATGTCGACGCCCCGGCCTCTGCTCTCAAGCAGCAGGGCGTCTTTGTGATCGGTATTGGAACAAGGACCTCTGACAGCAGAGAGCTGCAGAAGTTATCGTATGAGCCCACCTATGCGCTCTCAGTCTCTGAATTCACAGACCTCCCCAGTGTCCAAGCACAACTCTCCTCTGTCATGGGCACAGCGCTAACGAGGGTTACACCTTTGCCACCAACAGTGACGGGTAAGAAAGTGATACATTTAACGTGACAAGGTTTTGAAAGATGCTGTTTGAAGTCAGCTCATGTATAAATTTCCCAGCCCAGGTCAAAAATCCACACACTGAAATACAAGAGTTTCTCTAGCACTGATAAAATAACTGATGTTTGGAGGTCAGCTTATTATCTGACTTACACAGGGCCAGAATTTGCTACTTCAACCTGAAATTGTCTTATGTTTCCTAGTGGTGAGACAGCAGCCGGCAGGAAGGGATGTGGTGTTCCTGCTGGATGGATCTGATGGCACTAGATCTGGCTTCCCAGCAATGCGAGACTTTGTCCAACGGGTAGTGGAGACACTCAGTGTAGATGACAGCAAAGACCGTGTCTCAGTGGTTCAGTACAGCAGGGACCCAGCTGTCCAGTTCTATTTGAACACGTACCCGACAAGAGGCCAGGTCCTTGACGCTGTCAGGGGTTTGAGGCACAAAGGCGGAAGACCCCTCAACACGGGAGCGGCTCTCCAGTACTTGAGGGATAACGTGTTCACTTCCTCTGCCGGAAGCAGGCGGCCGGAAGGAGTCCCGCAGGTCCTAGTATTGCTAAGCGGCGGAAAATCATTCGACAGTGTTGACGCACCGGCCGCCGCCCTCAAACAGATGGGCGTCTTGATCTTTGCAATTGGAAGCAGAGGCTCCGACAGCAGAGAATTACAGAAAGTATCCCACGATCCCAATTATGCTCTGTCTGTGTCCGAATTCACCGACCTTCCCAGTGTCCAACAGCAGCTCCAGGCCTCTGTGGAGGCCGTGGTTGTTGACGTCACCCCTGAGTCGCCAACTGTACTCGGTACGTTTTCGGGCATGCTCCTCGGAAGGTGACCTAAGCAGTTGCCTGTCTTAATTCTAAGCTCAAGTAGGAAGAGAGATTGTTGGACCCATGCTTAGTTCCCAGTTTGCCTGTTGTGATGATCCATGCCATGTTTAGCTTGTGTAAGAAGTGAGAGAGCGTAGGACATATCGTGGTTCCAAAACAGTCCTGTAGTTGACAGGGATCCTGGGAGGCGCCTTTGATCAGTGGTTTTGACTCTTTTGCCTTCCCTTCTATTCTCAGTTGACGCTGCCAAAAAGGACATTGTATTCCTTCTCGATGGTTCTGACGGCACAAGGAATGGCTTCCCTGCCATGCGGGATTTTGTGGAAAAAGTGGTGGAAAAGCTCGATGTGGGAGAAAACAAAGACCGCGTTTCCGTGGTCCAATTCAGCAGAGACGCTGAAGTCCATTTCTACCTAAACACGTACAGTACGAGAGAGGATATGGTGGATGCAATCAGAGGGCTTAGGCACAGAGGAGGAAGACCCCTAAACACCGGGGCAGCCCTCCAACATGTCAGGGACAATGTCTTTACAACCTCCTCGGGGAGTAGACATCGGCAAGGTGTCAAACAAATGTTGGTCCTGCTAACTGGGGGGAAGGTCTTTTGACAATGTCGACGCCCGGCCTCTGCTCTCAAGCAGCAGGGCGTCTTTGTGATCGGTATTGGAACAAGGACCTCTGACAGCAGAGAGCTGCAGAAGTTATCGTATGAGCCCACCTATGCGCTCTCAGTCTCTGAATTCACAGACCTCCCCAGTGTCCAAGCACAACTCTCCTCTGTCATGGGCACAGCGCTAACGAGGGTTACACCTTTGCCACCAACAGTGACGGGTAAGAAAGTGATACATTTAACGTGACAAGGTTTTGAAAGATGCTGTTTGAAGTCAGCTCATGTATAAATTTCCCAGCCCAGGTCAAAAAATCCACACACTGAAATACAAGAGTTTCTCTAGCACTGATAAAATAACTGATGTTTGGAGGTCAGCTTATTATCTGACTTACACAGGGCCAGAATTTGCTACTTCAACCTGAAATTGTCTTATGTTTCCTAGTGGTGAGACAGCAGCCGGCAGGAAGGGATGTGGTGTTCCTGCTGGATGGATCTGATGGCACTAGATCTGGCTTCCCAGCAATGCGAGACTTTGTCCAACGGGTAGTGGAGACACTCAGTGTAGATGACAGCAAAGACCGTGTCTCAGTGGTTCAGTACAGCAGGGACCCAGCTGTCCAGTTCTATTTGAACACGTACCCGACAAGAGGCCAGGTCCTTGACGCTGTCAGGGGTTTGAGGCTCGAAGGCGGAAGACCCCTCAACACGGGAGCGGCTCTCCAGTACTTGAGGGATAACGTGTTCACTTCCTCTGCCGGAAGCAGGCGGCCGGAAGGAGTCCCGCAGGTCCTAGTATTGCTAAGCGGCGGAAAATCATTCGACAGTGTTGACGCACCGGCCGCCGCCCTCAAACAGATGGGCGTCTTGATCTTTGCAATTGGAAGCAGAGGCTCCGACAGCAGAGAATTACAGAAAGTCTCCCACGATCCCAATTATGCTCTGTCTGTGTCCGAATTCACCGACCTTCCCAGTGTCCAACAGCAGCTCCAGGCCTCTGTGGAGGCCGTGGTTGTTGACGTCACCCCTGAGTCGCCAACTGTACTCGATGCGTTTTTCGGGCATGCTCCTCGGAAGGTGACCTAAGCAGTTGCCTGTCTTAATTCTAAGCACAAGTAGGAAGAGAGATTGTTGGACCCATGCTTAGTTCCCAGTTTGCCTGTTGTGATGATCCATGCCATGTTTAGCTTGTGTAAGAAGTGAGAGGCGTAGGACATATCGTGGTTTCCAAAAACAGTCCTGTAGGACATATCGTGGTTCCAAAAACAGTCCTGTAGTTGACAGGGATCCTGGGAGGCGCCTTTGATCAGTGGTTTTGACTCTTTTGCCTTCCCTTCTATTCTCAGTTGACGCTGCCAAAAAGGACATTGTATTCCTTCTCGATGGTTCTGGCGGCACAAGGAATGGCTTCCCTGCCATGCGGGATTTTGTGGAAAAAGTGGTGGAAAAAGCTCGATGTGGGAGAAAACAAAGAGCCGCGTTTCCGTGGTCCAATTCAGCAGAGACGCTGAAGTCCATTTCTACCTAAACACGTACAGTACGAGAGAGGATATGGTGGATGCAATCAGAGGGCTTAGGCACAGAGGAGGAAGACCCTAAACACCGGGGCAGCCCTCCAACATGTCAGGGACAATGTCTTTACAACCTCCTCGGGAGTAGACATCGGCAAGGTGTCAAACAAATGTTGGTCCTGCTAACTGGGGAAGGTCTTTTTGACAATGTCGGCGCCCGGCCTCTGCTCTCAAGCAGCAGGGCGTCTTTGTGATCGGTATTGGAACAAGGACCTCTGACAGCAGAGAGCTGCAGAAGTTATCGTATGAGCCCACCTATGCGCTCTCAGTCTCTGAATTCACAGACCTCCCCAGTGTCCAAGCACAACTCTCCTCTGTCATGGGCACAGCGCTAACGAGGGTTACACCTTTGCCACCAACAGTGACGGGTAAGAAAGTGATACATTTAACGTGACAAGGTTTTGAAAGATGCTGTTTGAAGTCAGCTCATGTATAAATTTCCCAGCCCAGGTCAAAAATCCACACACTGAAATACAAGAGTTTCTCTAGCACTGATAAAATAACTGATGTTTGGAGGTCAGCTTATTATCTGACTTACACAGGGCCAGAATTTGCTACTTCAACCTGAAATTGTCTTATGTTTCCTAGTGGTGAGACAGCAGCCGGCAGGAAGGGATGTGGTGTTCCTGCTGGATGGATCTGATGGCACTAGATCTGGCTTCCCAGCAATGCGAGACTTTGTCCAACGGGTAGTGGAGACACTCAGTGTAGATGACAGCAAAGACCGTGTCTCAGTGGTTCAGTACAGCAGGGACCCAGCTGTCCAGTTCTATTTGAACACGTACCCGACAAGAGGCCAGGTCCTTGACGCTGTCAGGGGTTTGAGGCACAAAGGCGGAAGACCCCTCAACACGGGAGCGGCTCTCCAGTACTTGAGGGATAACGTGTTCACTTCCTCTGCCGGAAGCAGGCGGCCGGAAGGAGTCCCGCAGGTCCTAGTATTGCTAAGCGGCGGAAAATCATTCGACAGTGTTGGCGCACCGGCCGCCGCCCTCAAACAGATGGGCGTCTTGATCTTTGCAATTGGAAGCAGAGGCTCCGACAGCAGAGAATTACAGAAAGTCTCCCACGATCCCAATTATGCTCTGTCTGTGTCCGAATTCACCGACCTTCCCAGTGTCCAACAGCAGCTCCAGGCCTCTGTGGAGGCCGTGGTTGTTGACGTCACCCCTGAGTCGCCAACTGTACTCGGTGCGTTTTCGGGCATGCTCCTCGGAAGGTGACCTAAGCAGTTGCCTGTCTTAATTCTAAGCTCAAGTAGGAAGAGAGATTGTTGGACCCATGCTTAGTTCCCAGTTTGCCTGTTGTGATGATCCATGCCATGTTTAGCTTGTGTAAGAAGTGAGAGAGCGTAGGACATATCGTGGTTCCAAAAACAGTCCTGTAGTTGACAGGGATCCTGGGAGGCGCCTTTGATCAGTGGTTTTGACTCTTTTGCCTTCCCTTCTATTCTCAGTTGACGCTGCCAAAAAGGGACATTGTATTCCTTCTCGATGGTTCTGACGGCACAAGGGATGGCTTCCCTGGCATGCGGGATTTTGTGGAAAAAGTGGTGGAAAAGCTCGATGTGGGAGAAACCAATGGCCGCGTTTCCGTGGTCCAATTCAGCAGAGACAGCTGAAGTCCATTTCTACCTAAACACGTACAGTACGAGAGAGGATATGGTGGATGCAATCAGAGGGGCTTAGGCACAGAGGAGGAAGACCCCTAAACACCGGGGCAGCCCTCCAACATGTCAGGGACAATGTCTTTACAACCTCCTCGGGGAGTAGACATCGGCAAGGTGTCAAACAAATGTTGGTCCTGCTAACTGGGGGAAGGTCTTTTGACAATGTCGACGCCCCGGCCTCTGCTCTCAAGCAGCAGGGCGTCTTTGTGATCGGTATTGGAACAAGGACCTCTGACAGCAGAGAGCTGCAGAAGTTATCGTATGAGCCCACCTATGCGCTCTCAGTCTCTGAATTCACAGACCTCCCCAGTGTCCAAGCACAACTCTCCTCTGTCATGGGCACAGCGCTAACGAGGGTTACACCTTTGCCACCAACAGTGACGGGTAAGAAAGTGATACATTTAACGTGACAAGGTTTTTGAAAGATGCTGTTTGAAGTCAGCTCATGTATAAATTTCCCAGCCCAGGTCAAAAAATCCACACACTGAAATACAAGAGTTTCTCTAGCACTGATAAAATAACTGATGTTTGGAGGTCAGCTTATTATCTGACTTACACAGGGCCAGAATTTGCTACTTCAACCTGAAATTGTCTTATGTTTCCTAGTGGTGAGACAGCAGCCGGCAGGAAGGGATGTGGTGTTCCTGCTGGATGGATCTGATGGCACTAGATCTGGCTTCCCAGCAATGCGAGACTTTGTCCAACGGGTAGTGGAGACACTCAGTGTAGATGACAGCAAAGACCGTGTCTCAGTGGTTCAGTACAGCAGGGACCCAGCTGTCCAGTTCTATTTGAACACGTACCCGACAAGAGGCCAGGTCCTTGACGCTGTCAGGGTTTGAGGCACAAGGCGGAAGACCCCTCAACACGGGAGCGGCTCTCCAGTACTTGAGGGATAACGTGTTCACTTCCTCTGCCGGAAGCAGGCGGCCGGAAGGAGTCCCGCAGGTCCTAGTATTGCTAAGCGGCGGAAAATCATTCGACAGTGTTGGCGCACCGGCCGCCGCCCTCAAACAGATGGGCGTCTTGATCTTTGCAATTGGAAGCAGAGGCTCCGACAGCAGAGAATTACAGAAAGTCTCCCACGATCCCAATTATGCTCTGTCTGTGTCCGAATTCACCGACCTTCCCAGTGTCCAACAGCAGCTCCAGGCCTCTGTGGAGGCCGTGGTTGTTGACGTCACCCCTGAGTCGCCAACTGTACTCGGTGCGTTTTTCGGGCATGCTCCTCGGAAGGTGACCTAAGCAGTTGCCTGTCTTAATTCTAAGCTCAAGTAGGAAGAGAGATTGTTGGACCCATGCTTAGTTCCCAGTTTGCCTGTTGTGATGATCCATGCCATGTTTAGCTTGTGTAAGAAGTGAGAGGCGTAGGACATATCGTGGTTCCAAAACAGTCCTGTAGTTGACAGGGATCCTGGGAGGCGCCTTTGATCAGTGGTTTTGACTCTTTTGCCTTCCCTTCTATTCTCAGTTGACGCTGCCAAAAAGGACATTGTATTCCTTCTCGATGGTTCTGACGGCACAAGGAATGGCTTCCCTGCCATGCGGGATTTTGTGGAAAAAGTGGTGGAAAAAGCTCGATGTGGGAGAAAACAAAGACCGCGTTTCCGTGGTCCAATTCAGCAGAGACGCTGAAGTCCATTTCTACCTAAACACGTACAGTACGAGAGAGGATATGGTGGATGCAATCAGAGGGCTTAGGCACAGAGGAGGAAGACCCCTAAACACCGGGGCAGCCCTCCAACATGTCAGGGACAATGTCTTTACAACCTCCTCGGGGAGTAGACATCGGCAAGGTGTCAAACAAATGTTGGTCCTGCTAACTGGGGGGAAGGTCTTTTGACAATGTCGACGCCCCGGCCTCTGCTCTCAAGCAGCAGGGCGTCTTTGTGATCGGTATTGGAACAAGGACCTCTGACAGCAGAGAGCTGCAGAAGTTATCGTATGAGCCCACCTATGCGCTCTCAGTCTCTGAATTCACAGACCTCCCCAGTGTCCAAGCACAACTCTCCTCTGTCATGGGCACAGCGCTAACGAGGGTTACACCTTTGCCACCAACAGTGACGGGTAAGAAAGTGATACATTTAACGTGACAAGGTTTTGAAAGATGCTGTTTGAAGTCAGCTCATGTATAAATTTCCCAGCCCAGGTCAAAAAATCCACACACTGAAATACAAGAGTTTCTCTAGCACTGATAAAATAACTGATGTTTGGAGGTCAGCTTATTATCTGACTTACACAGGGCCAGAATTTGCTACTTCAACCTGAAATTGTCTTATGTTTCCTAGTGGTGAGACAGCAGCCGGCAGGAAGGGATGTGGTGTTCCTGCTGGATGGATCTGATGGCACTAGATCTGGCTTCCCAGCAATGCGAGACTTTGTCCAACGGGTAGTGGAGACACTCAGTGTAGATGACAGCAAAGACCGTGTCTCAGTGGTTCAGTACAGCAGGGACCCAGCTGTCCAGTTCTATTTGAACACGTACCCGACAAGAGGCCAGGTCCTTGACGCTGTCAGGGGTTTGAGGCACAAAGGCGGAAGACCCCTCAACACGGGAGCGGCTCTCCAGTACTTGAGGGATAACGTGTTCACTTCCTCTGCCGGAAGCAGGCGGCCGGAAGGAGTCCCGCAGGTCCTAGTATTGCTAAGCGGCGGAAAATCATTCGACAGTGTTGACGCACCGGCCGCCGCCCTCAAACAGATGGGCGTCTTGATCTTTGCAATTGGAAGCAGAGGCTCCGACAGCAGAGAATTACAGAAAGTCTCCCACGATCCCAATTATGCTCTGTCTGTGTCCGAATTCACCGACCTTCCCAGTGTCCAACAGCAGCTCCAGGCCTCTGTGGAGGCCGTGGTTGTTGACGTCACCCCTGAGTCGCCAACTGTACTCGGTACGTTTTCGGGCATGCTCCTCGGAAGGTGACCTAAGCAGTTGCCTGTCTTAATTCTAAGCTCAAGTAGGAAGAGAGATTGTTGGACCCATGCTTAGTTCCCAGTTTGCCTGTTGTGATGATCCATGCCATGTTTAGCTTGTGTAAGAAGTGAGAGGGCGTAGGACATATCGTGGTTCCAAAACAGTCCTGTAGTTGACAGGGATCCTGGGAGGCGCCTTTGATCAGTGGTTTTGACTCTTTTGCCTTCCCTTCTATTCTCAGTTGACGCTGCCAAAAAGGACATTGTATTCCTTCTCGATGGTTCTGACGGCACAAGGAATGGCTTCCCTGCCATGCGGGATTTTGTGGAAAAAGTGGTGGAAAAGCTCGATGTGGGAGAAAACAAAGACCGCGTTTCCGTGGTCCAATTCAGCAGAGACGCTGAAGTCCATTTCTACCTAAACACGTACAGTACGAGAGAGGATATGGTGGATGCAATCAGAGGGCTTAGGCACAGAGGAGGAAGACCCCTAAACACCGGGGCAGCCCTCCAACATGTCAGGGACAATGTCTTTACAACCTCCTCGGGGAGTAGACATCGGCAAGGTGTCAAACAAATGTTGGTCCTGCTAACTGGGGGAAGGTCTTTTGACAATGTCGACGCCCGGCCTCTGCTCTCAAGCAGCAGGGCGTCTTTGTGATCGGTATTGGAACAAGGACCTCTGACAGCAGAGAGCTGCAGAAGTTATCGTATGAGCCCACCTATGCGCTCTCAGTCTCTGAATTCACAGACCTCCCCAGTGTCCAAGCACAACTCTCCTCTGTCATGGGCACAGCGCTAACGAGGGTTACACCTTTGCCACCAACAGTGACGGGTAAGAAAGTGATACATTTAACGTGACAAGGTTTTGAAAGATGCTGTTTGAAGTCAGCTCATGTATAAATTTCCCAGCCCAGGTCAAAAATCCACACACTGAAATACAAGAGTTTCTCTAGCACTGATAAAATAACTGATGTTTGGAGGTCAGCTTATTATCTGACTTACACAGGGCCAGAATTTGCTACTTCAACCTGAAATTGTCTTATGTTTCCTAGTGGTGAGACAGCAGCCGGCAGGAAGGGATGTGGTGTTCTTGCTGGATGGATCTGATGGCACTAGATCTGGCTTCCCAGCAATGCGAGACTTTGTCCAACGGGTAGTGGAGACACTCAGTGTAGATGACAGCAAAGACCGTGTCTCAGTGGTTCAGTACAGCAGGGACCCAGCTGTCCAGTTCTATTTGAACACGTACCCGACAAGAGGCCAGGTCCTTGACGCTGTCAGGGGTTTGAGGCACAAAGGCGGAAGACCCCTCAACACGGGAGCGGCTCTCCAGTACTTGAGGGATAACGTGTTCACTTCCTCTGCCGGAAGCAGGCGGCCGGAAGGAGTCCCGCAGGTCCTAGTATTGCTAAGCGGCGGAAAATCATTCGACAGTGTTGACGCACCGGCCGCCGCCCTCAAACAGATGGGCGTCTTGATCTTTGCAATTGGAAGCAGAGGCTCCGACAGCAGAGAATTACAGAAAGTCTCCCACGATCCCAATTATGCTCTGTCTGTGTCCGAATTCACCGACCTTCCCAGTGTCCAACAGCAGCTCCAGGCCTCTGTGGAGGCCGTGGTTGTTGACGTCACCCCTGAGTCGCCAACTGTACTCGATGCGTTTTTCGGGCATGCTCCTCGGAAGGTGACCTAAGCAGTTGCCTGTCTTAATTCTAAGCTCAAGTAGGAAGAGAGATTGTTGGACCCATGCTTAGTTCCCAGTTTGCCTGTTGTGATGATCCATGCCATGTTTAGCTTGTGTAAGAAGTGAGAGAGCGTAGGACATATCGTGGTTCCAAAACAGTCCTGTAGTTGACAGGGATCCTGGGAGGCGCCTTTGATCAGTGGTTTTGACTCTTTTGCCTTCCCTTCTATTCTCAGTTGACGCTGCCAAAAAGGGACATTGTATTCCTTCTCGATGGTTCTGACGGCACAAGGGAATGGCTTCCCTGCCATGCGGGATTTTGTGGAAAAAGTGGTGGAAAAGCTCGATGTGGGAGAAAACAAAGACCGCGTTTCCGTGGTCCAATTCAGCAGAGACGCTGAAGTCCATTTCTACCTAAACACGTACAGTACGAGAGAGGATATGGTGGATGCAATCAGAGGGCTTAGGCACAGAGGAGGAAGACCCTAAACACCGGGGCAGCCCTCCAACATGTCAGGGACAATGTCTTTACAACCTCCTCGGGGAGTAGACATCGGCAAGGTGTCAAACAAATGTTGGTCCTGCTAACTGGGGGAAAGGTCTTTTGACAATGTCGACGCCCCGGCCTCTGCTCTCAAGCAGCAGGGCGTCTTTGTGATCGGTATTGGAACAAGGACCTCTGACAGCAGAGAGCTGCAGAAGTTATCGTATGAGCCCACCTATGCGCTCTCAGTCTCTGAATTCACAGACCTCCCCAGTGTCCAAGCACAACTCTCCTCTGTCATGGGCACAGCGCTAACGAGGGTTACACCTTTGCCACCAACAGTGACGGGTAAGAAAGTGATACATTTAACGTGACAAGGTTTTGAAAGATGCTGTTTGAAGTCAGCTCATGTATAAATTTCCCAGCCCAGGTCAAAAAATCCACACACTGAAATACAAGAGTTTCTCTAGCACTGATAAAATAACTGATGTTTGGAGGTCAGCTTATTATCTGACTTACACAGGGCCAGAATTTGCTACTTCAACCTGAAATTGTCTTATGTTTCCTAGTGGTGAGACAGCAGCCGGCAGGAAGGGATGTGGTGTTCCTGCTGGATGGATCTGATGGCACTAGATCTGGCTTCCCAGCAATGCGAGACTTTGTCCAACGGGTAGTGGAGACACTCAGTGTAGATGACAGCAAAGACCGTGTCTCAGTGGTTCAGTACAGCAGGGACCCAGCTGTCCAGTTCTATTTGAACACGTACCCGACAAGAGGCCAGGTCCTTGACGCTGTCAGGGGTTTGAGGCACAAGGCGGAAGACCCCTCAACACGGGAGCGGCTCTCCAGTACTTGAGGGATAACGTGTTCACTTCCTCTGCCGGAAGCAGGCGGCCGGAAGGAGTCCCGCAGGTCCTAGTATTGCTAAGCGGCGGAAAATCATTCGACAGTGTTGGCGCACCGGCCGCCGCCCTCAAACAGATGGGCGTCTTGATCTTTGCAATTGGAAGCAGAGGCTCCGACAGCAGAGAATTACAGAAAGTATCCCACGATCCCAATTATGCTCTGTCTGTGTCCGAATTCACCGACCTTCCCAGTGTCCAACAGCAGCTCCAGGCCTCTGTGGAGGCCGTGGTTGTTGACGTCACCCCTGAGTCGCCAACTGTACTCGATGCGTTTTCGGGCATGCTCCTCGGAAGGTGACCTAAGCAGTTGCCTGTCTTAATTCTAAGCTCAAGTAGGAAGAGAGATTGTTGGACCCATGCTTAGTTCCCAGTTTGCCTGTTGTGATGATCCATGCCATGTTTAGCTTGTGTAAGAAGTGAGAGAGCGTAGGACATATCGTGGTTCCAAAACAGTCCTGTAGTTGACAGGGATCCTGGGAGGCGCCTTTGATCAGTGGTTTTGACTCTTTTGCCTTCCCTTCTATTCTCAGTTGGCGCTGCCAAAAAGGACATTGTATTCCTTCTCGATGGTTCTGACGGCACAAGGAATGGCTTCCCTGCCATGCGGGATTTTGTGGAAAAAGTGGTGGAAAAGCTCGATGTGGGAGAAAACAAAGACCGCGTTTCCGTGGTCCAATTCAGCAGAGACGCTGAAGTCCATTTCTACCTAAACACGTACAGTACGAGAGAGGATATGGTGGATGCAATCAGAGGGCTTAGGCACAGAGGAGGAAGACCCCTAAACACCGGGGGCAGCCCTCCAACATGTCAGGGACAATGTCTTTACAACCTCCTCGGGGAGTAGACATCGGCAAGGTGTCAAACAAATGTTGGTCCTGCTAACTGGGGGAAGGTCTTTTGACAATGTCGACGCCCCGGCCTCTGCTCTCAAGCAGCAGGGCGTCTTTGTGATCGGTATTGGAACAAGGACCTCTGACAGCAGAGAGCTGCAGAAGTTATCGTATGAGCCCACCTATGCGCTCTCAGTCTCTGAATTCACAGACCTCCCCAGTGTCCAAGCACAACTCTCCTCTGTCATGGGCACAGCGCTAACGAGGGTTACACCTTTGCCACCAACAGTGACGGGTAAGAAAGTGATACATTTAACGTGACAAGGTTTTGAAAGATGCTGTTTGAAGTCAGCTCATGTATAAATTTCCCAGCCCAGGTCAAAAATCCACACACTGAAATACAAGAGTTTCTCTAGCACTGATAAAATAACTGATGTTTGGAGGTCAGCTTATTATCTGACTTACACAGGGCCAGAATTTGCTACTTCAACCTGAAATTGTCTTATGTTTCCTAGTGGTGAGACAGCAGCCGGCAGGAAGGGATGTGGTGTTCCTGCTGGATGGATCTGATGGCACTAGATCTGGCTTCCCAGCAATGCGAGACTTTGTCCAACGGGTAGTGGAGACACTCAGTGTAGATGACAGCAAAGACCGTGTCTCAGTGGTTCAGTACAGCAGGGACCCAGCTGTCCAGTTCTATTTGAACACGTACCCGACAAGAGGCCAGGTCCTTGACGCTGTCAGGGGTTTGAGGCACAAAGGCGGAAGACCCCTCAACACGGGAGCGGCTCTCCAGTACTTGAGGGATAACGTGTTCACTTCCTCTGCCGGAAGCAGGCGGCCGGAAGGAGTCCCGCAGGTCCTAGTATTGCTAAGCGGCGGAAAATCATTCGACAGTGTTGACGCACCGGCCGCCGCCCTCAAACAGATGGGCGTCTTGATCTTTGCAATTGGAAGCAGAGGCTCCGACAGCAGAGAATTACAGAAAGTCTCCCACGATCCCAATTATGCTCTGTCTGTGTCCGAATTCACCGACCTTCCCAGTGTCCAACAGCAGCTCCAGGCCTCTGTGGAGGCCGTGGTTGTTGACGTCACCCCTGAGTCGCCAACTGTACTCGGTACGTTTTCGGGCATGCTCCTCGGAAGGTGACCTAAGCAGTTGCCTGTCTTAATTCTAAGCTCAAGTAGGAAGAGAGATTGTTGGACCCATGCTTAGTTCCCAGTTTGCCTGTTGTGATGATCCATGCCATGTTTAGCTTGTGTAAGAAGTGAGAGAGCGTAGGACATATCGTGGTTCCAAAACAGTCCTGTAGTTGACAGGGATCCTGGGAGGCGCCTTTGATCAGTGGTTTTGACTCTTTTGCCTTCCCTTCTATTCTCAGTTGACGCTGCCAAAAAGGACATTGTATTCCTTCTCGATGGTTCTGACGGCACAAGGAATGGCTTCCCTGCCATGCGGGATTTTGTGGAAAAAGTGGTGGAAAAGCTCGATGTGGGAGAAAACAAAGACCGCGTTTCCGTGGTCCAATTCAGCAGAGACGCTGAAGTCCATTTCTACCTAAACACGTACAGTACGAGAGAGGATATGGTGGATGCAATCAGAGGGCTTAGGCACAGAGGAGGAAGACCCCTAAACACCGGGGCAGCCCTCCAACATGTCAGGGACAATGTCTTTACAACCTCCTCGGGGAGTAGACATCGGCAAGGTGTCAAACAAATGTTGGTCCTGCTAACTGGGGGAAGGTCTTTTGACAATGTCGACGCCCCGGCCTCTGCTCTCAAGCAGCAGGGCGTCTTTGTGATCGGTATTGGAACAAGGACCTCTGACAGCAGAGAGCTGCAGAAGTTATCGTATGAGCCCACCTATGCGCTCTCAGTCTCTGAATTCACAGACCTCCCCAGTGTCCAAGCACAACTCTCCTCTGTCATGGGCACAGCGCTAACGAGGGTTACACCTTTGCCACCAACAGTGACGGGTAAGAAAGTGATACATTTAACGTGACAAGGTTTTTGAAAGATGCTGTTTGAAGTCAGCTCATGTATAAATTTCCCAGCCCAGGTCAAAAATCCACACACTGAAATACAAGAGTTTCTCTAGCACTGATAAAATAACTGATGTTTGGAGGTCAGCTTATTATCTGACTTACACAGGGCCAGAATTTGCTACTTCAACCTGAAATTGTCTTATGTTTCCTAGTGGTGAGACAGCAGCCGGCAGGAAGGGATGTGGTGTTCCTGCTGGATGGATCTGATGGCACTAGATCTGGCTTCCCAGCAATGCGAGACTTTGTCCAACGGGTAGTGGAGACACTCAGTGTAGATGACAGCAAAGACCGTGTCTCAGTGGTTCAGTACAGCAGGGACCCAGCTGTCCAGTTCTATTTGAACACGTACCCGACAAGAGGCCAGGTCCTTGACGCTGTCAGGGGTTTGAGGCACAAGGCGGAAGACCCCTCAACACGGGAGCGGCTCTCCAGTACTTGAGGGATAACGTGTTCACTTCCTCTGCCGGAAGCAGGCGGCCGGAAGGAGTCCCGCAGGTCCTAGTATTGCTAAGCGGCGGAAAATCATTCGACAGTGTTGGCGCACCGGCCGCCGCCCTCAAACAGATGGGCGTCTTGATCTTTGCAATTGGAAGCAGAGGCTCCGACAGCAGAGAATTACAGAAAGTATCCCACGATCCCAATTATGCTCTGTCTGTGTCCGAATTCACCGACCTTCCCAGTGTCCAACAGCAGCTCCAGGCCTCTGTGGAGGCCGTGGTTGTTGACGTCACCCCTGAGTCGCCAACTGTACTCGATGCGTTTTTCGGGCATGCTCCTCGGAAGGTGACCTAAGCAGTTGCCTGTCTTAATTCTAAGCTCAAGTAGGAAGAGAGATTGTTGGACCCATGCTTAGTTCCCAGTTTGCCTGTTGTGATGATCCATGCCATGTTTAGCTTGTGTAAGAAGTGAGAGAGCGTAGGGACATATCGTGGTTCCAAAACAGTCCTGTAGTTGACAGGGATCCTGGGAGGCGCCTTTGATCAGTGGTTTTGACTCTTTTGCCTTCCCTTCTATTCTCAGTTGACGCTGCCAAAAAGGACATTGTATTCCTTCTCGATGGTTCTGACGGCACAAGGAATGGCTTCCCTGCCATGCGGGATTTTGTGGAAAAAGTGGTGGAAAAGCTCGATGTGGGAGAAAACAAAGACCGCGTTTCCGTGGTCCAATTCAGCAGAGACGCTGAAGTCCATTTCTACCTAAACACGTACAGTACGAGAGAGGATATGGTGGATGCAATCAGAGGGCTTAGGCACAGAGGAGGAAGACCCCTCCATTTCTACCTAAACACCGGGGGCAGCCCTCCAACATGTCAGGGACAATGTCTTTACAACCTCCTCGGGGAGTAGACATCGGCAAGGTGTCAAACAAATGTTGGTCCTGCTAACTGGGGGGAAGGTCTTTTGACAATGTCGACGCCCCGGCCTCTGCTCTCAAGCAGCAGGGCGTCTTTGTGATCGGTATTGGAACAAGGACCTCTGACAGCAGAGAGCTGCAGAAGTTATCGTATGAGCCCACCTATGCGCTCTCAGTCTCTGAATTCACAGACCTCCCCAGTGTCCAAGCACAACTCTCCTCTGTCATGGGCACAGCGCTAACGAGGGTTACACCTTTGCCACCAACAGTGACGGGTAAGAAAGTGATACATTTAACGTGACAAGGTTTTGAAAGATGCTGTTTGAAGTCAGCTCATGTATAAATTTCCCAGCCCAGGTCAAAAATCCACACACTGAAATACAAGAGTTTCTCTAGCACTGATAAAATAACTGATGTTTGGAGGTCAGCTTATTATCTGACTTACACAGGGCCAGAATTTGCTACTTCAACCTGAAATTGTCTTATGTTTCCTAGTGGTGAGACAGCAGCCGGCAGGAAGGGATGTGGTGTTCCTGCTGGATGGATCTGATGGCACTAGATCTGGCTTCCCAGCAATGCGAGACTTTGTCCAACGGGTAGTGGAGACACTCAGTGTAGATGACAGCAAAGACCGTGTCTCAGTGGTTCAGTACAGCAGGGACCCAGCTGTCCAGTTCTATTTGAACACGTACCCGACAAGAGGCCAGGTCCTTGACGCTGTCAGGGGTTTGAGGCACAAAGGCGGAAGACCCCTCAACACGGGAGCGGCTCTCCAGTACTTGAGGGATAACGTGTTCACTTCCTCTGCCGGAAGCAGGCGGCCGGAAGGAGTCCCGCAGGTCCTAGTATTGCTAAGCGGCGGAAAATCATTCGACAGTGTTGACGCACCGGCCGCCGCCCTCAAACAGATGGGCGTCTTGATCTTTGCAATTGGAAGCAGAGGCTCCGACAGCAGAGAATTACAGAAAGTCTCCCACGATCCCAATTATGCTCTGTCTGTGTCCGAATTCACCGACCTTCCCAGTGTCCAACAGCAGCTCCAGGCCTCTGTGGAGGCCGTGGTTGTTGACGTCACCCCTGAGTCGCCAACTGTACTCGGTGCGTTTTCGGGCATGCTCCTCGGAAGGTGACCTAAGCAGTTGCCTGTCTTAATTCTAAGCTCAAGTAGGAAGAGAGATTGTTGGACCCATGCTTAGTTCCCAGTTTGCCTGTTGTGATGATCCATGCCATGTTTAGCTTGTGTAAGAAGTGAGAGGCGTAGGACATATCGTGGTTCCAAAAACAGTCCTGTAGTTGACAGGGATCCTGGGAGGCGCCTTTGATCAGTGGTTTTGACTCTTTTGCCTTCCCTTCTATTCTCAGTTGACGCTGCCAAAAAGGACATTGTATTCCTTCTCGATGGTTCTGACGGCACAAGGAATGGCTTCCCTGCCATGCGGGATTTTGTGGAAAAAGTGGTGGAAAAGCTCGATGTGGGAGAAAACAAAGACCGCGTTTCCGTGGTCCAATTCAGCAGAGACGCTGAAGTCCATTTCTACCTAAACACGTACAGTACGAGAGAGGATATGGTGGATGCAATCAGAGGGCTTAGGCACAGAGGAGGAAGACCCCTAAACACCGGGGCAGCCCTCCAACATGTCAGGGACAATGTCTTTACAACCTCCTCGGGAGTAGACATCGGCAAGGTGTCAAACAAATGTTGGTCCTGCTAACTGGGGGAAGGTCTTTTGACAATGTCGACGCCCGGCCTCTGCTCTCAAGCAGCAGGGCGTCTTTGTGATCGGTATTGGAACAAGGACCTCTGACAGCAGAGAGCTGCAGAAGTTATCGTATGAGCCCACCTATGCGCTCTCAGTCTCTGAATTCACAGACCTCCCCAGTGTCCAAGCACAACTCTCCTCTGTCATGGGCACAGCGCTAACGAGGGTTACACCTTTGCCACCAACAGTGACGGGTAAGAAAGTGATACATTTAACGTGACAAGGTTTTGAAAGATGCTGTTTGAAGTCAGCTCATGTATAAATTTCCCAGCCCAGGTCAAAAATCCACACACTGATATATTAGATGCACGAGCATTAACAGATTAATCTTTGTCATTGGAGGATCATTCTTCCAAATGTGCTCATTTGTACATTAAGGATAAAAAAACTGACACATTAACAACCTTTTTTACTATCAAATGTTATGCTTCAAAAATCTACCCAAAGTATTTTTGCAAATCGTAAGTTTACACGTGCAATTAGTGGGTGTCCTAAATTGAACACGCCACAGGGATCTTTACTTTGTTCTGTTCTTTCTACACTCTCCACCCATGAATGTGTAGTCATCCACTCCTCTAACACGTTTCAAACGTTTTCAGGTTACACCACCTCAGTGTGTCTTATAACAAACAATGATGAGATCCTGTACAGAGAGGATATCCAGAACCTTTCCTAGGGCTGTTGAGAAAAAACCTGATGCTCAGCGGAGGTAGGACAGTGTGTAGGCAACATCAAATTGCTCAGAGTTTTTGTGGGCATCCACATTAACTCTAACATGGTCACTGAACATTTCTTTTCTGATGAAGAAGGCCCAGCAAAACCTCTTCTTCCTCAGGAAATTGAACATTGATGAACTCCCAGCTCATTTACTAAAAAACCTCCACAGATCTTTAACTGAGAGCATCTCTGCCCCAGCATGACTGCGTGGTACATCTACTGTACATCTACTAGGACACAAAGCATTTGGCCCAGGTGCTGAAAACTGCCCAGTGTATTGTGGGGAGTAAGTTACCGAGCTAATCCAACCCACCTAGCACATAAACTGTTCCGCTGCCATCAGGGAAATGGTAAAGATACACAAGCATTGGGCAGAAATCTGTCTATTTCAATATTCTCTGCCCCTGCAGACACACCCTCACTCTTATGCTTTTTCATAAGGACTGATTAAGACGTTATCACTGAAGGTACCAGTCCAATTTCATTATGATGAAGAAACATAATGACAAATCAAAATATTGTCTTTGTAGGTTTGATTCAGCCGTCGATTGGTCCAGTTGCCTCATACAGTAACTAGTCGTCTTCCTGATCTTTTCAGAGGCTCCTCTAGACTTTTTTGATATCCTAATGTCATTTTTTTACTCCAGACTAAAACCAGTGATTGTGATCAGAGTAACTACATAGAAACAATTAAATTAAATAATAGCACTTCAATTAGGAACATAAAAATGAATCTTGTGTAATTAAATGTTTTAGGGTTTTGATGTTGATCAGATGCAACAGCATCATGTGATCCTTCCAAGCATCACATCATCATGACAACATTTTTCTAATCAGAAGTTGCCAAGACTTTCTGACCGAAGCGCAGTGGAAGGAATTCAATAGAGACTCACCAGATGCACTTTGAAAATACTTTGTTCATAACTCTTCAACACTCAGATGGGATTTTATAAATTTAGTTACATCCAGGATGTACTCTGTGCTTGCAGTTAAATGTTTGGGTTTGGGACCAAGGGGTTGTGTGAATTCATCAAAATAACAGTTGGCCTTCAGTTTTTTTCTGTCATTGTTTAAAATAACCATTAAGAGATGAAAAGCATTCCATTAAGGCAGCTCCTTCTCAGATGGAAACTTTTTATTATTCATTGACTTTAAAGGCAAAGCTGAGGTAATTTTAAAGCCTCTGAGTGATGGATTCTGAAACTTCAGCGAGAATTTGTTTGATTCCTGCCCACTTTGGAGGTGGTGGCCCTCTGGGGCCGCCACCCCCTCTGGGGCCGCCGCCACCCCCTCTGGGGCCGTCACCCCTCTGGGGCCGTCACCCCCTCTGGGGCCGTCCCCCCTCTGGGGCCGTCACCCCTCTGGGGCCGCCGCCCCCCCCCCTCTGGGGCCGCCGCCACCCCCTCTGGGGCCGCCGCCACCCCCTCTGGGGCCGCCGCCACCCCCTCTGGGGCCGCCACCCCCCCTCTGGGGCCGCCACCTCGGTGTAAACACAGCCAGGGCTGTGGTGCAAAAAGGTCTATTGAGTAATATCTCAATAGGCCCACAGCATTGAAATCAAGTTATTTTGATCACTCGCTTAAGATCACGTTGAATTTATATTAATACATTGTCATTTTGTTTTTCTTATAGCGGAATCGCAAGGCCCAAGAAAAGACATCGTCTTCCTCATTGATGGATCGGATGGTGTTGGGCGAGAATTTGCCATCATCCAAGAGTTCATCCGCAGAGTGGTCGAGCGTCTCAACGTGGGTGAAAACAAGATCCGAATTGGTGTTGTCCAGTATGGTGACTCTGCCAAGGCTGACATGCATCTCAATACCTACACAACAAAAGAAGGCGTCCTAAACGGCATCAGGGAAATGAGACAGCTTGGAGGAAGACAGCGGAACCTTGGCCAAGCGTTGCAGTTTCTCAGTCAGAATGTTATGATACCTGCACGAGGCAGCAGGAGGCGAGAAGGTGTGCCGCAGTTTACTATTGTTGTGTCCAGTAGGCCCTCAACAGATGCTATCACTCGTCAAGCCTCTTCCCTCAAGCAATCTGGAGTCATCTCATTCAGCATTGGCACAAGGGAGATCAACCCCACAGAACTACAAGTATTGTCATACGTCCCAAATTACTCCTTTACTGTCGATGACCTGCCCGGCTTGTACACAGTCCAAGAAAATCTCATCAACACAATAACAGAGTTATCAGACGAGGATATTGCACGTTTGAGACCTCAATTCCCAACATATGAAGGTGAATTGTCTTTATTTCTTTTCTCTCTAAATCTCTTTAGTTTTTAGCTCTGAAGGATGCTGTCCTAACAAAGCTTACTTACCTACTTACCAGGATTACAACAAGCTTTAGTATCCCTAAAACAGTGCTGAAACATCCTGAGACAGTCAGGCCATTTCTAAAGGTGAACTTCCTGTTCTTAACCGGGAAACATCTAAAACATCCACAGTTAGAACAGCTGCAGATGATTTGGTGATGATGTTAGAGGGAGAGCTGGCAATGCTTTAAAAGTATATCTATGGCTCGAGTTCCTTCCGGGTTAATGATATGTTTAAAGCATTGCAACAGCAGAAAAGCAACTGATGATCAATACATGTAAAGTAACAAAGATAAAAATATTAAATACATAACACAGAAGAATAATATACAGCATAGAAAGAGCAACATTACAACATAAAAAATGTAGTTTAATAAAGTGATCCAAAGGAATGTGAACCTGACTGGAATAACTGAATGGATGCGACTGAGTATTTCCGCAATAAACTTTTTAGAAAAGTATGTACCGTATTTTCCGGACTGTCTGTCATGTAACGTTAGCATACCGTACAATCATTCAGCCTGTTGTTGCCTCTATTCTATTTTTATTGCATTTCAAGATGACATGTCTGTTCTTGGTGTTGGATTTTATCAAATAAATCCCTCAAAAATGCGACTTGTACTCTGGTGCAACTTACAGATTTATTTTTTCTTCTTTATTATGCATTTTATGGCTGGAGCGACTTAATAGTCCGGAAAATATGGAAAATGAAATGGTCAAACACAAACCGTTTTCATTCATTCAGAGTATTTCTAGTAAATACTGCATTGACTTTGACTAGTAACCAACCACAACCAGTAGATGAAAACCAGCACTGGGCTGCAGTCGTTATTAAGCAGAACAGATGGATTTAAGAGAACACAAGAAAACTGTATACAATACTTTATTCTTTGATTTCTTACTCTACAAATGTTTAGTTGAGCATACAAATATTTAATAGTCGCTGTTTTTTTTAAGTAAAGTTTTAACTTATTTTGCACTTAAATCTGACCAGCATTAGATATATTAGGAAATAGTTTAAGATTACATATCTTGTTTTAAAATCCACTCAATCTGGATGTAAACTGAAGTGCATAAACTGATGCATTATATTTGAATTGTATTTCATTGTCTGTGCCTTTTTAAGACGCTCTATAGTTGTACTGTCCATAATATCTTCCCAAAGCACATAATGACCAAGTTTGAATTTCCTATGAATATTTTTGAAGATAACACAGTGGGCCACTGGAGGGGAAATCCTGATTTTAAGGTACAGAAATTTGAAAACACAGAAACAACTTTGGTTCCTAGAATGGTTGAACCAAAATAGTTTGTGTTTCAATCACTTGTATAAATACTTTAACGCTCTTGTTGGTCTCCTTCTGTATACGATTGACATAGATTAGGGTTTCTACATGCCCCATGTTTTTAATCGTACATCCCAGTAACGGATGTACGATCCTTTACTGATCCTTAATCGCTCTGATCCTTAACCATAGCGTTTTATTGTGCTTGTATCTTAACAGTAGTCACACCACCGGGAGCAACAGGAGATAAAAGGGATGTTGTCTTTCTGATCGATGGCTCTTCTGCAACACGTAGTGAGTTCCCGTCCATCCGAGACATGATAAGAAGAGTTGTGGAGCAGCTGGATGTGGGACTGGACAGGGTCAGAATCTCAGTGGTACAGTACAGCGACGATCCAAAGCCAGAATTCCTCCTCAACGAACACTCCACCAAAGCTGAGGTCCAGCAGGCTGTGGGGAAACTCAGGAGCAGCGGTGGAAATCGCCTCAACACGGGCCGGGCTCTTGAATGGGTCTCCAGGAACATCTACCAGAGATATGCAGGAAGCCGCATCGAGGAAGGCGTGCCTCAGCTCCTCATTCTGGTCACAGGCGGCAGGTCTTCAGACGATGTGTCCACACAAGCCAACCAGCTAAAGAGAAATCAGGTTGCCCCCCTTGCCATTGGTTCGAGGAACGCAGATGTAAATGAGCTGAGACAGATTTCCTTAAAGCCAGAGCTCGTGTACTCCGTTGACAGTTTTCAACAACTTCCAAGAGTGGAGCCACAACTCATTAGTTCAGTCCAAACAATATCCACCTCTGACATCCCAGAGGTGGATATTGTTCCAACAGTGGATATAGGTAAGAAATTTAAGTTTTACTTTACTGTTAGTGGTAACTTGCTGGAATTTCTGTTTTGTCACATTTTTGTTTACCACCCTAGATCTTGGGAAAAAGGACATTATCTTCCTCATTGACGGCTCAGACACCACAGGTCCCAGTGGGATTGTTCATATTCGAGACCTTATTGTCAGCATTGTCCAACAGCTCGATGTGCAGCCTGATAAAGTTCGGATTGCCGTTGTCCAGTACGCAGACAGAGCGAAAACCGAGTTCTCACTCAACACCCACAACAACAAGCAGGCTGTGCTGTCTGCTGTCAAACGCCTTCGTCAGATGGGCGGACGCTCCTCTCAGCTGGCCAATGCCATTGATCATGTCCTGGAGAACGAGGTCAAACCATTGGCTGGCGTTCGCCTGTCTGACGCCTCCCAGCATCTTGTGGTTCTCACAGGAGGACCGTCCTCCCAACCGGTTTCTATCTCTGGACCACTGCTGAAGAACAAGCGGGTGAACTGCATTGGTGTTGGGACTAGCAACGCCGACAAATCTCAACTACGTCAAATTGCCACGTCGTCAGAAGACGTTGTTACAGTGCCTACATTCCCCAATTTACCGACAACAAAAGACAAGATTATTTCCAGACTGAGAGGCTCCACAGCGACGGATTTCCCCACATATGTTTATCCAAGTAAGTCAGAGAACTTAACGTGTGCACCTGGCTATGGGTAGATTCGTTGGAGGGAAAAATGGAACCAAAAATATGGCATAAAAACAAAGAAAAATAACAAAAATAGATAATAGCCAAGTGTACAAAAGTATTTTGGAAGTTAGTAGAACTTCAAAAAGTAAAGTGAGTCAAATGCACCGCACTTATTCATAAAAATGTCGATTATTTTGTTCTGCACAGAAGCTGAGATAGGACAGTCTTTAAATAATTAACATTATTCTAAATAATTCTTTATTATAATGTCTCTTCATAAATGAGCCTAAGGTAATCCAGATTATTTACACAGCTCTAATTCACTATAAATGTCATCTCAAAGAAGCAAACAATTCTTTCCTTCCACATTTTCTATAATCAGACAGAAATAAATTCAGTTTAATTTGATCCTAAACACAAAGTAAGACCTTTAAGAGCCAGTTGGTCAAAAGTTATCAATCTGGCCGATTGGATCAAGATTCTGAGTTTCCAACTATTAGAATAAAAGCTGGAAAGCATTCATCCAATAAAAAGGACAAACCTTTTCAGATTTAAGGGTTGATATGTGAACCGGAGCTACAGCACAGGAAGCGCTCACATGTTTTACACCGATGCATTCTGGGTAAAGTGTTTCTCATCATGACCGTCATGTTTGAATCTCCGTCCAGAATTACTACCCTAATTTCTGGTGCAGATGTTTACTGGTAGCATTAATCTGATTTCTGTATCATTTAGTTGTTTTGACTAATTAATCCTTGTACATCTAAAACATGGACATGATCACATTGTAGCACAATAAAATACAAATGCACCGCGCTCATTCATAAAAAGGTAGAAATTAAAAATTATTATTGTTTAATAAAATACATTTTATTGTCTCTTAATAATAAAATAGCTTATTATTTAAATATTTTACCATTTCTGAGTAGATTTTTATCTTTTGTTATTCTGGGCATTTCTAGTTTTTATGTAGTCAAAAGTGAAATTCAGCTGAAAAACAAAGTCAAACTTATATTAAACTGTAGCGAAAGCAGAAGTATAAATAATATCTACTGCTTTTTGGTTTGAGTCAAAACAGAAATTTAAACAACAGCAAAGACTTGGATACATTCCCTGTTTTACCTCCTCATATATTCTGAGTCTTTGCTACATGTTTGTTTCCTTTTAGCGGAAGATCTGCCTCAGTCCAAAAAGGCTGACATTGTATTCCTCATGGATGGATCCATCAACCTGGGCCAGAGCAACTTCAACAACGTCAGGGACTTCATCATGAATCTTATTGACCTGTTCTACAGCGAGAGAGACAACCTGCGAATCGGCCTTGCGCAGTACGCCACGGATGTGAGCGACGCCTTTTTCCTCAACACCTACAGCAACAGGGACGACATCATCGAAGCCATCGGCAAGATAGAATACAAAGGCGGACGCAGAATCATGACCGGCGACGCCATTCGCCACGTGCAAGACGTCCATTTTAGCAAGCAGAGAGGCAGTAGGAAGGATGAAGGTACCCCTCAGATCCTCATGCTCGTCACAGGAGGTCGCTCACAGGATGACGGGAAGACAGCCGCGCTGGGCCTGAAGAAGAGAGGCGTGAGGATCTTTGCTGTTGGAGTGGGCGACATTCAGGATGAGCTGGAAAACCTTGCGAGTCAGTCGTCCACCGCGGCCCGAGCGCAGACCTTCCAGGAGCTGTCAGAGCTTAATGAACAAATCCTGGAGGCTTTGGACGATGAAGTGAAGGGGAAACCTTGCATTGATACACAACAAGCAGCCAAACGTGAGAAAATTACTTTGGCTTCCATAACTAACTTTACCATAGAGCTGTTAAACCTAAAATTTGCTTTTCAGATTAGAATTTCAATGTTTTTGATTAAAAAAAGTATCTAAACTACAAAAATGGTGTTTTACAGCCTGCAATGTTGAGGTGTTAGTTGGCTTTGATGTGTCTGGCCAGAACATCTTCAGCACTCAAAGTAACATTCAGAGCAAGATGAACGCCATTCTGCAGAGAATTTCCAAAATGGCCCCTATCAGTTGCTCTGGAGGGCAGAACCCCTCCATTCAGGTGGGCATGTTGGCCTTGGACTCTGCCTCCAAGCCGGTCCAAATCGACTTCAAGGTCAACCCTGATGAGCTGTTTGAGGCCTTCAGAGGCCTGCGGAGTCAGGGCCCCTTCTTCCTGAATGCTCAGACCATCCAAGCCTACATGAACCGGTTCCGAAGCAGACAATCCGACACCATCAAGGTTGGTTCCTCAAACACTTGGAAATGACTTGCAGAGTTTTGTTGTTAAATCATAAACTGATCATTGTTTCCACTTTGAACCTAAAGGTCATCATCCACCTGACGGACGGTCTCGATGCTCCATACCCTGAAATGAAGAGACGAGTTGAGGAGCTTCGTCAATCGGGTGCGGAGATCTCACAGGAGACAGCCTGACTACCGTCCAACTTATTCTTTAACAGGATGTTTCTGTACAACCTCAATCAGGAGTGAACAGTTTCATTCTGGTGGGGCTGGAGCGGGTGGAGCAGTTTGAAGAGGCGTTGCTGTTGGAATTTGGCCGCGGCTTTCGATACACCAGGCCCTTAAAACTCAACGTCATGGACCTGGACTATGAACTCCTGGAGGAACTGGTGAGTACAGATAAAACCCAACCATGGTCTTTTCTGGAGGTTCATTTTCTTTAGAGTTCTTGAAAAATACTTTTCTTCCCCTCCTTAGGACAACATTGCAGAGAGGGAGTGCTGTGGCGTTCCATGCAAATGCACCGGGAACCGAGGAGACCGAGGGGGCGTGGGCCTGCCCGGGATTAAGGTACCTTAACTGGACAACGGCATATTTCTGTAACCCTGGGTTAGCTTCCCAAGGGAAAACTAACACTTTCATTGCTCTGCTGTAGGGTAGTCCAGGATTACCAGGAAGCCCGGGACATCCTGGTGACGAGGGTGGACCAGTGAGTCCAAATGTCTTCTTCCATCAGCCACCTGTCACATCTTTAATGTTTGTGTATTCAGTTTCCATTTCTTATAATCCCAGGGAGAAAGAGGTCCGCCTGGAGTTAACGGTACTCAGGGCTTCCAGGGTTGTCCTGGACAGAGAGGTGTCAAGGTAATTTGAATCATTTTTTCACCTTTCAGCTGAATAAAGTGATGCGTTTAATTAAATCACTGCAACAGTGATTCAAATCTACAAATTTTCTTTCCAGGGATCTCGTGGATTCTCAGGAGAAAAGGTGAGTGTACCTTCCTAAGTAATAAAAAACCTGTGATATAATATATACATCTCTCTAAACATCTCATTTTGCTTTAGGGTGAATTGGGAGAACTTGGACTTGATGGTATCAATGGAGAAGAAGTAAGGTTTTTTCCTGATAAAATGAATCAGTTGCATTATGTTGTGTTTTCAGTTCTGTTTTTCTCTCAATGCTTGGTTTAATGCTGTTTAACGTCTCTGCAGGGGAAAAGTGGAGTTGCTGGACCTCCAGGCGACAGAGGAAACCCTGGCAGGAGAGTAAGAAACATCACACATTTTCATTTCTTTCCTCTGATGCGTTTAAAAAATGGCTGAAAAAACAAAACATTGTGTTTGATTATTTTTAGGGTGCTAAAGGAGCCAAAGGACAAGCAGGCGACATCGGACAAATGGGAATCAGAGGAGACCCTGTGCGTATTATAACATTTATCCTTTGAGCTTTGTTTGAATAACTCCTGTAGAATGAAACTGTCTCATGTCCTCACCTTGTCTGCAAACTACTCTAGCATCGTCCCACAGTCCAAGACACAAATGTCAGATTAATTGGTCACTTCTAACCCCCAACTACAGCCATGTTTCCATTCACTTTTCTTTATCCACATTTTGAGGAATTGGACGACAAAAGGTTGGAGACGGCAAAACTCCAAAAAACTTTGTCACTTTTGTAAGGAGGTTTTTGGGCCCAACCCAAAGAAACCCTCACAGATAAATTAAAGCACATTTACAGAATGAGGCAGTTTTCCTCCTGACGGTCCAGTCGACCCGGTTCTACTGGACCCAGAACATCTGCTCCACCTGCAGCTGCTGTGGTTCTGACCCAAACCGGCCTGTCCCCCTCCTGGCCTGTGGGGGCGCTGCACCAACAACCACTGCAGGAAACGACACTAAAACCTCTGAAAACGCTGAGAGCAACTTCCTGTTTCACCAGATGGAACAAGATGGAGGCGTCAGAGTTTAGAGCTGGAGGATTTCTCTTTAGTCTTTGGCTGAAGACCAGGAGCCATTTCTGCTGTTAGCGCTAGGCTAGCATGTTAGCGCTAGGCTAGCATGTTAGCGCTAGGCTAGCATGTTAGCTTTGGCTGGATTTACCCAGAATGCCCGGCGCTGTAGTCCACTTCCTGCTTTTGGAGCGCTCTCTGGTCCGCTTGGCGTTCACATTCAAACTGAACCCAGACCTGGAGGACCAGAGGTCAGAGGTCAACCAGCAAGGAAAATGTCTCTGGTTCTGTTTTTGGTTTCTTTTTAAACTTAAGAGAGAGTAATCATATTCCACTGATATTTTTTTTATAAACATGGCCTTTGCTTAGTTTTCTTAACATTAAATGGAGGTAAAACTCAGGGAATTGTGTCTCTGCTCCTTAGGGGACGAGGGGCCGCGATAACAACAGTCCAGGACCTAAAGGAGAGCGCGGTGACATTGGACCGCCGGTACAGCCCAATCTTTTTCTGCTCTTTTGGTTTAATTTTGATGTAATTGTGGTGACAGGAATATCTGTTCCCGAATGACAGGGAGTTCCTGGTGAAGATGGGTTGAAAGGAACCCCTGGTGATCGTGGTAGACGGGTAAATAACTCATTTAATCACTTACAAAGTTTTCTGGCTTCTTGTGAACCTAGACTTGAGGGTATCCTATGCTTTTTAAGGGACCTGATGGCAGAAGAGGCCAGGCAGGACAGTCGGTAAGTTCCTCTCTGAAGAATGGCATCCCAGTGTCTGAGTGACTCCCAGTAACGCACCACTGTGCTGCTCATGGACAGGGAAACCGCGGGCCTCCTGGAGACCGAGGCCAGGCCGGACAGCCTGGCATCGCAGGCTCCAGGGTGAGTTTAATCGTTTTACTTCCATCAGATTTCACAATTTTCTTGTTTTCATTGGATCCCAGCAAATCCAAACAAACGTGTGTGACTATAGCTGACTTCATTCATTAGCTGATACGATGAATGAACAACATAAAGACTTGCCCTGCCTTTTCCCAGGGTGCAGCTGGACCAGTCGGAACACGAGGACCCAAAGGGGAAGATGGGAACCCAGGACCCAGAGTAAGCCAACCAAACTCAGCTCTTCTGTGCCGGAGGTCGTGTTGGACACCTAACCCAAAATGTTTCACCGTTTAGGGTCCTGGAGGTAATCCTGGTCCAAACGGAGAAAACGGAAGAAGAGGACCTCTGGGTCGCAAGGTACAGAGCGAATGTGACGAGTCTCAAGTTTCATTTTGAGACTGTTTGGACAACCAAACTGCTTGACACAGAGAGGCTGAGCTCCAGCCGCACGAGCCTGATTAAATCTGTGGAACCGAACCTTCCAGCCCACAGAAACACTCCCCTCGTGATTCATTGCTTTGGCATTTTCTCAAAAGATACTCCTGTCCTCATTCCCTGTGTCTGGTTCTCATGCTCTCTTGTAGGGAGAACCGGGAGAACCGGGACCCAAAGGTGTGATTGGACCGGTTGGCCCCCACGGAGAGCCTGTGAGGATAAAATCTCAACTTCTCTGTCCCCGCTTCTTTCACTGAAACATATTTATTACGCGCACATTTGAATTATTTTCTCTTTTCATGTTTTCAGTACTTCAGAAAATTTTATTGCTTGACCTCTTAAAACTCGCAGCCGTGAAACTGGCAGGCATTTGTGTTTCCAGCTGCGGATCACGGAGCTTCTTTAGAAACAAAGTGTTAGCTGCTACATGTTTAGCATTGAGATGCTATTTCAGGCTAGCACAGCTTTGCTGACAGGCTAACTGCTAGATCAGTTTAGAAGCAGACATGAACCCCCGGTGGGCCGAGCCGCTACTTCATGTTTGCATCAGAAACACATGAATGAGTAAAAGATGCAAACAATTCCGTTTGCATCTTTTTCAATGCATTCAAATCCATGAAATTGGTCGAAATTAATGTGCAAAAGTCTCAGACACATATTTTTGTAACCGTTGCGACCCTCGTGGGACAGACATGCACAGTAACTTTGATTATGATGCACATCTGTTTCCTGTGACAAATGGAAAAAATCATTTTTTTCACTTTGCAAGTTATTTTCAAACAACTTCATCTTGAAAGGTTTATGGAAATATGAATACTGTGAGTAAGAGATCACAGTTAAAGGAATTTCACACTTTAAAGATCAGTATGTTTACATAACACAGTTATTAAAGATCAACAAACAGTTTGGAAAACATCAAGCAGACAGATATAAATATCTAGTAAATATAAGGTATTTTACATAAAACTGAAGAGGCTTAAAAATGAGCAAACGAGGAAACCAGAAAGACACGGCGTTTCAAGGTCACAGCGTTTCAAGGTCACAGAGTTTCAAGGTCACAGCGTTTCAAGGTCACAGCGTTTCAAGGTCACAGCGTTTCAAGGTCACAGCGTTTCAAGGTCACAGAGTTTCAAGGTCACAGCGTTTCAAGGTCACCGCGTTTCAAGGTCACAGCAGTTTGTTCCTATTTTCTGTTCAGGGTCAAGATGGCAGAGATGGAATCGGTTCGAAGGGAGAAAAAGGAAGGAAGGCAAGTGATTGTTCAGGACAACATGTTTGATGGTTCTGGTTCTGGTTCTAGTTGTGGTTCTGGTTCTGGTCAACATTTTGATCAGTTGATTTTATGTGTTTGGCTACACACTGCTTCATGGTGACGTGAATTTAAATATTTCATACCATCTTTTCTTCTTTAAAGGGTGATGATGGTTTCCCAGGATTCCCTGGACTCAAGGTCAGGCGAGGTCACGTTTCCAGGTCACACTCTGGATGGTTTGCAGGATGTTTGATGAGTTTGATGGTTTCAGGGTGCAGCCGGAGACCCTGGACCCCGCGGAGGACCCGGACCCAGAGGGAACCGTGGACAGAGAGTATGTTCACTTTCCTTCTCTATTTTGCACTAAGAAATCTTTGCAGCGGTGGAAGGAGATCAACTTTCACGCATCGTAACTTCATGCCGACTCGTTCCAGGGCGTCTCCGGGGATGTTGGATCACCTGGACAGAAGGGAGAAGTTGGATATCCTGGACCCTATGTGAGCATTTTAAAGCCCTGAACTTCCCAAAAATCAAATCACATCATCCAAATGTCAAATCTTACAGCATTGCCGTCACATGGGACCAGTTGGCTGCTTCCGGGCGTTTCGCCTTCACACTGCTTGATGCCCATTGTTGATTTATAGTCCAAGAGATTTGAATGCTATAGCAAAGAGGAAATTTAGAAAAAGTTCAGGAAAAACTATCTTAGTCCTAATCAATATCATCACAATATTCAGCAAGAGTAGTATAAATATTTATTTTATATGGTGCCACAAACATCAGCATCAGCACTGGACACCAAACTTTGACCTGGATTTTGAATGTGGCACTGTCTTTATCTGAAGGTGAACTATTGTTAACTTCATCATTCCAAGATGTGTTGACATGAATTAATAAAAATATTTAAATCAGAGGCGGCTTCAACCATAAAGCAAAGGAGCAGCCAGTGTTTAGTTTGAAAATGTCAGAACCCTAACCCAACAGTAACATGATCAGCAACACCACTGGCTCAGGCTAACCATGATGCTAACCATGATGCTAACCATGATGCTAACCATGATGCTAACCATGTAGCTCATCAAGGTTATCTCAGGACAAATTCTGCTTTATTCTAACCAAAGTGCTCCACAGCACATGGTCACAAATTGGGTTTGACAACAGCAGGTAATAAGGAGCTCAGGTATTTCACAATGAATACCTCTGGATGCTAACTTTAGCGTCCTCTGTCGGCGCGTCACTCGTCTATCTGTTTACGTCGCACCAGCCAAGATTTAGACGTGAGAATCCAGGAAATGTCGCCATGACTGTCAGGCGGAGAGGGAACGGGAGAGAAACCGGGCCAGCTGACAGCTCCACGCTGATATGCAGACCAAAAGCTGATTTATTACAATAAAACTGAAACTCTTAAAGATTTTGGCAAACTGACGAGCGGACATGTTGGATCGAAGCAGATCAACATTCTTCATTTGAACACAAGGCTTTTTGGTTCTCTTAACATTGCTACTTTATTCATGATAATAATTTTTATATTGACTTTATTATGGTACCATTATAAATATATTGACAAGACATTTTATTTGTATCAAACTAAATTAAAAACAGAACACTTAAGTACATCAAACAAAATCAAACTCTTGTAATTTCAAAAAACTAAATTATTTTAGTCTGGCCTAATACTCCGTCTGAAACACATCTCCTACAGGAAAGCTCTAATTTTTAAGAACCACTGCTACGTTTATAGTTTTAGGTTTTTCCAAGAGGATGGGCATCAGTTGAATGGTGGGAAGAAAAAATCATTTTCCAAACTAACAAGAAACAGACTTAAAATAAATTGCTGCTACTTTTTGTGTCAGTGTTGTGAAAATTTGATGTGATTATTCTATGAAAAAAACTTAAAAACTGCTGAAACCTGAATTTGTTGTGTCTATAATTGAAATGTTGATGGTTTTTAAAATTTTTGGCTAAAGTTCAAAGCCTTCGTTAAAGGACCAGGAGCTGCTGCTGTAATGAGGGAACATGAATGCAGATAAAAACATTTGTGGAGATGATCCTGTTGTAAAGTAAGTTTGCGATTTGATGGACTTGTTTTTGCTTCACAGGGGGCCAAAGGACCCAGAGGACCAGGCGTTGTGGTATGTCTCCATTTTATCCAATAAATTATACCGCACCAATAAATCAAACTTTCCTCTGCCTTCCTTTAGTTCACTTTTAGTTTTCTAATCATTTATTATCCGTTTCAGCAATGTGACCTGGTCAAGAAGATCAGAGATAACTGTCGTAAGTTTTCATCGTTTTTTTACCTTCGGATGTGTTTTTGTTCTTTACAGTCAGTTTCTCACACTCTTTGCTTTTCTTTCCTAGCTTGCTGTTATGGTGAGTAGAGGATTGCTGATTTGCAGGAAATGCATCAGGTGGCCCTGCGTGTTTCTCCAGAGAACCGGGTGTCTTTGGTTTTAGGTAAGCAGGAATGTCCGCTGTACCCCACCGAGCTGGCCTTCGCGCTGGACGTCTCGCAGGGCGTGGACCGCCAGGTCTTCAACAACATGCGGGACACGGCCGCCCTCCTGGTCAGGAACATCACCATCGCTGAGAGCAACTGTCCGAGAGGAGCTCGCGTCGCTCTCACCTTGTACAACAACGAGGTGATCACCGAGTTCCGGTTCGCTGACTCCATGAAGAAGCGGTCGCTGGTGGAACACATCGAGGTGCTGCAGAAACCGCGGTCCAGTAAGGAGGCCAGTCTGGACACGGCCATGAGCTTCGTGGCCCAGAACACCTTCAAGAGAGTACGCAGCGGTTTCTTGATGAGGAAGGTCGCAGTCTTCTTCGTTGGTCATCGTGTCAGGCAGACCCAGAGAATCACCAACGCCGCCCTTCGTCTTCACGATGCCGGAATCGCCACGCTGCTGTTGGTGAACAGTGAGAGCAGAGAGCTGAGCCGAGCAGTTCAGGTACGACCCAACCAGCGAATGATCGGCAGTCCTGTGGAAGCAGCTCATCGCATTTTCTCCTTTACACCAGGTCAACAACACGGCGCTGGCCCAGGTCATCGTCCTTCCCTCCCCAGGAAGCTCCCAGTACCAGTCGGTCTTCCAAAAGGTCTTGAGCTGCCACGTCTGCTATGGTGAGACGCTTCCGGTTCAGAGTTAAACTGGGACGCAAAGGACATGTTCACTGCAGTTCATTTGGGGAAAAAAACCTTTTTACATAAATTAAAGTATTTGATTATTTACATGCACAGGAAATGACATGGAAATGTAGGAGATTAGCTTTTTATTTCATCCATTAATTTCTTAGTGACCATTTTGGAAAAAAATGTCAAAGCGTCAGAAAATTGTTCAAAGATGTGGTCTCTTCATTTTGAAGGAAATTTTGTGAAAAGGCTAACTGTAGAAATAAAGAGCAGTTAGGTGGTGCTAAAGTTGGAGACGAAACCTCTGATAAAGTTTTCACCACAGTTCAAACCCATCCGGCGAAATGTCGGCTAGCGCCGGGTTCGCACGGCGTTTCGTGGTCCAGACAGAAAGCAAACCTGGAGAGGAATCCAAAATGCTGGAGACAAATCAACAGACTGTTAAATATGCTCCATTAGCTGTCTGCAATGTTTGTTTGATCTGAACCATCTGGAGTGAAATCGTTTGTGTTGCTCCAGTCACACTGTTCAACCAAATCTGCTATATCTGCGATGTTTTATCGCTCTCTCCGGCTCTGAAAACAAAAGTTTGAATGGCACCATTCGAACCAGCGTTTCTAATTAATGTTTCACACTCACGACCTCGGGATTCATCCGTCTCATCAGAGCAGATCCCTGATCAGTCTGCATATCGGTCAGATTCATTCAGACATTTCCTCCAGCCAGTTGAACCATGGAGACATTCAGACTGAAACAACAGAGTTGTGTTTAGTTTCATGTACCTAGATCATTAGTAATAGTAGTAATACTTTGTCTTTTCTAGATTCCTGCTCCCCAGACCAGCTTTGTGACTATCTGCCTCCGTCGGCCAGCCGCGATCGGCGATCTCTGACGTCTGACGTGGACATCGACATGGCGTTCGTCATAGACAGCTCCGAGTCGACCTTCCCGTCCTTCTTCATCGAGATCAAACGATACATCGCTCACATCGTAGAGGCTCTGCACGTGTCTTCGGATCCCACCGCCTCCGTCCATCACGCCCGAGTGTCTGTCGTTCAACAGGCTCCCTACGAGTTCATCCACAACCGGACCGGCCAACCCATCCGCGTGGACCTGGGCCTGACCGACCACGCCTCGGCTCAGGCCATCGTCCGGTTCCTGCTGGACAAGACGGAGCAGCTGGAGGGCGGCCGCGCCCTGCCGGCGGCCATCGAGGCCACCGTGGATCAGGTGTTTGAGAAGGCGCCGCTGCAGCGCGACAGGAAGGTGATCGTGCTGTTTGTGACCGGCAGCGTGGAGGCGGACGAGGAGCAGCTGGTCCGCATCGCCAACGAGGTCAAATGCAGAGGCTACTTCCTGGTGATCTTCGGCGTGGGCGAGTCGGTGGGGCCCAGGGACGCTCACGTCCTGTCACGCATGGCGAGCGAGCCCTCTGATGTCTTCTTCAAGCGCCTCGATCTCATTTCCCACTTTTATGACAAACACATCCAGACGTTTGGCCAACTGTTTGCTAAGTATATCAGCTGTGAGTCCAACCGATTTTCCTCTGCAGCTTGTTTCACAATCCTTCTCCAGCACGAAATTCATGACATCTTCTCTGCTTTATAGTTGAAAACCGACCTGAACAATCTAAAAACTGTCAGTGGACGCAGAGCGACCAGCCGCTGAAGAGCCCCCTGCCACCTTCACCCCACCAAGAGTGAGCCAGAAAACCTCTGCATTAGTTCCCAGCGTTAGCCTGTCTTTAATCGCTGTTTTCACCAACGTTTATTCCCCAGGAAACACCACAAGCATCATGACAGCCACCAAGCAGTGCATGAAAGAAAGCCCCATAGTAAGATGCACAAACTTCATATTTACTGATATTTCTTTTAATTATCCAAGATGGCCGCCATGGTTGTCATGGAAAATGAGTTTTTACACTGAAATCGCCAATTGGATGAACGTGTTTTATGTCAAATTAAACACATTTTGAACCATAGATATCATATATTTTCTTGACTTCGTGTTTCCTGGTGGACATTTTTCAAAATGGTTGACAGGGTTGTAACGGAGGATTTATTTTTGCACTAAAATTGGCGGTAGGTACAGCTAGTTAGTGAAGCTAACCAAAATCTCATCAAAACTTTACACTGATTTACTAAATATTAGCTCTGCTATTGCTAAGCTGCTGAACATATAAAAATGTGAGCAGAAGCTAATGCTAACACAAGACGTTATCAGAAGCAAATGCTAAACCACAAAATACAAAAGAATTAGTAACACGTGAAAAATTAGTCACAGCTGATGGTAACATTAAGATGTCGGTTTCTCATGTCCTTCCAGGTATGAGACTCGCGGACGGTAAAGACCTCAGTTTCTGATTCTGCCGCGTTTTTTTTATTTTAAAGTTGTGTGAATATGTTGACCAAAGTGAAAAACTCCTGATGTGATTTAAAGTTCATCCGGGATTTGAAATTGGTAGCATTTTATGACAATAATTGGTTTAAAAGGCGGCCGTCATGAAACTCAAGTAGCCAATGGAAACATGAAAACATCCAACCTGAGAGGTTAGCATGTTAGCATGGGGTTAGCATGCTAATTTTAAAGCTTGTTTCCACACTTACATTTTTATAGTGAAATGTTGCACTACTAGCAGTTGTATCAGCATCGAACCTTTTTGTATTTGTATCCTGATGTAAAAAAACAAGGTAATTTCCTTTATTCTGATGTTTTCTGTTTCCACCCTGCAGACGCTGACGAGCTGCACGTCTCCAACGTCACCGCCAGCAGCTTCACGCTGCGCTGGAGCAACCCCGAAACCAAACTGCCGGTCTACTTTGAGGTGGTGGTGACCCGACTGCTGGACCACAGCCTGGTGGTGAAGACCAACGTTTCAGGCTCAGAGATCGCCGTGTTCCACGTGGAAAGCTCTCAGACGTATCACGCTGTGGTCACGGCGTACACAGCAGAGGGGCGGGCCGTCTCCACCCGAAAGGGCATCGTCACAACCAGTAAGTTCAACAAACACACAACCTGCCGACTGCTCACACACATTTCTTTTAGGGTCGGGACTAATTTTGATTAGTTAGCTATAGAGATTTGATGCATTAAAATTTTCATTTTGCATTTTATTTTTCTATAACTTTTGTATTTGCACATTTCTGGTCCGTTTACAAATCTGACGCATAAGCGACATGCAAACAAACGCCACGATGTTCCACTGGGGGATCATTTTGTTTCAAAGAAACAGTCTGACATTTGAATAACCTAAATAACAGATTAAAGACATTTATTCTATAACTCAGCTGCAAAAAGAAATTATGAGTTGACGGTCCAGTCGACCCGGTTCTACTGGAACCAGAACATCTGCTCCACCTCCACCTGCTGTGGTTCTGACCCAAACCGGCCTGTTCCCCTCCTGGCCTGTGGGGGCGCTGCACCAACAACCACTGCAGGAAACGACACTAAAACCTCTGAAGACGCTGAGAGCAACTTCCTGTTTCACCAGATGGAACAAGATGGAGGCGTCAGAGTTTAGAGCTGGAGGATTTCTCTTTAGTCTTTGGCTGAAGACCAGGAGCCATTTCTGCTGCTAGCGCTAGGCTAGCATGTTAGCTTTGGCTGGATTTACCCAGAATGCCCTGCTGTAGTCCACTTCCTGCTTTTGGAGCGCTCTCTGGTCCGCTTGGCGTTCACATTCAAACTGGGTTTGAATGGTCAGAGGTCAGTTAGTGTTCACACCTCACCAACTGAACCGGACTTTGACTAGGTAGAATGGAGTCGGATTAAAACAGACTGAACTCTGTTTGTACTTATAATTTCTGCTCAGTTTAATGAGATTTCTCGTCTAAAGTTATTGAATCATCAAACTAAAACTTTTATCATCTTCAAACGCTGCTTCATACCTAAAGAATCGCTTGTAAAAGAGTCTTTCCTGAAGTTTCATAAAGTTTGTCCGTTATTGTAGCTTCATTGTTGCCTCTTTCTCCTCCCAGAAGCAGCCAGCCTCGGCAGCAGCACTGTAAAAACTACACCGCTGGACAAACCAGAGCCTGGTAAGCTGGTCTGCAGAGACGGCAGGAAAACCATGAGAACCAGTGTGAATTTAGCCAGCAGCTGCTGAGGTTCACGACCTGGACCAAAAACAGCCTCTAAATTACTAAAGAAACTAACATTTTAGCAGATGTAGTCATAACTAACTTTTCAGTTCACTTGTAAAAACTCCACATTAATCCACTTTCATTCTCCTGACTTCATTTGGATAACATAGCTGCCCTGGAGATCATAGCTTCTTGATTTTGTAGGAAAAACTTCTGAATGTCTAAAAACTGCTTGCATAGTAAAGAGAGCTGTTGATTTTAACACACATTATCTTCCATGTTTTAAATTGAATCATAACACAAACACTTTCTCTCCCTGTCTGTCCTTCTGCACATGTGTGTGTTTCTGTTTCCCACTATTTTCATGTTGCATGTTGTAGCCAATGGCCTGGCAGACCCCTGCTCACTTGACTTTGACCCGGGAATGCCGTGCAAAGACTTTGAGGCTAAGTGGTTCTTTGACAGACAGAATGGGTTCTGTGCAGAGTTCTGGTTTGGAGGTTGTGCAGGAAATGAGAATAGGTTCGACTCAGAAGAACTTTGCTTGAAAAACTGCATGAGGTCAGGTGAGTTACGGCCGGAGGAATGCCTTTAAAACAAAGTGACCATTTAGGTTCAACTTAAATAATTTGTCCAATATGGAAAAACTAAATATTAATTCTTGTCCAAACTTTTGTAAGTCTTTCCATAAGTTATTCCTCAAGTTTTTCAATGGTGTGAATGCTGAACAAAATCAATGAACCAAATCAAATAATGTAATGCTAATCTCAAAATTAGCCTTGCAAGCTAATGTTAGCACTAAGAAGCGTTAGCACAGCTAGCATCGTGTTAATATCGCCATGCCGACATCTTTTCAGATTTTAAAGAAAATATTTTGTGTTGTTTGTAAGCTAATTTGAGACTAGAATTTTTAAATAAATTAAAACGTAACTTTCTGATCTTTAAATTTGAGTTTGCAGCTTGCTAACATTTAGTCATACATCTTTAAGAGATTGTCTGAAAAGAAATATGTAATATTAAATAAATTAATAAAATATTGCCATAATAGCTCATATCACAAGCTAATAGCACTTTAGCTACTGTAGCATTTCAGATCTCATCTTCTATTAATATTAACATTTTTAATGATGTTCAAAAAATGAGCATGACTCCACGGACCAACGTTGAAAATGACCAAAATGAAAGAAAGAAATATACATGAATTATTTATGAAATAGCGCTTTTTAATCACGTCCCTCCAGTTTTGTACGCAAAGTTTACAGAATGAGTCAAAAATATAAAAAACCTGATTTAATATTTATTTTAAAGTATTTTCATGATTTATGAAAAACGCTTTTACATCAAGTTGCCATGTTCTACTTATCAGTCTAATTATTATGATTCACAATAAAATAAAATATACTTCCAGTTAGTTATTTTCATCAAGGGACAGGTGATCTCAAAGGAACTGAAATAATTGGTTTAATTATGTTATGGAGATAAACTCAGAGGAATGAAATTGTCCCCTTCAACTTAAAGCAACCAAAGTAAAGAAATTTGTATTAATGTTTAATATTTCATGCACAAGGTGGGGAGACATTTTCTTGCAGGTTCAAAGTGTCCTTCATTAGATGCAGTGTTCAGAAACACCATTTTTAGTAACCTGGGAGCCCAAAATGCACCAAATTCAGAGAATCACCAGCTGATGTTTCCTGTTTCCACCTGTGCAGCGCCGCAGCCAGAGGAGCAGAGAGCCGAGCAGAGAGCCGAACAGAGAGCCGAGCAGAGAGCCGAGCAGAGAGCCGAGCAGAGAGCCGAGCAGAGAGCCGAACAGAGAGCCGAGCAGAGAGCCGAACAGAGAGCCGAACAGAGAGCCGAGCAGAGAGCCGAACAGAGAGCCGAACAGCGAGCCGAACAGCTGGAGATTCTCCCGGCTCCTGGTGAGAACTTTCATTAACGCGTGTGAAGAGCACAATTCAGAGACTGAGGTCCAGACAAAAGTCAGGGAGCAAAAACAATCTTTAATACATCTGCAGACAGAGAGCAAACATCCACTGCTTTAGGCGACAATCATTCTGCTCTAACAAACTCAGAGGTGCATCGTTGTTTTATTCACTTCTCTCTGCTAACAGGCGGAGACTCAATCTTCTAAGAGCAAACAAGAGAAACAAAGGAAAACAAACAGAACCTTGTAGCTCATTCACTGCTATGTCTATGAAATGTGAAAACTAAATACTCCATCATCTCCATGCAGGGAAGGCTACAGGAAAAACAGCAAGTTCCCAAATAACTGTCTGGGGAAGTTCAGCAACCCTGGGAACTTCCTTCAGTCGACACGTCTTGTCTCATTAGTTTGTCTCCCAGCTGCACAGAAAACACCTGGACTGTGATACAAAAACATTCCATTTATATGACACATAAAGAACATCATTTAATACGAATAAAACTTCTTCACACGCGATTATTTTTAAGACTCATTCATCCAAAGACTGTAAAAAAACCAGAGTCCACATGACTCATCTTCTCAAGAACAAGGCTGAATTACAGCTTTATCAGCCAGATTGTTTGTAAACATGCGCTCTAAAATGTTTGTTCTTATGATCAAACATCAGAAGCAGAAGTTAAAACGATTCATCTCCCATCGGTGGAGAGCTGGCCGCGTTGCGCTGGCCGTGAAGCTGCTGTGTTTTTACTCATTTGTTCTTCATTTCCAGCTGCCATTATGTCCGTGGACATTTGCCAGCTTCCCAAAGAAGAAGGAAAATGTGCAAAGTTTGTTCTGAAGTGGCATTTTGATGCCGCCAGCAGGAGCTGCAGCCGCTTCTGGTACGGCGGCTGCGACGGGAACCAGAACCGCTTTGACACATTTGAGCAGTGCATGAAGGCGTGTGGAGCCGCAGGTATGTGTCACCCGGTATAGTCAAATCCTCTGAATGACGCCTCACTCATTCTCTGTCGCTAATGCGTACACATTAGTGACAGAGATCAGTGTTTTATGTTACTTTAACAGTGTCATGCATACAAGATTTATGTTGCAAATATAACATTAGCTTCTGTTAATATTGCTCAAACTAATAATGAGCCATTAATGGAGGCCCAGACTGTAGCCAGATATCTGAGAAAACAAACATAATTTTATTTATTTCGACTGTTCATCCACATGAAACTATTTAATATCACAAAAAAATATTTATGAAAACTGCAACCAAACTGGAGAAAACTCTGTATTTATGACTTCATGTCTGCAACAAACAATAATCTGATATTTCCACATTGTGGCGTCTTTACTTCTAATAATTTTACATTCAAGTTTTAGCTATGCGCTACACTGCCCCCTGCTGGTTCTCATGTTTAAAACACGCGGATTTCTGAAAGATCCCGTGTGTACGATGTTCATTTCAACAATGTTTGACAAATCCACACATTTAATGTTTAGTAAAGTCAAACAATGTTTAGTAAAGCCAGTTACCGGCAGCAGCGTGCAGCAGCGTGCAGCAGCACCCTGCAGCAGCATGCAGCAGCATGCAGCAGCGTGCAGCACCCTGCAGCAGCATGCAGCACCCTGCAGCAGCATGCAGCAGCGCTACGTTTCCAGTTAACCTGACTGGTTTCCTCCCAGCAGGGAACCCGGGGCTCCTGGCTGCAGTGAGAACATAGGAGTGGCGCCTCAACCTCGTCTGCAGAAGCAAAGGGCCGCACTGTAAGGACGTCTTGCTGAAGCAATGGTGGCAGCACTGGACTCAACACACATGAACTTTGACTCCCGACTTCCTGAAGTAGTCTGTTTGACGACGAGATGTAAGGAAGACAGTTTGCTGCGTGAAAACTTTCATCTATTGGTGCTAAACGTCTGAGTTGAATAAATGCAGCAGTTTGTCTTGAACCATGAAGTCAAACAGGTTTTAATGTTTCTATGATCCATCTGTAATGAATCGTGAGGACTTGAGTCTCGGTCCTGTGGAGTCGTGAGTTTCTTCACTGCAGCGCCGCGCGGTTCTGTACGGCCATGTTCGTCACCCAGAATCCCGCCGCTCTGATGTCCAGTTAAAGTCACGTCCAGATCCGTTTCCTGCTACTTTAACAGAATGTAACGTCACTCTGGTTTTTGGTTTTCATGAAGTTTGCCTGTCAGTCTGTGTCTGGGGGAAATAAAATGAAGTAGACTTTGTAATAAACACAAGCGTCTGACTTTTCTTTCTGCTCAACTGTTTACTGTCAGAAGTCAAAGGAAAACTTTAAAATCTTCCAAAAAACGTTTGGAAGAAGCTGTGATGACACCAGCGCTGAATTATTACTTCTGAATTGAAATGGGTTTTATGAGGTCCAGATCCAGGGTGGAGCCATTTTCCGGAGCGATCTGGAGCAATCTGAGGTCGCGACCTCTCGGTCTGATATTCTGGACGGCGAGCAGATGAACTTTGGACCAAACAAACGCTGCTGTGACGGAGCGAGGAGACAAGTGAAACAGCATGAGCATGAACATGAAACCAACAGGGGCAACATGAAACCAACATGGTGGCAACATGAAACCAACATGGTGGCAACATGGAAGCAACATGAAACCAACATGGTGGCAACATGAAACCAACATGAAACCAACATGGTGGCAACATGAAACCAACATGGAAGCAACATGAAACCAACATGAAACCAACATGGTGGAAACCAACATGAAACCAACATGGTGGCCAACATGAAACCAACATGGAAAACCAACATGGAGGCAACATGAAACCAACATGAAAACCAACATGGAAGCAACATGAAACCAACATGGTGGCAACATGAAACCAACATGGAACCAACATGAAACCAACATGGTGGCAACATGGTGGCAACATGAAACCAACATGAAACCAACATGAAACCAACATGGTGGCAACATGAAACCAACATGGAGGGAACATGGAGCCTCCCTCCAGGCTGGCTTCGAAAGCAAAAAGCCTCAGTGGCTAGCAGAGCGTAGCTTCATCCTGTTAACAGAACAGCCAGCAGACTCATCCAACCGTCATCACTTATCCTGGAGGTTAAAGGTCAACGTTGTCTGTAGATTCATTCCATCCTCAAATTACTCTCAGGTTTTTTTTCCTCTTGCTCATCTTTTTATTTTCTATCTCCAAGGAAATATCTGTATTATGGTCTGTCTGCAGAGTTGAACTCTAGGATGCTGTTTATTTTACATTCAAACTTATAAAAAAAGTTCCAGCTGCAAGTTCTGCAGGTTCTGCACCTCAGAGCCAAAGCGTCTCTCTGAGTTTTTCCTGCTGTTCCTGTGACTGGTGAATTAAATGCTCTGGTTGCTGATCTGGTAAATGTTTCTGTTATGAAGCTGCAGCTGGAAGACATTAAATCGTTCTAATGCTGCTGAGCTCAAACACTAAAAGCATCTTCAGAGCAATAAACAGCGTGAGACGAACTTTCAATCCTCTGAGATAGGACACCAAATAAATCAGCTGATAAAACTTTTTAAAGTGCAGATGGTCTCCTGGTGGCTCTGAGTCAGAGGGAAGGAATGTCATCCGTCTGTTTTTATCATCACTGACCAAGGATCGCTCCACATCCAGCTGGGAATGTTTCAGTTTCTGCTTTTCAAACCAGAGTCTCCACCTGGAACCAGTTCACCTGCTGGTTTGCTCCCAGCAAACAGCTGGAATCATCATTCAAGGCTGCACATTTAGCTCCAAACTGAACATGTTGCTAGCACATTTAGATACTTGCTAGTTAAAAATGTAGCTAGCAATTTAGCTTGCTGGCCAATAATAAATGTATTTGTGTTGCCTGGTTTGCCCAAGAGCTTTACAGAGAGTGAAATAAGATAAAACACAACAGATGGTAGAATAAAAGGAGAAGAATTAAAAATGTCAGAACTAAGTATCAAAGGCTATGTTGAACATGTCCGGAGCTGAACAGGCCCGGGTCAGAGGTCAGAGGTTCCTCCAGCAGGCGCTGATTCACATAAAAGGTTAAAACATCACAAACATGGCGAGGCCTGATCCACACATCCTTCATGTCAAACGTTTCCAGATTCACCTGCCAAGCATCTCAAGGTTTGTAGTTTAAAAACATTTTGGTTTTGGTCCAGAGTCAAAGAACATTATTTATGAGGCACCTTTACCCATTTCATGTAGAGAACTGAAATGGAGGATGCTTGGGTTCCCAATGACCCAGTTTATGACATATGACCAGAGAAACATTTGAATTTTAGGCAAAATGATTCAGCCTAACTACAAACTAAAGTGACAGAAAAACTACCATTTAAATGGTGAATGGACTGAACTTATCAAGCTTTTCCAGTCATTTTGATCACTCAAAGTGCTTTACACTGGAGTCACATTCACACATTCACACACCGATACGCAGACCGGTAGGCAATTTGGGGTTAAGTGCCTTGCCCAGAGGCACCTCGATATGTGGCCGGAGGGAGCTGGAATCGAACCTACAACCTTTGGATTGCAAGACGACAACTCTGCCACACAACCACAGTCGCCCTTTAGTCACCACTGTAACTTTATAGTTGAAAGACTCTTAAGATTTATAGAAAATAAGGCAGAACAAATTAAATATTAATGGCCACCTTTTCCCCAAACCCGGGCACAACGAGAAATGTCCAATTATATCAATATACAGTCCTAAACAAATGCAACGCAGTCAGCTTGTTACTCACGACCTCCGGGAGAGCAGGAAAACGCTGCAGGCCTGTAGAAACAGCGACGAGTTGAAATCCAAAAACATTGAGAGCGTTTAAATTCCGTCGTTCTTTCCTCCCGACGGCCATTGAACGCAGCAGAACCGAGGGGCTGAAGCGGCTAGCTCATTAGCTTAGCGCAAAGCTCGTCTCCTTCCGTCTGTCTCCTCTCGTCGCTCTCGCGTCGACCAAACTCCTCCAACTTCTCCCGAACTCCGTCCTCTCCCGTGTTTTGTCCGGTTTTCTCTCCCTGGAGTCCGTATTTCCTCACTTCTTGTCCGGTCGCCTCCGCTCCGGTCTCCATCATCACGGTTCTCCTCTCCTCTCAACCAATCACGAGTCACGCACCGAACGCACTGTCTCAGTGACCAATCAAATGCAAAGCCAAATGCATCTTACGTCACACGAATACTTTTTTTACATAAAACAATGCTCTTAGTCATTTACAAATAATACCGTTTTAATTACTAAGTAAGCTAATTATTTAATAGCTACCTTTACCCTCTGGAAGTCAGGAGAAAAAGACAAAAATATAATTTGTGTCTTGTTTTATTCTCTTCCAATCCAAACCAAAAACAGAATAAAGTAAAACTGTTCGCGTCTTCTCACCTCACCTCTCCCCTTCACAATAAGAGCATACATTCAGGTGTGAAATATATGCATTGATCAGCCACACAGGCCCCCTGAACACACAGAATGTCACAAACACAAAAACACATCACATGTGAAACAACATCACAAGTAGATAAAAGAAAACACACAAATGAAAAACTAAACTGCAGCAACAAATAACTGAAATACCAAACAGTAACAATTAGGTAGTTTAATAAGTCGGCCATCACGGGTTCTTCTCACAGCAACAGACTCCAGATGGACTGCTACCAAACTGTCCACCTGAGGGGACAAAGCAGCTGAAGGGGAGGAAGAAACTGGGGGACGACCAGGAGGCTGAGCCAACTCAACTGGGTCCCCTGGTTACATCAGCTGGCTTCAAACGGGGTAATCAGGAAATACCCTCCTGATTACCCCCAGCTCCACCAGAACATCCTGGTTCTCTCCAGAACATGGATTGGACCATCGTAAGGAGGCTGAAGTAGTGAGCGGTGTGAGTCACGGCAGGTAAATACAGACATTAGGTCCTTTGGAACAAATACCTGTGGAAGACAAAAGATCTAGATTCCCCATTTAGAACTGTTCTACACCTCTGGGGATCAACCAAACCCACTGAACCTGGAAGAAATTCCCCTGGTGCCCTCAAAGGCTGAACCAGGACCAACTCAGCTGAAGAAAACCGCAGGTCGTCTGTTGGTCGTATGCAGGCCCAAGAAAACCCAAGGCAGGCGAACTATCCATCTATTATCCACCAACGAGACCCACAATGCAGCATTCATTGTGCAGTGGAACCGCTCACAAAGACCGTTGGCCAGCGGATGGTAGGCAGCAGTACGGTGAACTTTAACCCCAAGGCTCTCTGCAGTCCACAGCTATGAAGGGAACTGGTGACCTCTGTCAGAGGTCAAGTCCAATGGCACACCAAACCGGGACACATCAACCGAAGTGGTTGACAGTGGAACTGGCTCCGGCCACCGAGTAGTTCTGTCCACCATCGTCAGGAGATGGGAAAACCTCTGGAAGGTGGAAGTGGCCCCACTAAGTCCACATGCACATGTTCAAACTTTCATTGTGGAACAGGAAAGTGCTCCAGTGGAGCCTTGGAGTCCCGCTGCACCTTGGCATTCTGGCAAGCTAAACAGGAAGTCACCCATGTCCGTACATCTTTAAGGAGTCCTGGCCACATGAACTTTGCCCCTACAAGTTTAACAGAAGCTTTAACGCCCGGGTGTGAAAGGGAAGGAACTGCATCGAAAACCCGCCGACGGCAACAAGTGGGGACCAAAGGTCGAGGTTTGCCAGTCGAGACATTGCAAAGGAGGGTTGCGTCACACTCATGAAAGGAGACGTCCTCTAAAGGCAAACTGGATTCAGCTTTAGCTTATATATACAATGTACCGTGGAAGTCAGCAGCAGATATTCTTAAAGGCCAGAATATCCTGGTTAGTCAGTTGGTCTGTGGTCATGGTGAGGTCGTCCACACCTAGATGCACAGAAGCAACCTTTGCTCTGGACAGACAGTCGGCCACCAGATTATTCTGTTGGCTGAATTCTTGAACTCTGAAATGGCAGACAAATGTTGCCGAGCCGACCACGGTTCAGAAACTTTTGCCATTGCAAAAGTGAGAAGCTTGTGGTCAACAAAAGCAGTAAAGTCCGTGCCCTCCACCATGAAGCAGAAATGGCGTGTTGCCAGAAAAAGGGCAAGCAGTTCCCTACCAAAGGTGATATATTTTTGGCACCTTTGGTAACTCTGACAAAAGCAGGAAACTTTTATCAGAGTTTCCTGTTGATAAAAGGAAACTCTGCCCCTTGGAGCCTCCGGTTGCCCCTTGGAGCCTCCGGTTGCTCCTTGGAGCCTCCGGTTGCTCCTTGGGGCCTCCGGTTGCCCCTTGGGGCCTCCGGTTGCTCCTTGGAGCCTCCGGTTGCCCCTTGGGGCCTCCGGTTGCTCCTTGGGGCCTCCGGTTGCCCCTTGGGGCCTCCGGTTGCCCCTTGGGGCCTCCGGTTGCCCCTTGGGGCCTCCGGTTGCCCCTTGGGGCCTCTGGTTTCTCCCGGTGACTCGGTCCAGTGACTCGGCGGCTATGACTCTCGCTGCGGCTCCTCTGCAGCAGTGAGGCATCAGCAGGAAGGAAACCAGAGGAGAAAAAAAATTCAGTTCAAGCAGAAAAGATGTGAAAATGAAACTTCATGGCGGCTGGTTTACCAGATGCTCATCAGTCAGAACCCGTCCAGAACTGCAGCTCATTGATGAGATGAGGAGCCAAACCTGACGACGGGCTGCAGGTCCATTTTCCCTTAGAGATCAAACAATTATTTCTGAATCTAAATAAAGTATTTGTGAGTCTGAATCCGCTGCAGCTCAGTAAATCAGTCAGTTGGCTTGAAGACGCTTCAGTGGAAAATGTGAGTCTGTGGTTCTTCTGCACATGTTGGATAACCTTTTGAAAGTGAAAGAAATGTGCCAATTTCCTCCATTTTGTCCTTCTGGAAGCTTCTGTTCGGCTCTGATTGTAAATTTGCTGCAGCTCATTTTTTCCTGCTGCAGCTTCCAGAATGTGAAACGTCAAATTTATGTTTCTGTTATTCAAACAAACTGAAGCTGGGAGCAGCTGCAGCAACGGAGGCCGGGCCGCTACCTGCGGTTAGCTGGTTAACCAGTTAGCTGGTTAACCAGTTAGCTGGTTAACCAGTTAGCTGGTTAGGCGGTTGGCCGGTGTGCTGCAGCTCCTCCGTGGTTTTGGGTTGTGCTGCAGGTTTCCGGCTCTGATCCTGCAGAAGTTTGAAAGTCAGAGTTTGATTGGCTGAAGCTGCAGACCAGGCGGCCATGTTGGCTGCAGAACAAGCTGAAGTTTTTCTGCTGCATCAAACCTTCAGAAGTTTCACATCATTTTCTGAAACATTTCATGTCTGCTGAAGTTTGACCCGTTCAACTCAGAGTTCAAGATCCGAGCAACGGCTCGGCGGTTCTGGTACCAGCAGGATGACAGCCTAAAGTTACACTGTTAAAAATGAATAGCCAATATTTGGTTTATTTAGTCTCTCATAAAACAAAATGGGAGTTCATTTTTAGTCATATTTTCACCAAATTATAAATTTTTCAAAACAAAACATTACATTGGCAAACTTAATATTTAGCTAATTAAATGTTTAGTAAGACCCGTCCATCCATTTCCTTCTGCTTATCTGGGTCGGGTCGCAGGGTCAGCAGCCTAAGCATGGAGGCCCAGGCTTCCCTCTGCCAGCCTCTTCTTCCAGCTCCTCCAGGGAATCCCACGGCGTTCCCACAGCGTTCCCACAGCGTTCCCACGGCGTTCCCGCGGCGTTCCCACAGCGTTCCCGCGGCGTTCCCACAGCGTTCCCAGGCCAGCCAGGATCATTGTCCCTCCAACATGTCCTTCCTCTCCTCTGGTGGGACCTGAACGCCTCACAGGGAGCCTCCATCCTGACCAGAAGCCTCAGCTGGCTCCTCTCCATGTGGAGGAGCAGCAGCTCCACTCTGAGCTTCTCTCTCTAAGGGAGCCCAGCTCCCTACAGAGGAAACCCAATTCGGCCGCTTGAATCCGAGATCTCGTTGTTTCGGTCATGACCCTGAGCTCATGATGAGGGTAGGAACGTAGATCGACCTGTAAATCCAGAGCTTCGCTTTTTGACTCGGCTCTCTCCTCACCACAACGGACCGGTACTGTCCACATTGTTTTTTGAGTTGAAATTTTTATTTAGTTTTGTTTTTTGTTGAATATATTTTTGGGATAAAAGATTTTCTGAGATTTTTTCTTTCATCTGCTGCCTTTCATTTGATCGATTTGTGTATTTTCTCGGTTGCATAACTGTTTTGTTTGTAATGAAATGAATAAATATTAAAAAAAGAAAAATAACCTGCCACGGTGTGAAGACTTTCCTCTGTGTCCTAATTAAAGTAAACTTTGTGATCGTTGCCTTTAATTTCCTGTCGGCTCAGTTAGCGTGTGCATGTGACTCCTGTGGATGAAGGCTGCCTTTCAGGTCCGGACCGGACCGGACCGGAACCGAAACGCCTCCTGCTTTCACGAGCAGGTCAGGAAGTCAGTGGGATTAAGCAGCAGAAGCTGAAACAGGAGCTGGAGGCGAGATGATAAAGTTTAAGTTTCACAGACTCCAGTCTGTCTCTCCTCCATGTTGGAAGGCCTTCCTCCCTCATCCCGCCGGAGTCTTCCTCATGAGTCGTCCGTCTCCATGGAAACGGGCTCTCCAGTGGACCTGGGTGGCGGCCATGATGCCGCCATCCGCAGGGGAACAGCGCCCTCTGCTGTAATCAGCCATCAGGCACAGATGATAACCTCAGAGATCGGAACCAGGACCTCTGATCTCGGTCAGTTCCACAGTTTGGACCGTTGTGCTGGTTCTGCCAATCGGTTGCTATGGTAACTGCCTGTTAGGTTTCTAACTTTAAAACGATTTTCTAAAATCAAATGATTTAATTTCTCCTCAAAATTTGAACCATAAAATAATAAAGTGAAAACTGTTAATTAAATAAAAATACATTAGAATGTTCTTCCTGCAGCGTCTCGCCTCCGATCCTTCGGGCGGCGGTTCTGATCCGGTCCAGATGTGGAAACGCTGCGATTGAAATGTGAAATTTGTCATCAGACGGTTTAAGTGAACCGGTTCAAAATGGGGTTAAAGGTCACCGCTCTTTACTCACTCCCTGTGGATCCGTCCAGAACCGGATCAGATCCAATCTCTTCAGTCAAACACGGAGGAAAAACGGTACTGGCCCGTACGGGGATCGAACCCGCGACCTTGGCGTTATTAGCACCACGCTCTAACCAGCTGAGCTAACCGGCCTGATGACGTCACATAGCGCTCGCTGTGCGGTGGAATATGAGCATGCGCAGGTTTCTATTCAGCACCAAGCTGATCCGTTTTCCTCCCGAACCACCTCGACACGCTGCGAGAAGAAAATACTTTACATCAAAGAAAATATTCAGAAACGAAAAGCGGAAGTAGAGCAAACCCAGAGTTCTGGTTCTGGTTTCCCTCCGAGTCTCAGATGCAGTTTAAAGACAAATAACGCGATAAGATCTAAATAATTAAAAACAGGATGAAGCTAAAAATAAAGATCCAGATGGATTCACGCCCACATTTTCTTCTGGTACCAGCTGATCGGTTCCTCCAAACATGGACCGGGCCTTTAAATAAATACTGACAGTAGAACCTGAGCAGCTGCTTCTGGACCCGAACCGAGTTCAGTTAAACACATGTGACCTGAATGGAGACCCTCAGGGTCATAATTATCCATCCAGCCCCAGTGATCAATGTCTGCATTCCTCTGACGGGTTGGTTTCCTGTTCAGCTGGGTGTGTTTGGACCACAGTTCTGTTGGAGACCCATCAGGTCCCAACTGGGTCCCAAACCCACCCTGATTAGTGTCAGGGTGGGTTGGACGAGACCAGGGGCCTCTGGAGAAGGTTTGGACTCGTCAATATGGACACACAGCAAAATGGGCTGCAAACACACGAATGATGCAAACTCCAAAACAGAAAAGCACTCCAATAAAAAACGCTGTGAGTAGAAAATGTTGCAGCAACAGGAAACGAGCAACAGAGAAGATCCCACCAACGGCAGCCAGGAGCAGGTCATATCACCTTTGTGAATATAATGCAAAATACAAGAAGTACAACAGGCTGCGCAGTGGAGCAGTTGGTAGCTCTGTTGCCTGGGTTCGATTCCCGGCCCAGAGTCTTTCTGCACGGTGGGTTCTGTGCAGGTTCTCCAACTTCCTCCCACAGTCCAGAAACATGACTCAGTGTGCATGGTTGTCTGTCTGTGTGTTGCCCTGAGATGGGCTGGTGACCCGTCCAGGTGACCTTAGCAAAAAAGAAAAGGGCTGGATGGATGAACTGCAGCTCACCTTTGTTTCTCCTGGTCATCTTGACTTCCTCTGCAGCTACTGAGGGTCCGGTCCGCGCCATTAGTTGGTCGGCTCCCCTCTAGAGGTCTGGAGGACTTCTGTTTAGTCAGCAGGGTTTCATACTGGTCGAGCATGTAATAAAGTACTCTTCAGCCTGACCGCAGAACCAGCAGCTAGTTGGACCCAGCCGGTTCTGAGGCAATCTAAACGGGTCAGAACTGGTTCTGGAATGGAGAATGAAGGCTAGCACTGATCATTTGGAGCCGTGTAGAAACTCTGGTCTGATCCAGGTAACTGCACCACAAGCTGGCTAATGGCTACGTTAGCCGTCTGAGCCAGTATGTAAATTTATGAGCTTGTGTGGATCAGAGTGAATGGAGACCCGGTTCCAACCTGCAGAACCCGATTACCCTCATCTGATGGAAACAGAAGCTCAGCCAACAAGTAGAAACAGAAACACGTTTATTCAGCAGTCAAAACAGGAAGTTGGGTGGAAACAGGAAGTCGGGTGGAAACAGGAAGTCGGGTGGAATCAGGAAGTCGGGTGGAAACAGGAAGTCGGGTGGAAACAGGAAGTCGGGTGGAAACAGGAAGTCGGGTGGAAACAGGAAGTCGGGTGGAAACAGGAAGTCGGGTGGAAACAGGAAGTCGGGTGGAAACAGGACTGGGTTCTCCATGTTTGTCTGAAACAACAATAATCAAAGCTATTTACACATCAGGCGGCTGCAAACAGCCAGGCATCATCGTCTGAGTGGGGCGGGGTCATAGAATGAACCCCGGTGTTGGTCCATCAGGAGGAGCGGTGGGCTCTCCTCCGGCGGAACCAGGGGAGCCTTCAGTTCTCTAGGAACGCCACGTAGTCGGTGAGGCGGCCCAGCTGCTGCTCGTTAGGAACCAGCGACACCGGGGGCGGGTCTGGAGAGAGAGAGGGCCGAGCGAGTCAGGGGGTTTCCACCACCTATCTGAGCTCTATCTGCAGCCCCGCCCCCACCTGTTACTGCTCAGAACAGGGGGGGCAGAGATAAATCCAGCACCATATGTTCGCCCTCCAGTGGCTGTTTCAGACTCTGAATCGCAGTAAACGTATAAATGTGTGAAAAAGAGCGAGAGAAGAAGTATGTGTGATTTAACGGGAACCGGCGCCCCCTACCTGGCTTCTTGGGCATTACCATCCTGGTTGCTGGGTCGGCCTGCCAGCCTTGACTCACCACACCTGAGAGAGACGAGGGACAGCAGAATGAGTCCATGAAAACCCGACAGCCGCTACAGGAAGTAGCCTCACCCTTCACCGCCTCCTCCACCGTGTAGCCCACGAAGGCAGCGAAGTCTTCAGCTGTGATGGAGGTGTAGGCCTGCGCCACCAGGCTGTAGGCCCGCTGCCTGCTGCTCTCTGTGGACAACAACATGGTGAGGAGGAGGAGGACAACACCCATCATCTTCATCATGTCTGCTAAACGAGCCGCAGCTCGTCACTGATCATAACCAGGAGCCGACAACGGCTCAAACTCTTCATTTCACATCTTTGAACAAATTCAGGAAGCTTCCTGTCCAATGGGCAGCTAATACGTTAGCATCCAAGAAGCTCCTCCCACTTAACCCGTTTGTTTTTAACCAAGCTTTAGAGTTAAAGGGCCAGATCACATTATTTAATCTCCTGAAGCCAAATTTCTTCATTATTTCCAGAACGAATGATTTACCTTGATGTTTTCATTACTTCTGTTCTCTCAGCAAATGGTGTGTAGTGTCTCCAGGTAAACATGAATCATTTCAGGATGAATCATAATTATTCTGAAAATCATCTTTTGACCCCAGGTGGAGTCTGGCGCCCTCCGGAGAAAAGGATAAATATATGCAGCTCTTTTCAAAGTTTAGAACAGAACCTGAACCTCAGGAACGGGGTCACCGGGGTCACCGGGGGCCTCAGCTCCTTATCAGGTGACTGTTGAGGGTCCTCAGTCACGCCGACATGTTCTGCTGTCACCGCATCAACGCCATGGCCTCTCAGGCTCTGTTGCCTAGCAACGGCTCTCTGCGTACCAACAGAGATCTGGCAGCCAGAAAGTTTTCCACCAGGAGGATCGATAAGACTGGCTGGAGCCGCACTGAGCATGCTCAGAACAGAAGGTCACTCTGCGTGTCACTTCCTGTCTCTGAGCTCAGCGACCAGCTGGACGACCATTTTAGCTCCGAGTCAGTCGGGTCAGAGCTGCTGAGCAAGAACTCCATGAGAGGAACCGGACCGGCCCGGCTATTCCTGGACGCTATCGCATGCGCGCGCACACACACACACACACACACACACACACACACACACACACACACACACACACCTATCACACACACACACACACACACACACACACACACACACACACACACACACACACACACACACACACTCTTCCTGAAATAGCTCAGACTGTTCTCCAGCAAAGGCAACACTGCTGCAGCTTTTAATAACCTGCTTTGGGTCCCAACAGAACCAGAACCGGGCCATGGATCAACTTCACACAGCTTTATTTCCAGTACAGACTGACTGGGATTCCAGCAGCGCATCAACAACCAGAAGCTACAAACATTTCTAACCTTCAATACAAAAGTATAAAAAGACGTAAAGAAATCAGAGTCTGTGTCTCAGTCCTCATGGACGCCTCCGTCCCCCTCCGTCCTATTCTTCCTCCTCTTCCTCCTCTGCGTCCTCGTACTCCTCGTCTTCCCCGGTTCCGAAGTCCATCTTGGCCAGCACGGCCTCCACCGGCTCCGTGTTGAGGGTGAAGTGGTCCATCTTCTCGAAGCCGGGTTCTGGCCGCTCTTCGCCCAGCGAGGCTTTGGCGGCGTCCCGGGTCCGGCCGATCAGGCCCTTGGAGGCCAGCAGGAACTCGGCGGCGCCGCTCTGCTCCAGGGCGCGCACCGCCGTGTCCGTCAGCTCGGAGCTAGCCTGCAGCCGCTCCGTAGCGCTGGGCCAGCGCCCGCAGCGCCGCCACCTTGTCGTCCTGCTCGCGGCCCAGCTGCTCCAGCAGCACCGCCTTGCGCTCCTCCAGCACGGCGTACAGCAGGTCGAAGCGCTCCGCCAGGCCCTGCTTGGCGCGCTGCGCGTTCTCCTGCGGCGCGCCCGGCGTCCTCCATCTGGTGCAGCAGCGCCTGCAGCCGGCCGTTGCTGGCCACCAGCGCGTCGATGGCGTTGCTGAGCTCGGCCTTCTGGCTCTGGTAGACGGTGGCCAGTGGCGCCACCTCGCAGTCCTTGTGCTGGCCGAACACCTTGCACATGGAGCAGGTGGGGCGCTGGCAGCTGACGCAGTAGATGTTGATGCGCTCGTCCTCGTGCTCCGGGCAGCACGGCTCCTTGGCCTCCTGCGCCTTCAGCGGCTCGGCCTCGCCCTTCCCCTCCTGCTGCTGTTTGTAGATGTCGATGATGTTCTCCACCAGCAGGTTGCGCTGCAAGCCGTGCACGCCGTGGCGGTCCAGCACCACCTCGAAGCGGCAGGTGGGGCAGCGGAAGACGCCGCCGGAGAAGCGGTAGGGGTTGCGGGAGTCGTAGAGGTCGCTGGCGCAGCCGCGGCACAGGTTGTGCTGGCATGGCAGAATGACCACCGGCTTGGTGAACATGTCCAGGCAGATGGGGCAGCTCAGCTGCTTCTCCAGGCTGTCCATGGGGCTGGGCGGCCGTACCACCGAGCCCGTCCTCTGGAGGTCCATGTCCTTGGTTCTGGTTCTGGGAGAGACGAGACGCTTTGCTGCTGCTGCGGCGCTCAGGGTCTATTCTGGTCCGGCGGCCGGCCAGCCGGCCTTTATAAGAGCCTCCAGACAGACACCCGATCCACCAGAGCGCATTCCTGCCTGGACATTTTTACAAAACTCCCCCGCCCCCATTGAGTGTCGCCGTGGAGACGGACAGGAGGGGGGGAGGCACAGACCGGGACAAACAGCCTGCATGTGACCAGAGAGGCTCAGCAATAAACACAACAAGATGTTTTCCAAAAGACCAAGAGAAAATGTTTTTAGTCTGACCAACAAACAAGCTGAACCCGACTACCAACCAACCAACCAACCACTAACCAACTACCAACCAACCAATAACCAACTACCCTCCAACCACTAACCAACTACCAACCAACCACCAACCAACTACCAACCAACCACTAACCAACTACCATCCAACCACTAACCAACTACCAACCAACCACTAACCAACTACCAACCAACCAATAACCAACTACCTCCAACCACTAACCAACTACCAACCAACCACTAACCTACTACCAACCAACCACTAACCAACTACATCCAACCACTAATCAACTACCAACCAACCACTAACCATCTACTGACCACAAAACCAAAAACTGAACCCAGATTCCACTGATCAATATTAGCTTCACCAATGCTAAAGTGCAATGCTAACACCACTTAGGAGAAGCTAATGCTAAAAGGTTATACCAAGACACTAACGCTAAAGTGCTAATTATTAATATTAGTTCTGCTAACATTATAGCGTTAGCAAAATGCCAGCAGGCTCAAATGTGTCATTACACTTCTTCCTGTTTCAGTTTATAGTTGTTGAGTTTTGCTAACTGCCGCAGATTTAGCCTGACTGACCCCAGTGAGAAACCATGCAGAATATCAGGACATTTCAAAATGTTCCCAACAGAACTACAGCAATGCATTCTGGGTTCAGAATATGCATCATTTGCTGCACCGCATCATGACTGGAGAACATGAGGACTCAAAGCTTCTGCATCATCACACTTCAAAATAAAAGCATGAGCAGAAACGTCCTGAAGGATTTTAATATGCAAAACTTCAAAACAAATGTTGAACTTTATTCATCTGAAAGTTTAAAAACATTCAGATAAATTAGAGCTTCAGAATCTACCCGGAAAAATGTATTGAGAGGAAGCCAAGATCGCTAAGCGTTTTCAAAGTTAGCAAAAATGCTAAACATAAATTAGCTCCACTGTTAGCAGATCAGAGGACGCGTGTCCACCGCTGCTGTGGCGACATCAGGTGAGTTAGCACAACGCCAGGGCAGAAAGGCATCAGCAGCGACCTCAGAGGAGCAACTGTTGCTTTAGAGGAAGGTCGTCCTCCAGACACGACGACGATCAACAAGTAAAATCCTTAAACGTCTAAAACGAGTCAGACTATGGAATAAATTAAACAGAAACTGTAACATTAACAAATCCAAATGTTTACTTGAACAGTTTTATTAGAGCTGCCAGCTGTTACCAAACCGTCTGATGAAACTCTGTTTATGACATCAACAGCAGATCAACATCCAGAGAGGTTATTTTAAACTGTTGCACAACCAATAACAGCACCACAATCACTCAGGACGCAATAAACTCCTGCTGACGTCTGCCGGAGAAAACCCCGAGATCACAGCGCCGAGGCAGGAGGCTAACCCTGCAGCTAGCTGCTGTAGCTAACCCTGCAGCTAACCCTGCAGCTAGCTGCTGTAGCTAACCCTGCAGCTAGCTGCTGTAGCTAACCCTGCAGCTAGCTGCTGTAGCTAACCCTGCAGCTAGCTGCTGTAGCTAACCCTGCAGCTAGCTGCTGTAGCTAACCCTGCAGCTAGCTGCTGTAGCTAACCCTGCAGCTAGCTGAGTAGCAGCTGCTCAGTGATGTGTCTGACATGCTCAAGTGTTTTTCTGCATGAAGTTACCTCTGAGGGCCTCCATGACAGGAAGGATATTCTCGGACCACTGGTGGGCTGCAATGGCCGTGTAGATCCCCGGGAAGTCTCTCTGCCAAATGCACTGGCCGACGGCCCAGATAGCTGCTAGCTCAGAGTTAGCCTGCAGCCGAAAACAAGACAGAAACCTTCAGCAACCAGAGACGCGTCTCCATGCAGCTGGGAGGATTTAGGATTTTCACTGCTGTGTCTGACAGCTGCTCTGCTCAGCCTCACAGGATACAGAGGACAGACATCAGCACTGCTGAGACACCTGCAGTTTCCACACAGCTGCTAGCTTAGTTTGAAACCTACTTTCCAGGATTTGGGCTGAATATTTGTGTTTTTAATTTCCTCCATTTCATAGTGAGCGGCTCTTCTAGCCTTTACGGTAATCCTGCTCAGTGGCTTTTCTTAATACGGCTCTCTGCCCAGGGTGGCACATCACCGGGGTCAGCATGAGCCTTCTGCTGTTTCCACAAATGTCAATATTTATGCACAAAGTTACATTTTGTGCATGTATTCAAAAACATATTTTAAGCAGGAACATTTTATTTTATTTTTCCTGCTTAGGTTTCATATTTTCACATTCAGAATTTCCTGATTATTTGTAACAATTCATACTTTATCACTATTGTTTTTAATGTGTCAACCTGTTTGTTTATGAATAGATTGATGCAGCTGCACTTCCACTGGTTAGCAGGACTTAGCACAAGTTAGCAGGAGTTAACACTTGTTTAACAAGAGTTGGAAATGGACCAATGTCCTGAGTATTACGACAGGTCCAGCAGAACTCTGACCAGAACCTGGTCCAACAGACGTCTGAGCAAACTTACTGATTTTATGGCCTGAGGAATCCTCTTCCACAGATAGCGGGCGTTGTTCCTAGAGGCCAGAAACAACAGGACTCAGTCAACAGGAAGTGGAGCAGGAATCACAGGAAGCTCCACTGGTTGATGGGCAACGCTGCAATCCAGAGGCTTAACGGTTTGGTTATCAGAAATATTCTGATTTGGACCTGATTCTCTCCACATGGCGAGAGCAGGTTGCCATGGAAACGGTTTGATTTACACGCCCATTAGTCAGCGGGGGTGAATCCCAACATCACCAGTTAAAAGGAGATGTTAGCACAGCGGCCATTTTGCTTGACTTACATGTCATTGTTGAGCAGATACAGCGCTAGCATCTGAGCATAGACCTGGGGAGTAGCGATGCCCCCTGGAGCCTGGTGAAGATAGTGCAGGTGGTTATTTCTGCAGATCTTAATGCATCAAAGATATTTGTGACCAAAAACGACATATAAAACACAACAGGTCTAAAACAAAGTGGATAAGACAGGAAGTGACCCGTTTTAGGCATTCAGCGCCTGCCTGAATAAAAAGTCTTGAAGGAAAATCTGGTAAAACCTGATTCCTTATTCACATTAACGTTTGAACCGTCATTAAAAACAGCTCTTCTGCGTTGCCGTGGGTTACAGGGTACAGAATACCAGCTGAGAGACAAATAACATTAAATCATTTTCTCCCCAACATAAAATGAGCCAAATCAACACTTTAAGTGGTTTCATATGTGAAACCATGGAAACCAGGAAATAATGTCTGGCTTCATGGCTGGGACTCCTCTGAAAATGAATCATTTCAGCTACATGTCTTTCTGTTCAAAGCAAAATGTTCTTATAGCACAAAGTTGCATCATTAACACAAGATGATTGTTTGGCTAATTAAATAAAAACATTTTCTGTGGTTTTTGATCCAAATTTTGGGTTCCACGTAAACAAGAGAAAATAATTTAGTTCAGATTTTTTTTTTATTTTAAACCTGCATATTTGTATCTCATGTGCAAGTTTTGTGAAGCTGTATATAATTTTCTTTAAAATATAAACAAATTTGAAAAATGGCGGTGGAAAAACAGATTAAAAGTGGATTAAAAAACCAATCGGGACAGAAATCTTCTGAAAGAAAAATCTTTTTGAACTATTCTGATCCATTTTTACGGATTAGCAGCGCCATCTGCTGGCAGCTGTAGTCAGTGTTGATGGATTGACAGTTTAGTAAAGGATCTGCTGCTAATTATTATTCTACCAACAGGTTTTACAGCCTTACATGTTAATAGCCTTAAGTTCAATCAGTTGTCTGAAATAGTTAATTAGGAATAAATTAAGGCTTTTTCACAGAGGGTTATTATGTGCAATTTTTATCTAGTTATTATTCATTAGTTATCAGTGTGAAACGTAATATCAGAGAGTATTTGCAAACTTATTGTGACAGAAGGGAGTAAGAAAAACATCACTTTGACCATCAGGAGCCTCCGTACTACTGTACCTGCAGACAGGTTTGTGTTTTCCTCTACCTAGCATCTGATAGCATAACACAGTTCAATTTGTTGTCACAAAATGCTGCTAGCACGGTCCTTTTCTCGGCTTTATTTCCCCGTAAAGAGTTAACGGTACTCCTCCTCGGACTGCTACCTTATCGTGGTGGAGGGTTTGAGGGCCCCAATGATCCCAGCAGCTCTGCTGTCGGGGGCTTCATGCCCCTGGTAGGGTCACCCAAGGCAGACAGGTCCTAGGTGAGGGACCAGACAAAGCGCAGCCCAAAGACCCCGATGATGAATGGCAACTTTGGACTTAGGGTTCCCTCACCCGGACGCAGGGCACCGGGGCCCCACTCTGGAGCCAGGCCTGGAGGGGGGGCACGTTGGCAAGCGCCTGGTGGCCGGGCTTTTACCCATGGAGCCCAGCCGGGCCCAGCCCGAAGAGGAAACATGGGTCCCTCTTCCCATAGGCCCACCACCTGTGCAGTGTGTGATGGGTGGCGGCCGAGGGAGGGGGTCCTGGCGGTCCGATCCTCGGTTGCAGAAACTGGCTCTTGGGACGTGGAACGTCACCTCTCTGGTGGGGAAGGAGCCGGAGCTGGTGTGTGAGGCTGAGAGGTTCCGGCTAGAAATAGTCGGTCTCACCTGAACGCATGGCTCTGGTTCTGGAACCAGTCTCCTTGAGAGGGGCTGGATGTACAACTCTGGAGTTGCCCTCGGCGAGAGGCTTGGGGCAGGAGTGGGCATACTTGCTGCTCCCCATCTCGGCGCCCGTTCACCCCGGTGAACGAGGGTAGCCTCCCTCCGCCTTCGGGTGGGGGGACGGGTTCTGACTGTTTGTGCTTACGGGCCGAATGACAGTTCAGGTTACCTGCCCTTCTTGGAGTCCTTGGAGGGGGTACTGGAGAGTGGCCCTCCTGGGGACTCCCTCGTTCTGCTGGGGGACTTCAACGCTCACGTGGGCAATGACAGTGAGACCTGGAGGGGCGTGGTTGGGAGGAACGCTCCCTCCGATCTGAACTCGAGTGGTGATCTGTTGCTGGACTTCTGTGCTCGTCACGGATTGTCCATAACGAACACCATGTTCAGACATAAGGGTGTCCATATGTGCACTTGGCACCAGGACACCCTAGGCCGCAGTTCGATGATAGATTTTGTCATCGTTTCGTCGGATCTGCGGCCGTATGTCTTGGACACTCGGGGGAAGAGAGGTGTGGAGTTGTCCACTGACCACTACCTGGTGGTGAGTTGGCTCCGGTGGTGGGGGAGGATGCCGGTCAGACCTGGCAGGCCCAAACGTGTTTTGAGGGTCTGCTGGGAACGTCTGGCGGAGTCCCCTGTGAGACGGAGCTTTAACTCCCATCTCCGGCAGAGCTTCAAACACGTCCCGGGGGAGGCGGGGGACATTGAGTCTGAGTGGACCATGTTCCGTGCCTCCATTGTCGAGGCGGCTTGTTGGAGCTGTGGCTGTAAGGTTGTCGGTGCCTGTCGTGGTGGCAACCCTCGAACCGGTTGGTGGACACCTTCAGTGAGGGATGCTGTCAGTCTGAAGAAGGAGTCCTATCGGGCCTTTTTGACCTGTGGGACTCCCGGAAGCGGCTGATGGTACCGGCGAGGCGAAGCGGCGTGCGGCTCAGGTGGTTGCTGAAGCAAAAACTCGGGCGTGGGAGTAGTTCAGAGAGACCATGGAGAAAGACTTCCGTATGGCTTCGAGGCGATTCTGGTCCACCATCCGGCGTCTCAGGAGGGGGAAGCAGTGTAGCACCAACACTGTTTACAGTGGGGGTGGTGTGCTGCTGACTTCGACTCGGGACGTTGTGAGTCGGTGGGCAGAGTACTTCGAAGACCTCCTCAATCCCACCAACATGCCTTCCATTGAGGAAGCTGAGCCTGAGGACTCTGGGTCCTGGAGAGGAGGGTCCATCGGATAGTCGAACCTCGGATTCAGGAAGAGCAGTGTGGTTCTGGTTCTGGTCGTGGAACACTGGACCAGCTCTACACCCTCAGCAGGGTCCTGGAGGGTTCTGGGAGTTCGCCCAAGCGGTCTACATGTGTTTTGTGGACTTGGAGAAGGCGTTGGACCGTGTCCCTGTGGGGTTCTCCGGGAGTATGGGGTACCGGGCCCTTTGATACGGGCTGTCAGGTCCCTGTATGACCGGTGTCAGAGTCTGGTCCGCATTGCCGGCAATAAGTCGGGCTCGTTCCCAGTGAGGGTTGGACTCCGCCAGGGCTGCCCTTTGTCACCGATTCTGTTCATTACTTTTATGGACAGAATTTCTAGGCGCAGCCGAGGTGTTGAGAGGATCCGTTTTGGTGGCCTTAGGATCCATTTCTGCTTTTTGTGGATGATGTGGTTCTATTGGCTCCATCAGGACGTGATCTGCAGCTCTCGCTGAGTGTGAAGCGGCCGGGATGAGGATCAGTGCCTCCAAATCTGAGGCCATGGTCTTGAGTTGGAAAAGGGTAGAGTGCTTCTCCGGGTTGGGGGGATGTCCTGCCCCAAGTGGAGGAGTTCAAGTATCTCGGGATCTTGTTCACGAATGAGGAAGAAAGGAGCGGGGAGATCGACATGCGGATTGGCGGAGCGTCTGCAGTGAAGCGGAGCCGTACTGGTTCGTTGTGGTGAGGAGAGAGCCGAGTCAAAAAGCGAAGCTCTCGATTTACCGATCGATCTACGTTCCTACCCTCATCTATGGTCATGAGCTTTGGGTAATGACCGAAAGAACGCAGATCGCGGATACAAGCGGCTGAAATGGGTTTCCTCCGTAGGGGTGGCTGGGCTCTCCCTTAAAGAGAGAAGCTCGGTCATCCTTGAGGCACTCAGAGTGGAGCCGCTGCTCCTCCACATCGAGAGGAGCCAGTTGAGGCTCAGGCATCTGGTCAGGATGGAGGCTCATTGGTGGGGTGTTCAGGTCCCACCGGGAGGAGGGGAAGACCAGGACATGTTGGAGGGACGATGTCTCTCGGCTGGCCTGGGAACGCTTTGGGATTCCCCCAGAGGAGCTGGAAGAAGTGGCTGGGAGAGGGAAGTCTGGGCCTCCATTCTTAGGCTGCTGACCCCACGACCCGACCCGGATAAGCAGAAGAAAATGGATGGACAGACGGAGAGTAAACCGGAATACACCTCTGGGTCAGAACGGTCTCCAGAACCAAAGTGACCATGTAACTACAATCGGATCCACTCCAGGCTCGTTTTTAACCAGCCGGCTAAAGGAAACTCACAAGCTAAGAAACAGCTGAAGCTGGTGTCAGCAGTGACACGGAGGGGTAGTTTAGTTATCTTGCTCCGGTTTGTTCTAATTAGCTTGTCGTTATGTTATGTATTTATCAGAGTGTTAAACAGTGCAGATAAATGTAGAGGGCTGCTGAGAGGCTTGAAACTGAAGCAGCTCCTTAAATCTAAAATAACTTTACTGCGGTGACGAGTCGGAAGCCAACTTCAGGTCCCAGTCAAGGCGCCTCATTTCCGCGATGCTTCGGCCAGTGATTCGCACACGGACCGAGTCGGGACCAAATGTTCGGTTCTGCCTTCCAGCCGAGCCGTAAAACCCGGAACGAGTGAAACCCGAACCTTTCTACCCGAACCGTTCTTCCCGAACCTTTCTACCCGAACCGTTCTATCCGAACCGTTCTACCCGAACCGTTCTATCCGAACCGTTCTATCCGAACCGTTCTACCCGTCCAGCTCACCTCCAGCTCCTGAGCCTCGCACTGATCCAATAACTGATCGAAGTTCTCCTCCATGATCACAGCTGCGGGCATGATGCTGCCCAGCCGGACTTCTTCCTGCTCGAATTATCTGGAGGGTGACTGGCTGCAACAGCGCCTCCCGGCGGCGCGGGGGGGAAACAACACCCGGAATTACAGCATTACAACCATTTACTGTAACATAATACTCTCAACAAAAACAAGTCATTATTTTTTCAATCATTGTTTAACTATTTAAATTAACATTTAACTATTTAAACTATTAAAATAATTGCTATTTAAATGGTATTTTCAATAAAGGTCTTTCATCCATAATTATGAAGTTTAGATTACAGGATGAAATTTATTTTTTATCTGATGCTGATAAACTAGAAGAAATGGACTCAGTGACTCCTGAGTTTAATGTCTGAAATGACTAATTTGTGTTGCTCTGTTCCACAAATCTGTTCATCTGTGTAGAAAACATAACAGAAAGTAGAAATGAAACACATGCAGTTCAGGTGGCAGCCTCTCCTCGGGCTGCTACCTTATCGTGGTGGAGGGTTTTGAGGGCCCCAATGATCCTAAGAGCTCTGCTGTCGGGGGCTTCATGCCCCTGGTAGGGTCACCCAAGGCAGACAGGTCCTAGGTGAGGGACCAGACAAAGCGCAGCCCAAAGACCCCTATGACCAAACTTTCGTTTTAGGGTTCCCTCACCCGGACGCAGGGCACCGGGGCCCCACTCTGGAGCCAGGCCTGGAGGGGGGGCACGTTGGTGAGCGCCTGGTGGCCGGGCTTTTACCCATGGAGCCCAGCCGGGCCCAGCCCGAAGAGGAAACATGGGTCCCTCTTCCCATAGGCCCACCACCTGTGCATTGTGTGATGGGTGGTGGCCGAGGGAGGGGGTCCTGGCGGTCCGATCCTCGGTTGCAGAAACTGGCTCTTGGGACGTGGAACGTCACCTCTCTGGTGGGGAAGGAGCCGGAGCTGGTGTGTCAGGCTGAGAGGTTCCGGCTAGAAATAGTCGGTCTCACCTGAACGCATGGCTCTGGTTCTGGAACCAGTCTCCTTGAGAGGGGCTGGATGTACAACTCTGGAGTTGCCCTCGGCGAGAGGCTTGGGGCAGGAGTAGGCATACTTGCTGCTCCCCATCTCGGCGCCCGTTCACCCCGGTGAACGAGGGTAGCCTCCCTCCGCCTTCGGGTGGGGGGACGGGTTCTGACTGTTTGTGCTTACGGGCCGAATGACAGTTCAGCTTACCCACCCTTCTTGGAGTCCTTGGAGGGGGTACTGGAGAGTGGCCCTCCTGGGGACTCCCTCGTTCTGCTGGGGGACTTCAACGCTCACGTGGGCAATGACAGTGAGACCTGGAGGGGCGTGGTTGGGAGGAACGCTCCCTCCGATCTGAACTCGAGTGGTGATCTGTTGCTGGACTTCTGTGCTCGTCACGGATTGTCCATAACGAACACCATGTTCAGACATAAGGGTGTCCATATGTGCACTTGGCACCAGGACACCCTAGGCCTCAGTTCGATGATAGACTTTGTCATCGTTTCGTCGGATCTGCGGCCGTATGTCTTGGACACTCGGGTGAAGAGAGGTGTGGAGTTGTCCACTGACCACTACCTGGTGGTGAGTTGGCTCCGGTGGTGGGGGAGGATGCCGGTCAGACCTGGCAGGCCCAAACGTGTTTTGAGGGTCTGCTGGGAACGTCTGGCGGAGTCCCCTGTGAGACGGAGCTTTAACTCCCATCTCCGGCAGAATTTTGAACACGTCCCGGGGAAGTGGGGGACATCGAGTCTGAGTGGACCATGTTCCGTGCCTCCATTGTCGAGGCGGCTTGTTGGAGCTGTGGCTGTAAGGTTGTCGGTGCCTGTCGTGGTGGCAACCCTCGAACCGGTTGGTGGACACCTTCAGTGAGGGATGCTGTCAGTCTGAAGAAGGAGTCCTATCGGGCCTTTTTGACCTGTGGGACTCCGGAAGCAGCTGATGGTACCGGCGGGCGAAGCGGCGTGCGGCTCAGGTGGTTGCTGAAGCAAAAACTCGGGCGTGGGAGTAGTTCGGAGAGACCATGGAGAAAGACTTCCGTATGGCTTCGAGGCGATTCTGGTCCACCATCCGGCGTCTCAGGAGGGGGAAGCAGTGTAGCACCAACACTGTTTACAGTGGGGGGTGGGGTGCTGCTGACCTCGACTCGGGACGTTGTGGGTCGGTGGGCGGAGTACTTCGAAGACCTCCTCAATCCCACCAACATGCCTTCCATTGAGGAAGCTGAGCCTGAGGACTTTGGGTTGGGCTCTCCAATCTCTGGGGGACGAGGTCGCCGAGGTAGTTAAAAAGCTCCTCGGTGGCCGGGCCCCGGGGGTGGATGAGATTCGCCCGGAGTATCTCAAGGCTCTGGATGTTGTAGGGTTGTGTTGGTTAACGCGACTCTGCAGTATCGCATGGACATCGGGGGCAGTTCCCCTGGATTGGCAGACTGGGGTGGTCCCTGTTTAAATAGGGGGATCGGAGAGTGTGCTCCAATTATAGAGGGATCACACTCTTAAGCCTCCCTGGCAAGGTCTATTCAGGGGTACTGGAGAGGAGGGTCCGTCGGATAGTCGAACCTCGGATTCAGGAAGAGCAGTGTGGTTCTGGTTCTGGTTCTGGAACACTGGACCAGCTCTACACCCTCAGCAGGGTCCTGGAGGGTTCTGGGAGTTCGCCCAACCGGTCTACATGTGCTTTGTGGACTTGGAGAAGGCGTTCGACCATGTCCCTCGGGGTGCCCTGTGGGGGGTTCTCCGGGAGTATGGGGCACCGGGCCCTTTGATACGGGCTGTCAGGTCCCTGTATGACCGTGTCAAGAGTCTGGTCCACATTGCCGGCAATAAGTCGGGCTCGTTCCCAGTGAGGGTTGGACTCCACCAGGGCTGCCCTTTGTCACCGATTCTGTTCATTACTTTTATGGACAGAATTTCTAGGCGCAGCCAGGGTGTTGAGGGGATCCGTTTTGGTGGCCTTAGGATCCATTTCTGCTTTTTGTGGATGATGTGGTTCTATTGGCTCCATCAGGACGTGATCTGCAGCTCTCGCTGGAGCGGTTCACAGCCGAGTGTGAAGCGGCCGGGATGAGGATCAGTGCCTCCAAATCTGAGGCCATGGTCTTGAGTCGGAAAAGGGTAGAGTGCCTTCTCCGGGTCGAGGGAGATGTCCTGCCCCAAGTGGAGAAGTTCAAGTATCTCGGGATCTTGTTCACGAATGAGGGAAGAAGGGAGCGTGAGATCGACAGGCGGATTGGTGCAGCGTCCGCCGTGAAACGGGCGCTCTACCGGTCCGTCGTGGTAAAGAGAGAGCTGAGTCAAAAAGCGAAGCTCTCAATTTACCGGTCGATCTACGTCCCTACCCTCATCTATAGTCATGAGCTTTGGGTAATGACCGAAAGAACGAGATCGCGGATACAAGAGGCTGAAATGGGTTTTCTCCGTAGGGTGGCTGGGCTCTCCCTTAGAGATAGGGTGAGAAGCTCGGTCATCCAGGAGGGACTCTGAGTAGAGCCGCTGCTCCTCCACATCGAGAGGAACCAGTTGAGGCTCGGGCATCTGGTCAGGATGCCTCCTGGACGCCTCCCTGGTGAGGTGTTTCGGGCCCCCTCCCACCGGGAGGAGGGGAGACCCAGGACACGCTGGAGGGACTATGTCTCTCGGCTGGCTTGGGAACGCCTCGGGATTCCCCCGGAGGAGCTGGAGGAAGTGGCTGGGGAGAGGGAAGTCTGGGCCTCCATTCTTAAGCTGCTGACCCAACGACCCGACCCGGATAAGCGGCAGAAGATGGATGGATGGATGGATGCAGTTCAGTCAAATAGCTTCTAGTTTGTTTTTTTAATTCTTTATTTAACAATATCATGAATGCATCAGACATGGATATGCATATTTATACATGCCCTTACATAATACAACAAGAGAGAGAGAAAGAAAGAAAGAAAGAAAGAAAGAAAGAAAGAAAGAAAGAAAGAAAGAAAGAAAGAAAGAAAGAAAGAAAGAAAGAAAGAAAGAAAGAAAGAAAGAAGAAAGAAAGAAAGAAAATGAGGTGCACACATCCAGTGTCTTCCATTAAAAGAGACATACAGACAGTTATGACCCATAACATGTTTATCCATAGTGGGAAATAGCTGGGCTCCACACACTCAGAAAAATGTCCATTTATACATTAAGTTTTGATGTTATCGTTTCCATTATATGCACATTCTTCAATCTTTCTTCCCATTGTTGAAGGGTGAGAGGTAAAAGCTTGAGCCAGGACAGAGTCATCATCAACTGGGCTTCATTTGTCCCAATATCTTCTCTCAGGGTCAAACCCAGTATATAACGCAGTGGGTTCAATGATAATGTGAACTTAAATATGTTTTGGATTTCTGTCTGAACCCCAATCTGATTCCAGCCCCTCCAGCGCAAATATGTGGCATTTCTGTCATATCCTAACAAACTGAAAGGTGTTTTGAAGAATCTCATTTTTAATTCCTTCTAACCTGAACTGTGGGTGATCGCAAAACGTTTTTCACTCATCTCCTCCCACTCCTCATCTTCAATAACAATATTCATTTCTAGTTCCCACTTTTGCTTTACATCTGTAGAATTGTCAGAGAAATGCATCCGTAAATATTTATGTAGATATAATCTTCCTCTTATTATGGTCCACTTTGCATTTTATCAGATAGCTTCTAGTTTAAACTATTTCTAGTCATTCAAGTATTTTATTTTCTCCAGTAAATATGCAGAATATTGTTTTATCTGGTTTCTGCTCATGAAGGATCATCAGATCAGATTACAGTTCTTTAGTGTAGAGCATGTTGTTCGCAACGATCCTCATAAAAATAAAATAATTTAACTCAGAAATGATAAACAAATTAAACTAATAAGGAACGCAGCATTCCCACTGTTGTGGAACCGTCTCTGCTGGTCAGGATGGTTTTTCTCTGGTCATGAAGTCGGACTGGACAGATACTGTCTGTTGCTAAGTGACTTGACCTCATCGCTTCCTTTGAAGCCGCTTGAAAGTGCTGCTGCTGCTGCTGCTGCTGCTGCTGCTGCTGCTGCTGCTGCTGTTTCTGCAGCAGCTGCTGCTGTTGCTCCCAGTTCTCCAGATCTAATCATATTTCCTGCTGTTGAAGAAACAATTCATGAAACGTGAGCAGCAGCAAAAAGACCAAAGATTTCAATGTATTTTTGTTTGTTAATAGATGCAGAAGTTTCCTGTTTTTCTGCTGTTTCTGATAAAACTTTATAGTCCGTTGGTTTCATGTCGACACGACGCAGATCTTCATTTAGTTCTCCACAAACTAATCAAATCAAGTCGAGTTTTCAGTCATAATGAGTCGATTTTGAGTTGATAAAAATAGAAATATAAACACATAAAGGTAAAATGTGTTTGTTTTAAATCAACAATTAAAACAACATTTCTGAAAATGAAAATTCTCCTGCAGAACAAATTTTTATCTCAGGAGAAGAAAAACTTGTTCATGATTAGATCAGAGAATCTAAAAACTTCAATTTAGCAGCAAACAGAAATATTCATCTGACAAAACAAATCCAAAATAATAAACTAAAAAGTTTATTGTTTCCATAAAGAAATGATGAAAACAGAAGATAAGTGCTGAGCTGTTGAGAGAGTAATCTGCCCGGCAACAGGAAGGACAACGGAGAATCACAGAATAATTTATTAATGATCCTGCTGCTGAGTGTGAGGTCAGGGCAACGCAGCAATGCAAGACGGCAATTCAACGTGGCAATGCAACGCAGCAACGCAACGTAGCAATGCAACGCAGCAACGCAACACAGTAATGCAACGCAGCGACGCAACGTAGCAATGCAACGCAGCAACGCAACACACAACGCAGCAATGCAACACAGCAACGCAACACAGCAATGCAACGCAGCAATGCAACGCAGCAATGCAACGCAGCAACGCAACACACACAGTGATGCAACGCAGTGATGCAACACAGCAATGCAACGCACCAGCAACGAAACACAGTGATGCAACGCAGTAATGCAACACGGCAATGCAACATGTCAACACTCTGCAGCAATGCAGCAACCGATGGCAGAAGAAGCAGGAGGAGACAGATGCAGCGTGAAGCCAGGGATGAAACCGATCAGTCGGGTGGAACGGAGACGACGAGCTCAAATAATCTCTTACATCACTCCAGCTGCTCTCTGCTCCCAGATTACCGCAGGGATTATCCACAGCTGCTTCTGGCATGTTTCTGCCGCAGGAACCGCAATCTGGATGCAGGTCCAGTTAGACAGACACCACTCCACCATGTGGGCAACAAAACATGGCCGCCACCACAGGTTCTTCAGTTTGAGCATGGAGGACAGGAAACATGGCCGCCGCTTGTTGTCCAGGTCCAACATGGCCGCTCTCTGTTTGTTCTCCATCATTGGAGAGCTAACATGCTAACCTCAAATTATTCTACCCTAACAATAATTTCTTATGTCTTTGTTTGTTAATTATTATGTTTTATGTTTGTATATGTCAGAAGTTTCCTTTGCGTCGACAGGAAGTGGTTCTGGGTGCTTCCTGTTTCTCAGAGCAGATCCACAAATAAACAAAAATATTATTAGATTATTTATTTTGAAGCTTCTTTATCTTTAAATTTCTGCCTTCAGGTAATAAAAACTGAACTTTAACATCAGAATAATAATGTTGCATTGCTGCTTTCAGGACATTTTTTCTAAAGATGCTTTAAATCTGGCAGACGAGGAGAATTTAATATGATTATTAGCAGCTAAAATAATCAGATTTAGTCAATGCAAATCAATAAACCAATAAGTTTATTAATGATTTAGTTGAGAGATGCATTAAAAAGTTTAATGATTTGTATGAAGGTGGAAATAAATCTTTGCTTCAACATATTAGCGACAAACTAAACATTTGTTTTTGAAAGTGTCATAAAAGCAATATTTAATGTTTTGATCTATTTCTGGTCAGATTTCATTTTCCTGTGATAAGTTATTCTCCTTCAGCAACATGTTTATCTTCACATAAACTATTTGTTCTGCTGCTGATTAAAACATTTTCCTCCTTTTATCATCTCAGTTTTATTGGATTTTCTGCTCATTTCTGTGAGAAACAAGCAGAGAGACGAGCAAAGATCTTCTATTGAAAGATGGTCTAATAGACTTTATTCTGTGTATTTTTTTTTATCAAATATCATTTTTCCCTGAACCATTGCTCTGGCTCCTTCACCTCCTTATTAATTATTATTATTATTATTATTATTTGGTGGTTTCAGAGCTGACGTCATTTATAGTTTCAGATTATGTAATCTCTCTCTTTGTGGATTTGTGGTTCTGATCCAACAAACAAACACAAACCTCTAAAACCTTCCGTGTGATTTCATCTACAGCTGAGAGAACAGCTGGCGCAGCGGCTTCAGCCGCCGCGCCGCTGCTGCCGCCCCGCCGCTGCTGCCGCCCCGCCGCGCCGCTGCTGCCGCCCCGCCGCGCCGCTGCTGCCGCGCCCCCGCTGCTGCCGCGCCGCTGCTGCCGCGCCGCTGCTGCCGCCCCGCCGCTCCGCATCATTGGGTGCGTGAGAGCGCGGGCGGAGGCGGAACGTCCCGCAGCGGCTCCATTCTGAGCTGCATCCCGAAGCCTGCAGCCGCATCCCGAGCAGCGCAGCCGCGGAACCGCGGAGTCATGAACCAGAGCGCCGGAGCCGCGCAGCAAACCCGGAGATTCTCCCTGGACGAGAAGGTAAGCTGACCTCTGACCCCTGACCTTAAGGCGAGCTGCTGCAGCAGATCGCTGCCCCAAGTCCCAGAAAGTTGCTCAAAGTTCGGCTGAAGGCGATGAATGTTCGGTTCGGGTTCTGCTGGCCTGGGTAGGCTGAGAGGAGAACATGAAGAACTTCTGCTGACTGCATCAATAATTCAAATATTCTGATTTAATATTTAATATTGACCTGCTGCAGCTCTGACCCGGACCGGACGGAACCGAGCCGCTGGAAGTTCGTAGAGTGAAGGAAGATTTCAGAATAAAGTTCTGAGGATTCATGGATTAAAACTAAACATCTTAAATCACTGGAACGGTTCTGGTTCTGATGGTTCTGATGGTTCTGGTGGTTCTGGTGGTTCTGGTGGTTCTGAATAAATGTGTGGATGAGACAAAACTGAAGTCATTATTTTTGGACCTGAAGAGGAACAATCTAGAGCTATAGATCTAGTGTTAAAGATCTAGTGTTATAGATCTACAGTTATAGATCTAGAGTTATAGATCTAGTGTTACGGATCTAGAGTTATAGATCTAGCGCTATAGATCTACAGTTATAGATCTAGGTTATGATCTAGAGTTATAGATCTAGAGTCAATGCACAGCTTCAGTTATTACAACTAACAGTTCTACAGAAAAAGGTCCAAACCAGAGCGACACTCCGCACTGATCAGCAGTTCCTGCAGCGCCTTACGCCTCCTGCAGGGGGCGCCAGAATCACAACGGCTGCTTGAATCCAAACAGGAGATTTTCTGTTTAAAAACTTACTTTCTTCTTCTCTTGCTCTGGTAAAAACCCAAAAGCCTGCTGGTCCTTCACCAGAACCACCAGAACCGGGCCACATCACTTCCTGTCTGACTCAGAAAGAAAACAAAAAAATAAAGAAAAATAATGACACATAAATAAAATCAACAATTATTAACCTGCAAATAAACTCATATTCAAATGGATAAAGAAATAAAGAATAAATAAGTCCAACAAAAGTATTAAAACTTTATTTGTAACTGAACAACTACAATAAAATAATGAGATATTAATGAGAAATGCTCTTTAATCAACCAGTTATTTTACTTTAAACGCTTTAAATGGAGTTAAAGTTCAACAAAGATCATTAACATGCTAGCAGCGTTAGCCGCCGCCAGGCTGCTGGGCCTTCAGCCGAAGTCGTCAATAATCTGCTGATGATCGATGATCAGCAGACGGTTCTAGTGGAGAACGAACTCTGCAGCTCGTGAAGCGATTCAGCTAATTAAGAAGCTCGAAAAAGAATAAAACCTTTTATTCTTCTCCAATATTAGATTTCATCTACAAACTTTAAATGCAACTTTGATTTTAAGTTGAAGAGACGATGAATAATTCCTGATGAGGATGAAACCAAATGAAACGTTGCATTTTTCAGTAACTTTGGGTGTTTTCATGAAAAAGCATCAGTGATTTATTTCAGTTTATTTCTAATTATCTTCCAGTTTGTTGTTCAGATTTCTATAGAAACTCTTGACCCGCAGCACCAGACCTCCTGACCAGCAGGGGGCGGCAGTGGAGAGGACAACCCCCCTTTAACAGGATTGACCCGTTGGAGTTAATAATAGCAGCGATGAGGCTCTAATTATAGAAACTCTTTATTCCTGAATCAAACGCAGCAAAACAGAAGTTATTTTTACCTCTTCAGAAATCTGGAATATGATCATAAAGGAGAAACTGTCGCAGCGCCAGCTGGTTCTGATCAGCAGAACCGGGACACTGGGCCCGGCTGGGATGATTCAGAACCTGCACCCACTGAACATCAATTAGAACCAACCACATGTGGAAAAAAACTGGCAATTAATTTGATCCAGAATATTGATTATTAATCAATACTGCAAAAAAAAAGAAAAACAAAAACATTAAAAACAGAAAAACTTTATATTTTAAAAGCAGAACCACCAGAACCACGAGTAACACTTTTATGTTTCCTTAAAGTTGGGTTTTGGTTCTGCTGATTAATTTTCAAGAGATGAAGCACATCGGACAGAAATTGCTTTTTCTTGAAATATTTCAGATTCAAATCCATAAGCAGGTGAGAATCAGCTGTTAAAATCCATGAAAATGAAGGCTTTTATTGTGAAAATAATGAAACAATCTTAACTCTGACCTCAATGAAGTCATTTTTCTGGGAGATGAAATTAAGCTACAACATCTGCTACGCTAACGCTCAGATCTCCTCATCATCATCACTGCAGCTCTGGGCTCAGCGATGAAGGCTGCTCCCTGCTGACCCGTCTGACCTCAGCAGCGTGACCCCAGGGAGCTGGAGGTCACCAGACGGAGGAACGTCTCCTCTACCCCATCAGACCTGCCTGAAGGTTTCATTCTCCAGGTTTCCTCAGTCGGTGATGATCCTGAACAGCATCAAGTCAAACATGTTTCTGTCAGTGGGAACGTGTGAGCAGAGCGCCCCCTGGAGGCCGGAGGCGGCGCCACAGGAGGCCTCAGACCGCAGAGCAGATGAGGGATCAGGAAGTAGAGTCATGCTGACGGAGGAAGAGGAGAACGATGAAGATGACATGTTTCCTAGAAGCTTAGCTGAGCGTTAGCTTAGCGCTGCCGGCCTCAGAGGATCCGGCAGGAATAATTATGTCCACATTAACTGGAATCAATCACGTGTTCCTGCAGGCTGTTTTCATGGAAACTGATGACTTTAATTGATTTGGTGAATTGATCGACGGGCGGCCGCCTGGAAACGAATCCCTGAGTGTTTGTGTCAGAGCGGATCAGAAAATGATTCAATTATGGGATGTTTAAATGACATGAGTGTCTTTGTAACAACCAGGCAGTGAGTTAGCCAAATGCCCTCCATCTGCTAAAAACCACGACAGATTACAGTTCACAACCAACCACCAGATGGAGACATTTTCAACTTTCCTCTCAGAGAACATTGTGACGATAACTCAGTCAGTTTTCCTCCTGACGGCCCGGTCGACCCGGTTCTACTGGAACCAGAACATCTGCTCCACCTCCAGCTGCTGCGGTTCTGACCCAAACCAGCCTGTTCCCTTCCTGGCCTGTGGGGGCGCTGCACCAACAACCACTGCAGGAAACGACACTAAAACCTCTGAAGACGCTGAGAGCAACTTCCTGTTTCACCAGATGGAAACAAGATGGAGGCGTCAGAGTTTAGAGCTGGAGGATTTCTCTTTAGTCTTTGGCTGAAGACCAGGAGCCATTTCTGCTGCTAGCGCTAGGCTAGCATGTTAGCATTGGTTACCCAGAATGCCCTGCGCTGTAGTCCGCTTCCTGCTTTTGGAGCGCTCTCTGGTCCTCTTGGCGTTCACATTCAAATGGAACCCAGACCTGGAGGACCAGAGGTCAGAGGTCAACTGGCGTTCAAACCTCTCCAACTGAACAGGACTTTGACTAGGCACACTGGAGTCGGGTTGAAGCAGGCTGAACAGAACTGGAGGGAATGATGAACCTGGATTCATTTGATGAGTTATGAATTTCAATTTAATATGCAAGATATTCTGCAAAATGAATGAGTGATGAACGGATGAACTGATGAATCATATTCAAATTCAGGAATACTTTATTGATCCCAACTAATAATATCTGCTGCTGTTTGTCCTGGCCTTTCGGCCACTTCTGTCCTGAAATGAAATTTCTCTCCTTTCTCAGTTAATGCTGCAGATTAATCAAATGATATCCGTCCTGGAAACTGATGTAACTTTCAGTTTCAGGGAAAGAGAAAAGCAGCTTTTAATTAAAAAGCTGGTTGAACAGGCGGCGGGCCGATAGAATCGCTGCATCTACTGACCTCAATCTGCACCGCTCACCTCTGCAAATGAGTGTGGAGGCAGAAACTCACTTTGGCAGGAACGTCAGATTAATTCATTAAACCTGGACCCAACATTTCCTCCCACTGATCCTCTGAACTGTTCACAGATGGAGCTGCTGACAGAAGCTGCAAACAGAAGCGGCTAATAGTAGCTGCTAACAGTGGCTTTAATGTTTCTCTGTTAGTTTGTCCTCCAAACATCCTCAGCAGGATAACCAGGCTAAGCCCCGCCTCCTCTTGAAGAGGCGGGGCTTAGTGTCACTAAGCCACTTGTTACAGTTTGAGGTTATCAAAGGAAAAATCAGCAGAAAAACCTTGAACTGGGCAGGATGGAGGCATTTTAAATACATCCTTGCATGAAAGGTATTTTTGATTTGTGACTCAATAAACCTGCTTTAGTAAAAGAACCGCTATTAGCGACTGCCAAACAAAGTCGCTGAGCGGCTGAATAGGGGAAAACTTTGTCGACGCGCCAGCTGATCAATAAACGCAATCCAGGTTGCATTTAAGTTGATTTATTTTTCAACGTCCAAACCAGCACAGTGTACAAACAGCATAAAAACGGATCCGTAGAAAACAGTGAATAAAGACAAAATATGCTGTATTGAAGCGGTCAGCAAAAAGTACACCTTCCCCCGTCACCCACTCACTAGCAAAATCACCCAGGTGAGCAACAGGTGAGCTATAATCACCAACACCACGTGATCCCGCCCCCAGCCTGTCCACAACAACCGCCGTGGATCTGGTTTCCCTGCAGCTGCAGAACCACAGAAAGTTCCCCATTCATTCATTTTGTTTGAATTAATTTCTAATATTCATATCTGCAGCAATGTTTGAACTTTTAATTATTTATCCACCAAAGAATTTTAGCACTCAAAGTCTGACCTGAACTGACAAACATGCTAATGCTAATGCTAATTGAGAACATCCATAAATATACCTATTTATCCTCCCAGCTGCTAAACGTCGTTCTGCATTTTCTGATTGAAATGATGAAACGTAAATATAGAAACTATTTTCAGTCTGTTTCTCTGTTCGTAAAGTCAGAATAATATATAAAAAATGAACCATAACTTTGAACAGCGTTGCTGCTGAAAATGTACTAAAAAAATAAAACTACCTTAAAAAGAACTGCTGTCTATTTTCTTTGTAAAAGTGACTAAATAAGCAGCTTCCTGCTGGTATGTTTGGCAGTGATGTTTCCCCTCATGTTTGCTGTACTTACTGAAGTTCTTCCTTCCTGTTCAGCAGGACATCGGGCCGATCGGACCCGACAGGAACTGGAAGGGTATCGGCATCTCGCTGCTGGTCATCCTGGCCGTCCTGTCCTGCATCGGCGTCTCCATCGTCCTGCTGTCTCCAGGTGAGTGGACGGCAGCGGCCGCTTCTCCTCCGCTGAGCTCATTCCTCCTTCCCGCCCTCAGATGGGTCCGGTAAGCCGCTGATCGCGCCGCTGGCTCTGGATGACCTTTTCCGGAGGAGCTTCCAGATCCACGATCCGGAGGCAAAATGGATCAGCGGTAAGTTTTAATCAATCAGTCAATCGATCAGTCAGTGAAGGAGGAGCAGCAGGTCAGACAACAGCAAAGATGTTTTCCAAAAATGATCACCAAGTTTGGAACTTTAAATTTTAATTTATTAACTAATTACATTTTAATGCAGTTAATCACTTTACTCTTTTATTTTTACATCCTGAGCTCCAGAACCGGAACCTTAATTAGCATCTCAATACAAACATGCAGGAGCCAACTCTAAGCCAGCGTCCAGAACAGCAGCACATGCTAATGTTAGCTTTCCATTTTTAGTTATTTATTTTTTATCAGTGAAAGAGGGTCTATACAGGCGATTTGATAAACCGGCGCTAAGGGAGCCATTTTGTAAACACCAAGTTCACACAGTGACGGGACAGCAGGGGAAGCTGATTGGCTGATTATTCTGCCATTGCAGAATCAAAATGAAATTATAGATACAATTAAAGATGACTGAAACATTTTAGACTTTTTCTTTTCCGTTTTATGGGGGAGCAGAAAAGGCCCTGCCAGCCCAGCAAGTAGCAGCTAATGCTAATGCTAATGTTAGCGTCCACGGTTCGCGTTTCTGAAGGGTTTGAAGCTGAAATCTCAAAGATAAACAGTCTGGATGTTTTAAAAACCTTTACTGAGACCGAATACAATAAGATACTTTTAATCTGAAATTTTGATGAAATAATCATTTTGAACAGAACCGGCTGAAAGCCAGCAGCAGAATAAAGACCAATAATTCAGCTCAGCGCTGAGGTTCAGCTCCGACATGACGGGAGATAATATTTCATTCATGTTTTTAGTGTTTCTGTCGCTGCAGCGCAGGAAGTCGTCTACCGCGGCTGGAACGGAGACGTTTTCAAACTTGACGTCTCCAGCGACGAGACGGAGCTGCTGCTGAAAAACTCAACGTTTGTGAGTCAGACAGATAAAATAATAACAGTCAGCTCTTATTGTGGAGGGCTGGTGGCGCTAACCTGCTGTTAAACTTCCTGTCTTCCACCAACCAGCTCTTTCCAGTAAACAATGAATTTGCTGTTTTATTTCTGGCTGATATTTTTATGCACAGCAGAAAAGATTTTATTTGTTTTTCTGTACAGGCAATGTTTAAGGCTACTAAGTTTGCAGTTTCTCCAGACAAGAAGTTTGTTCTGCTGGGATACGACGTCCAGCCGGTGAGTCTCAGGTCAGGTTCATGTTGACATGTTATGATAACATCAGTTATTCCTGATCAGATATTAAAACTTTTAATCAGATAGTAAAACGTTTCCTGTTTCAGTCACTAAATAGATCAATCAGGGAATTGTTCTGATGCTATTGATCACTATGCCAGACGATGATGTCACAGCTCTTCACTTCCCTGATTGGTTCCTTCACATCATGTGACTGAACCCTGCATCTGGCTTCTTAGAATCAGGAAAAAAATTATTTAGTGTTTAATTTGCAGGAAATCAACAGTGTCCCTTTGGAAGGTCAAAGGTCAGGTAATCAGTGAATCTGAGGTCATAATTGGATGTTTGGATGGAGCCGTTTGGGAACAATAACCAATAATAATCCTCCACCGTCAGAACGCAGCTGATTAACGTCTCATTAACGTTAAACCTCCGGAGGGAGTTAAAGATGGCCGCCGGGTTCTGCTCCATTAGAACCAAGCCGATGTTCTGTAAGCCTCAGACCGCGGCTGGTTGACGTTCCCCTGCTATAACTGAACGGACACAATGAGAGGAAACATTCTGCTATTATAGTTTATCCTTCAGAAATAAAACGGTTTGTTACTAAAAACACAATAATCTAACAAAACAGCAGCTGCTGGTTTATTCTGGTTATTGGAATATTTCTAGTTTGGGTTCATTTGCATTAGCGGGCCTCTGGGCATTTTGGCAAATTATCATTCTTGGTGTATTTAGCTTAAATTTGATTAAATTAATGACATACTAAATCATTTAATTGGTTATTTATTTAGACTTGGCACTCTTCGCCCTCCATATGTAACAGAGTTTAGGTTGTAGAATCCCACTGGCTTTATATTATCAGTGCAATGGGAAATAGCGCCCCCTCTCTGTGTGGCTGGTTATATGTTGCTGGCCCCTGTAATCAGCGCCAGTCTATGAGAGCTGCACGAGAGTGAGCTGAGGGAAGCTGAGCCGTTGCTTTGATTCCAACCCGATTTGTTCTCATTCAGGAAATAAACTCCTGGTCTTCATTAAAAACATCTTCACAACGCCGAGTCCAGGGGTTACTGGGGTCGGCCTGGTTCAGTGGAGTTATGTTTAACATAAAAAATGATAAACGGTCAGGCTTAGGGTTACTGTCTACCAACATTGCCAAATGAAAAATTCAGATTCAGTCCAAACTTTTCCTCGAATGTCTTGGCAGCATTCGTGATTAGAAAGTCATCTTTGACAATGACGGCAGATTTAAAGGCGAAACCCAGACGGACACGGTTCTGTCTTCACATGCAGGCCCGTCCACCGAGGCTCGCCAAGACGCCAGACTTCACTGTTAATCTGATGTTTCCTGCCTGCCCAGATCAATTCTGGTATTGATTCATTGATCCCAGCTGAATAAACAAGAACAACAGTGGATAAATGAACTTAGACAGAATCATCGTCTTAACAAGGTTAAGGTTATTAACCTGATAAATTGGTAAGATAAATCTTACCAATTTATCTTTAAAGTGAATAATCCCAGTGAATAATCCCAGTGAATAAAGTGAATAATCCCAGTGAATAATCCCAGGTCGGTGTTTTCAGGAAACAGACGGCTAATTTCAGGTTGTTAGAGCCATAAATAGGAAATGTTTAATTTATTTGTATGATGGTTTGTTTTGTGATTTTATCATATTTAGTTGATAAGATTGATATTTGTTCAGGCCTTTTTATTGTGAAATGTAGTTTTATTTTGAAAGGCTAACTTCCTGTCGAGCCGTGTTCAGACATGGTGCATTTTTTAGAAAAAAAAAAGAATCGTGAAACTGATTTATCGTCATTTTTGTATTTGCATTTTTTTCCAGATAAAGAATTTGTTAAATTTACGGTTTGCACACGTCCTCGACTTCCAGCGTCTCAGGACAGATGCAGATATTGGATCAGTCAATCTTTGCTGCTAATCCTAACCTGACAGTAGAGGGCGCTGGTCCTGCTCTGTGGTTCCTTCACTAGGACACATGGTCTATAGCAGTGGAGCCCAGTGGGCCCCTGAGGGCCCATCCTGGTTTCACACACCTGGATCCAATGAGGGATCATTAGAGGCCGAAGGAGAACCTGGACCTGCTGAAAGGTTGTTGCAGGATGCCGGGCCTCCAGAACCCACTTTGGGCACCACTGGTCTACAGAGGAACAGAAAACATCTGAGGACTTCAAAACACAACTTTTATAAATATCTTCATAAACGGCATAAAAGGAAATGATTATGCAAAAACAACTCTTGATTGTCAAACGTGGGAGATTTGTGTCCAGATTCTGCTGAGTTACAGCCGGAAAGAAACAGGTTGGAGAATTTAACCCGCAACAACAGACCCTGCAGGGAAGACATTTTGACTCCAGGACCTCAGAATGTAACCGATATGAAGAAATGAAATGTCATATTTTACACGACGTATGCAGGTCTCCACATATATAACAAGTTCACAGAAGGAAGCTCTGCTAGCTAACTGTTCTGCAATGCTAACTTATCATTAGCTAACAGTTATTAGCTAACTGCTAGCACTAGCTAATGGTTAGTAATAGCTATCAGTTAGCATTAGCTGGTGGTTGGTATTAGTTAAGAGTCTAACTGTTAGCATTAGCCTAGCATTAGCCCAGCGCTGGGTCTCCTCAGGCTCATACCCAGTCTCATGGATACTCCACACTGTGCAGTTCCTGCTGATGGATGATGAAACGTTTAGTTTGATCAACTGGAAAAACGTATTCATTATTAACGTCATTAATTATTGTAGCAGAAAGATTGAGCTATTGCCTGAACAGAAAAACCTTTGCTCTTAAAAGTGGGAATGAGTTCTTGAAACTGCTCCACTGTGATCCTGTTAAAGTGTCGCTTGCAGCAGTTTTTCTTCTGAAAGCTCTTTGAAATGTTTGTGTGTTGGTCGAGAACAAAGCAGAAATTCTTTTCAGATTTCTGAATCGGCTGTAAAGTTCAGGAAGTTCTGGTTCTGTTTTCTCCCAGATTGCTCAGCTGTTTCTGAGCACTGAGCAGGAAACCCACAATAATCCTGCAGGCATCAGTTTGGACAGCTCAATAAGGGGCCTTATGGTCATTTCTTAATTCACATATTTATAAAAAATGTAATTTTAACTCGTCATAGTTACATTTGAGACGTGACTCTTTAAATGATGAATCTGAGACATTATTTCAAATATCTTGAAAATGTTTTTGATCTGTCAAAATGTAACAGAACATTTCTTCAATTATTCTCACTTGTCAGAATGTAGAAGCAGAAACCTTATGGCTTCTGTGTTTAGCAGCTGTTGATAGAGCTGATAGTCTGCAGAGGAAAAACTCAGCTGGTTGCTGCCAAGATGGCCGAAGGTCAGAGCGGCACATCGCTTCACCTGGAAACAGGTTGATGACGTTTAACACAGGTTGACGACGGCCGACGTTGTGTTTGGATTCCAGGTCTACAAGCATTCCTTCCTGGCGTCCTTCCTGATCTACGACCTGTCCACCAGGTGAGCCGCCGCCCTCATGTTGAGCACTGCAGTCGCTCTGGATGCTTCATGCGGTGTGTTCACTGACCAGGGAAGTGTGGGAGCTCAACCCGCCCGAGGTGTCAGACTCCGTCCTGCAGTTCGCCTCGTGGGGCGTTCAGGGCCAGCAGCTGGTGAGACATTCAGGACCCTCTGACGCTTTTTATGTTTTGTTTTTTTTAAAAAGTCAAGATGCGATGCTGTCCATGAGAAACAATCAAACCTTTTCATTTTTGCAAATGACAAATATATCCACCTTATTCCGAGCCCCCATGAGGCTTTGCATAATTTATAGGTGCGACTTCCACTGCTAACCAGAATTGCCATTTGTTTACATGTTAGCAAGTTGCTAACCAGCCTTCCACAGGAGTTTAAGGCTATAAAATATGTGGGGACTCCAGCTATCACAGTTTACATGTGGCAATATTGTTTACAGCTAATGCGGGGAGGGATGGCGACTTGGAAAAGAGACTGCAAATAACCCACACTAGCATAGTTAGCTACCCACACTAGCAAAGTTAGGTATCCGCACTAGCATAGTTAGCTACCCGCACTAGCAGTTAGCTACCCACACTAGCCTAGTTAGATACCCGCACTAGCATAGTTAGCTACCCACACTAGCATAGTTAGGTATCCGCACTAGCATAGTTAGCTACCCGCACTAGCTAGTTAGCTACCCCACTAGCTAGTTAGCTACCCACACTAGCATAGTTAGCTACCCGCACTAGCAGTTAGCTACCCACACTAGCTAGTTAGGGTACCCACACTAGCCTAGTTAGCTACCCGCACTAGCATAGTTAGCTACCTGACTAGCATAGTTAACATGTATCTAATGCAGCTTTAAACCTGTAACTCGCTCCGCTGTCCGAGGGCTGCAAAGTTTATGGTGGTAAAGTCTGTGTTGTGCTGCCTTAGCGGTTAGCCATTAGCCGGTTCTGAAGAATGAGCGCTGAAGTTCAGTCACAAAGATGAAGAACATCCTCCTCTTCCTCTTGTCCGTGGGATATTTCAGCCCAAAGTGCTGACTGACAGGAGACTAGCAACACTAGCTCTTATTTGTCGGTTAAAATGAAGGCACATTTCATCATGATATAAGCTACGGCGCCCCCAGTTATCAGGGTACGTTATTACAGATTATTAAAACATAATGACCAGCCTGTTTTTCTTTAAAACTCAATCTGAATCATTATCTGATGCAATAATCTGTTATGATGAACGAAAGTATATTTAATCCCATTAACAAATGGAAGCGTCTTGGCTGCTTCTGATGAATATTCAGACATTTTTAAATGTTATTTTTCTCATTTTTATGTTGTCTTATTTTGTTTTCAAAAATCTGTATTTTTCATTATTTTCCGTAGCGAGCAGCAGAGGAATCAGAGGAGCGGATAATAAAATCAATTAGCAGAAAGCAGCATACATCAATGTCTGATTCAGCTGCTGTTGGGCTTCATGCAGCTGTTTATGTCTCATTTGCAGTTTGAGCTTCAGAAAACGATTCAGACGAGAGCAAAATGTGATTTCTCCAAAGTCAGAGTGATTCTGTAATCAGAAAATTAAACATTTATAAAGTTTAAAATCCTTAAAAATTGTTTAAAAAGTTTCAGCACAAATGGAAAAAGCTTTTATCACTTCAACCTGCCTGCTAGAAGATAATGATGTGTCTCATAGCCTCTCCGATCACCTTTAACCTTTGACCTTTACCAGAGGGTGTCTGCTCATGAATCCTCCAAGTTTCTGAAACAGAAACAGACCAGAGTCTGATAGTCACTGCAGCCGCTGGAAGCCATGCTGGACGTTGGTCAGTCGGTGTCTTCCTGTCTGATCAGAGGATAGATCTATGGCTGATAGATTTGTGATCGTCTCTGCTTCTCCAGCTCTACGTTTTTGAGAACAACATCTACTACCAGGCCACCAGCCGGAGTTTCTCCTGGAGGCTGACCTCGTCCGGAGAGGAAGCCGCCATTTTCAACGGCATCACAGACTGGCTTTACGAGGGTAGGACTCCCCGGCAGCTGATTGGCTGGGACTACAGCCAACCCGGCTCACCGGATTGGCTGAACCATTAGCAGCAGAAATAGGGAAGCGAGTGGCACCAGAACTGTTTCTATTAATGCATATTGAGGTAAATGTGCTGTTATTAAAGTTATGAACATTTTTACAGGAGATTCCAGTCATTATTGTAACTCCAGAAAAAGCTGATCCACTGAAATCAGCTACCTGAGCTGAAGCTGACAAAATCATTAGATACTGTAGAAATATTTTTAAATATGGGTTAGGGTTAAATGTAAGAAAGATCACTTAAAAATCAAGTCATAAAAAGTTTGAAAGACTGTCTTCATTGCATTAAATCAAAATTTATACCAAGATGTCTGTCTCAATTTATTCATGTTGACTTTTAATTTTCAATCAGATTAAATCCCTTTTTCTACATAAATTTCCATAAAATTCATCTGTTTTTAAATTAGGTTAAGCTAGCTTATGCTATGCTAGGCCAGTCTAGGCTATACTAGCTTATGCTACTCGAGGCCAGGCTGTGCTATGCTAACTCTGCCCTGTGTGTCCAGAGGAGGTGCTGGACTCCCCGGTGGCCCACTGGTGGTCCCCTGACGGCTCCAGACTGGCCTACCTCACCATCAACGACTCACTGGTCCCCAGCATGATGCTACCTCGCTTCACTGGCTCGCTCTACCCTCGAGGGACGGAGTACCCTTACCCCAAGGTGGGCTCAGACCCAGCTGATGCGTTAGCTTACATCAGGCTGCAGCAACATTTAACATCCTGGAAACTAGTCCAGGAAGATCTGCAGAAGTTGGGAAAGTTTTGTAAACATCTGACTTTCTGAGGCGTTTCATCAGAGCGGTGTGTTTATTTCAGCCTGTCTGAATGAGGATCAGAGAAAACGGTCATAGCGGCTCTCAGGCAGTTATTAGGTTAATCGTCTCTTCTGCCTTCTACCAATAAAACTGCTTCTTGAACATAGCTAGCATCAGCTTAACCTCCAGAAGAGCAGACGCTAGCAGGCTGCGCGGCTCTCCAGGCAAACTAAAACAGATATTTACCAAGCAGATTCTAATGTTTTTGATAAAACAAGCGTTTCCTCAGAACCTCAGGCAGAAATAAAATCCCATCTTCCCCAGACGGCTGTGGAAACCCTGACGACTGTGGAAACCCTGGAAATCCTGGAAACCCCTGGAAATCCTGCTCCTACCGTTACCATAATCTCATTAAGTCCTCTGCTGCCAATGCTAATGCTGCTCCTGTTTGTGTTTCCTACAGATGGGGCAGATCAATCCCAGCGTCAGCCTCCACGTCGTCTCTTTAGACGGCAGCTCCACCTCCACCCAGATCAGGCCTCCTGACAGCCTGGAGAACAGGTCTGACCTTTAACCCCTGCTCCAGACACAGGACCACTCCAACTGCTACTGGGCTAGCTGTATTAGTGTTAGCTTTGGAGAGGCTGGTGACTAGCTTTCTGAGGTTAGCTTTGCATAGCATTAATATTGGACTGATGAGTGTGTTAGCATGAATAGGCTAACACCTAGCATATCAATACTGGCCATCTTCTGAGTTTTCTTCGTACTCTACAGTCTCCTACCACAGATAGGCTAGCTTTAGCTCTAGCTAGACTGTTATTAGCCCTGGCCAGGCTAGCGTCAGCATTAGATATGCTAACAGCTAGCATTCTTAAGCTACCTAGATTTGTCCTTTAAATTATCTGTAGCGTCGTTCATCAGTGATGTTGACATGAACCCAAGCACAAACATGCTTCATCATGGAGCTGAAGTTGGCCTCTGATTGAGCGATTCTAGCAAGTGTTTCACAACCTTTACAAACTTCCCTAGAGGTGAATACAGATGCCTCATGGAGCGGGTTGGCCATGCTGCTGTACGTCAGCGCCCACCATCCTGAATGTTCCAGTAATGCAAGTAACTGGACAGAAGTTCACAAAGTGCTGTTCTCCAAGGTTTTTAAGTCAATACCTGTCACTGACACATTCTCTCACACACACTAATACATTTGGTAATGAAATAAATGACTAAGGGCAGCAGTTGGTAGCAGTGTTGCCTTGCAGCCAGAAGGTCCTGGGTTCGATTCCCAGAGTCTGCATGTTCTCCCTGTGCATGCTGGGTTCTCTCCGGGTTCCGGGTTCCTCCCAAAAACATGACTGTTAGGCTAATTGGTCTTTCCAAAATTCTCCCTTGGTGTGTGTGTGAGTGTGAGTGTGTGTTCGTGTGTGTGTGTGTGCGCATGTGTGTGCGTGTGTGTGTGCATGTGCGTGTGTGTGTGTGTGTGTGTGCATGTGTGTGTGTGTGTGTGTTTGTCCTGTCCAGCAGACTGGACATCACTTTTGATGTGATTATTTCATTGTTTTGGGGGATTTCTGAATAAAGAGCACAATGTTTTTATTTGGTAGAAATGATTGATAGTTTTTATATTGACATTGATGAACAGACACTTTTACAGTGTTTTATTTTAGAACATATTTACATGATTCCATAATTTAATGTGCATTTAACATTTCAAGAAAATAAAAACATTTTCTTGTATTTTGTACTATATTATTTATAAATGACTAATTTATTGACAATGACTGATAAATCAGTCATTGTCAAACAAACTACATATTTTTCTTGCAATTTTCTGAAAAAAAAATTATTACAGTATGTCAACTCTGCTATTGATGGGAGTTTGAAAATAATTCTAACAGAGTAAATTGTTTTTATTTCGTTCCATAAGTTTCTCATCAGCTCTCAGTAGAAAACTATGAAAATGTTAGCTATGCTAACAATCAGGCTACTTCGGGCCAATTTAGCAACATAGGAAACATTTCTCGGGTGTTTAGAAGCGAGTTTCTACTCTTTCATCATTACCTGTGAAAGGTGAAGCCAATGAATCCAGTTTGTATTGTGAAACTGTTGAAAGGAGTCCAAATCACACAGATCGCACAGGTCACACAGATCGCACAGGTCACACAGGTCACACAGGCCGCACAGATCGCACAGGTCACACAGATCACACAGGTCACACAGGTCGCACAGGTCACACAGGTCACACAGATCGCACAGGCCGCACAGGTCACACAGGCCGCACAGGTCACACAGATCACACAGGTCTTTCCGATCTTTCAATTGCCACACACAAGATGGCGGTGACGGAACGCAGGACTCAGTGCTCAATGAGGCGTCTGCATGTTCATGTCTATGACAAACTTCAAACATGAACTATATTATTCTAGACATTAACAACATAGTTTGTGATTTACATCATGATCAGTGCAGGTCCAGATGTGTCCAGTGTCTGTCTACAAACCAAGCAGCCTGGGATCCACTCTGCCTCTGTTTGCCTCTCTGTGCAGCGATTTCTACGTCACCATGGTGAAATGGGTGACCCGGCAGAACCTGAGCGTCCGTTGGGTCAATCGAGCTCAAAACATGTCGATTCTTTCCCTGTGTGACGCATCGTCAGGCGCCTGCGCGACAGTAGGAAGCCTAACGCTCATCAGTCACCCAGGAAGGACAAACATGGAGCTCCAGTGACCCGACTTCTTCTCCTTTCCCCAGAAACACGTGATGACATCAGAGGCGTGGCTGGACCAGCAGGTCAGGGTTCTGGGTGGTTCTTCTCCTCTTAGCCGGGTTTTAATGCTGCATGTTGATGAATCAGCAGTTGGATGTGGATCTTTCCTGTTCCTGAACAGATTCTTGCTTCAGAAAGGATCCAGTCTGAACATTATCTGGATTACCAAACTGGTTTCAAACCTGAACCAGGACCGGAACTTTCTGAACACCAGTAAAACCAGGCCTCAGTGTTGGACAGCGCTAAGGAAAACCTGACTGTGTTAGCCCTAAAGCGCTAACTATTAACAATTACCCAATTACCTGTAGTCACTGGTAATTGGGGAGGAAAAGGAGAGGAAGTTGACCTGCTGCATAAACAAATTTCAAAATAAGAGCATGAATATAAACATCTATCTACACAGAATCCCAAAACCTCAACAAAGATGGCCGACTTTATTCAACAGAAACAAACTAAATAAGAGAGATTGACAATTTACCTGGAACCAGAACAGAACCAGAACCAGGCTGACTCTCTCTGACCTCCCAGAACCAGGAGCCGCTGTTCTCCAGAGATTGCTCCACGTTCTTCATCAGCGCCGCCCAGCCTCACGGCGGCGATGGCGTCTTCAGTCACATCGTCATGATCTCCAGCCAGGTAGATCCAGAGCCCCCTGCTGCCCTGGAGGAGCTCTGCAGGATTAGCATGTGATAGCTCGCCGTGCTAAGTGTGCTAACACTGCTCTCTCTGTTCTCAGTCTGACGGGGAAGAGGTCAAAGTTCAGCAGCTGACCTCTGGAAGCTGGGACGTGTCTCAGGTCCTGTCCTACGATGAGAACTCCAGATCAGTGTGAGGTTCTGATTTCAAATTTAAATGACTTCAGATGAAATGTTCTGATTTATTTGCAGCTGCAGCTTTTCTCTTATTAGTAATATCAGAAGTAAATATCCCATGTAATTATTCAACCATATGATTTCTTCTGTTTGGCAGATATTTCCTGAGTTCAGAAGAAGGATCAACTCAGCAGCACCTGTACAGGTTGGTACAGGATCCAGCCCTGGGTTTAACCTGATCCGGCCCAGAGGTTAACCCGATCCGGCCCAGAGGTTAACCTGATCCGGCCCAGAGGTTAACCCGATCCGGCCCAGAGGTTAACCTGATCCGGCCCAGAGGTTAACCTGATCCGGCCCAGAGGTTAACCTGATCCGGCCCAGAGGTTAACCTGATCCGGCCCAGAGGTTAAACTGATCCGGCCCAGAGGTTAAACTGATCCGGCCCAGAGGTTAACCTGATCCGGCCCAGAGGTTAACCTGATCCGGCCCAGAGGTTAACCTGATCCGGCCCAGAGGTTAACCTGATCCGGCCCAGAGGTTAACCTGATCCGGCCCAGAGGTTAAACTGATCCGGCCCAGAGGTTAACCTGATCCAGTCCGCAGTTGAATTCTAGGATTTCTTCTGTTCTATTTACTTTTATCTATAGGAGCATTAAACTGAGGAGGATAAAACTGTAGATAAAGTTACAGTTGTTTGCTGTGATTAGCGTCAACTTCACTGTGTGAACCAGTGAGGGGTGGATGATGACCTTTGCTCTTCTCCCTCAGGCTCTCTGTGTTGAATGGTTTCCATAAAGAATGTCTGAGCTGCTCTCTGTTCAGACCCGAATGTAGCTTCTACCAGGCCGCCATCGCTCCAGACAACCAGCATGTTCTGCTCAGCTGTACAGGTAAAACCTGGCAACCTGCAAACCTGCTTCTGTCCCACTGTAAACCAGCAGGGCTGCTCATAAAGGTTTTCTGGTTTTCTAGGTTTATTTCTCTTTAAATGTTTCTCTAAACGTTTTTCAGCAAGCTGAAATGCTAAATAAAAAGCTAGCTCTGCTATTAGCGCATTAGCATTATCCATAGAAAATTTGGTTAGACAGTAATGACAGTATGAAGGCAGCTTCATAAAAAGCTCTAAATTTCAGTAAATTGTTCATAAAATGTAGAAAAATTCCTTTTAATTTTTAAACGTTTAAATGTTTTAATGTGAAAAGTTTTAATAATCGTAACTCAGTGACGTGAAGAAAGAATATCAGGAAAAATTAAAAATAATGAACTTTCCTCCTGGTGTCCCCTGCAGGTCCAGGGATTCCTCAGACGTCCATCCACCGGCTGGACGATCTGAGCAGTGAGTTCCCTCAGGTCACTGAGTGGTCACCAGCTGTTTCTCTGGTTCCTGCAGTCAGATTTGGGATTACAGATGTAGATCTGTAAGACTCAGACCCGCCTCACAGGAGAAAAGTTGCAATCAGTCTGACATCACTTCCTCCCGCTCTCATCACTTCCTCCCGCCGCTCTCATCACTTCCTCCCGCCGCTCTCATCACTTCCTCCTGCCGCTCTCATCACTTCCTCCCGCCGCTCTCATCACTTCCTCCCGCCGCTCTCATCACTTCCTCCCCCGCTCTCATCACTTCCTCCGCTCTCATCACTTCCTGCCGCTCTCATCACTTCCTCCCGCCGCAGCCTCTTGCTACGTTGCTGGGAGTTTTTCCACTAATTGATCTCGACTCTCTGATCCTCGGCAGAATTTACGACTCTGGAAAGAAACGCAGAGCTGAGACGGGTTCTGACTAACAGAACGGTACCGAGGACGGACCGGAGAACCATTCAGATAAATAACTCTGGTGAGAACCCAGACCAAGTGCACTACAAGGTCCAGCACCCAGCAGAACCATCAGAACCGTCTTTAGGTGTACCTGGTCAGAGGTCGTCTCTCTGCTGTTTGTGCAGGATTGGTTCTGGAGCTGCTGGTTCCATCGGACCTGGACGAATCGACAGAGCATCCGCTGTTACTCCTGCTGTACATCCGTCACTTCGTTCACACATCTAAATAGAAAAACTAGTGAAACTCTTTAGAAAAGTTTCAAACAAAGAGTTTGCCTCCAGCAGTGGTGGGCTCACCTCTGCTAATGCGCTAATAGCAGAGCTCATTTTTAGCTAAGTGCTAATTTAAATCACTTAGCGCACTTAGCTTTCTCTAAAGTAATCTTTCTGGATTATTTCTGAATCTCTAATCTTCCTGTCTGTTTTGTAAACTTTCAGTTGAAATAGTTATTTATGTTGCTGTTGAATTTTTCTGTTGAACGTGTCTGTGTGTAGAGACAGCGCCCCTGGTGGCCGGGCGGTGAGCGACCGTTTTTCTCTGGGCTGGGAGTCGGTTCTGGTCAGCTCTGATCGGGTCGTGGTGGCCCGTGTGGACGGGCGGGGCGGCGCCGGCCGGGGTCAGGACGTCCTGCAGGCCGTCTACCAGAACCTGGGGGTGGTGGACGTTCAGGACCAGATCGCGGCACTGCAGTAGGTTCTGCCGCCTGAACGGGCCGGATCTCTGCTAGCTAATCACAAATAGCATGCTAATGCTAATTATTTATTATCCAAAGAGGTCCAGTCATCAGCCTGATGATAAAATGACTTTGGTTTGTTTTCTGGTTTCTATTGAAAAAATTGATTTTTAAGATCTTTACGTCCTTCCTGCCTGAATTTATGATTATTTAGAAAATAAAATGTTTATTTGAACAAACATCGCTTGTTCCTTTTACTGCAGCTCAGATAAAACATCAATGTTGGTATTTAGGATGCAAGCGATCAAATTTGATTCTAACTCTGACCACCAGATGGCAGCCAAGTGCTTCAGAATGATCCTGGGTCTGTGTAGAATATGCATCAACAGTCATTTGTGGGTCTACATAAAACAGCCAAGCTGTTTTTACTCAAGTTTACAACATTAGTCTCCAAGAGTTTGATGAAACATAAATTAAAAACTAACATTCAGAAAGTAAAACCATTCTGGATGTTTCACAGACACAATGCAATGTTTCTGTCACACTTGGATAAAAATGTGTGAAAAATTTTAAATCCATTCATTTTGCGTTAATTTTCAGATCATCAGTCTGAAAATGAGCCATTTGTGCAGGAGAGAACGTTCATGGGGTCCTGTTTCCCTGGGGAATAGAGACGGTGTGACACCGAGGAACATGGCTTCCAGTCACCCTTAAAAACTGGAAAGACAAGAGAACAAAGGAGTCGGTGTAAATCGGGTTGTTTGTCTAACTCGGGGGTCGGCAACCCGCGGCTCCGGAGCCGCATGCGGCTCTTTAGCGCCGCCCTGGTGGCTCCCTGGAGCTTTTTCAAAAATGTTTGAAAATGGAAAAAGATGGGGGAGGGAAATATATTTTTTGTTTTAATATGGTTTCTGTAGGAGGACAAACATGACACAAACATTCTTAACGTTTTCCAATGCTGTAAAAATGTGTAGATTAAATATTAAATTTAAAAAATTTCTGTCAACGAAGATTTGCGTCATAGCCTGCGACACACGTTTCTAACAGCAGGGGCGGGATGCCAGGCAGGTGGCTGGTGTAAACAAATCGGCGGCTGTGTGATGGGCCATGGATCCCAAAGGGAAAAAGAGAAAAATAACAGAGGAGAACAGAGGTTTCAACGTTTCTTGGACCGAATCATTTGCATTCATTGCTAATGTGGAAGGATTGCCTGAATGTTTGCTATGTAGCGAGAAGTTGTCAAATAACAAAAAGAGTAATGTGGAAAGACATTTCCAGGGAAGGCATGCTACATTTGCAAAAGGCTGCGGTTTTATTTGTATAAATTCAGGCTGCGTTTTGTTGCACTCTGTTTGTTGCCCACATAAGGGGCACGTTATGCACGTTCCATTTTGTTGTTGTTTTTTTTCGAATCCTCACCATTAAAACGACATCAAAAATCTGATTTCTTTATTACATTTCTTTAATTTCATCAAAGCAATGAAACATAATTCATTAATATTGTAATGAAGTTAAACTTGAGGCGGCATCGTGCAACAGAGTAGTCACGTGGTGCGTCATTCTCTAGGATGCACTGCGGGAAAAAAACATTTAATTGTGAAGGCTCATTATGTATCTGTAGCCAACTTAGTCATTTTGATAGTAGGCTAATATTGCTAATATAGATACATACAGCATGTGTTTCCTTCATTATAAAGCTTATATAAGGCTTTTAATTTTTTGCGGCTCCAGACATATTTGTTTTTTGGTTTTTGGTCCAATATGGCTCTTTCAACATTTTGGGTTGCCGACCCCTGGTCTAACTGATCTCATTCTGACCTGACAGGCGTCTGATGAAGCTTCCCTACGTCGACCGCAGCCGAGTGGCAGTTTATGGAAAGGTGACAAACCTGCTGCTGCTGCTTCACATCCATTTCCTCGTGTTTTAGGCCACATTCATCTGAACGTGATGCTTTTGGTGATGTTTTTGCGTCTCCAGGCGTACGGAGGCTTCCTGTCGTCTGTCCTCCTCCTCACCTTCAGCTCGGTCATTAAATGCGGCGTCGCTGTGGCTCCAGTTACCAACTGGAAACTCTGTGGTGAGGAAACCATCAGTCCCAGTAACAGAACCAAAATAATCAAAAATAAATAATGAACTGAGCTCTCCTGGTTCTGTTGGACCGACCCAGGATCTGCCGGTTCTGAGCGGTTTTTTGGTTTTCCTGTGAAGGCGGATCTGAGCTACCAGGTAGGAAGAGCAGACGGCACTTCCTGTTTGTCCTGCAGCTGCAGGTTAAAGAGAGCTGGTGCTTCCTGCAGGCTAACATGCTAACATGCTAACCGTTTCTCTCTGCCAGCTGTCCAGTCTGATCAGGGACTCCTCAGGGCCCGGTCCCCGGGACTTCCTGATTGTCCACGGCACGGCCGATGGTGAGCAAGGCACAGTCCTGTTCACCTCTCTGAACTCAGGAACTGACTCGTGAACATGAACAGTTCTTTTCAGTATTCTAATTCTGTCAGAACTTTTGCTATCTGGGCTTTGGAGCAGCTGGAGGTTTTTAATTGGTTTACTGGTTTAGTCCCAGTTCAGAGCCATGGATCGCTTCCAGGATCTCCTGTTGCTAGGAGACAACAGCAGGAAACCATAGAAATCTGTTTATTATGGGGTGGAAATAACGTTTTACCAGATGGTCTCTCTTATTATGAATTTTATGCAGAGACAGAAATTATTTTTTCTCTATTATTCAGTGATTAATGTTTTTATATACTTGACTAGGCCTGTCACGATAACAGATTTTGCTGGGCGATAAATTGTCTCAAAAAATTATTGCGATAAACGATAATATTGTTTGAAGACCTTTTTACATTGATTTAATGGAAATTACGTAATAATTCATGCGATTTCCTACCAAAGATAGATTCACTTTACTTTAAAGACACTTAACACTGGGACTGATACACAAAATAAATAAAACACAAAATAAACAATACAACTAATACAAAAAATAAAATAGATTCTTAGTCTCAAAGTGGAAATAAACACTGCATTCAACCAAAAGAGTGCAGATTATGAAGTCTGTATAGTTTATTGCCCTTCAGTAATCATTAGATTTAAATAGAGAAGACATCCCACTGCCTGATCAATAGTTCAAACTGCAGGATTTTTTACCCCTGAACGACAATCTTAGAACGTTCTTCGTTCTGAGATCGTCACTAGTGTTGTGTGTTACGGTAGATCGTTGTGCCGCTCCGATCTAAATCAAGGATTTATCCAGACTGGGAGAGTGACGCAGCCTGTTGAATGTGACCGGTAGCCAATCAGAAAGCGCGGATTCTCCTCCTGCTTTCTGAGGGGAAACACGGAGGGAATCCCGAACAGCTGACACGGTGCAACCCGAAGTCCAGCAGACATCGGAAACAACATGAATGTTTATTCAACAGTTCGTGCAAAGAAAATATCAATAACTAGGGGAGGAGTTGGAGCGAAATTACTACCAGAAAACCCGGTAACTTTTCAGCTGTTCTCCGTTAACGTGACATAAATAGTTCTAATGATTTTCATTCAGTCAGACTGACACTAGCTACATGCATTGCAGGTAGATTGTAGTAAGGAATTGATTAATGTCTGGTTTCAAAGTTAATGAACTGGACTTATTATTTTGTGTCCATTGTTGGACACAACACGGTTTGATCGAACCGTTATAGCGAGGATTTCTGTCGCTAATGTGTCTCTCAGGTTTTGATAATGGGCCGACAATCCGCGACATAAGATGGTGCAGCGCGCGCTGGGCATTACACTAAGGAAGTAAGGAAGGGAGGAAGGGAGGAAGGGAGGAAGGAAGGGAGGAAGTGGAAAGTACCGGAGTGGAGCCTTTTTTCATTCAGTGTCATCAACAGTAAGAGAAAAAGGCAGGAAGAAACGATATAGTCGATAATTACAATGAGGTCGATAGTTTTAATTTATTGTGCGATTAATTAGTATTTATTTATTAGTTATTTATATTTATTTGGATATGTATTTATTATGTTTTATGTTCTGATTGGACAGTGATGGGCCGGGTCACTTCCACTCTATCATATTTATTTAGAATAAACTCTAAAGTTTAGGGTTAGGTCCGGGCTCTGGCGCCGGAGCCCGGACCCGGAGCCCAGCGCCGGAGCCCGGAGCCCGGACCCGGAGCCCAGCGCCGGAGCCCGGAGCCGGACCCGGAGCCCAGCGCCGGAGCCCGGAGCCGGACCCGGAGCCCAGCGCCAGAGCCCGGAGCCTGGACCCGGAGCCCGGACCCGGAGCCACAGGCAGACGGATCCATCTGAGATCCGTGGATCACAATGTTGATACAACGTTACTCTGGCAAGAGCTTGTTTAGTCCGACGCACTTTCAATTAAAGAAAAGCTAATAATAAAAAATACAATTCAAATCCAATCAACATCTGGAGGCTCCACAAAGAAATAAAACTAAATGCACAAATAAAATAACATAGTAGCAAAAAATGAAGAAAATCCTAAATTAAGTAACTGAACTGAACAACACAAACACCAACATTGAGGTTCTAACCGCGGTCACAAAGCAGATCAACCCACCACAAATAAATGCTCTTTTATGAGAAATACAAACACGACACTGACTAACCAAGCGATGTAAATAAATCCAAAATCCCAAGGCTCCAACAACAACAAGCCACATGATCAATGCTAATATAAAACTGTCCAAATTACACATATATGTAGCCAGGCATCTTGTCCGCTGGACGCTCTCTTCCTCTTGCCCATATAAGGAAGACGTTGTGACGGAGCGCAGCTGGTCCTGAGGGAGACAGGAAGTGAGCATTTCCATGCCAGAGCAGGTGGGTGGCAGGTGGATGATAGGTGGTGGCAGGTGGATGATAGGTGGATGGCAGGTGGATGACAGGTGGATGGCAGGTGGATGATAGGTGGATGGCAGGTGGATGATAGGTGGATGATAGGTGGTGGCAGGTGGATGATAGGTGGATGGCAGGTGGATGATAGGTGGATCAGATCCAGGCAGATGATTGGTGCAGAGGGATCAAACTTCTAGACGTTGGAGCGCCATGGAGGGGTTCGCTTCACACAAGCTTGGCCTGCTACTGTTTCAGTTTCAGGTTTACAGTTTCTTTTTTTGGGTAGTTATTATTGATCAATAGCATATTTGGTGTCGTCTAAGGAAGGGGAGTTTGTATTGTCCAGCCGTCTGGCTGGTTTTATTTTACATAAAACGAGAGGAAGGAGTTTTTCTCTTCTTTGCTTCATTCACCAGGGACTTTAGTGTGAGTGTTTTTGTTGGGGAATTCAGGGCTGCATTTAGTTATGTTTGTGTTTTCCTTATTATTCTTCCTCCCCCAAGCAGCCTAACTTTCATTATCTGAACTTTAATAGAATATATGGTCCGATTTTACGAACACAGGCCCCAACATGGCGGACCAACCGCTCCGCACTGGAGCGCGAATCATTAGCTTAGCCTCCTGCTAGCTCCGGTTCAGGCACCTCTTTATCCCACAAGGCACTTATCAGAGATTACTACCGTTAACATCCATATATTATTTTTCACTCACTTTACCTGTAAGACAGATTCACGGCGGATTCTGGCCGCTGCTCGTTATGTCCGCGCTGAGCTGCTTCAGCTTCTTCTGCCAGCCAGAGCGTCGCCCAGTGGTGCACACGGCCCTGCGCGCCCTCTGCTGGCCAAACTCATAATACATTTTAAAAGACAGATTGTAATGGCAGCTTCTCACTGTAAGTTAGCTTGGATAAAAAATAAAATGGGGGGGGGGAGGGCTACTATTTTGATTCATTTCACTTTCATAGAGCCACGTATATGCATATTTATTTAGCTTTATTTGTTATTTCTTTATTATTTGTTTCATCCAATTATTTTCATACTTTTTATTTAATCGCTCTCTTTAGGTCTAGTTTTATTTTCTAGCTGACTTTGAGTTTTTATAAGACTAAATTTATGATAAAAGCTGAATACTATTATTTTTATTATTATTAACAATAATAATAAAAATAATTCTCTGTCTCAGCCTCTGTCCACTTCCAGCATTCAGCAGAGCTGATCCAGCTGCTTTCAGCCCGAAACTTTAACTACACCCTGCAGGTAGAAACCCGCCCAGCTGATTCCTGTCCTCAGCAGAGCAGATTCTGATAAACCTCTGACCAGTGCGTGTGTGTGTGTGTGTGTGTGTGTGTGTGTGTGTGTGTGTGTGTGCGTGCGTGCGTGTGTGTGTGTGTGTGTGCGTGTGTGTGTGTGTCCAGATCTTCCCAGATGAAGGTCACCATCTCGTCGGAGTAAAGAGTCAGCGATACTTGCTGACCTCACTGCTCAGCTTCTTCAGACGTTGTTTTGAGGGGGAGGCAGCTGTTGCCATGGAGACGTCTAAAGAGGATGACTGAAGGATCACGACCTTTTCACGTCACTTAAGACTTTATGTCACATTTAAAAGAAGAAGAAGAAGAAAACACCAGAAATGAAAAATAACCACCTCCTAACATCTGCAACAGAACTTTAGCACATTAATGCTGTTATTAATAATATTATTAGTTATTATTACTTTTCATTATTATTGTTATCCTATTGTATTACTTATTATTATTCATTGTAATTTATTATTGCTGGATCATCAGAACATTCTGATAGCATTAGCCTCCAGATAAAGCAGCTGGACTCTGATGATGTCATCAAACTGCGACGCTACTTCCTGCTGCAGAAATTCTTTTTGAAGAAAATATATTTAACATCATATTTAACAAACATGGTATCAGTGCCAGATGCACTAAAATCTGACAAACCTGATAAACCGAGCCACGCAGGCACACAGAAGAGACAGAAGAACAAAAAGAACAAAATAAAAAGAAGAATAAAAAGAACAAAAAGAATAAAAAGAACAAGCCATTCGGTGTCAGAAGTATTAGGAAATTTCTAAATGTGAAACATCCTTGTTCCTAAACCCGGAGAAGATCAACTTAATGATCAACTCTTCTTGATCATTTAGGAGCGATAACAATATCAAATAATGATTCTGACACATTTTCCTAACAGGTTCAAATCAGGCAAATCCCAAATGATTTGTGACAGTCTGGATTTATAAACGGGCGCTTTATACATCATAACATTGGCCTTATTTTGGACCTTACTGCCTATAATACAACATGAATCTATGTCCAAAGCTTCAATTTATTTGGTATGGAAATAAATGCATTGATGTACTAAAGCATTTTGCAGAGACTCAACAGTTCGGGGTGTTTCAAGCTTTAACTCGGTTGTTTCGTCTCCACATCAATTCAAATTGATCAGTTTTTCAATTCGGCTGTTTTCCATCTTGTTAAATGTCCTGCTGCAGGAAATGAAGGAATTCTGAGATTTCCCTGTTTGCGGACCGAACCATCGGAACCAGAACGCGGCGCCACGCTGCCGGATGATGCGTTTAAGGACCCAGAGTGGTGGGAGTTTCCTGTTCTTTCCTGTAATCTGTTTTTATTTTCAGATTAAAAGCCCATAATGTGAAAAATGTTTGCAATAAAAGATGGAAGTTATGATACAAACTGTTCTTCCTGCTGAGGAGAAATTAATCTGGATTATGGCTTCGGCTGATCGCACCAGAACACAGGAACAGGAAGTGTTTGGCTGACCTTTGACCCTGGGCTTTTCTTGCTCTTGTCGGGTTGCGACCATAAAAAGCTGAAATAAACTGGAAAATCTTTCTGGTTTTGTCCGACTCCAGTTAGTTCCCAGTTGGTTTCTGCAGGTTGATGGTTCAAATCCATGGATGTTTTGTGAGCCAGTTGGGAAAGTATTCACACCCCAGGGAGTTGTTCAATAATCGATTAAATATTCAGTTTTACTCATTTGAATATTTCCAAGGTGAATTCTGTTCTGTGAAATTATTTTAGTAGAAATGTTGGTTATAGTAAACTCTACTGAATCTCAGTATTCTGAGCCAGTTCTTCCTGCCGTCAAACTTTCTCAGGATGAGTCCAAGATGGACCAGCACCGTGCAGACAGAACTCTGATGTCATGTCCGGGAGCTTTACTGTGAAACACAAACCAGAATAAAGCCTGAACCCACCCAGCATCCCAGCTAACTCATGGTCTGGACTTTGACTAGGCCACCAGGACTGGAGGATCCTCCCAGTCTACCCAGTTTGGCTCAGCGATCCCATCACGGTGTGGAAACTGGTTCTGATCCGGCAGTACAGCAGAACAGACCAGGTCCAAACTTTTACATTTTTTATTCATTTATAATCATCACCAGAGAACAAATCACAATAATCCTGACCCGACCCGACCCAGTACAGCAAAAAGAACCGGAACAAGCAAAATTACAAAACCCGTCCTAAGAGGAAAACCCACCAGAACCCAGAGGAAACGATGAGAAATTTACAAGAATTCAGGAGAATCACAGCGGAATCTGTGCAAACTACGGCTCCCCGCGGGGGACATGCAACCCGCGGGGAAGAACACAGCCTGCTTCTACCGGACCGGCCAGAACCGGCCAGAACCGGCCCAGACAGGCCAGAATTGGCCAGAATCAGCAGCCGGACCAGAATCGGCCCGGACCGGCCAGAACCGGCCTGGACCGGCCAGAACCCAAACGGCTCCACACCAGATTCATCCGAACCTCCCATTCATATCAGGATAACAGGGACTGCAGCGCCACCTCTGGAGAACCTGAGGAGGTGCAGATTATCCGATTAATCCGGACCAGAACCAGCATCTGGACTAGAACTAGCATCTGGACCAGAACCAGCATCTGGATCAGAACTGGCATTTGGACCTTTAACTTTACTATAAAAATCACAACGTAAATTGGCGCCTTATAATTTATCCAGAATGATCACATTTAGCAGAAGCTAAGTGTGCGAAACGTTTTCAAAGTTAGCTAAGAAGATTTAGCGAAGCTAAAAATAAAGCCGGTTCTGACCCAGCTCTTGGGTCCAGCTACTGGGACAGAACCAGCAGCTGGACCTGTCGTGTTCCAGCGTACGGAGTGCCATCAGGGCCAAAATTTAATAAAAGTAATTTTTTACAGTTTTTTTTTTTTTAACAAAAAAATGTTTAGCTCAGCAGGTGACTCACCTAGACATGCTAATCGTTACCTTCTCCAATGCTAACAGGAAGTAGCCACCGTTGGGTGAGCTGTTGTCTTAATTTTGGCCCAAATGTTGCCCCATACTTGACCTTTTATTTTTTATTACAAATATACAAAGAGTTGGAAGAGAAGTGATAAACTGAAGCTCCTTTCAGATTTGTTTGGACGTGACCTTTGACCTTGCAGCAGCAGCTTGGTTCATGTGTGCTCAGGTTTTCAGGAGCTGGTGTGTGATTGGCTGTCAGTCCTACATTAAAGCAGACAGCTGGAGGCCTCCTGTTGCTGTCCACTGTCGCCGGGTGCTTGCTCAGTGAAGCTAACGGCTGTCCGCGTTCAGATGGAACCGGCTCAGTCTGGAGATTTAAGTAGGCCAGATTTAAATCTTGCTGCTGTCCTCCAACATCATCCGTTACTTTAACTGGTCCAGTTCTAGAGCAGCAAGCTTGCGATCATGAAACACTCCAGGTGTTTTATAATATGATGGAAAGCTCAAAAAGGTGGAACTTACATCTTTCATTACAGTCTTAGTTTTATTTTTTTTATTGTTTTATCTTCTGTCTAACTCCAATATATTGGTAGATAATTATATTTTACTATCTATGGTTTATTATGATTTCAGGCAGGACAACATGGAGCTAATCGGCTAACTGGAGCTAACTTTCTATTTAGCATTTGAGCTTTTTAATGAATTAATTTTTTAAGATAATTTATCTGGCTGTTTTGGAAACACTCAGCTGAAGTTCAACATCTGTGTTGACATTTTGATTATGATAATAATTGATCAATTTTAGACATTTACATTCATGCTCTTATTTTGAAGGAGGTGACGTCAGTTCCGCTTCCTGTCATGGTTTTTTAAGAAAAAAAGAAGAAACATACAGGAACAAAATAAAATGGACAATATAATATAAACAAATACAATATCTATAACAGAACATTTAAATTATGTCCAAATTAAATTGGAAGGTTTTGATGTTTTAAGGGAAAATATAATTTCAATTGAACTTAGCACTTTAGCGTTAGCAGAAACAACGACTGCGTTAGCATTAGTGCAGCTAGCGTTTTAGCTAGCAGAGTCCACCACTGATTATTATTGTTATGAATATTATTTAGACTGGCGTGTTTTCTGACAGAACTCTCTGCTGGACAACCAAACTGGACCTTTGGTTCTGGAACTGGACTGTAACTACTGACTCAGTTCTGATTCGCTGCTTCACTGCAGGAAATGGACTGTGGCATGATTATCAGAATAATGAAGGTTAAAGGTCAGATCGGCCGGTTTTCTGGAAAGTCTTGAAGCTTTTGATGTTTTGATGTCATCAACTGATGGGTCCAGAATGAGAAAGTTCTGGTTTTGTTTCTGCAGCAGAACCTGCAGATCAAGCTTCGCTTCTTCATCCCAGACATCCAAGGTCAGCAGAAGGTCACAACTTGGACTGGTCCAGAAACCCAGTTTGTCAGGAGGATTGTCCCTTTAAGGGCTGAAGCTAACAGGAGGTTAACTGGAGGCTAACAGCTGATGCTAATAGTTGACACTAACAGCTAATGCTAACAGCTGATGCTAACTGGATGCTAACAGGACGTTGTTTCTTCATCAGTGCAGTGCGTTGCTCCCATCGGTTTACGGTGTTGGTGTCAGGTGGAGCTCCATCATGTCGTGCGGTGATGGAGGTGTCGCCGTCTCCATGGAGACCAGTGTGGCGGTGGTGCACGTGTTCGGTGTGGAGGGCTGCAGTCTGAAGAACCTGGAACAAACGTAGGAAGTTCTCCGTGTGCTTAGCTGGGATCGTGAGCGATCCAGAAGAAGTTGATGCTAGAGGCGAGGACGCCCCCTGCTGTCCCCGCGGCGTCCCGCTGTCCTTCATGTCCACATATTTATACATTCACACAACAAAGCGCTCGTTCAGGCCGGAGCAGCTCCGGCGGCTGAGTCCAGGCGGAGAACCGGCAGCTGTCACTCCTCCTCTTCCTCGTCTTCGTCGGGCAGCGGCAGCAGCTCCTCCTTCAGACACTCCCTGTAGAAACCGCTCAGCGCCGCGAAGAGGTGCTGGCGGCTCGGCGCCGACAGGAAGTGACCTTCATCAGGGTAGATCTGAGGGGACAAGGAAAACGCTCCTCATTAGCCTGTTAGCTCTACTTTGTTAGCAGCAGCCTGTTAGCATGTGGGGTACCTGCATGGAGTAGTTGGCTCCCGCCTTCACCAGGCTCTTGACCAGCTCAGCTGAATGCTGGAAGTGAATGTTTGCTGGAAGGAAGACAGAAAGACAGGATGTCAGCAGGTCTCAGAACCCAGACGGACTCATCAGAACCGCTGTCCTCCGCAGGTTCAGGTTGCATCAGCTGGAATGACGCATTAACCCCTTCCTTCCCAGGACTCTCAGTCTCACCGTCTGCTGTGGCATGCAGCAGCAGCAGCGTCTGGTCTCGGAGCGCCTGGACGCTCTGCAGCAGGCTGGACACCTGCAGGGAGACAGGCTGGTCAGAAACACACCGATACACACACACACACACACACACACACACTGAAAACACTCCTCTCTACACAGACAGATCCATGAATATTTCAAGATCAGCAGCACCTTGTTTTCCTCAGAGAAATCAGCATTGAGGAAGATCTGCGGCTCTGCTGAGGTCGAAGGTTGGGAAGCTCACCTGGTATCTGCTGTCGTCTCGTACCGGCAGGCCCAGGTAGCGCTCTGAGAAGGCTGACGCTGTGAAAGCAACCACAGACGGTTAGCGGTTGCTGACTAGACAGGAAACAGGAAATGTTTCAGAAAAACTTGAGCTGAGAATCTGAGTTCAGTTCAATGATTATTATTCTCCCCTGATGTTTATGATAGTGGCCAACAGCTGCTAACGCACTGCTAAAATGCAGCTAATGCACTGCTAACATGCAGCTAATGCACTGCTAACATACAGCTAACGCTCTGCTAACATGCAGCTAATGCACTGCTAACATGCAGCTAATGCACTGCTAACATGCAGCTAATGCACTGGTAACATGTAGCTAACGCAATGCTAAAATGCAGCTAATGCACTGCTAACATGCAGCTAACGCACTGCTAACATGCAGCTAACATTCTGCTAACATGCAGCTAATGCACTACTAGCGCAAAGCTAACATATGAATAATGCAAACTCCTAAACACAAAGAAACAGAAAAAATGTATTTCATAGGTTTTATTGTGCTCAAAATTGAACCCAATTAATGTACTATTTGGTAACATACCGTGTTAAAAAAAGTAAAATATTGTTACTGGGGAAGCTGACGTTTCGCTCTGAAAGCTGCTGACTCACCGTAGAGCCTCCAGTCGGTAACAGGCGACATGGCAGCGGCGCATTTCACCAGGCTGTCTGTCGACTTCAGCATCATCAGCGCCAGGTAGCCGCCGTAGCCCTGAACACGACAAACTGGTGAGGCTGAGAGGAAGTGATGTCAGCATCTACTGCTTCCTGTCTACTCACCTGTCCAAACACGGCGATGCGCGAACGATCGATGTAGGAGAACTTCATCATGTACCTGCAGGAAAACATGGCCGACTTCCTGAACATCCAAACCATTTGCCACTACAAGCTGCAGGACACCGAACGTTTATTTTTCCTTCATTTGACTTTCAATTTCCAGCAGTTTTAATAAACTCAAGAAGACAATCAAACTATTTTAAGTGATTAAAATCTGACTTGTAAGAAGGAACTGATGATTTTAACCAGTAAAGGGTAATGAAAGGCTGCAGACATGGTTGGGTTTTGGCGGCGCAGCAGCAGCACTCACTCCAGCGCCGCAATCTGGTCCTGGACGTCCACCGTGCCCAGCCTCTGGTGCACCTCATGCAGGATCCGCTGGCCCTGGAAGCCGCTGCCCCGGCCGTCCAGCCGGGCCACGATGACGCCGTCCGAGCTGACCAGCACCGAGTCCCAGCCCAGGGAGAAGCGCTCGCTCACAGTCTGGCCACCGGGGGCGCTGTCACTGCACACGCCACACAGCACGTCAGGGTCAACCTTGGGGTCAACCAAACTAATCATCTGATTGGTCAACCAGAGCTTCAGAATTAAACGTTGAAACAGTGAAGTACCTAAATTGTTTGTAAAATGAATTCATGACTCAGCATCAGAGAAAAGCAGTGATGCTGCGTCCTGATTGGTCGATACTCACATGACCAGCAGCAGGCCGTACTGACGCAATGGAGAGAAATCTGGAGGGAAACAGATCTGCAGGGGGAAATCTGGGAACACAAAGGAAGGATCAGACTGGACTGCTGCTAGCACACTGCTGCTAGCACACTGAAGCTAGCTTCCAGCAGCTAGCACTTTGCAGCTAGCTTCCTGCTGCTAGCATTTTGCAGCTAGCTTCCTGCTGCTAGCTTCCTGCAGCTAGCATTTTGCAGCTAGCTTTCTGGAGCTAGCTTCCTGTTGTTGGCTTCCTGTTGCTGGCTTTCTGCAGTAACAAAGCGCTCTGTCCTCACCAAAAGGCTCGACCCGGACGGTGTGGTACTCCTTCTTCTGGATCCGTTTGTACTTCAAAACCGCCTTCAGCACTGAGTTGTTCTCCAGGATATAGTAATCTGAGGAGAAATGCAACAGATTATATTGAAGGTAATCTGGAGCAGAGTTTATCTGGTGGAGAACAGAAACAAAATCAATTATATTCATGCATTTACTTCTGTCTTAAAGGGACAGAGCATATTGAGCTCATGCCAAGGAAGAAAAGTAAAACCACGTGATCAACATAAGGGCAGCTAGCAGAGCGTTAGCTTACTGGAGTTATTGAGGCTGTGCAGGATCACAGTGGGAGCTTCAGGACCTGCAGGACGAAAACACCAGCAGGTTGAGAAACGCTGGCTGCTGATTGGCTGACAGGAGCACAAACAAAATACTGTTCATGGTTAACATCACAGCTGCCTGCCTGACCAGAACCAGAACCAGGACCGGTTCTTAACAACATGAGGGAGAACCTTGGAGCACAGTGTCTGTCCAGATCACAGCGGATCGGTTCTGATGGGGAACCGCGATGGACCGGGTCGAACAGTGACCCAGAGAGGATCTACTGCAGGACCAGCTGTCTGTTCTGTGTGTGTACTGGAAGCAGAACCAGAACCAGAACCAGAATTCTGTCGGTTTGGGCCAACTAACCCATCAGAACCCAGTCTGTTGCTGTAACTGGACCTCACTCCTCTAGAACCGCTCGTGAACTGGGCCTACCTTGGCAGTGCAGCAGCAGATTCTGGTTGGACGGGCTGAGGTCGGCACTGAAGTACAGGCAGTTGGTTCTGTGAAGGTCACAGGTCAGGCATCGCCGTGGAAACAGACCCACCGTTTTAACGCTGAGCAGAGTAATGACAATAAAACAATCAGCCAATCCAAACCCGTCACCGGGTCAAACAGAACCGCTTCCGGGAAATGCTAGAGAGGCCGACCTGTAGAGCTGCCGTTGCCTTGGCGACCCTTCAGTACTCAGGAAGTAACTGTAAAGAGACAGGAAGCAGTCAGTGTGGTTCTGATTTACTCTGTTCCAGAACCAGAGAGGTTCTAACCGGTTCTGGGTCAGAACCAACCTTACGGTACTCACAGGTTCTGGTTTGGCTCATCGTAGGCCAGGATCTGGGTCACCTCCCAGTTCCCAGAGGTCAGGTGTCGGACCTCGTTCTGATCCGCCCTGAACTGGAGCGGACACAGCAGCGGTTGGGGTTACCATGGCAACCGGAGGCCGTGGGCGTGTCAGTGCGTGGTGGGCGGAGCCTGACCTGCGTGGTGAACATGGCGATGTGGTGGAACTCGCCCCGTCCGCCCTGCTTCACCGGGACGGTCAGAAAGAACCGGGACCCGTCCCTGGAGAACACGGGCTGCTGGTTCTGGAGGGACAAGATGGAACCAGCTGTGGGTCAGAACCAGCTTTTAGCTTAGCGCTTTAGCTAACTTTGAAAACCTTTAGCGCATTAGCTTACGTGGGTTCTAAAGAGTTAAGTTTCTTGACTGTTTGTAGAGTCTGATGTCTGTGTTGAAGTTTGTCGACGGTTAATAATTCATTAAGTAGTTGGGCGTTTATATTCATGCTCTTATTTTGAAAGGGTGAATTTTGATCAAACTTCTGAAGAAAGAAAGAGAGGAGGAAAATGTGAAAATGTCTTCATCTCCCAGTTCGGAGTGAACCAACAAGGCTAACCAGGCTAGCGTTGATGCTACGCATGGCTGTAGTGAACAGGAAGTAGAAGCTGCTAGCTAGCATGCAGCACAGTCCTGCCCAGACCCACCAGTGGATGGCAGCGTTCGCTACATCTGGATACATCTTGTATTGCGTTGCCTGTTGTCTTGAAATTACTGTGTTGACGTATGATACGACAAAACATGTTTTTTGTAATAATTATGACTTTATGTATGTAATTAATTTTTTCTTAGTCTTGTATTTCAGCGTTAGCTAATGTTTATGACTGTGCTTGGGGTTAGCGCAGCTGCCCCCTAGTGTTGGTTCTCTGAAGGTGAGCTTATTGGACAGCGTTGGTTGTAATTTTCATTGCTACCACCAGGGGCAGGCTTCTGTTCCTGCAGCCAGTCGACCCGTTTCCTCCACTGAGGCTTACAGAGGAAGTTATAAGTTCATGCTTCAGTTTGTACTATAAGGATGAATGATTCTCAGAAATAACAGAAAACTGAATCAGCTTTTTAAATGATGATGATGATGATGAAGGTTTACCTGCTTAGACAGCCACAGCTCCGAGCTTTCCTCATGTCTCTGCAACACAAAGCGCACAAGGTTAGCCCCTTCACAATAAAAGCCTCTCCTATTGGGTTGTTTTATCAGTGTAGTCAAAGGCTGTCTCTTTGACCAGAACCAGGTCGGTCCAACCAGAACCGCCTGGCCCAGATAGGTAGCTCTGCTGCTAATTTTATTGCTACATCCAGCAACTTTTCAGAAAATAGAGAGTTTGTCCAAAAGCAGTAGCACGCCCCAGTACTCTGACATCTCCAAATAAAATGTGCTGAAGCCTTCAGAGGTCGTTAAACCAAGACTCATGAGCTCTGCAGGAGTCTGCGCTGGTTCTGGTCTGATACGGGCGGATCTGGAGGTTTGTCTACAGCGTGTGGCGTGAGGGAGGGACGCACCGTGACGCAGGCGCCGGTGGTGGTGTCACACACCGTCAGGATGGAGACGTTCTGGGCCCGGTTCAGCCAGCGCACCGCCGTCCGGGTCTTACTGATCCACTTCACCATGCTCACATAATGCTCCCTAGGAGAACACCACCATTACCATCTGTTGATGATCAGTGGCCTAGTTGTCTCATGCCGATTGTCTGAGGACAATCGGCATGAGACAGCAGTGATTTTCTGCTGCCGCCCCCTGCTGGTCAGGAGGAGGGAGTTTTAATCTGATGTGAATAGAACCGCTCACTCAGGCAAATGACTGAGTGAAATGAGAAGTGATTATTTTTTTAAATGCTTTTGTTGTGAATTGTTGATATATAAATAAACCAAACTGAGTCTAAAAGTACAAATAGAAAAATGCTGCAGCCTCAAAAATAGGAGCTAACGGAAAAACCCAGAGGAAGTCCTCCAGACCACCAGGGGCAGTATGGAGTCTGCTCTATAGTAATATAAAAGACGTGGATCATGATGTGGCTCTTCTTTCTCCTGGACCACTGGCTCCCCCTACTGGTCTGGAGGTTTAGTTCAGAGATTGCAGCGTTTTTCTGTTGGATTTTGTGTTTGTGTGTTTGCAGATTGTGTGTTTGCAGGTTGTGTGTTTTGCAGATTGTGTGTGTTGCAGATTGTGTGTGTTGCAGGTTGTGTGTGTTGCAGATTGTGTGTGTTGCAGGTTGTGTGTTTTTGCAGATTGTGTGTGTTGCAGGTTGTGTGTTTTGCAGGTTGTGTGTGTTGCAGGTTGTGTGTTTTGCAGATTGTGTGTGTTGCAGGTTGTGTGTTTTGCAGGTTGTGTGTTTTGCAGATTGTGTGTGTTGCAGGTTGTGTGTGTTGCAAATTGTGTGTTTTGCAGATTGTGTGTGTTGCAGGTTGTGTGTGTTGCAGGTTGTGTGTTTTGCAGATTGTGTGTGTTGCAGGTTGTGTGTGTTGCAGGTTGTGTGTTTTGCAGATTGTGTGTGTTGCAGATTGTGTGTGTTGCAGGTTGTGTGTGTTGCAGGTTGTGTGTTTTGCAGGTTGTGTGTGTTGCAGGTTGTGTGTTTTGCAGGTTGTGTGTGTTGCAGTTTCAGTCTGCTGACTCTGTGACCTCAGGGTGAGTGTGTCTCGCCTGATGCTGGCAGCTGTTGCCATGACGACGGCTCACCGCAGCCGGAGCGCCTCCGGAGCCATCAGCTCCAGCGTGTGGGTCGGCCCGTAGATGTTGACCACGAACAGCCTGACGGTCGGGTTGGGCTGGCCCGCCTACACAGCCAATCAGAAACACCGCTGATCACACACAGGAAGTCCAACACGTTCACCTCCATGACATCACGCAGCACAAGTCAACCATCGCCCTCTTTTTATGGCATCATTTTTGGCCAAAGTCATATATTGTTCATAAAGAGGCCAAATGATTTATGCTTTTTTCAGGAAGCTGACGACAGAAAAGCGTCCAGATCAGCAACATTCACCCGATTTCCTTCCTGTTTGTTTCTAATGAGACGGAGTGACGTCCCTCCAGGGAAAAGCAACACAAACACAAGACATGAACAAACTTGTCATGTCGGCGATTCCGTTGAAGATGACTCCATGAATCACGAGGGAAAACATTTTTATCTCAATATCAGGTCACAACATTGAAAGGAGTAAAAAGCTATTTAGAACAAAAGTTCACCACCTTCCATCTGCGTCCAGGACCTCTGAGGGGTCAGAGGTCATCTGTAAACCATGCCCTCTGTGTGACACACTGCGCCACCGTGTGTCACACATGGTTTACAGATGACCTCTGACCCCTCCCAGGTTGACGGGCAGCAGGTCGTTACTGACAGTGTTTGTTAAATAAATGCTGACTCAGCGTAACATGATGAGTTTTTGTTCCACATTTTCACAGCTGGTGATGATCTGTTAGTTTTAAATCATCTGAGAACTGAAGCAGGCGTGTTTATGTGTCCCAGACGGTGTGTGTGTGGAAGCGGTACCTTGGGGTAGGGGTACTGCTTCTGTTTGGGGTATGTGGCGCCGGTGAAGCGCGGCAGCACCATGCTGGGGACCAGAGAGTCGTTGAGCACCAGGAAGGCCAGCCGCTCCCCGTCTGGAGACCACCAGTGGGCCACATGGCTCTCCAGGATCTCCTCTGTTCCCACACAAACTGCCAGTTATTATTCACAACCAGGACGGCATGTTTACGTTTAGCTCAGCGCTATCGCTAACGATATTTACCTTTGGTCTGCCTGTATGGAGGACTGATCCTGGCAAAACTGCCAGTAAATGTAGAACTAAATGAATGGCTACATAAAGGACAGAATGTGACTGGATCCTTATTTGATTATTCAGTAGGACATGAATTATTGTTTATCATTTTAAAGCGTTATTTTAACAGTGTCACTCATTCAATTTTCCATTTTATTTCCAATCTTATGGGTTTAATTTGTTTCCTTTTGTCTTTTTTCATATTTTGTATTTTCTCTATTTTTCCTGTTTATGTTTTTAAATTATGTTATCATTTAATACGTAACTTACACTGACTTTTTTAATCATACATTTTTTTTTATTTTACTTACAGATTTATTTTTTATTTTCCTTTTTACTCTTCAGAAGAGGTAAAGTAGAAAAGTATACATATCAATGTTGGCAGTATTTGTCCTCCATATGTGTCTAGTTTTAAGAGATTAACATTTATGCTGTTAAAATATTCCATGTCCTTTTATTATTGCCATGGACATAAAGTGAGGTAGAAAAACCAGCTGCTAATTGAAAATGGTTCAGCGCCAGAATCACGATGGGAATCTAATTATACTAAAGAAAATAATTAACACTGAAACTGTTACAGCTGCAGCTCTCATTTTGAGGTTGAAAGTAAAAACACAGATGAATTTTTTCCCAGCCAGAGGGAAGAAATCTGCACTGAAACAATGAATATTTCATAACCTCATGCTGAAATATTGCAGCAGCTGAATCATTCGCTGCACTTAACACAAGCCACTGTAACCTAGAACAGATCCCCACATTTCATATGTAAATATTTAATTATATATTTCACCTTTGAATAATATCATTGTCTAGTAAAGTCACTGCTAGTTAACAAGTTAGCCAGTAAGCTAGCGGGCCAACTAGCATGCTAGCCACAAAGCTAAGCACAGTCTACATAAAGCTGGTTCATAAAATAGCAATAAAACTTTATGGAATCCCGTCCATGCACTCAGAGGACGTTTCCAAAAAGAAAACAAACTATTTTCTTCATGGAGGAAATTAAACTGACAACAGGATTCATCCGAGCACCGGCCGGGAAGCGGCGCCCGGCGGGAAGCGGCGCCCGGCGGGAAGCGGCGCCACCGTGTGTCACACCTTATTTTATCAATGTGACGCCCGTATTGAAGACTTCTAATCTACAACAAGGAACTGGCGTAAAAAACATCCGGTTCTGGTTCTAGACGGAGTAGGAACGGGCCGAACCTTCATAGAGCCAGTCGGCGATTCCGTTGAAGATGACTCCTTCCTTTCCTGAAGACGTGAGCCGCAGAGAGTTGCTCTTCACATGAGATCTGTAGTAGATGTTGTTTTCAAATATGTAGATCTGCACACATGTAGCACAGGGGCAACAATAAGATCCTAGGATAGATCAGCACTTTATCTGTGGAGGATCCACCATGATTTACAATCACATCTGACCACATAAAGGCAGGAAGGAAACAGCAGCAGAGCTTCAACACCGATCCCTTCCTGCATCAGCCCATATTCTGGTTCAGGTTTATTTCAATGTTTCAGGAAAAACCCGGGTTTGGACCTCACCAGCTGCTGCCCGGAGACGCCCCACGCAGCGTACTGCAGCACCGAGTTCACCACCTCCGGAGGGTCCAGCTCCCACACCTCCCTGAAACACACAGCCAGAGGTCAGCGGGACGTCTGCCCCGAGCTGACCTCCCACTGACCTCTAGGCAGACTGGAGTAAGTTAGAATTAGCTCCAGAGGTTTCCATCAGCTCTCCAAGCGCTCTGGAACATTTTCTGGAATTCTGTGAATGTTTTTAACTCAGTTTGTGTCGCTGACCCCTGCCCCCTGATCGCTGACCCCTGCCCCCTGATCGCTGACCCCTGCCCCCTGATCGCTGACCCCTGCCCCGTCATTGCTGACCCCTGACTGCTGCCCCCTGACCCTGATCGCTGACCCCTGACCTCTGACCCCATCAGCTCAACATGCTCTGTGTTTCTATTCATCAAAGAACTGATTCAATTGAAATGTGAACATAAATTCTACCAATTTTATTTTTTGATTAAAAGTTTTAGCGCTAACGTGTGAACAAGTTTATTATTTTGATTTCATTTCTTAAGTAATGGAAACACACTGTTGTGAAATTACATTTTGGACTTTAGCAGAACAAAGACAAAGATTTAAACAGAAAGATTTATGATCTGATCCTCCTCCATCTCTGGAGATAAAATACCGTTTTCTTTGTGTCAAACTCGTTTATTTTGGGGGTTTTCTTTAATTTTGGTTAAAGAAACAGAAATTAAGTTTCGTCTGTGATCAGCAGGGGGAACCAGTCGGACCAGGAAACATTTTCAGGCCCGTTTCTGGTCCGGCCATCGTTCTTGTTGTTAGCTATCAGGCCAACTGCTGCTGTAGCTCAGCCGCTCCAAGACTCCTCATGCTGCCACAGACATCCTGGATCCATCTAAACCCAGTGAACTGAGGTTAGTAGGAATGTTTCAACATTTCCCTGCAGCTTGAGGTCCAGCTGCTCACCGTGTGTGGATGTTGTAGATGCTGTAGGACGCCATGAAGGAGTGGCGGTAAACCTGCAGACAGAGCAGAGAAGGACGACATCAGCAGGAAATACTCAGGCGGAGCAGCCGCTTTCTGATTCAGGCTGGAACATCTCATCTGCATGCTGACAGCTGATGGCGAGATGTTTCATTTCACATTGTGGCAGAGAGCGTCTGCAGAGTGGAGACGAAGGGAGGACAAATGTCTTTACATCAGACGAGTCCAAACACCTAAACACAACCCAAGGGAGAAGCGCTGGCTACCAGGACACACAGGAAACCTCTGGAAATGTTGTAGCTGTACCTAATAAAGTGGCCAGAGTGTGGCCTGGTATTCAGAGCATCGAAGCTGCAGCTACGGTCAGGAACGTTCTCTGCAGAACCACAGGCTCTTCTGACCAGAACAATCAGCTAACTAGCTAGCTGCACTAATTAGAAGCTAGCTGTGCTAGCCCTAACCTACAAATGAACTCCACTATCGCCGAAGCACCAGACCAACATGCTGTTTAACATATGCTAACATGCTATTTAATGTGATAAGTGTGCTACACCTGTTCACAGTGAGATGCAGACGTGAAGAAACCAAGATGGCGGCTGCAAAGCATGTGACTCACCTGCTTCACTTCGTAGGCGAACAAAACGTACTTCATATCTGGAGACAAAGAAAACTTTGCCACGTTGAAATTCACCTGAAACAGCAGAAAACAATAATTCACAGTAATTATTCCTTGATGACTTTTTAATCATCATTTTCGTTAGCTAACTGCATAGCGAGCTAACACTCTGCCAGCTAGCTACAATGATCAGTTGCTACATGTAGCGTTAGCTCCAGATCGTCACAGATGGAGGTGAATAAAAGGAGTCAGTTCCCAGCTAAGGAGCTGCAACATGGAGGCTAACTGTAGAAGGCTAACTGCTAACTGTTGCACTGACTTGTCATCTTTTCAATTCAGTTTAAATGTTTCCACGTTTCCGATAGTTTCTGTTGTTTTCTGGGCATTTCATTCAGGTTCTCCACGTCTCCCTCCATAGCTAAAGCTAGCACTCTCTGTTCACCACGTCGGACCGGTACAGCCCGCTTCACAGTGCTGATGAGGACTTCATGCACCAAGATGAGCATGAAGTCCTCATCTTGGGGCATGAAGTCCTCATCTTGGGGCATGAAGTCCTCATCTTGGGGCAGGACATCCCCCCAGATCCTCAACCTGACTGCTCCAGTGAAAGCTGTGGATCACAACCTCATGATACCAGTAGAACCACATCATCCGCAAAAAGCAGAGATGCGATCCTAATATCGGTTTGTATATTAGCCAAACCAAAATGGTTGTTGAAGTTATGAACAGAATCAGTGACAAAGGTCAGCATTGGCAGAGTCCAAGTCTCACTAAAAACGAGCCTGACTTACTGCTAGCGGCCTGAACCAAGTACTGTACCGTTCAGGGACCTGGTACCTGAACGGTACAGCCCAACATCTTGCCCAAGTCTACAAAATGGACATGCTGACTGATAGAGCGAACTCCCAGAGCCCTCCTGGATGAAAAAACCTCATGATGAACTATCTGATGGTTACTCCAAAACCACTGGACTGACCAGACCAGGGAGGCTGAGCACTGTGATGTAGCTGGAACTATTGATAGATAGGAGCAACAACACTGCTCTGAACCAGTGCAGTGGTCCTAACCCTACAACGTTGCAGAGTCCATCAACCAGAAACTCCAGAAGAACTCCAGAGGGATCTCACTGCCCTCTGATGTAGAGAGCCAGAGCTAACAGCATAAAACACAGAGAAGTTAGTTTCATCTAGCAGGAATACTTACAAATGTTGTGTTTGGGAGGATGATCTCAGTCTCATTGGTGAGAAGGTTAAACTTGATGACATGGCCGTTACTGTTCCTGTAGATGACTTCAGAATCTGGTAAGAGAAACACTGGGCTGAGGAAATGCTGCTAGAAACATCCAGAAACATCCAGACACCCATCAACAACATCCAGAACCAACAGAAAACCATCAACAACATCCAGAAACCACCAGAAAACCATCAACAACATCCAGAAACCAACGGAAAACCATCAACAACATCCAGAAACCACCAGAAAACCATCAACAACATCCAGAAACCACCAGAAAACCATCAACAACATCCAGAAACCAACAGAAAACCATCGACAACATCCAGAAGCCAACAGAAAACCATCGACAACATCCAGAAACCACCAGAAAACCATCAACAACATCCAGAAACCACCAGAAAACCATCAACAACATCCAGAAACCAACAGAAAACCATCAACAACATCCAGAAACCACCGGAAAACCATCAACAACATCCAGAATCAGTCAGAACGAAGCAGTTGGGTTTTATCCAGCAGAGCAACACTGAAGGTAAAGAGATTTCAATGATCCAGTGTGAGCGACAGTCGCAATCTTGTTCAGAACAAAAATACCTTCACAAGGTGTGAAGATTTACTTGTCCATCCATCCATCCATCCATCCATCCATCCATCCATCCATCCATCCATCCATCCATCCATCCATCTAGAACAAGCCAAACATAACTGGACGTAAACCAGAACCCTGCAGTTCTCACATGCCATGCTGTCCCGTTCCTGATCAGGTTCTCCATCATGAATCTCGTTTGTTGGGTCAGTACCGGAGCGGAAGCCCAGAGAACCAGAATTTTCAGGCCTTGAACTCGTCTGCAGTTTCAGGCTGAAGTTGAGCAGAAATCCATTTCTCTGCCTCCACATTTCCAACAGTTTGCCTGATGGTCCGGCGGTTCTGGCCACAGATAGAGCGACTCCTGAGATGAATAATCACCGTTTCCATGGAGACCAATTAGCGTTGGGCAGGGTCCAGCGGGCGGCGGATGCAGGTAGACGATCACTCCGCCTGCCAGGCGTCTCTGTCAGATCCTCCCCTCAGCGTTTCTCTCTTTGTGTCGGTTGATCGTCCGGCAAACTTCCACTTCCTCTTTCCATAATTACCTTAATGAGCCTTCGTTTCCTGCTTTCAGCTGCGCTGGCGGCCCGTACGGACCGGTTCTGGTCCCAGAATCGGGACCGCCAAGCCACTCTGCTGTGATTGGGCGCCAGGCTCAGATGAACCTTCATCCCAGACTTTGGCTTCAGGTTGAACGTTTGGACCTTCATCTGGCTTCCTCCAGAGCAGAAGGTACTGACTTGGCCCAAATGGACCAAGGGTTCTGGACTACAAAGCCCAGAATGCTCACTGGGACAGACAGGCAGAACTTTGTCAAACTTTTCAAACTGTGAGGTAACTTCCTGTTTCATGTCTCCAGAGACAGAGGCCTTCGTCCTTGCTGCTGAAACATGGAGGGATGTGAACAGAGACCAGTTCTGATGGTTCTGATGGAGATAACTGGGTCGACCCTCACAGAGCCATCAAGTTGTTCTGTCTGGACCGGTTCTGGAGGCGACACCACACCAAGGTGAGAACAGGATGTCAATCATGTCCGGGTTTGGCTCCAGAACCTCTTTACTCCACCAACAAGACTTGGTTCTGCTGGAAAACTCCCAGTTTACCGTCTGGATCCGGACTGGATTTTATTCATCGACTCCCTGCTAATCCATATTGTAATCTCAGATTATCTCATATATAATCAGAGAGCTGACCGGTTCAGATGCTGCTGACAGAACGTATTGGTACCAGAGTGCAGGTTCTGCTGGAGGCTCTTCCTATTAAATGAGTTTTCCTCTCCACTGTCGCCCCCTGCTGGTCAGGAGGAGTGATGCTGCCACGCTCTGCCGGGTTTCTTCAGATACAAACTTTGGACTAATGAGAATCATGAACTGAACTTGATGCTGAATAATAACTAAGATCAATATGAATCAACATTTCCAGACAAACGACTCTAATAAACTGAACTGCACTGAACTGAACTGAAGAGAAATGAACTGAACTGAAATGAATGAACTTAACTGAACTGAACAATGAACTGAAGAGAAATGAACTGAACTGAAATGAACTGCACTGCACTGAACTGCACTGAACTGAACTGCACTGAACTGAACTGAAATGAACTGAAATGAACTGAACTGTACTGAACTGAACTGTACTGAACTGAACTGAACTGCACGCAGTGGGAAGAGGGTCAGGATTTCCGCATCACTGTGAACTATGAATGGATTCACAGCAGCCCGGTTTAGTCCGCTTTAATCAGACTCTAATCTGTTTGTCTAGAAAGTCCGATTCGTTTGGGGAGTGTGAATGCAAACTTGAATCCCAAACTCTGACCCGCCTGAAAACCTGGGACTGAAGTGAACTCTGATGCAGTTGGCAGGCAGTGAGAATGCAAACGGACCGGAGACCGCTCCACAAGCAGGAAGTTCGCTACAGTGCAGGGCATTCTGGGTAAAATGCCCAGGATGCTCTGCGCTGGGCCCAGGTTGTAACATCTCAGGGTTAATGGAGATGTTGTGTCGGTTGCCATGGAAACGGGTCTGCGACACAGAGAGCAAGAAAAAGCAGAATATAAATAGTTTAAAGTTGTTTTACTGCTTATTTTCCCGTTGCCGTGGCGAACTGCACGTTAAATTGATAAAAACTGAATTATTTACCTCCTTTTAATAACATCATCAAATAGTTTCATAAAGCAGGAGTCATGGTTTGTTACATTTTGACAAACTAATTTTAACAGCAGCAATTATTAAATTATTCACCAATTCGCTTGGTCCTCGTATCCATTGCAATTACTAAAATGTTTGAAATGTTGTGCACACAGAAATCATAACTTCACTTTAAAATGAGACTTCAGAGGTTTTCCATTAACATGATTGGGCTGTGGTCTTTCAACATGACTGCGATTTATCTTAAAATAAGGTGCTTTATCCATGATGCGCTGAACATTTGTTTTATAAGTTTCTATTTATTTAAGGTGTTTAGAAACAAAGTTTTTACATTTCTTTGTATTTTTCTGGCAATTATGACCCAAAAACAGCCAAATTCCATTATAATTGACTGTACCAATATTTTTCTTCATCATTTCATCAAACTGTGCTAATAAATAAATATATACCAGTCAATTGAGGATACTGTATTAGTGATTAATATTTATGCTCCAGATACTAGATATTTATTTTGAATTCAATACATTCACTTCTTTAATTGGTCGCACCAAATGATTTATACAGTAAATGTAAAGCTTCACCCCATTGCACCTCTAGTGGCGTGAGCTGGTAGCACAACTCATCTAATCAGAATAGCATAAAGTCTTTGTTATTTCCTATTAATTTTGGCATTACTGGAACCGTAAAATATAAATTCCTTCTCAAAAGAACACCTCTTCATTTTCTTAAGGCAGTAGAGATAAATAAATGAGATAAACAAAACCTCAAAGTGGTTCCAGTTTCACTCGAAGGCCAACCTGTTGAAACTGACAAATTTTAAATTCCTGATGTCGTTCCTGGACAGTCAGCTCAAAACACTGAAAACACTCAGAGTGTTTTTAAGAAATGTTCTCAGAAACTCCATCTTTAAGAGGATCTAGTGACCTCAGGGTCACCCAACTAGAGCTTGTTGAGCTAAAATGTTAAAACTTAACATTTCACTCCAGTTTGAACTTTTCATCTCCTCGGCTGGTTTCCGTCTCATGAGCTGCAGATCAACAAGCTTTTAATGCAACTTTCCCTGGCAGGTTAACAGCAGGTACATGGTGGTGAAACCAGAACCAACTTTATCTCAACTGTTTGCTGAAAGACGATGGAAGATGCAGGAATATTGTAGCAGAGAGCATCCATCCTCTCTATTATCTGTATTGACAGGGCAATAATTATTCTTTACCAGCTCAATGATGACATTTACCTGCAGCTTCCTGAGTGTTTTGCTCTATTCACACATTGCTGATGATGTGATTCTATGAATAGGATTTATTGTTTTAGAGTGGAAGGAAAATTTCCATGTTGATGGACTAAATAGTTTTTCCTATATTTGAGACTCAACCAACAAAAAGTCTCAGAATAATATACATGGCAGCATGAAAACTAAAATGTGAATTTTTGCTTGTATCTGTTTAACAACCTGGTTGTAACAACCTGGTTGTTATTCTTCTGTACCTGATTCATTTGTTATTGACTTTTGATCAGTTACATTTCTTATGTATACATTGCAATTTGTATTTTTATTATAGTTGATCATGTTGTGTTTCATGTCTTATTTCTTTTGTTCCTCCTATAATTGATGGAGATACATAGATATTATTTATAATGTATAAAAGCATTGTTTATTTCATTTAATTAGCTCTACATCTTTAAGAAAATGGAAAAATATGGTGTTTTATAAGATAATTTATCTTTTACGGTGCCAGTAAAGCTGAAATGAATCGTAAATCATAACGACTTTGTGCTATTCTGATTTAGGAATGTAGTTATATTAGTTGTGTTACCTCCCCACGCCACTAGAGGCAGTATCAGAACTAAGGAGCAGATTTAGAAGAACACAGAAAACTACAGAATTAGTTCAAATCTGTGAGTTGAAGTAAATAAAATAGAGAAGATCAAATATATGCTGAGAGTGAAAATCCTTCCTAAAGGTGAAAATATATCACAGATTTCAAAAGAAAATAAAAACGAGAGCTCATGGATAGTACAGGAAACAGCGCCCCCTTCACTTCCGGAGTGCAATGGTCCCATTTCCATATAAGGTCTGAGACTGACTGAGGTCCGTCGCCCTTCCTGTTTGCTGCAGCGAAGTGTACTTGCTTCTTGGTGGACTTGCAGACAGTTGTGAAGAAGGAAGTAGCGTTGGTCTTCTTCAGAGGTTTTGTGTCGATTCTTTCAGTGGTTCTTGCTGCAGCGCCCCCACAGGTGAAAGGGGGAACAGGTTTTCAGTTAGTTTGGGTCGTTTGACTCAGTGCAGAGTGAATACGAACCACAGCAGCTGGAAATGGAACAAATGTTGCAATTTTGGTCCCCAATCGATCCAAATCTACCGGACTATCAGGAGTGAAAACGGCTCTAACATAACTCTAGCCGGTGAGAAGAAATCACAATAAATCCCAATTTTTTTGAGTTTTAGCCAGATTTACAGTGAAACTGTGTTTTGTGTGCCATTCCTGCAGAGCGCACGCGGCTCCTCGCTGGGAGACGGATGAATATGATAATGGCTGCAGTGATCTTTAAAAATTGCTCTGGTTCTCTGCACTTGTCTCTTTAAATAATGGACCAATCAGAGCTTAAAAAGAACAGACTCTAATGTATAATTAATGCTGCACGTCCGCAGTGCCATGAATAATGAAACTGCTCGACTCAGAGGTGAAAGATGGCCGCCGCCACCCACAGCGGCTCGGCTGCAGCCGCTTAGCGGGGCTTCCTCCAGAGTAAAGGTCAGTGTGGCTCGCTTTGAGAAGACTAGATTCAGATTCATCTTCCTGTTCACCTGCTGGACTATGGAAGCATTCACCAGCAGAAATCGATTTCTTATGAGCTCTTGAAGTCACACAGCATTTAGCATGCTGTTAGCATGTTAGCTAAATGCTAACAGCTAAACCGCCAGGATCAAAGTGATAGCATGCTAAATGCTAACAGCTAAACCGCCAGGATCAAAGTGATAGCATGCTAAATGCTAACAGCTAAACCGCCAGGATCAAAGTGATAGCATGCTAAATGCTAACAGCTAAACCGCCAGGATCAAAGTGATAGCATGCTAAATGCTAACAGCTAAACCGCCAGGATCAAAGTGATAGCATGCTAAATGCTAACAGCTAAACCGCCAGGATCAAAGTGATAGCATGCTAAATGCTAACAGCTAAACCGCCAGGAACAAAGTGATAGCATGCTAAATGCTAACAGCTAAACCGCCAGGAACAAAGTGATAGCATGCTAAATGCTAACAGCTAAACCGCCAGGATCAAAGTGATAGAAGCTACTGCTGAGTCAAGAAATACAGGTTTTCTCCTCCACTCCAACCCCGACACACACTGACACACCTCTTGTGCAGTGACGGCATAGTTACTTTGAAAAAGTAACTTAAATCGGATTACTGATTACTTCTTGAAAAAGAAACTTAGCAGATTATTGATTACTTGATTTGAAAAGTAACTAAGTTAAATTAAAAGTGACTATTTTAGTTACTTTCAGCAGCCGCTAACAACAAACCTGTGAACAAGACATTGACGGCTATTTAATGGTGATTAGTTTCACGCAAATAGTATTGATTGGTTATTGATTGGTGGAGGTTTACTGCAGACCAGAGGGGAACCAGGAGCTGAACTGAGGAAAAATGATTCTGAACAATAATCAGATAAAAAGTTAAAATAGTCTGATTATTTTATACAATATTAGAAAAACATTGAAAGATATAAGTAAACAATTTAACTCACTTTTAATGAGCAACTTAAAATTTTATTGTCTAAAATGAACAACTTCACATTAATTCACTGAACTGCCACTACTGTAAGGAAGGGTGTTCAGAGTGAGGCGCGGGGGCCATTTATGGCCCAAAAGACGTAAAAATGTTTGATGCAACATAGAGAGATTGCCTGTTTCCTCGTGTTGCCATGGAAACCAGAACTATAGCAATTATGGATGAGCAGGAAACACAACAAAAACAAGTTTAGGCAAATTTAGTTTTAAAAAATGTTTTTCTCCTCTGTGATGAAACTCTGGGCACCTCCGGCTTGAAAGAGCCGTTTCTCATAATCCTCACATAAAGTGTATTTTATTGTCTGTAGCTGATCATAATTCAGAATGTTTTATTCAGAGTGGTGGAGTTTAAAACGTCAAATCGCTGGATTCAGACTTTAACTACTGATCTTTACCAAAACATGAAATAACAAACTGTTCCTGTGAAAACATGAACTCAGGATGAACGGCTGAAGTCTCAGTCATTTCTGCTTCTCTCTGCTCAGACTTTGGTTTCCACTGATCATAAAGTTCAGATTTTTCTACAAATTTTCCATCGATTTAAACATTTGCCACATATTTTATTATAATGACGATCAATAACTGATGGATCAATAACTGATGGATCAATAACTGATGGATTCATTGAGTTGGAAAACGATGCATCACTCGATTAATAAACTTATCAGATAATTAATAAACTTCATTAGGTGATGAAAAATGTTCATCAGTTTGACAGGAAAGCTTTCAAAAACACCAAATAATTTAGTTTATAGCAGAAAAGCAAAGTGGTTGTGTTTCTGCGCCGCTGCTTGGTCTCCCTGCTCTCAAGCCAACACGGTTTGATCTCATGTTGTTCATTTACAGCTCAGGTCAGCAGCCGCTCCGCCTCCAGCAAATCAGGAATCAATACGGATAAAACAAGCGCTGGGAATCTCAATGGGAATGTCTGGTTAGCATAAAGAGATTAAACATGGCCGCCTGCTTCTGCAGCCGTTCCAGCTACAACTGCAGCAGCTGTAGCTGCAGCACTGACTGCTGCTGCAACCATCATATCCAGCAAAACGTGATCAACATTTGAGCAACGAGAGGGAAGCTGCTGGAATAATCCACCATTTCCTCCATCAAACAGAGCCAGCAGATGAAACCCAAACCCAGATTAGCTGTGCTCACCGTTGATCCATCGGGCCTCCGGGTCGTGCACCCTGAACTCTGGTCTGAACAGATCCTCCACGTTCAGCTTGGTGTCGCTGCCGGCTTGGCTATCGACTGAAAACACAAGCAGACAGGTTTCACTTTCCACTCTTTATGCAGTTACATACAGTTAAATACAGGTTGCTTCGAATTAAACATCCATAAGTTAGCTGCCTCTGTTTGCACAGAGGTCAAAGCCCCAGCAGTCAGTCACACAGTCTGTGTGGCTGGCAAAGAGCGAACCAATCAGGAGCCTGAAAACAACCTGCAGGACTTCAGCTTCCTGTCATCGTCTTGTCTCAGGCGTCTGGTTGGTTTGAAAACATGTTTTTATCAGTAAATGAAATCTAACTAACTCAGGTAAAGACTTTTAACCAGCTTCACTGGCACCATAAATCAGAACTTATGGAATATATGACTCTGAAAATAACTGGGATTGTTCACTGCTCAGGCTGAGCAGGAACAGATTTAATTGCACATCTGTGGAATGACACGTCACAAAACGTCTCTAACAAATATCCAAACTCTCTCAGCTCTTTCTGATGCATCACTTTTTATGGCTTTCATCTCTACTGCTGCGTGTTTGAACGGTTGGACCAATGGCATTGCTTCCCTTCCCTTGCTAGTTGTTCTGTCATTTGTACTATTTGTGTTTTAGGCCTTCCAGGAATCGGTTTGGGACTTCCTGGAAACCAAAATCTGCTCCATCTCAGTGGCACCAAATAACAAATGAGTCAAGTTGTTGCTCCTTATCTGTCCAAACAGAAAATCCTTGTGAGTCCAGTTGGTTCTGGAGGCCAGAGAGACCTGAGCCTGCGCCACACAGCTTGGAAATATTAGTTTCTCTCTAACAATAATCACTAATAATCACCGATACTATTATATATTATATATATTATATTTTATATAATATATATTATTATTATTATATTATTATATTCACAGAGAAGAACTAAATCTGGACTAAACACGTCTAGAATATTAGATTTTACCACTAACTAGTATTTTTGCCCATAATTATAATTGCTTGTACATATTTATTGGAAAATATTCAAACAACAAAGATTTTTTATCATGACAGAATTTCTCCCTCAAATGGGCAGCTGCCCAGAGGTCAACCAGAGGTCAGCCTGCAGGTCAACCTGCAGGTCGGCCATGTTGCCTCTGCTTGCTAACGCTGCACTGCAGGTTTGTTTAAGTCAATAAATTTAAATGAAGCAGCTTTTTAATACTATGGAAGTCTGATAAATGTATCTAACAGGTTTGATTTCTGAATCAATAAAACATTTGAAATGTCCTGACCATCTGAGCTACCTCGTCAGATTATCCTACCGCAGCACGGATTGATAACCAGATCTGTCTGTCCATGCTACTCGTCTAAAACTGCTGCCGTCACGTTTACAAACTAAAACTATAGCAGATTACTTTTACCTACTTTTCTTTACCTCCAAGTTAAACCAGGGCAAGATGCCTCCGGCTGACCCCAGGGACATGATCAGTATTTTACAATATTTCAGTCTATAGAAATGAAGATCAAACAGCTGGAGGTGAACTTTGAGATCAACGCTGCCTGTGGAAATGAGACAACCCTTCCTCAAATCAACGGAGAGGTCGTGCGCCCTGCACCGAGCAGCTCACCCTGGAACGCTCTGGGTGCCAAGCCAAAACGGGAGTCTGGCACTGCGGATCCGATGAGACGACCATCAGGGAGAACCCCTCACCTGGACGACTCAGCGTGGCCGGCTCTGAGCCGAAACCCACCTTCAACTTCAACACCTGCTCCGCCAAAGAAAGATGAACAAGCAGCTGCAACCAAAACGCCTCCACCGACCCCGCTCCCAGAGACAAAGCAACCAGCATGAGCCTCAAAACATCCTGACTCTGTGGGAATCCCACTGAAAAACAGATTGTCTGCACTCCAGCCTGAGCCTCTGAGTGAAACTTCGCCTTCAAATATCATCAATGAGGCAAAACCAACACATCCAAAGGACAAAGTGACCACCAGGAAAACAAAAGGTATCCCAAAAGTGCTTATTGTTGGAGATGAGGCAGTAAAGAGAATCAGTGATGTTTGCAATCCCAGGAAAACAAGAGTGATGTATTTTCCTGATGACACTGTGTCTGATTTAACCAACAAACTGCTCTCTCTAACCACCGATCAGCCAGATACTGAGACTTTAGTTGTGCATGTCGGAGCCAATGACCTGGCAAAGCAAAAGCCTGAGATTCTGAAAAAGGACTTTAATATTCTTCTGAACACTATGGGAAAATTAAAAATGAAGTTATTTCTCAGTGGTCCAATTCCATCACCTCAATGGGGAGACGAAAAACACTCCAGGCTGCTCTCGATCAACAAATGGCTGATTAAAACCTGCTCTACCAGCTCAGTGACCTTCATCGATAACCTGTGGATCTATCGGCAGCACTTTCACCGTTTTGGAAGAGGAGGACTCAATCTTAATAAACATGGGACAAAGCTACTCACTGCAACCCTTTTCTATTTGATCAACAAGGACAGCAACAGGATCATCGCTTCAGAAGAACAGGCTCAAGGATGTGTGACTAGGATGGAACGCTCCCCGGATCAGGAGCACGACGTTCCAAAACAAACTGATCAATCGACTGGAGACGGAGCGACTGCTTCCCTCCCTCCTTCCCCCCTGCCTCTCTGCTCCTCCAATCATTCACAGGATTCAATAGATACCAATGAAGAAATGTCTTCCGGACCAGAGTTTCTTAAATGTACAGATGGAATGAATCAACAGGTTCGCCTCGGTGTGGCAAAGTGACCTTGTGTTTCTTTTAAGGGTTAGATTTTGATTGAATTGTGTATTTTGAAGTTATTTTCTTAGATTGTTTTGAGTTAAATGTTTTGCTTTTTTTTGCATGTTTTGATTGGTTGATGGTCACGTGCCACATGCGCCCCGCTGCAGCGCCACAGCTGATCGGCATCTTCATTAGCTGTGTACAGATCAGGAGGAGTAAAAAAAGGCCAGTGGGGGGGGCGGCAGACGGGTCGGACTGGCTTCAGGCGTTACACAGGAGGAACTGGCCCTGAGAAGGACTGCTGGACTGGCTGCAGCAGAGGAGCGGCGACCGGCTAAGGAGGTGGAAATTGCTGGCTTACCGCTGAGAACATGTCGACCAAGCTGGACGCACGGAACTAGACAGGATCGTGTCCCCCTAGACGGAGCCGTGGGGCTGGCGCTCGCTGAAGTTCGTGAGGACCGAGTGGACCGGATTGGACGTGTTGGGGCAGCAGAGGACTGCGCCCCTCTTTCCCCTTCCCACTGAGGGCCAGTTAAGACTCCTTTTTTATAGACTCATGTATTGATCCTCCTTCAGTAACGCCTCCTTTTTTAACTAGTTGTTTTTAAATAAATTATCTTATCCCTGTTATCAGTTTGTTGCGCCTCTGTCCACAATCCTGCGGGTTATTTTGTAGAAGGAAGAGAGTAAGCCTTTCGGCATCACATCGGCACGTCTCTCCTGAGCGTTCAGATAGCAGACCTCACTTCATTTAAGCCACCTGCCTCTGACCTTCCAGAGGATCCATCACCCTGTGATGGTGACCTCTGTGTTTCTGAGGTCAGAGGTCGGGGACCAGATATTATCTTTACACCCGTCTTCCTCCAGAATTCATCTGGCCCCCTGGAAATGCAGAACAGGACATTACCTGTCTGGGTCACTACAAGAAAATTTACAAAAAACAGGAATATGAGATACAGAGATCCTAATTCGAACCTCAGAGTGAAAATCTTTTGGCCTCCAAGTCACTTAAAGTATCTCTTTTAAATACCAGATCAGTCTGTGCTGAAGCTCTATTAATTAATGATTTCATAATGTTGATGTTTCTGACGGAAACATGGTTGAATGATGATAATGACCAAATTGTACTAATTGAATCAGAGCCTCCTAACTACAATATTTTAAACGAGAATAGAAAACATAAAAAAGGAGGAGGCGTGGCTTCTATATTTAAAAATACCATAAACTGTAGTAAAATCTCTTTGGGTCATTTCACCTCTTTTGAGTATCTTGGAATTCAGGTTAAAGGCTACAAACGACCTTTGACACTAACTTTATACAAAACATACGTGGAAAATTTCTTTACTGATTTGAATGATCTATCAATCATATGCATTGATTATGATTGTTTAATTGTTGGTGATTTCAACATTCATGTGGACAAACCCCAAGACAGAGGAGCAAAAAAGCTCTGATATTTTAGAAAATGTTGGTTTAACACAACATGTCAAACAAGCAACACACACTCAAGGACACACACTGGACCTGGTTATCAGTAAGGGTGTGAATATTTCCAATGTCTCTGTAACTGATGTCGCACTGTCGGATCACTTTGCTGTTATCTTTGAAGGTTCTTTATTCTTTGACCCACTTGGACAAACAGCTACTATCACAAAACGTTCTTTTACAGAAAACACAGCAGAAACATTTAATCAGATCTACTCTTCTTCCTCACCCTTCAGCTGTAATGATGTAGATCAGTTGGTAGATGATTTTCAGTCTAAAGTTTTATATATCATTGATTCCATTGTCCTAATTAAAGTAAAGGTTGTGACTGGTAGGAAGAAATCTCCATGGAGAAATGCACAAACAGTTCGATCTGCAAGACAACTCTGCTGCAGAGCAGAACCAAAATGGTGTAAAACTCAACTTCATGTTCATCATGACATCTATAAAGAAAAACTACGTAACTATCACTTAACACTAAAATATGCAAGGGAGGCTTTCTTTGCAGATAAACTAAAACATTAATGATGCTGGAGCTTTATTTGCAACAGCTGACAGGATCACAAACCCTCCTATGACGTTACCACCTGAACTCAATCTAATGCTGCCTGGAACAAGTTTTCAGCTTCTTTTCAGAGAAAATCCAAAAAATCAGAGGATTAATCTGCAAATCAACTCTACAGCCAGAACCAGAACCACTGCTGAACCCAAACAAAACTAATACAGGAAAAATGACTCAATTTCAACCACTTAATTATAAAACCCTAGAAGAAATTATAAGTCAATTAAGTTCAAGCTCCTGCTGTCTGCATGTTCTAGATCTATAACTCTAGTCCTGCTGTCTGGATGTTCTAGATCTATAACTCTAGTCCTGCTGTCTGGATGTTCTAGATCTATAACTCTAGTCCTGCTGTCTGGATGTTCTAGATCTATAACTCTAGTCCTGCTGTCTGGATGTTCTAGATCTATAACTCTAGTCCTGCTGTCTGGATGTTGTAGATCTATAACTCTAGTCCTGCTGTCTGGATGTTCTAGATCTATAACTCTAGTCCTGCTGTCTGGATGTTGTAGATCTATCACTCTATTCCTGCTGTCTGGATGTTCTAGATCTATAACTCTAGTCCTGCTGTCTGGATGTTCTAGATCTATAACTGTAGTCCTGCTGTCTGCATGTTCTAGATCTATAACTCTAGTCCTGCTGTCTGGATGTTCTAGATCTATAACTCTAGTCCTGCTGTCTGGATGTTCTAGATCTATAACTCTAGTCCTGCTGTCTGGATGTTCTAGATCTATAACTCTAGTCCTGCTGTCTGGATGTTCTAGATCTATAACTCTAGTCCTGCTGTCTGGATGTTCTAGATCTATAACTCTAGTCCTGCTGTCTGGATGTTCTAGATCTATAACTCTAGAACATTTCTTTAAGAAAGTCCTGACCTCTGACCTTCCATTCATCAGCAAAGTTATTGAAAAAACTGTGTAAACAACTAAATAGTTTCCTCATGATGACCAACTGCTTTGACTCTTTCCAATCTGGTTTCCATGGTCACCACAGCATGGAGACTGGCCTAGTCAAAGTATTCAATGACATCCATATAAATACGGACTGTGGGAGAACCATGGTACTGGTTCTGGTTCTGGTTCTGTTGGACCTCAGTGCAGCTTTTGACATATTACTGAATCGACTGGAGAGTTGGGTCGGACTCTCCGGTTCAGTGATCAACTGGTTTGAATCTTACATAAAGAACAGGGATTTCTTTGTTTCAATGGGAAACTCCTCATCAAAGAGGTCAAAGGTCACATGTGGGGTACCCCAAGGTTCAATGCTAGGACCCCTCTTATTCAATATTTATATTCTCCCACTAGCTCAGGTTATAACAGGAAATAATATTAGCTACCATAACTATGCGGATGATACTCAGCTCTACATTACGATGTCACCAGTGACCTTTGACCCCATCCAATCACTGAATAAATGCTTAGAACAGATAAATGTGTTGATGGGCCAAAACTTTCTCCAACTGAACAGAAACAAAACTGAAGTGATTATTTTTGGACCTAAAGAGGAACGATCTAGAGCTATAGATCTAGAGCTATTGATCTAGAGCTACAGATCTAGAGTCAATGCACAGCTTCAGTTATTACAGCTACAAACCAGCGATCAGCCTGAAATCTGGGAGTAGTGATGGATTCGGACTTGAACCTCCAGAGTCACATAAAGACAGTAACAAAATCGGCCTTCTATCACCTGAAGAACATCTCCAGGATTAGAGGATTAATGTCTCAGCCAGATCTAGAGAAACTCATCCATGCCTTTATCTTTAGTCGCATTGATTATTGTAACAGCGTCTTCACAGGCCTGTCCAACAAATCAATCAAACAGCTGCAGCCGATCCAGGAGCTGCTGCAGCCGATCCAGGAGCTGCTGCAGCCGATCCAGGAGCTGCTGCAGCCGATCCAGGAGCTGCTGCAGCCGATCCAGGAGCTGCTGCAGCCGATCCAGAAGCTGCTGCAGCCGATCCAGAAGCTGCTGCAGCCGATCCAGAAGCTGCTGCAGCCGATCCAGAAGCTGCTGCTCATGTTCTCACTAGAACCAGGAAGATAGAGACATAACTCCAGTTTAAAGTCCCTCCACTGGCTCCCTGGAGCTCAGAGAATAGACTTTAAAATACTGTTAGTTTATAAATCACTGAACGGTTTATCACCACAATACATTAAAGATCTGCTGCTGTTGTATCAACCTGCCAGACTCTCAGGTTCTGGTTCTGGTTCTGGTTCTGCTCTGCATCCAGAACCAGAACCAAAAGAGGAGAAGCAGCTTTCAGCATCTATGCACCAAAAGTCTGGAACAAACTTCCAGAAAACTGTAAAACAGCGGAAACCCTGACTTCCTTTAAATCTCAGACTAAAAACTCACCTGTTTAGAGTTTTATTGGAAATGTAATATGGATGGATTTGGATTTGCATTTGTGGATATGTATGTAAGTTGTAGGTTGAGACCTTTTCCTGTTGTGGGCAACGGGGCCTGATGAATACCCGTGGTTAAACGGACGGCGGAGTCCGGCGGTAACAGGCGCTTAAATTCCGTGGTATTTTATTTTTTATTTTTATATTTTATTTCCTTTTATTCTGTGTTGCATGACTTTGTATTTTGTGTTTATGATGTAAAGCACTTTGAAATGCCTTGTAGCTGAAATGTGCTAATCAAATAAAATTTGATTGATTGATTGATGTGAAATACGTTGGAGAACATGATCTGAGTTATCCAACAGGAAGTTACGGTTAGCTTAGCATTGGAACAATTTATGACAAACCCCCAAAACGATAACTTCCTTCATCTGAACATCCTACCTGTTAAAAAATATTCTACTTACAGCGTAAGAATCAAAACACATCAGAATCAGGATTTTATTGGAATTAAATGAGACAAATTCAAACTCTGCAACGTTTTCTGCAGCAGAGAACAATGGAAAAGGTAAAGCTTTACTCGTGTTTAAAATGTTTTAAGAGGAACTCGTCATGACAAGCACCGAGCGCCGACGTCCTGCCAGTTTCTATTCCAGAACCGCTGTGACCCAAACGGACCGTTATCCTGGATCGGTCAGAATCCCTCCAGAGGGAGAAGCTAGAGGAAGGACCACTGACCCCTCTGTCTGAGGACGCTTCCCCAGGACAGACGAACTCTGGCTGGAACACACCTTGATCAGGTAGGTAACCTTTGACCCCTAACTGCCTCAAAGAGCCTCCTCTCCTCCTGGCCCAGGAACCGCGCCCAGCTCAGTGCTGCGAACGGCGCCTCCACCTGGTGCCCAGCAGAACAGAAATGCGTCTCACTGCCTCCCTCCCGTTTACCCCGTCCAACCCGGGTTCACCCGGGTGAACCCAGGTGAGCCCAGGGTCACCCGGGTGAGCCCAGGTTCACCCGGGTGACCCCGTCCAACCCGGGTTCACCCGGGTGAACCCAGGTGAGCCCAGCCTTCCTGTTCGCTGCTCTGCGCTGCAGGTTTTCTCCACCAACCTGCAGGTCGCTGAAATGACAGGTTACACTCTGCCAGCATGTGCAGCTGCATGAGAAACTCTTTAATTAAACTGAAATGTTTTACAGTGCAGTTCTACAGCCGCACTAATTCAATAAATGGAGCTCACCGTGATCCGGACCCGACACGGAACCACAGGCCGGACGAGATCTGCCGAGTCAGCAGAACGGGAGGCGACGCACGCGTCACGGACAGTTAGGACACTGGGTCAGAACCGGGTCAGAACCAGCTGTTACCTGGGCTGAGCAGGATGACGGACATGGTGATGAGGGAGCAGACCACCAGTATGACCAGTAGAGCGATGGCGATGCCTTTCCAGTTCCTCTGGGGAGGGCTGACCGCACCCAGGTCCTGGGACAGGAGAACCACAGTTAAGGAGCAGAACCGGACCGGAACCAGGACCAAAACCAGGACCAGAACCCAGACCTGTGCCAGACCCAGACCGGACCGGACCACCTGAGTGAAGGAGGCCCCCCCACCTTCTTCAAATCAGACAAAATTGGTGTCAAACGTTTGTGCTGGTTTGTGCAGCAAAATTTTTTGTTTGTGCTGCTTTGACTTTGAAGATACAAATGCAAGGTTAAAGGTCAAAAGGTCAAAATGGAATGACATGATTTTCACCAATTAAATTATAGCTAATATAAATGTGTTTGTAAACTTTGGGTGAACAAGCGTACCGTTTCAAAGTGTGGGTTTTCTTTTATATTACCGTATCAATGCTGTGGAAAACTGCAAACATGGAGACCAATATGAGCAGCGCAATAAGTGGAAAAGCAGCCATGAATGAACGCGTCCGTAAAGCTGCACAACTACACGCCATTATAATCTGTAAGATCCAGACAAGTGTCACAAATCTGTGCAGCCGTCTGAGTGGTGGAGCTGCTGCGCTCTGACAGCAAACCCAGGGTCGGCTACGTGCTGGACGTCGCTGACTTCTTTTATTTCCCCCATGCAGATAAAAGAAGATGACGACTTTTTTATTATTTCATAATAAAAAATGTAATTTTGGCTGCGGTTTGATTTGTAGTTTTTTGGTGAGAGCTCTGATTTTTGGCTGCCATCTCCCTCTGTGCTAAATCGGAAGTCAAAGTGACATATTCCATCCATCATCCATTTTCCGTCCCCCTTCTCCCTAACGGGTCGGGAGGAGCTGCTGCCTCTCCAGCTGCGTTCTGGGCGAGAGGCGGGGTCACCTGGACAGGTCGCCTGGACAGGTCACCTGGACAGGTCACCAGTCTGTCACAGGGCAACACAGAGACAAACAGGACAAACAACCAGACACACACACACACACACACACACACACAAGGAGAATCTGGAAAGCCCAATCAGCCTGACAGTCATGTTTTTGGACTGTGGGAGGAAGCCGGAGAACCTGGAGAGAACCTAGCATGCACAGGGAGAACATGCAAACTCCATGCAGAAAGACCCCGGGCCAAGAATTGAACCCAGGACCTTCTTGCTGCACAGCAACAGCGCTACCAACTGTGCATCCATTTATAAGTAACTTTTAAAGTTAAAGTTAAATATGATTGAAAATAATTGCTGTGGCAATTATTTAAGCTAAAAAACCCAAACATGGCAGAGTAATAAAGGAACCTTGTTATCAGAATCAGACATAGAGGCTTCTTGGGGTCGGGACCGATGAAGGCACGGAGAGCCGTCTCGGGGGAGAGATCGACGGGGGAACTGGGTGGCGTCTCTACCCCGGAGGAGCAGAGGGGACGACCAGGACCGATGGAGGAGAGAGAGGACTCGATACCAGGACCAGGAGCAGAGGAGACTCGATACCAGGACCGATGGAGGAGCAGAGGGGACTCGATACCAGGACCGATGGAGGAGCAGACAGGACTCGATACCAGGACCGATGGAGGAGCAGAGGGGACTCGATACCAGGACCGATGGAGGAGCAGAGGGGACTCGATACCAGGACCGATGGAGGAGCAGAGGGGACTCGATACCAGGACCGATGGAGGAGCAGACATGACTCGATACCAGGACCGATGGAGGAGCAGACAGGACTCGATACCAGGACCGATGGAGGAGCAGACAGGACTCGATACCAGGACCGATGGAGGAGCAGAGGGGACTCGATACCAGGACCGATGGAGGAGCAGACAGGACTCGATACCAGGACCGATGGAGGAGCAGAGGGACTCGATACCAGGACCGATGGAGGAGCAGACAGGACTCGATACCAGGACCGATGGAGGAGCAGACAGGACTCGATACCAGGACCGATGGAGGAGCAGACAGGACTCGATACCAGGACCGATGGAGGAGCAGACATGACTCGATACCAGGACCGATGGAGGAGCAGACAGGACTCGATACCAGGACCGATGGAGGAGCAGAGGGGACTCGATACCAGGACCGATGGAGGAGCAGACGGGACTCGATACCAGGACCGATGGAGGAGCAGAGGGGACTCGATACCAGGACCGATGGAGGAGCAGAGAGGACTCGATACCAGGACCGATGGAGGAGCAGAGGGGACTCGATACCAGGACCGATGGAGGAGGTGACAGGACTCGATACCAGGACCGATGGAGGAGTAGACAGGACTCGATACCAGGACCGATGGAGGAGCAGAGGGGACTCGATACCAGGACCAATGGAGGAGCAGACAGGACTCGATACCAGGACCGATGGAGGAGCAGACGGGACTCGATACCAGGACCGATGGAGGAGCAGACAGGACTCGATACCAGGACCGATGGAGGAGCAGAGGAGACTCGATACCAGGACCGATGGAGGAGCAGAGGGGACTTGATACCAGGACCGATGGAGGAGCTGAGGGGACTCGCTACCAGGACCGATGGAGGAGTAGACAGGACTCGATACCAGGACCGATGGAGGAGCAGAGGGGACTCGATACCAGGACCGATGGAGGAGCAGACAGGACTCGATACCAGGACCGATGGAGGAGCAGAGGAGACTCGATACCAGGACCGATGGAGGAGCAGAGGGGACTCGATACCAGGACCGATGGAGGAGCAGAGGGGACTTGATACAAGGACCGATGGAGGAGCAGAGGGGACTCGATACCAGGACCGATGGAGGAGTAGACAGGACTCGATACCAGGACCGATGGAGGAGCAGACAGGACTCGATACCAGGACCGATGGAGGAGGTGAGAGGACTCGATACCAGGACCGATGGAGGAGCAGAGGGGCGGAGGCACAGGGGGCTTCATGGAGCCAAGATCGACAGACGCATAACATCTTTAAAAGGTAGGTCATTTGGTGACCTACCTTTTAAAGATGTTATGCGCACCAGAAAAAAGATGCGTAAAAAATCCGGCTGTCTTTCTCTGGTGCTTCTCCAATCGGCTCAAAAGGCAGAGCGCGATTGTATCGTCGACGACCTCGTGCTCCATGAAGCCCAGAGCCCATCCGGCAGAACATTCAAAGGTTTTCCTGAGGTCCCTGAAAACCTTTTTGTGAGGCTAGGGACCCGGTCCACCTGGATTTCCACCGGATGGGCCTCGATGGCAGCGCAGATGTTGGTGATCATGCGCTCCTGTACCTCCATCAGGGAATCCAAACACTGGGACTCCCTGATGCCCAGACACATCAACGACTTCACAAAAAGTCGCACTTTGTCCTTGCTCGGCTCCTCTAAGGACGCCCTCAGTCCTTTGGCGCTTCTCGCTGTCATCAGTTCGTGGACGAAACTGATGACAGCTCGCACCAAAGAACTGGGACCTAAGCCCGGCCTGAGGAGTGACACGGGGTCTTCAGGATCCACAGGAGATGTGACTGCAGTGATCAAATGCTTCAAGAAAAGCATGTCGACCACTGCAGCACATTCTCCGTGGATGACCGAGCCATCTCCCATCGCCCGGGCAAAGGCCTGAGAGACCTGGCTTCCAAATATAACTTTTAAATCGCCATATTCGTAGGCCAGGTTCTCAGAAACGTCCTTCACCAAATCAGAGAAAACCTCCGTCAAATATCGGACCAGGTATCTTGTCCTCTCTGTCACTCCCTCGATCTGGTCCAAAAAGTCCGGGTCCAACCAGGCCTCCTCTTGGGATTGAAAAATGTAGTCTTCTATGGCTGGGATGGCGTGAACATTAACTAAAAATCTCATCTCGCGTCTCAAATCCATTGGTTGTTGATTGATCCTCACTAACTGTCTTCGAATGTAACTCCAGTTACCAACTGGAGTTATTTATATCCTGTGTTACACAACAAAGCAGTTTGTGACATCACAACCGATGACATGTCAGGACAAGAATACACGCAGCGCTGTGACATAATGGGCCGACAAATCCAGTGTTCTGACGATCTGTGGGACCTCGGCACTTTGTCTTAACGGACCTCTTCTTTCAGTAACGAGTCATCTAACGCGTTACTATTTCCAATGCATTAATCAGATTAAAGTTACTTATCCAAATCACTGTTTGTTACTATTTTCTTTTGGAATGTAATGTTATTTCTCTGCGTCTTGGGGAGCGCCTTTTCTATTTCTATTGCTGTTGTCAGCAGCAACAGAAACGTAAACAATGGAGGGAGGAGAGAAATGCACATTTTGTTGCTGGACAGTCAGAAACTCTTGAGTTTCTGTCAAGTCTGATTGTTATAAGTGATTTTAGGCTTATTTATTTATTTATTGAAGTCGCGGGTTGTGCATTTTCTCGGCTTGTTTCTAAACATGAAGTTGCTCATTTGGGCTTTATATAATCTGTAAATCTAATTTCCCATTATTATCCTGTATTATAAAACAACTAATATATATACAATCCATTCTTCATATTCCTGTATATTCTGTATAATCTGTGTAATTTGTATAGTATGTACATTTATATTATATTGTACAAAACATTTTATTTATAGCACATCAATATTATTCTCTGTTTATATCTTCATACACCTGTTTATAAATATTTATATCATGTATAGCACTTCTGGATAGATGCAAACTACATTTCGTTGCTTTGTACATGTGACAGTGCAATGACTATAAAGTTCAATTCTATTCTATTCTATTCTAAATAAGCAGAGACACATAATGAGACCCGGATGTTTTTTCACTTTTACAAATTTTCACTGCACAAACCAGCACAAACCAGCACAAACGCAGCACAAACGTTTGACATCAATTTTGTCTCATTTGAAGAAGGTGGTTGACCTTTTGACCTTTAACCCTTCATTAGTATCTTCAAAGCCATAGCGGCACAAACAAAAAATTTTGCTGCACAAACCAGCACAAACGCAGCACAAACGTTTGACACCAACTTTATCTGATTTGAAGAAGGTGGTGGGGCCACCTTCACTCAGGTGACCGGACCGGTTCCAGAGTCCAGACGTCATACTTCAGGATGTTTAATGCAGCCAGATTATGAAAGTGAAACATGAATCTTCCATCCGCCACAGACTGAGCGCCGCGGCGGCCATCTTGGCTGCAGGTGCAGGTCGCTCCCTCTCTGTTGGTCTCATCTTGATAAAATCAGATTTTCACTCTATTTTTCTGAGACATTAATAAAAAGAAAAAGGCTTGAAAGTCAAATGCTGCTGATGTGCAGCGGGGCGGCTGCATCGTGCGTTGCCTAGCAACAGAGCCAATTGGAAATGTAAATTTGACCAGCAAACAAACTCATCAACCACAAAATGTCACAAAGAGAAATAAACAACAGGAAACAGTCACTGGAAGCAAAACATGAACATAAATGATAATAAACTGAACCAATAAATAAGTGATGGGAAGACGAACCGAGAGCCTCCAGCATCAGATCAATACAGATCAATGCTTCTCTGGATCTGACATGATCAGCGATCAGAGACAAACGTTTCAGCAGCACATATTACCTCTGGAATGACATATTTCATAGAGAAAAGTGCATGTAGGATTGTTAAGATCTGCTGGATGTCGCGGTGTTACAGGCCCGTAGTTCCTCCTGCAACGCTCTTCAGATCTTTGGTTCCTGCTGTTCTGGGTACTTGAGTGAAGTTGCCCATCCACCTTCTTCAAATCAGACAAAATTGGTTTCAAACGTTTGTGCTGGTTTGTGCAGCAATTTTTTTTGTTTGTGCTGCTATCATTTTAGAGATATAAAGAAATGTTTCTAGAGGTCATTGAAGGTCAACCAGCAAATCACACACAATAGGTGTCAATAAACTCGGCTATGTTTGTGCTGGCACAAACGTAAACATAGCAAAACGTTTGACACCAATTTTGTTTGATTTCATAAAAGTGGGGGGACTAGTTGACCTTTTGACCTTTAACATTTCATTAATATCTTCAAAGCCAAAGCAGCACAAACAAAAAATATTGCTGCACAAACGAAGTTGCGTTGATTGACACCAATTTTGTTTGATTTGAAGAAGGTGGAGGGGCAACTGGGTTCATATTTCTCTATTACATTATGATTTCCTGCCTGAATGTTTGACTTTATTCTGACGTTTCTTTCACATCTCTGATGTTTGCAGGACTGTAAAACTGAACCAGCTCATAAACCTGTAGCCATCCTCTGATATTTAAACAGAAGCTTAGCTCCGCCCCCTGAGAAAAGCTGAAACCATCAGTAAAGTGGGCGGAGCCTCATGACACTGAGGGGCGTGGCCAAGCATGGGACACAGTGTTACTAGTGTAGCAACTTTGCCTTCATATTTAGTATCTTTTCAGATCCTCTAAACTTAAAAAATATAACTAGTGACAAATGAAGCACTCTTTTTAAAATCAAGGAGCAGAAATCCAACAATCTTAACTGTGTAAAACATGAGAAACAATCAGGAATCCTGAGTTTATTCACTCTTTATTATAATATGGCTAAAATCAGAGCAAAATCTGCAGCAGCAAATTCTCCAGTGCTTGTCTCAGAGATAATCTGTGACCTTTGACCTTTCGGTTGGAGGCACCAACTGGTCAATCAGGTTGATTGGAGACAGCGAGCCGATCTACAGCTCAGGATGCTTAACCCACAGAGTCATAAACCAGCTGGCCTGCAGGAGGCACAGCTCTCTGTGGATAATATTTGCTCACATTTTCAGGCCGTTTCATTTTCTCTGTATTTTCGTAACATTAGCACTGTGAAGCTAACATTAGCAGTGTGAGGCTAACATTACCACTGTGAGGCCAACATTAGCAATGTGAGGCTAACGTTAGCATTGTGAAGCTAACATTAGCACTGTGAGGCCAACATTAGCAATTTGAGGCTAACGTTAGCATTGTGAGGCTAACATTAGCACTGTGAGGCCAACGATGGCTGCAGAAAGCATAAATCCATAATAGTGACAATATTAGAGCAAAAATCCATATTAGTGATATTAGAGCATAAATCCATATTAGTGATATTAGAGCATAAATCCATATTAACGTCAATATTAGAGCATAAATCCATATTAGTGATATTAGAGCATAAATCCATATTAATGATGAACACTGACAGATCAACACGTGCAGTTGATTCACAACAAAAATCTATTTCTAATGAAATTTAGACAATAAAATAAATTGTAATGAACGTTCAGTTCATACGGTCATAGTAAATCCAGTAATCTCACGATAAATTATAATGAGAAACATCTGTATGATGAATTTCTTTTCCCAGTTTGATTACAGAAATTTTATTTGTTGTTTTGTTTATTTATTTTGGATCTTTAAAATATTTTCCGGCTCCAGTTAATCTTACATCGTTACAAGAGAGTGTTATTGTTTATTGCAATAACATCTGTGAGGATTTATGGTTAGATATCATAACTAATGATACCTAAGACACAGAGATTAGCCAGTTGCTAACTTCCAGCACCAGGGGGAAGTTAAGCTGATTCTAATCCGTTTCTCTGGGTTCTGCCTCTCAGGCCTGGCTGCACGTGTTCCTGCCTGCAGCAACGCAATCCAGACGTTTCACTGCTGCCTTATTCATTTCTATATTTGGTTCAGACTCCTCCTGCCTCTCTAATATTTCTGTTTTTATCCACAGTAATAAAAGTGAGAACAAATGAAGTGCAATATTCTGGATTTATTGTCACTGCAGTTTATTAATTTACACTCATTAGTTTAATTCCCATCAGACAAACTGAAACGGCTCCAATTATTCAGCTGGCAGAAACATAAAAATATCAGAATCTGATTTAATTCAAACTAACAAACATTAATCAGATTCAGATTTAATCAAAGAAAAACTGGAAGGAAGTTTGATGAAGGATAAATGAGAACGAAGCTACACATGAACCTCTGGAAAATAACTGAAGATCTTAGAACGAACTTCACAGAACTCATTCCGCTTGGGTTTCCCTCAGTGTATTATAAGCCTGGCAGCCCGCCAGGCTGAGCGCTGCTTGTTTTTATTTTTAGGAAAACAATAGTAATAAAATCAATTTTTATGTTTCAATAAGCAGGACTTCTTTAAGCAGCCTCTGTTGTACTGAGCTTTTCACTGGCAGAGCAGATTTATTCCGAAAGACTATCTATGGTGGATTCATAAACCCACAGGGTGCGGACCAAATACAGCGCTACTGCCGCTTTATCTCTAAACTTTACCTGAGCGTGGGTTCACCTCGCCTCCTTTCACTCCAACTGGACACAGACTGACCTGCATGGATATTAACATCAACCCCCTAGGAGGAATCAAGTGTCTTTGGAGAACTTTACATCAGGATCAGAGTGTAAACCCGCCGCGTTGCTCTGGTCCCGTTACCTCTGGTCTCATTAGCTCTGGTCCCGTTAGCTCTGGTCCTCTGGTCTCATTAGCTCTGGTCCCGTTAGCTCTGGTCCCATTAGCTCTGGTCCCGTTAGCTCTGGTCCCATTAGCTCTGGTCCCGTTAGCTCTGGTCCCATTAGCTCTGGTCCCGTTAGCTCTGGTCCCATTAGCTCTGGTCCCGTTAGCTCTGGTCCCATTAGCTCTGGTCCCGTTACCTCTGGTCCCATTAGCTCTGGTCCCGTTACCTCTGGTCTCATTAGCTCTGGTCCCGTTACCTCTGGTCCCATTAGCTCTGGTCCCGTTAGCTCTGGTCCTATTAGGTCTGGTCCCATTAGGTCTGGTCCCGTCACCTCTGGTCTCGTTAGCTCTGGTCCCGTTAGCTCTGGTCCCATTAGGTCTGGTCACATTAGGTCCTGGTCTCGTTAGCTCTGGTCCCGTTAGCTCTGGTCCCGTTACCTCTGGTCCCATTAGCTCTGGTCCCGTTAGCTCTGGTCCCATTAGCTCTGGTCTCATTAGCTCTGGTCCCATTAGCTCTGGTCCCGTTAGCTCTGGTCCCATTAGGTCTGGTCCCATTAGGTCTGGTCCCATTGGGTCTGGTCCCGCTACCTCTGGTCCCATTAGCTCTGGCCCGTTAGCTCTGGCCCGTTAGCTCTAGCCCGTTAGCTCTAGCCCGTTAGCTCTGGTCCCATTGCAGCTCTACGTGAACCGCAGGAATAGCTTGTAGTGGCTTTCAGCCATTGAGGTTGATTTATGTCTGTCTGGTTCATGTCTGTGTTCCCAGTTGGCCGCGTCTTTTCATCTATCTATGCTGAAACCATTAAATCAAATTCAGCAGCATTGATTATCTCAATAAATATTAGTTTTTATGGGACCCCTGAAGCCCTAGGGGCCCGATGGAGCCACTGACTTAATTTGGATTAAACAGAAGTGCAAATAATTGATATTCATTTTAATTGGGTTTTTCAGACAAGTTGTGGGTTCAAATATCGTTTCTTCTGAGATGTTTTCCATTAACATGTAATTAGCCAGTAATATTTTTACATTTTCTGTTCACTTAATTTTACATTTTCTGTCTACTTAACACCTTTTAATGCCGCCTAGCAACGCGGCCGCCGGGCTGAGCGGGTTTTCTTGGAAACCCTGGGTCCGTTTGGGTCAGCTGGTTCTGGAGGACGGATCCAAACCCGGCTATGGAAAACTAGTTGGACCTGAACGCCTGTGAGCAGATGACCAGAATAAACCAGATTAAACTGGATGAAAGCTTCTAGTTCATCTTTTCTCGCCATAATTTCCAATTAAATGATTACAAAACTGTTGTTTCTTTAAAATGTATCAAAAAAATCAATAAATTTGAGTGGAGATCAGCAACACAAATGATTTCAATGTGGCAACTATCAGGACAACTGTCAGGGCAACTATCAGGGCAACTATCAGGGCAACTGTCAGGGCAACTGTCAGGGCAACTGTCAGGGCAACTGTCAGGGCAACTGTCAGGGCAACTGTCAGGGCAACTATCAGGACAACTGTTAGGGCAACTGTTAGGGCAACTATCAGGGCAACTGTCAGGGCAACTGTCAGGGCAACTATCAGGGCAACTGTCAGGGCAGCTGTTAGGGCAACTATCAGGGCAACTATCAGGGCAACTATCAGGGCAACTGTCAGGGCAACTATCAGGGCAACTATCAGGGCAACTGTCAGGGCAACTATCAGGGCAACTGTCAGGGCAACTATCAGGACAACTATCAGGGCAACTATCAGGGCAACTGTCAGGGCAACTGTTAGGGCAACTATCAGGGCAACTATCTTCTGTCTAATTGCTCCATCAGCTGTTAGCTTCCTGCTAATGAGCTTTAGCTGCAGCTGAGCGCAGTGGCGCCCCCTGCAGGTCGAGACCCTGCGCCCTGCTCTTCATCACTCCTCTTCATCACCCCTCAGCTGCAGCAACTTCACTCCTCATCTTCATAGCCATCATCATCATCATCATCTGCACAGATAGCTGGACCCAAACGGCTCAGACTCGCCGGTTCTGTTGGACCCAAACGGCTAAGACCCGCCGGTTCTGTTTGACCCAAACGGCTCAGACCCGCCGGTTCCGTTGGACCCGGACGGGTTCTGGATGAAATCGGCAGCAGCGGCGGCTCACCTCATCCTGCTGCGGCTGGTTCGGTCTCTGGTTCTGCTGCTCCTTGGTGGCGGTCATGGTCCCCCTGCTGTCCACGGAACCCGGTCCAATTCCAAAGCGATCCGACTACAACCGACGGAGAACCGGACCCGGTTCGGTTCCGCTGCGGAATCCGAAACACAAGCGTCACGACTGGAGATGATGCGTGGAGGAGAACCGGAGCGGAACCGGGACGGAACCGAGCTGAGCGCCTCCTCCTCCTTTCAGACGCGCTGGTTCCGGACAAACGGAACCGAGACGCTCTCAGAGCCGCGGAGGTTCTGCTGCGATCCGCTGATGTTCTGGAGGACGCAGCCTGAGAGGAGGAAGAGGAGGAGGTGATGAAGGGTCAGAGGGAGGGGCGGGCTGCAGCTCCTCAGGATGAGCGGTTCTGATGGAATCGTGAAGAACCGGCGGGTTCTGACAGGTTCGGTACCATCAAACCCAGACAATCCGCCAGTTAAACAGCTTTGAAAAGTCCAGGACTCATCAGAACCAGAACCAGAACTGAGATCCAAAGACCTGAGTCAGGAATCCCCAGACTGGAATCATAAATCAATAACAAAGTATCGATAAATGAGATTCTATTCAGAATGACGTCATGAATGAGACAGACACGTGAAATATACCGATGTTGATCTTTGACCTTTAATAATCAGATGATCAGGATGAAGGACAGAAAAGAAGATTAAACCAATTCCAACTTTCTACAGTCAAACTTTTTCGAAATTTAAGACCAAAATTTATTTGATGCAAAACTGAAAAAAGTGTTTTTATATTTAAATTTACATGAATTAGCAGCAATAGCTACCAGGTTAGCAGCTATAGCTACTAGGCTAGCAGGTATAGCTAGCAGCATTAGCAGCTACAGCTACACCATTAGCAGCTATAGCTACTAGGCTAGCAGGTATAGCTAGCAGCATTAGCAGCTACAGCTACACCATTAGCACCTATTGCTACTGGTTTTAGCATTAGCAGCACCTTAGCAGCTATAGCTGCTAGGTTAGCAGTTATAAATGCACCGGTCACCGGAGCATTCGGGCCAAACGGACTATTAAAACCCAAATGTTTTCAGCTCAGCATCGTTAGCTGGAGGTTCTGAGCTGCTAGCAGCGTATCGCCTCCTGGACGGCGGCGGTTCTCCTCATCAGACCTTCTGAGGGCCGGAGGCTGAGTGGAGCTTCAGCACTTCAGTATCTTCAGCTGCCAGACATGGATCGATGGTTTCTATCTGATTCTGACTGCTGAATTACTGAGCTTGTTAGGATTATGGAGTGGAACGGCTCACACACAGCATGGAGAAACAAAGTAGAGTTTATTCAAAGATAGAAGTATCTCTGCTGCCAGTTTCATCATCTCCATATTTCATGGCAGAAAGCGTCCAACTGTCAAACGACACAAAGAGAAAGTAAAACGAACCCCTGAAATTCATGGTATCTATAGAAATAGGCTGATGACCAGAAATGGACTGCCAAAATAAAAGCTGCCTTTATAAACTCTTTCTCATCATTTCTTTTCCTTGTTGCTAAAAGGGCTAATATTTCCTGTGAACTGAGGCGTCAGTGACGCAACTCAATCACACCAGAAAGAGTTCCAGGCCCAGCTTTTATTTTGATAGTCCACTTCCACTGAGGAAGTGCATTTGTATTTTAGCTAAATTTAATTTAACTAATTATGTGCATATGTAGTTTTGAGCTCAATATTTAGCTTCATTATTTTAATATCTATAAAAAAAAAGATGACTTTGAAAAATAAATCCCCATTCTGACAAACTATCCATCCATCCATTATCTGTTCACCCTTGACCTCAGTGGGTCGGGAGTTGCTGCTGCCTCTCCAGCTGCGTTACGGGAGAGAGGGGGTTCACCTGGACAGGTCACCAGTCTGTCGCAGCTGACAGACTAAATAATCCAAATTATTCTTGTCAACATTTCACATATGAATTTAAAAACGCAACCTAATATAAAGCATGAGAGTATAACTGCATGGAGAACAGAGACAGGGCACAAAATAAAACCACAACCACAGAAATGATCATAAATCAGCTGAAGCCCAAATTTCTGTCTCTCTTCGGATCTCTGATAGGCGTTTAAGAGGAACGCTGCAGCTGGAGAACCATTTGGATCATAATAAAGACTCTAATTGATTTGTGTAAAGCCATTCAGAGGAGAGCACCCATTAATCTGATAAGAAGGAAGAATTCATTTCATAGCAGCAGTCAGAGCTGCAGCTGCGTCTCTCCCTCATCTGTACAGAGCACCTGCTAGCTACCTGCTAACTTATTAACAACTGATAACAAGCTAACAGCCTGATAACATGCTAACAACTAATAACATGCTAACAACCTGGTAACATGCTAACATTATAACCTGCTAACTACCTGCTGACAACATGCTACGTACCTGCTAACATGCTAACCTGCAGTGCAATGATTCTTCTCCCTGAAGAGTTCAGCTCAAATAAGGTTCCATTTGGCCAGACGACCTTCAACCCCTGGGACAAGGTTCTGTTTCCTCTCCCCTCTTGGTAATCTCAGATTACTCCCTCTAGGATTTGGCCAAAGACCCGCAGAAGACCACAGCTTGGACTCCGACCGGAACCATAGAGCAGCAGAGAATAAATCGTTCCTGCTCTGCATGTCACCATGAGGCCTGTGAAGACGAAACAGAACCACGTTCATATAATGACTTTACAAACCGGGGAAAGGCAACAAAGTTCTGAAGATCTGCATTCATCATCTGGGGAGTCGTCATCAGGTCCGTCTGGATGCATTTGGACCCAATCAGAACCGAGCAGCAGCTCCGCTTCCCACCTCCATTCTCCACCAGTCCAACAGTCCAAACAACCAACCGGATCCGTTTGTGCCTGACGACCGTCTGCCAGCCTGAGAGACTCGACCAGAACGACTGACAGCAGGAGCAGCTGCTGCTTTCAGCACAAACACAGAAACACCGCAGACAAGCGCCATACAGGAAGCAGAAACAAACAGGAAGCAGAAACATACAGGAAGCAGAAACAAACAGGAAGCAGAAACAAACAGGAAGCAGAAACAAACAGGAAGCAGAAACAAACAGGAAGCAGAAACATACAGGAAGCAGAAACAAACAGGAAGCAGAAACAAACAGGAAGCAGAAACAAACAGGAAGCAGAAACATACAGGAAGCAGAAACAAACAGGAAGCAGAAACAAACAGGAAGCAGAAACATACAGGAAGCAGAAACAAACAGGAAGCAGACACAAACAGGATGTAGACCTCTGCTTTCTAGCATTGACGTGTTTTTGTTGCGGTGAGGAACTGGAGCGCTGCAGGAAGCCAGCAGGATGAATATGAACTCATACAGCAGCAGATGATACAGCAGAGACTCTTCCATGCTGCAGCTGCTGCAGCTCTGTCAGGACTGTTAGCTTCCCACGCAGCTGCTGTTAGCACCCCGGGGTGGCAATAAGCTCAAAAAGACGATTCACCTAGAGGAGGCCAGCACCAGAACCAGAACCAGCTTCTACCAAGAACCTGATGAAGTGAGGAACTCTGAACATCCAGAGCCACATAAAGATGGTTCCAAAGTGGGCCTTCTACCAGCTGTAGAACCAGAGGACTAATGTCATCCAGGATTATCTCCACTGATTACTGCTTCATGTTGTCATAATGTGAAGCACGTTGAAGACTTGGACTAGACTGCTGGATGGTGAATCAGTGAGAGGATAAAGACTGAGTGTTCGTGCTGCTGACCGATTATTAATGACAATCAAACCACAGTCAGGAAGTTTCCTGCGGCAGACTCCGGATGGACTGCTTTCTGTTCCAGCTCCAACTGTGAACCAGGCTGGTTTGGTTCAACTGGACCTCTGATTCTGACGGTTAGACTAACCCAAAGCTAGCCTAAAGCTAACCTAAAGCTAGCATGAAATTACCCCAAAGCTAACCTAAAGCTAGCCTAATATTAACCCGAAGCTAACCTGGAGCTAGCATGAAACTAACCCGGAGCTAACCAGAACCAGGATGTCTGAGTTAAACCAGGTTAATCTGACATGTTTTAGTTTGCAGCTTCATTCTGACTTTAAATCTTGTGAAATGAGTCATAATTTATGTATCTGATGATGCGGCGAGTCGCAGCGGAGCGGCTTCAGGACGTTACAGTCTGATCTGAATGTGAATGCAGCTTTTTGTGTTTCTGCTGCTGGAAGGAGACGGAGACGCCGACTGGCCGACTGAATGCAGAACAGAAAGCCTGATAAAGCTGCCTTTGTCCGGCAGAACCTGGCCGGCCCGATACTGGTGCTGCTGACAGCTTAACCAATGAGAGTCGACTGCAGACTGAACCAGGAAGTTCTGCAGGGAAACTTGAACTTCATAAAGATGGAGGAGCTGAGCAGCTAGTTTCGGAACAGAGCTGAATCTGATGACATCACAGGAAATCATCTGACTGATGAGGCTAAAGGCTCAGACTATCCATCCATCCATCCATTTTCCGTCACCCTTCTCCCTAACGGGGTCGGGAGGTGCTGGTGCCTATCTCCAGCTGCGTTCCGGGCGAGAGGCGGGGTCACCTGGACAGGTCGCCAGTCTGTCGCAGGGCAACACAAAGACAAACAGGACAAACAACCACGCACACTCACACCTAAGGAGAGTCTGGAAAGCCCAATTAACCTGACAGTCATGTTTTTGGACTGTGGGAGGAAGCCGGAGAACCCGGAGAGAACCCAGCATGCACAGGGAGAACATGCAAACTCCGTGCAGAAAGACCCCGGGCCGGGATTCGTACCCAGGACCTTCTTGCTGCAAGGCAACAGCGCTACCCACTGCGCCACTGTGCAGCCCGGCTCAGACTATGTCAACATCAAAAAACCAAACAAAACGGCGGAAACATGAGGAGAAACTAAACGTTAGAGGTTGAGTTTGAATGAGTCTGAAAACTTAGTCAGAAAGTAATTTGGGTTATTTAAGGTCATGGAATAAAACCAGGGGATTGTTTCTCAAGTTCACTAAGAAATTCATTCATTCATAACTACCAGCTAAATATTCAGCCAGCAAGCTAAATGTATACCTTCAAACACAAAAGCTAATTAGCTAATTGAAGCTGAAAGTTCATCTTCAAGCTAAATATTTAGCCAGCAAGCATACATATATATTGTTGTCTTATTAAACATTGAGTTAACCAACTAAATATTTCATCCCAAACTGTTTAGCATGGAGCTACACAGTTAGCTAGTTCAGGGAGACCACTCCACTTTCATACCTCCATCCAGCCTCTGCTCTTATTGAGGCCTCCAGCAGCCGCAGCCTGACAGCTAGCTAGCGTTAGCATGGCTCTATGTTCACTGACAGAGCCACATATCCAGCAGACTGAAGGAACAGAGGCAGACTGAGGGAACAGATCCAGACTGAGGGAACAGATCCAGACTGAGGGAACAGATCCAGACTGAGGGAACAGATCCAGACTGAGGGAACAGATCCAGACTGAGGGAACAGAGGCAGACTGAGGGAACAGAGGCAGACTGAGGGAACAGATCCAGACTGAGGGAACAGATCCAGACTGGGGGAACAGATCCAGACTGAGGGAACAGATCCAGACTGGGGGAACAGATCCAGACTGAGGGAACAGATCCAGACTGAGGGAACAGAGGCAGACTGAGGGAACAGATCCAGACTGAGGGAACAGAGGCAGACAGAGGGAACAGATCCAGACTGAGGGAACAGAGGCAGACTGAGTTTGGCCTGTTAGCTTCTTCTGAGCGACGGCCAATCAGGATGAACGTCTGAAGGTCGTCATAGCAGCTGCTGCTCAGAGCGACGCTGGTAAAAACATTGAAGGGTTAATAGAGGAGCCATGTTGGATGACTTCCTGGAGGCAGAGCTTCAGGAAGAGCAGGAGCTTCTTAAAGAGACAGAGGCCCAATTTCAAGGCGTTAAATCAGAAAGTCAAATTCCATTGAAAGTCATTTTTGATACATGCAGCATGTACAACTGAAGATAACATAGGTACTGCGTTATGCTATAAATGATTTTATGTAAAACCCAGACACTGTCCCTTTAAGGCCTCTGTCACATTAGCAGAGATGCTAATTATCAGGACAGTTAATTAGCCAGCTGTGACTCTAACCACAGAGACACAATCCAGAGTTTCCTCCATCTGGTTCTGATGTTTCAGGATTTCACTTTGAGCTTAAAGCAGTAAATCATCAATAGGAGACCAGTTAAACCAGTTACAGTCCCAATGAATCCTGGGTAACGGGCTCCTCCAGGCCGGATGGAAAGGTCTCTCTCCCTGACTCTCTGTTCCTGTAGCGCGCCGCGGCTCAATTAGCTCAGATTGCCCGTTGCCTGCCGGGAGCAACTGATAATTGCCAGAGCAGCCCTGAGAGCCGGCGGCTAATGAGCGAGTTATTTAAATCACCTTCACTGGGGAGCAGGTTCACAAGCACCGCCATCAGATGACTGCAGCGGCCAAGTCAAAGTAAAACATCTTCAGGAATCTTGTTTAAACTTCAGAGACGACTTGAACTGGAAGCGATCCGATTGGACGGCTGATTAATGGCCGACCAATTAGAAATCAATAAATGCTTCACTTGTCCCTGAATGAGTTAAAATATTTTCATGTTCATATTAATGAACCATCAGATGGCCTGGGCGGCTCCAGCGCCCCCTACTGGATGAGCTGTAATGTGACTCCAGCCTCCTGACTACCAGGAAAAAAAAAAATTGTCCAATCACCATTTTTTTTTTTATTCCGCAATCTTTGAAAGGTAATTAGAATACTGAAAACATTTTTTTTGGGAATTTTTATTTTTATTTTTGAGATATCATGTGTCCACTACAGTGGACATCGGAACACCATACATTTGAAATTGAACCTTGATGGCAACCAGTTTGTTGCAAAAATATCCGAACATCAACATAAGAATGAATTTCACATGGACAAACTGTCCATCATCACACCAACATAAATATTACTGTGACAAATTTGAACTACTGGTAGTCAGGAGGCTACTAGATGGATCTCAATCAAAAGTTCAATAAACACATTTGAAATAAAGTAGATATTAATCAAATAGAACTCATGCTGGATTATTATAGCACATGTAAAATTCTGAGATACGTTTGAATTTATTTTAGTTAATTTAATCTGAGTTCTGTCGGTTCGGTTTGTTAGCTGGATGGTTAGCCACCGTCATGCTAACCGCCCAGGTAAACCAGGTGTGATTTAATCTTCACATGAGCTGATTCCTGAATCTGATTATTCTGGTCAGAATAATCAGAAACAAATAGCTGGAGTATTGATGTGTGAGCTGGCGTTATGGATTAACTGGCGTTATGGATTAGCTGGCGTTATGGATTAACTGGCGTTATGGATTAGCTGGCGTTATGGATTAGCTGGCGTTATGGATTAGCTGGCGTTATGGATTAACTGGCGTTATGGATTCATTCATTTTGGACCCGTTTATTTTATTGTCTAAAGAATAATATCCTCCTGAATGTGGTTTATTTTGGTGATATTTCAATATATTCTTCAATATTCCTTCACATGTTAATAATTATTATTGTTTTGAAAAGATCAAAGACATTTTTTGATCGTTTATTTGCGTTTTGTCGCATTTTGATCAGGAATCGAATCAGACGCCTAATGTTCCCAAACGCCAGCGCTGAGGACCCGTTTGGCTCCTGGTTCATCGGAACGAGGCTCGTTCTGTTTTGAAGTTGAATCCAAACTGGTTCCCAGTGGAGAACAGATCCTGTAGACATGGATCATAACCTGACAGTTTATTATTATCACTTTATCTTGTTTCTCCACAAACTACAACATTTAACTTTCTGTCATTTAGATGAGACGTTATTGCAGGATAACTGATGGACATTACTTGCTATTCCTCTGTTAGTAAACACGCAGCAACACCATCAGTATGTGATTTAAAGTTGATTTAATGTGATGACCTCATAGTTCAGCGTCACTTCCTGTGGGTCGAGTCGCGATAGGATAAAGTTCAGAAACATTTTGGCTGCAGAGCCAGAAACTCAGCGGATGGAAATGTTAATATGTCACATTACAGGAAGCTGAGAGCCAATGCAATGATTGTCTGATCAGTGCTGGTCATAAAAGCTTCCACTCAGGTTCACATTCTGCTGCTCATGAGAGGAAATGAATTTATTCTGGTGAGCCTGGATGGGACGGTCGTGTTCCTCATTGACCTGGTTCTGATCCAATGCGGGTTTTTGAAGCGCACTGATCGCTGCTCTGTACAAACTTGCTTTGAAACATAATTTTCACATGTAACATTAAACGTATTTGGTGAAAATGGGATTTATAGGAAAGTTTTGCAAACGGTTTTGTCACATATTTAGCATTTTTCAGCAGGCATCAACGCAGCCACCTACAATTCAGAAACACCTGCGGTGCGCGAAGGTTTCACCCACTTCATTTATCCACCAGTTGATCCATAACTGCTGGCCTTCATCTTCCTGTTCCTCCAGATAAAAGCGACATGTTGGAGCAGAGGGAGATGGACCGAGGCTAACACATTTAGCTAATGAACAACATCTGGACCGGCTCAGTGTTCAATTATTTCAGCATTTTCCCACCCAGCCTATGAATACTAATCACGCTTCAGCCTTCAGGGACAAAACAACTCAAATGTTGCATAGACTGGAAATAAACAGTTTAGGTTGTAGAATCCCACTGGCTTTATATTATCAGTGCAATGGGAAATAGCGCCCCCTCTCTGTGTGGCTGGTTATATGTTGCTGGCCCCTGTAATCCGCGCCAGTCTATGAGAGCTGCACGAGAGTGAGCTGAGGGAAGCTGAGCCGTTGCTTTGATTCCAACCGATTTGTTGTTGTGCCTCATCATCCAGAAACTCCTGGTTTTCCTTTAAAAACCAGGAGTTACTGGGGTCGGCCTGGTTAGGGTTAGGGTTAGGGGTTAGGGTTAGACAGTTTCTGAATTGTAGGTGGCTGCGTTGATGCCTGCTGGTCGGCCTGGTTCAGTGGAGTGAAGCAGAACCCGGTTACAAGTGCAACGACTCTGGAATATTGCAGAAATTAGAAACTTCCTGTCAAAACTCACCAAGCGTCTTTAAAACTGGAAACTTCGACGCTTTGCAACCAGAAAGTCCACAAAATACACATTTACAACCTCCAGCTGAGGTCAAACCCTTCCTGCTGGTCGCTGACCAGCTGGAGAAACAGCAGCAGCCATGACTCCAGTCGTCTTGGTTACCATACGGACAGAACGCACAGGAAGTCCAGAGGAACGGACAGGAAGTGGAGAGGAGGAAGGGCCTGAAGCAGAGATGCTGCAGCGTGTTGGCGGCACTGGGGGACTATTTTAGGAGGCGCGCCTCTGGGAGCGGGTCCAGTAAGACTTGTCTAATTAACAGAACCAGAACCACTTTGTCCTTCTGCTCTTCATGATCTAAAAGCAGAAAAAAAATCCATCCAGCCTCAGACAGCAACATCTGAACTAATCAATAATCATTTTATATCTTAATATTCTGAAATTTTCACAGCAGAAAAGCAAAGCATCAAAAATCACAACACAAAACGGCTTCAGTTAAGATTCTGTTTAAAATCCAGCCAGATTAAATCCTAGTTTCCTCGGAGCGAAGCTGAAGCCGTTCCATGTTCTTCAACATTAACAACCTGCAACCAAAACTTTTCAACATTTCCTCATATTGATTCACGCTGATGTCAAAATAAACAGATTGATGGATAACAGAACTGCAGACATGTTTGGGTTTTTAAAGCTCTGAAGATGAACGCTACCATCAAGCTAACAGCTAATCAAAGCAGGAGAAATATCTTTAATCTATAACCAGTTCAGCAAACATTTTATTAATATTTATTCTGCCTGGTTGTTTTTGGTGTTTGCTCGTCTTTAAACTCTAGACACTAAGTGTTGTGTTTCTGGGATCAGCGTTAAAGGCCTGACTGTGACAGCGAAATCATTAGCATGAAGCTAACAGTAGAGAAACCTCCAGCATCTCTCCAGCGAACCAAACCAAGACTCTGATCATAACAACATAATCATGAACATGATTTGAAGGTCACTATTTAACACTGGGCATTTCTCCAGCTAAACTCTTCAGTAATGAAGATGTGTTGTAACTGAGTTAGCTTGGATGTTAGCTTTACCACTAGCATGATGACAAAAGCATCGCGGTAGCAGAACTCACATTAATGTAATGAAAGTTAAACTAATGCTAAATGAAAATAAACACAATATTAATTATTATCTTTACAGCCTTCGTCTTCATCAGATGTTTAGAAATTAGCTTTAATAGCAGAAACTGGAAAGCTAACAGCTAATCAGACGTTGATGGCTGCAGGTCAGGATGTTTATATTCTCTAATTCTCAACTGAACAACGATTCAGTCGCTAAGCTAACAGAGTTCACAGAGCGTCTGAAATTCCTGTTTGTTTTTAATGGGAGCAAACAGGAAACTTTATTTGTTGCTAATTTCACTTCACTTCTCCTGTCAGGAGGGAAAAGTAAATATTTTGATCTTTACAGATAAAAAATGTTCAATCCAAGTCTGACCAAATATTTCAGTCGAGTTGTGATGAATTTATATCCAGATTATTTATCATCAATAAATGTCACTCCAAAGTAAAAGCTCACACATTTCCGAATTGAGTTCCTGTATTTTAAAAAGTATTCCTCTCCACTGTCACCCTGTGCTTGGTCATTCCAAAGGATTGAAATCAAAGTGAAGATCTGTGGAAACCTTTTAGTCTCCTCTCAAATTCATAAAGAAACATATAGAGTGAAGCCATCAAGAATTATCCTTCATCTTTTATTTATGATTCTGTAATAACCTGGATTATAACAGGCCATCTCAAAACCAGATTGCGATGCCTTTTGTTTTGAATTATTAATTAATTAAACAGACCTTTTAATTGATCATTTTCTGACTTTGTGTAATTAAAATAATTGGTTCAATTTGCTCCCATCTTCTAACGAAAGGAAACTTTTAACTAATAAGAAAAAATTTGAAAATGAAAAAATTATTTCCAGACCACTAAAGAGAGACAGTATTTGGACTGAAGAGAATCTGATTTGATTGGTCGGGGGAAAATACATGTTAAAGGACAAATACTACATAAATATTGACTATATTTAACGGTAGGTTGAAACATTTCGATTCCCAACAATCTCACTGAGGAGGAACTTGAAGAATTTCAAGGATTATCATCAGATTAGCATCAGATTAGCATTCAGAGCACGACAAAGGTTTACAAGGAAATTACCACCAGATCAGCTCTGGCTTTGTTTACACCAATAGCCTGATTTGTGGGCAGATGATTTTACCACCAGACTGATCAAATATCGTCCAGTTTTAGTAAAACCTGAAAACTTTTCATTTCATTCAGATTTTCTGAAACCTGGGAGATTCCTGATTTCTCCCCATGCAGGCTGCAGCGAGGATTAAAGAGCTGCTGAGTTTCTGCTTCCTGTCCTCAGCCTGAACGCAGAGCAACACTGCCCCCGCTGTCTGTAGGCGGTACTGCATCCTCCTCCATCACAACCCGAGCTGCTGCGCTGTCTGTCAGCGGCCACGCACACACACGCATACACACACATACATACACACACACATGCACACACACACACATACATACACACACACACACACACACATGCACACATGCACACACATACACATGCACACACACACACACACACAAACACACACACACATACACATGCACACACACACACACACACAAACACACACACACATACACATGCACACACACACATGCCTCTGTAGCAAAAGTCTTGACCAAATCCAGATTTCTGCCCCGTTCATGAAAATGAAGATTAAATGTATAAACTATTAAAACATTAATGTCATTTATGTGAAATTATTTTCACATGAATTACTGTATGTGAAAATAATTTCTCATTATTTCTGTTTCTGATTGATTGACATGCTGACCAATCAGCTCCTCAGTTCTGACTTTGATTAAATAAACTCACATTTAACTGCAGGACAATAAATACTAATATATGAATTCAAGTTGACAGCACATCATGTCTCTATGATTTTAATGATCCCAATAATCATAGATGTGGATATTTAACGTATCCATTTCTATTTTCATTCACAAATATAAACATTTATTTGTTGAGCTGCAGTTTTTTAATCGCCTGCAGGAGGACCGGCATCAGCCACCAGGGGGAGCCACCGCCATCTGCATGAATGGCCCTACAGATTATTCTGCCCTAAATAATAACAACAACAACAGTAATAACAATAATAATAATAACAACAATAATAATAACAACAACAATAATAACAATAATAAAATAGTTAGGGGCTGCACAGTGGCGCAGTGGGTAGCGCTGTTGCTACCCACTGCTACAGTTCAGTCCATTCTTGCTGCAAGGACCTTCTTCCTTGCAGCAAGAAGGTCCTTGGTTCGATTCCCGGCCCGGGGTCTTTCTGCACAGAGTTTGCATGTTCTCCCTGTGCATGCTGGGTTCTCTCCGGGTTCTCCGGCTTCCTCCCACAGTCCAAAAACATGACTGTCAGGTTGATTGGGCTTTCCAGATTCTCCTTAGGTGTGTGTGTGTGTGTGTGTGTGTGTGGTTGTTTGTCCTGTTTGTCTCTGTGTTGCCCTGCGACAGACTGGCGACCTGTCCAGGTGACCTGTCCAGGTGACCCCGCCTCTCGCCCGGATCGCAGCTGGAGAGGCAGCAGCTCCTCCCGACCCCGTTAGGGAGAAGGGGGACGGAAATGGATGATGGATAAAATAGTTAAATACCAAAGAAAGAAAACAGGCTTCCAAATATAGTAAATATTATCATAAATCCTTTAAAACAAACTAGAAAACTGGAACAAATAATCATTCTTGCTAAATCGCAACAGAATATGAAATAAATAAAAAAACAACAGGATTCTCATTAATCTGAAAATAGGGACGTAAACCAGAAGAAACGCAGATGACGGACATGAATGAAATCATAAATAATGCTAGTAACCAAAATGCTTTACATTTGAATATTTCAGCATAATGTTCAGCTCAATAAAATCATAAGCTGTTCATGGGAGAGGACAGCATTCAGAGGGAAACTGATTCTCCTAAAATCAGTCACTGATCTGTTATCAAAGAGCAGCAGCGCCTCTGCTGGACGGGACGGGCACTGCATGCACTCTGACTGGTTCCAGCAGCTGGAAACCATTAAAGCCTGCCGGAACTGGACCTCATGGTCCTGCTGCACAGCAACATGAACGGATCCAGACTCTGATGTCCAGCTGCAGCAGAACCTCAAGCTGAGGATCTGATTGGACATTAAGAGTTCAGCTTCAGGAGGAAGAGGAAGAGGGGGAGGAGGAGGAAGAGGAGAGGGAAGAGGAGGAGGAAGAGGAGAGGGAAGAGGAGGAAGAGGAAGAGGAGAGGGAAGAGGAAGAGGAAGAGGAGAGGGAAGAGGGGGAGGAAGAGGAGAGGGAAGAGGAGGAGGAGGAGGAGGAGGAAGAGGACATCAGCGTGCGCAGCCTGCCGGACAGCAGAGCTGCTGAATGCATCAAACCTGTTCAGCCAGACAGGAAGTGAGCAGCAGCAGTCTCATCAACTTCCTGTGTGACTGGAGCTGTTGGGGACAGGAAGTAGAACCTCTTCCTGCTCCAGACCTACTGGGATCTAGAGGGAGGGATCTGGTCTACAGGCCCACAAACCAGTAAAACCAGTTCAACATTCTGGTGCTGAAGAAACTATGAGCTGCAACATCAATCAATCAATCAATCAATCAATCAATCAATCAATCAATCAATCAATCAATCAATCAATCAATCAATCAATCAATCAGTTTGAGTGTCACATCATAAAATCAGCTCAGATTTATGATGTGACTCCCCACAGCATCATGCTGCCTCCACCGGGCGGCAGAAGGAAGTCCAGCAATCCGGTCCAGTGAACCGAGCTTTGGATCGGAACCAGATGGAACCGCTGCACTCAGACCTCCAACCCGTTTCACCCGAGCTGATGCTCGAAAAGTGATCCGGAACCGAACCGGTACCTGGAGGCCCAACAGCCGCAAACTAACATTGCATGTGCGCAGATTTCAACACACACACACACACACACACACACACACCCCCACACACACACACACACACACACACACCCGAACCGGAACCGGGACTTGCCATGAATGAGAACTGTCCGCCGCTCCATGCAGCGTGGGGTAGGGTCAGGGTCCGAACCAAACCAGAACCGGAGCAGAACCTCAGCAGAACTTTCCTCCACGCCAGCCCGGCCCCCCGCGGCGGGAAGCTCACCTTGATGGACTGACCTTTCACCTGGTGGGAGACGGTGGTCGTTTGGTTCATGTTCTGGTCCAAAGCGTCCAGCGAACCGAGCCTGGAGGAGAACAGCCAGCCGCTCCGTCCAGCAGAACTCCTGTGATCCGAACCGCTCTGCTGCGTGCGCAACCAGCAGCCATAACCAGGGGCGACCCCAGGAAACCCAGGGGAGGGGGCCGACTATCTGGAGGAGGGGGGGGTCAGAAGATAACAGTAAAGTTCTGACTGCATGGACGGTAGTCTGGTGGCCACAGAACCAGAACCAGAACCAGAACCAGAGGTTTTACCTGCCCTGAGAGGAAGGAAGGGGAACTCTGGAGGACATCCAGAACCAGGACCAGGTTCCGGGTTTGGGCAGAACTTTCACTTTATTTGAATAAACTTTCAAACTTTTTCTACCTTTGTTGTTTTTATCAATCTTCATCATCATCATCTTCATCATTTCCCTCATCTTCGTAAGTTTTGCAGGTGGGGCAGAAAAACAAAATGGCTGACGTCAGTGAAGCTATTGAAGCCTACAATAGCATCTCACTGCTAAACTTGTAGCAGCAAAATGTTGGTGTTCGCAGTATGAGCTAATGCTAATGTTAGCATCCACAGTAGCAGCTAATGCTAATGTTGTTGTTTGCTGTATGAGCTAATGCTAATGTTAGCATCCACAGTAGCAGCTAATGCTAATGTTAGCAAACACAGTTCAGATTTGTAAAGAATGTCCAGGAATGAGCCCAGAAACTCTGGAAAGTGGACTGGATAGAAAAACTCTTTGCTCCAAACTGATGGAGACCCTGAAGATGAAAAGACCGTTTACTGGAGGGTTTCCGCCTCTCTGCAGATCCAGAAGAGTTTGTCCAGCGATCAGTTCTCCGTTAATGGAAGTAATTAATCAGCAGCTTTTCCGGGCCGGGATGCTCCGGGCGCTGCGCTTTAGAGCCTAATTATGTTTTAGGGATTTAATTACCTGGGCCTCCGCTGGGACCGGATCTCCGCGGAACGTTCTCTGAAGCAGAAAGAGACTTTATTCTGGGTCATCATCATTGATGATCTCAGAAACACTGAATAATAATAATAAAGCAGAAATATTATTTTTCATTATTCATACAGGCAGAGATTATTTAGCTGCTAATGGAAAAAACCCACGAAACATAAAGTCCTTTAATGAACAGATTCATAAAACATTTGAAGTTTTATTTTCAGAGGAAAATTCTGTTCAAGTCTCAAGAGACTTTCAGGATCAGAACCGAATCAAACCAAACTTCACCAAAACCCTGAGACTGTCAGTGTCACTTTGACCTTTGACCCGTCAAGCAACCAGCCCAGCGGTGACGGAGTCAGAACATTGGAGCGGCGCCATTAGCATCTGTTAGCACATCATCAGCAGGACCGGGGAGTGGAAGAGGAACCATGAGCAACATGCAGCAACGTGCAGCAACATGGAGCAACGTGCAGCAACGTGCAGCAACGTGCACCAGCGTGCAGCAACATGGAGCAACATGGAGTAACATGGAGCAACGTGCAGCAACATGGAGTCCAAACGTTGCTGTGAGGGAGCAGCAGCTGCTGGTTGTTGGATAAATCTGCTTCGTGGCACAAACTGTTTGTGGAGGGAAACAGACTGAAGCTGACTGCGGTCCACAGCTCTCTTCTTTCTCTCTCCGATGATAAACTGGTGCAGAAATAATTACTGGGGGACTCGAGGCGGCCATAAAAACCAGCAAAATCAACGCCAGCCCAGTTCATTTACTGGAGCCTGCAAACGACCTTTCATCAGGCAGGAAGCCGCTGCAGAACGGCTGGCAGGGAACCAGAACCATGACATCTAGAAAAGCCATAAATCCCTGCATGATCTTCCTGGGATTTTTGACTTTAGCATAAATAATTTTAAAGGTCAGGTTTTTTCATTTTAAAGTTTATTTTCTCCTGAAAGATGGCCGACTCCCTTCCTGTCAGAAACTAGAGAATCTGCTGGTGTGTGAATACTTTTGGTTTTTATTGAACATTATTATTAATGTTTTAGTGTATTCAACATCCATTAGAACCAGAACCTGAATTATTGACGTGTATCCGAGTCGCTCTTCATCGCCGTCATGTGGAGTAAAGCCGAGCCGTCAGCGGCGTTTCAATGAGTAGCTTTCAGCAGATCCATCGAGGAACAACATCCATCGCTACGGCAACCATCCTGCCGCTGCCGCCTCTCTCATCAGCCAATTAATAGCCCTGATCCCCGACGGGGTCTGTGGTGACCCGTCAGAACCAGCAGGACGGGCTCCATCATCTGTCTTTTGGTCCAGGCGGCTCATAATAACCGAAAACATCCAGAACACCTGAGATGAAGAATTTCCAGACAGAAGCTCTTAGACAGAACGGGTCGGCTTTATTGGAACGTTGCATTAATACACAAACTGATCAGAACGTCACATCTGAATTTATTAAAAGCTGCTGCAGGTTCTTTTTGGTACTGATACTGGCATCAATTCATGGACTGAAACATAAAAAACTTTAAGAAGCAAAAACAGACTCTAAGCAGATCAACGGAACCGGTTAGAACCGAGCAGAAAGAAAAAGTTGGACAAAAACTCAACAATCTGTTGTACCTGTAGGGGAACTGAGCCTGAAGTCCAGATTATTATTTATAAATATTGTTCCCAAAGGTCCAAAGAACCAGGAATACTCTTGGCTTCTCCCATATTTCAGAAGAAAATAGAAAAGAAACAACGAAAATTCTGGATAAATTTCCCGGCTGATCCGTTTGGTCTCGTCTGAAAATCATGAAACCAGGCCTGATGGCGCCGCTCAGACCCTCACTGTCAGAGCGCAGCAGGGCCAGCAGGTTAGGACATGACCCCAAACACGGGGTTATGGCGGCAGATGCTCGGTCCGATCTCCTCGTAGTCCTTCTTGGTGTGGCAGACCTGGTAGAACTCGGGCTGAAGAGCAGAAGAAGACGTTAGTTGACCAGAAACTGATACAGCTAATGTTAATGTTAGCACCCACAATAGCAGCCAATGCTAATGTTAGCCTGTACTGTAGCAGCCAACGTTAATGTTAGCACGTGCGTAGCAGCCAACGCTAATGTTAGCCTCCACAGTAGCAGCTAATGTTAAGTTGTAAGTAGTTTACTGCGCATGTGTTGGATGTGAGGTAATGGGAGGTGAGAACTGATGATTCTTTTTGGATGGATGGATGGATGGATGGATGGATGGATGGATGGATGGATGGATGGATGATGGATGGATGGACGGATGGATGGATGATGGATGGATGGATGAATGATGGATGGATGGATGGATGGATGGATGATGGATGGATGGATGAATTGATGGATGGATGGATGGATGATGGATGGATGGATGGATGGATGGATGGATGGATGATGGATGGATGGTGAATGATGGATGGATGGATGGATGGATGGATGGATGGATGGATGATGGGTGGGACAACCATTCCCTCCTTGATGCAAATCTATAAAATGTGCAGCTGAACTTGGTCCGGACCTTCTGGGTTTTGCAGCGAATCAGGAAGTGAAATCTACCAAAGAGCAACTTGCTACCAGGATTTCTCCAGAGAGGACAGTAACTAAAGTGGGGCGTCTGTCTTTGGACTGCTGAGAGCCCAGAGTGAAGGAAAATGTCAATTTAAAGATTAAAACCACAAATGAAAACTTGTACAGGTGAAGTTCAAGTGAATGGAGCTGAAATAAGTACAGCTAAAATGCTCCAACTGAATGTTTTGTGTTCTTTAAAGACAGAGGAGATTGTTAAGCTTACTGCTAACTGCTCATGTGTTGGATGTGAGATAATGGGAGGTGAGGACTGTTAATGCATGTTGTTAGCTATGTTAATGGCCACCATTAAAGTGTGGAGCTAACATCAGTAGTGTGGTTAGCGAGTCAACAGCTAACGCTAATGTTAGCGTCTGCAGATGCTTACCGTCGATGCCAGCATGGATCCTCCGAACCACACGGCGTATCTCTGCATGTGATGAGTGACGACCTGAACATCGATTGGTTTGGGCTGCAGAGAGAACAGAACCAGGCTGATTAATGGAAACAGAACCGGAAAGCAAAGCCTGGAAGGTTTAACAGAGATCGACTGTAAAACGAGGCCCGGGAACTTTGTAGCGGCGGTTCCCACCTTGAGCTTTCCTCCGCTCAGCTCCTCGCTCAGCTTCAGCCGGGCGTCCACCGTCCTCTTCAGGTCTCTCTGCAGTCGCCGCCCAAAGTCCCTGAACATGGTGGAGCCTCCGGACAGAACCACATTCTAAGGAAGGAGGAACATTTGGGTTATGGACCTGCAGAACCTGACCAGGCCGGGCCAGACCGGGACGCCGCGGTTACCTTGTAGAGCGGACGGCGAACGTCGATGGGACAGTTCTGGATGACCTCGTCCACGACCTCTGAGATGGGCTGGGTGAAGTCCGGGTTGGCGAACTGGGACCAGAGACGGGTCAGAAGGTTCCGGCAGTCGGGTCGGGTCGCCTAATGCGGCCAGCCGGAGCCGCTGCGTCATTGTGCAAAAATAACCAGACTGACCTCTGGGTGGAAGAAGATCTCCGGGCCCAGGAAGCGCTCATAGCCCACGTCGATGGTAAACTCCTTCTTGCTGACGGCGTTGACCCCGGTGTATTGCTTGATCCATTTGGACCCGTCCGAGTCGTACTTACTGAACTCTTTGACCAGGTCCGGACACACGTAGCTGAACCGTTCCTGAGAGGGAACGAGACGGGGAACATCAGGGGATCACGGAGCTGAATGAGGGGAACCGGAGATTTGCTGGATCTAAAGTCTTTGACCGGCTTCAGTGAAGCTTCAGGTTGTGGATTTCTACCTGAAGCTGCTTAGTTTCCTATCAGCTGATGTTCATATCCAACTAAAACAGGACAACAGCATCACCTGGTGGCCCCATGAAGAACAGCAGAGCCTGTTCTATCTTGATGTCAAGCAACCAGACTGATCTAATCAACCTGTACGTTAATATTCAGGGTGATATTAACATTCATCTCCATCCAGCTGAGGACTCACCTTGACTGCCTTGGCCGTCTCCAGGGACTGCTCCGGGGGGACGCCCACCTCCCTGTCCCTCAGCAGCTGCTGGGTGAAGTAGGTGATGTCTCTGCCTGCGATGGGGATGTGCTTAATGCAGCTGCCAATCACGTAGCCTTCAGCCTGGGGCCGAGGGGGCCGGAGAGAAAAGAGAGGACAACGGGACAGAGGACAAATGATCAGGAAATCGGCTCTTAAATATCAGGTTCATTCATACTTAAAGTTTTCATCTGGACTGTTTTCATGTTTCCAATACAGTCAGTTTTAACATTTTAATTTGAATAAAAAATGTTATTAGAGCAGAGGCAGCAGATGCTGAACGGAGATCCGTCAGAAAAATTGAGGAACGTTTAGAAAACTGTTAAACCAGGTCAGTAAAGCAGAGCTGGGCTTTAAATGCGTCCTGCAGTGAGCCACAGCAACCACCAGGTGGCAGCAGCCACCACACATACAGGACAACCAGAAACAGCTTCCCAAGTCTGCAGCAGGTTTGGACCTCCAGGCCACCGTACAGAAACACCTTCAGCATCCAACAGGGCGACCCAAGGGGGACCCAAGGGGGGACACAAAGGGGACCCAAGGGGGACCCAAGGGGGACTCACCACAGGAATGACATGAGTGACGCCGTCTCCGCTGTCAATGACGGTTCCGGTCAGGGTCCGCTCTCCGACCTGCCTGGAAGTCCAGGAGGCTGCCAGCGCCAAAACCGCCTGCAGGACACAGAGAGGGGATCAGAACCATGAAACAGAACCAGGAGCAGCCGGATAGAACCAGAACCTCTAACCTGCACGGCGATGTAGAGCCCCGGGACGTTGAAGGACTCGAACATGATCTCGGCCGTATATTCCCGGTTCTCCGGCGTGTTCAGAGGAGGTTCTGTCTGAAAAAAAGGAGACCGGGTCAGACCCATAGAGCCGGCAGTGAACCAGCCCGGGTCTGATGGCCCGTCTGGAACTTACCAGTAGGAAGTAGTGGTCCTCCGGCTCGGCCCGCAGGTACTTGAAGATGACCTGCTCCATGAAGCGCTCCATCAGGTCCCAGTCCTCCACGATCCCATGGCGGATCGGCCACTGAGGCAGGAGAGGTCAGAGGTCAGTAACAGGACAGCATGGTCCAGAACCCAGCAAGACCTCCTGGCCCAGAGACCAACTGCACCGACCAGGAGGTCCAACAGAACCGATCTAGCTCACAGCATCAGAGGAACTCTGGATGAAGGATCGGACCCTGACCCTACTGATGACCCTCACTCTGTTTGGACCTCCAGAACCCGCCCTGTCCACCAGTACTCAAAGCGAACTTGGATCGCAGACAGCTGAACCGGTCCAGTTGGGTAAAGTGCCAAGTAGTTTGGTTGCCCTGGTTGGCCACTAAGTGTGGACAAATACATCAAACCGTCCAGAAGGTTCCAGAGGCGTGACCCCTGAGGTTCCGCCCAAACCTGACTCATGACCTCTGACCTCTTACCTTGGTGGAGTACGTGGGTTTGTCAACAGCTTCATCACCGATGTAGAAGTCCAGGTCGTCCACTCCCTTCATCATCCTCCGCTGGGCCTGATCGCCCACCTTCGCCGACTCCTTGATGGCGATGCCTGAAGAAACAGGAAGTGTTAGGAGGATCGGACTTCCTGTCCGCAGGAGCAGCACTTCCTGTCTACTCACATGAGGGAACGATGAACTGCGGTTCGGTGTTTCCTGCGTAGCCCAGCTTGGTGTAACTAAGAGAAGAAAACAGCCCAGTTACTGTTAGAACCCGGCCCAGAGGTTCTGATCGGCCGGTTATTTTAATCTGCTTATGGTTCTAGTTCTGGGCTCCAATAGGAAGTCAATGTTCTCCATGTTGTTCCAGGTTCTGGAGAACCTTCAGTCCAAGCACAGCATTTATGTCAGAATCAGGTCTAGACTTTGATTAGGCCATTCTGTTGAAGATCTGCTGTGTTCAGCCCAAGCTCCACATCACCACAACGCCACCACTTTCGTATTGGGTCCAAATGTCCACTGGTCTGTCTGACCCAACAAAACCCTTCCAGGTCCAAACAGCAGCTCTAACAACACAGGACATGATCCAATAACCTGATAAAAGCACTTCCTGTTTACAGACAAACTTCTGAGGAAGGGCTCCTGATCCGGCCAGAACAGAACCCAACATGACGCTGGTTGATTGTACTGGTGCCCTTCATCAACATCATCACCACCAGAGCGCCGCCTCTACCTGTCAGAACGTTTCCCTGGTCCTGCTGCGACCCGTCTGACCCGGCTCATTTCAAAGAACAGTCCCAGCATGTCGGCTGCAACCTGCCGCAACACGCCGCAAATATGCAGCGAACGCAGCCGGGGAGCCCAATCTGTGGCACGGTTCTGATCCGGGTCGGTACCGCACAGTGGTCCTCTCTGTCTGCTCTGCAAACATGGTGGCCATCTTGGGGCGGCCATCTTGGGGAGGTCGTCTCTCCTACTGGCTAACCAATACAGCAGCAGAAATCTCAGTTTTGTTCAGATCTTCAGACTATTGTTGTGAGCTCTTGAGGGTTTACGTTTCACAAGATGGACATATTTATATTTAGTGAATATAATATTACTAAACTGTATAATATCCACCAGCAAACAGCAGCTAATACTGGAGAGTGTTTGGTGCAACACCGGTTCAGCTACGAAGGCCAACAGAGACTTAGGAAATCTGAACAAGTTTGAATTATTGCCTTATATTGATTTAGATTAGTGGCAAAGACTGTTATTAACGTGTGATCGTTTCACTGTGTTACAGTAACATGGCTCCTGTTTTAGGTTTCATAAAGACAATGTGAGGAAGAGGAGGGAGAGACGACTCACTGCACTGATGAAGGTCTGAAGCTCCTCGGCTGGAGAACATGAATAAAACCTATATAGAGATTATGGATATAACCAAGTTCATCATTATTTAATCATCTTTGTTTCTCTATGATTTTATAATTTTGTGTTTGTATCTTTATTTAAATATGTATTGATATTACTAAATAATATATTTTAAAAATTAGGACTAGTTGTGACTCTGTAAAAAACTCGTCATACATCAATATCAAAATATTCTAATCCGAATCTTTTCTGATTCCCACTAAGAATATTTAAATATGCTGAACGATGGATCGGTTTATTCAAGAATAACTTTCTTGTCAATGGAGCTTTGATAGATGTTTGAATGAGGTTTATAGCAAAACAACTGTGAAAATCTGTTCAGTATTTAGCGAGTTATGATCCATTAAATGTGCTGGAGCTTCACTGTCAGGCACATAAGCAGCTGCCCGCTCCAAGATGGCCGCCCTAAATCTCGCTCTAAGAGGCGCGTGTTCTTTATTTATGTCTATGTTGTGGACAGCAACAGCTGATGACATCATCAGAACCTGAGCTGGGTCTCTCAGGAGGACGGGCTGGGTCAGTCCGCCATCCCTCCTCCAGGTTTCTCAGAGTCTTTCAGCTTTCTTTGGCCTCTGGCACTTTCCTCCGATTGCTGCACGAACCGAACCATTTCAGAACCGGCTGAACATCAGGTCCACTGACACAGTCCGGCCGAACTCTTAGGAGGCCGCTGGCCCATAAGGTTCTGCTGGACCGGACCACAAGTCCAGAAAAATAACTGAAAATCACCCAGAAACCCAACAGATCAGAACCAACTTAAAAACCCAACAGATCTACTATCCAGAACCACCGTAAGGGAGAACAAGGATGGCCTTTTTGAACAGTACTGCATCGGCTCTAACAGAACCAGAACTCTTTTTTTGTTTTTGCAGAATCGGGGCAGAGCTACAGACTGTTTTGCAGCCAGAGGGAAGTGTCTCCACAAGAATAGGATCCAAATGTCCAGAACCAGAACTATCCCGTCTGCAGAGCCGCAGAGTGAACCCAGTGTCAGAATCAGAACCGGGTCCTGCACTGTCCCGGTATAATAACGGGGTTCTGGTGCCGAGTTACAACCATATATGGACTAAAAAATCTGAATGAGGAAGTGTCGGCTGAGTGTAGGAAGTAGCACCGCGCATGCGTAGCTGAACAGATTCATAATGTTTGGTTTAACTGGGAAATGAGGGCAGCTATCGCGAGACCCTGGAGGAAACCGACCCGTAATAACTAAAACGGTTCTGGTTGGTTCTGTTTGTTCACCAGGTTAGAACCGGCGCTGTCAGTCAAAGTTCGGTAAACAGAAACCCCGGACCAGGAGCCCAGGACCAGGAGCCCCGGACCGGGAGCCCAGGACCGGAGCCCCGGACCGGGAGCCCAGGACCAGGAGCCCAGGACCGAATGCTTACCCCGTCCCGCAGTCCACCACACACGCCGGTAGCCGTCCAGCCATCTCTGCCCCGGGTCTGTGCTGGAGCGCTGCTTTCTGCTGGAGGACGGGCGGAACCTGCTCAGCCCGCACACAACCGTTTCCTCTTCCGCGCTCGGCTTCTGGCAGCCAAGGAGAAGCAAGATGGCGGAGGCGGGGCGGCTGTCACTCAGCAGGGTCCGCTCCTCTGCAGCCAGCCGGCAGCTCGTTTGGCCCGAGGGCAGGCGGCGTCACCCAAACGATTCAGGTTCGCTGTATGATTCAAATCCAGGAGGTTCCTAAAAAAGAAACTCTTAAGCTTTGAAACAAACCCAAATAGTTTCTGCGTTTCCTTAAATGTTGAAGAATTATTGTTTGGATGTAAAGTCATGTTAGTCTTGTGTAGAGGTAGGCCCTGAAGCGGTTAGTCCCTGACCTTTGACCTTTGCTGCATGTCTTTCCCGTCTCACTGTCATCTCAGTTTCTATTTGATTATTGAGAACAAAGCCACTCTAATGTCACTAAATTTTATTCATTAACAGAACAAACTTACCACAGAAGATGCCAAGTTGTAAATAAGTTGGGAGGGTTTTTTTGTTAACTTATCTGAAATCAAGTTAAATAAATCCAGTGAAACAAAGGAAGGAGTCTTGTGCCTTTTTTTAGTATGGATTTTGATAAAACTGGAGAAACTGAACATTTCTGCTGCAGGAATGGAGCCGCGTCCAAACGGGCTCACCGGCGTTTCCATGTTTCATCCTGCTGGATCCCAGTGGGAGGAGTTAGTGCAGCTCCTCTAAAATCAGGACATTTTCTGTATTATGAAGCTCTTCTGTCTCCTGCTCTGTCCTGAGGGATACAATAAGGCTCCGTCTGGAGTCGCCTATATTTTATGTTGTAAAAACAAATTTTACTCACTGAGAAAAGCTGTTTGGGGTTTTTTGTTTTGTTTAATGTCTTGTGAAGAAACAAATTAATAACAGTACACTGTCCTCAATGCTGCTGATTTAAGAGGAAACAGAAAGTGGAAAGTCCAAATAAACCTGCAACTCTTTTACATGTCAGCCATATTGAACTGGACTTTGGTTTGGTGATTTGTTGTTTTCCGTGTCAGAACTTTGGGGACACTTCCAGCTAGGGTTTGTTTTTTTGTTTTGTTTTTTTCATATTTTACATCATTAACATAAATGAGCAACAGAGAGAAATAATCTGCTCATTACTGGAAATCATTAATATCATTTTCAGCTAGTTTTGTGACTTCATTGTATTATGAATTTTCATATTTATTTTCATTGTAGCAGTTACATTGCAACATGATTGTTATAACTTAAAACATTGAGGAACTCCACCCACCCAGCGCAACTCCTGCTGCGCTAGCATGCTGATGGTGCAGACCTAGTGGGAAAAAAATCACTGAATAAGAATAACATACATAAACATTTTCAGTGTGTATGGAATCAATCTATATCTTAACTGAGTTTCACTTTTTGAATTGAATTATTGGCTCTCCCTGTGGATGTGAGAGTTCTCTCTGGGTACTCCAGCTTCCTCCCAGTTCAGGAAAACGACAGCTTTAGTGGTCAAAATGACTGGAAAACCAATATAAGTTAAGGCATTTACCATTTAACAGGCCTCTCTACATTGACCTGAGCAAATTAAACTCTGCACCGTCGACATGTAATGGAAGCCACACTAAAAACAAACAGGAAGTGAACAGTAGACAGCAGGAAGTGAATAGGAGGCAGCAGGAAGTGAATAGGAGGCAGCAGGAAGTGAATAGGAGGAAGCAGGAAGTGAATAGGAGGCAGCAGGAAGTGAAGGGGAAGCAGCAGAAAATGAATAGGAGGCAGCAGGTAGTGAAGGGGAGGCAACAGGAAGTGAATAGGAGGCAGCAGGAAGTGAAGGGGAAGCAGCAGAAAATGAATAGGAGGCAGAAGGAAGTGAATAGGAGGAAGCAGGAAGTGAATAGGAGGCAGCAGGAAGTGAATAGGAGGCAGCAGGAAGTGAATAGGAGGCAGCAGGAAGTGAATAGGAGGCAGCAGGAAGTGAAGGGGAGGCAGCAGGAAGTGAATAGGTGGCAGCAGGAAGTGAATAGGAGGCAACAGGAAGTGAAGGGGAGGCAGCAGGAAGTGAATAGGAGGCAACAGGAAGTGAAGGGGAGGCAGCAGGAAGTGAATAGGAGGCAGCAGGAAGTGAAGGGGAGGAAGCTATTGATTCGTTAAATCAATAGTTACATATTGATTTCACTATGAATGAGTGAAAACGTATTTATTATTATTAACTGTTTGGTGCAAAACCCTGATTGAAGGTGGATTTGTTGACTGCATGTTTATGTTTGTTGAGGCTGAAACGGAACTGAACATGAAAACACATCTTGTTCACTTAGTTTGTACACCCTCTGCAGCTGCACGAAAAAAACATCTTGACTATGCTACTGTATGATGCAAATAAAAGATTTTCTCTTTAAAGAAAAATCTACTTGACACTCTTAATCAATACTGAGGCATTACTGAAACTCTTCCGTCATCTGGCTCGTTGCGGTTTACACGTTTTACTCAGGCACAGCAGCGGCTGCCCCGCGGGGTCCTGCGCGTCACATCTTCACACACGTGTTGAGGAACATGGCGGACCTTCAGATGAAGCTGCTGCGAAAGAAAATCCAGAAAAGGACCGAAAAGAACCGGGAGAGGAAACAGAAGAGGAGAGAAGAGGAGGCAGGTGAGTGATCTGGAACCGACTGACGGTTCCGAACCGAACCGGGACCGGGAAAGTACCACAGGTTCAGGTCTGACCCGAAAGCTGGCTGAGAACCATAAGAACCCACCGGCTGACTACAGCGTGAACCTAAAAGCTGTTTTAATCAGTTTATCAGTCTCATGGTGTTTGATTGAGAAATGTTCTGGTTCCGGGCGGGTTCCGGGGGTCCATTAGGTCCAGCTGGCGGTTCTTCAGGAAGCTGTTTCTCAGAGTCCGTCTATAAGGTGTTGTACAGGAAACTGTCCCAACAGAGCCCATCCGAACCTCACGGACCGGTTTCAGACTTGTTGTCATGGAGATGATGGAGATCTGGGGTCAGGCTGGTCCTCCTCAGATTAACGTCATCCCGAGTCTAATCTGATCGGATTATTGATGACCGTTAATTCATCTGAAACTTTGACACTTTAAATCAGGAGAATTAAATGTTTATTCAGTCTGGGAACCAAAACTGATGGAAATAAAGATCGATCATTTACCCTAACCCTAAACTCTGGTCCTGGGGACCAAACTCTGGTCCTGGGGGCCAAACTCTGGTCCTGGGGGCCAAACTCTGGTCCTGGGGGACCAAACTCTGGTCCTGGGGGGCCACCATCCTGTAGGCTTTAGATGAGCCTCGGGTACCAAACACTGGACCCAAACGGCTCCATGACCTCCTGCTGATGACCTCATGACCTCCTGCTGATGACCTCATGACCTCCTGCTGATGACCTCATGACCTCCTGCTGATGACCTGAGTATTCAGTTTGACAATATGGCTGACATTTTTATTTGAGCCGTAGCTCTGAGCTCCAGCCTGACTGAACAATCTGATATCTTGCATAAAATGCTGAATTTGAAATATAACAAGCCGAATGTTTCTGGCTAGGAAAACGTTTTACTTTCATTACCAGAATAAAATAATGCAGCAAGTTGTGAGATTAAAATCTTATGAGAGCTGTGATAGTTGGAGAATAAAGTTGTGATGTAACAAAGTTTACGTTGAAATTACATTTTGGTTTCACTTTATTCCTTTACATGTTGATGTTTCAGATAAAATATAAAATCCTTTTACCTACCATGGATTTCACCCACACACATGATCCCATCCTAACCTGTCGGTTCTGGTTCTGGTGCAGGGAGGTCCAACGGGCCGGAAGAGGAAGGCTGGGAGGAACCAGCTGCTGCGCGAACCCGGCCAGGAAGAGGAGGCCAAGGAAACTCCTCTGAAGAAACAGAAGAAGAAGAAGAAGAAGAGGAAGCTAGCAGAGGAAGCCGCAGGTAGAGTCGGCACCAGGAAGCAGACTGGTTTCACTGGGTCTACTGGTTTCACTGGGTCTACTGGTTTCATTGGGTCTACTGGTTTCATGTTTCAGTTTCAGCTGAGAAGAAGATCAGGACTGAGGAAGAGGATGGATTGGACGTGGAGGATGAAGCCGTAGAGGAAGAGGAGCCTGAACTACCCACAGGACTGACAGGTAAGCGCTCAGCTGGTCCCTGAAGGCACCACCAGGTGGCGGCGCCTTCCAGCGTTGACCCGCAGCAGAAGAGGAAGAGCTGTAGTCTTCATCAGGATGAAGCTGACCTGCCGCTTTCTGTTCAGGCGCATTCGAGGACACCTCATTCGCCTCTCTCGCCGGCCTGGTCGGCGACCACATCCTGAGGGCGATCAAGGAGATGGGCTTCGAACACATGACCGAAATCCAGCACAAAACCATCCGCCCCCTGCTGGAGGGAAGGTGAACTGCACCGTGGAAGGCTTCCTCCTGGTGATGTCATCGGGCCCTCCTGATGACATCACCGAGTCCTAATGGTGACATCATCAGCTCATCCTATCGTTTCTCCTCAGAGACATCCTGGCTGCTGCTAAAACTGGCAGCGGGAAAACGTTGGCCTTCCTCATCCCGTCCATCGAGCTCATCAACAAGCTCAAGTTCATGCCCAGGAACGGTGAGTCTTCCTCCTGAGGCTCCGCCTCCTTGCTCTGCATCCCTACGCTGAGGCTCCACCTCTTCCGCCCTCCCTCAGGTACCGGCGTGGTTATCCTGTCTCCGACGCGGGAGCTGGCCATGCAGACGTACGGCGTGATGAAGGAGCTGATGGCGCACGACGTCCACACCTTCGGCCTCATCATGGGTGGCAGCAACCGCTCCGCCGAGGCCCAGCGGCTCGCCAACGGCGTCAACATCCTAGTGGCCACGCCCGGCCGCCTGCTGGACCACCTGCAGGTGAGACTGTGGAACTGCAGGCTAGTTCTGCACCAGAGGCTCGGTTCTGCTTTTTGGTTCGTCTCCGAGTTGACCTGCTGTCTCCTCCCAGAACACACCGGGCTTCATGTTTAAGAACCTGCAGTGTCTGATCATCGACGAGGCCGATCGGATCCTCGAGGTCGGCTTCGAGGAGGAGCTGAAGCAGATCATCAAGCTGCTGCCCAGTACGTCCCACCGCAGCGCCGCGTTCTGACCCCCTGAAGCCCCCAGTGACCCCTTTTTTACTCCGTTTGCCCCGTCTCTGCAGAAAAGAGGCAGACGATGCTGTTCTCAGCCACCCAGACGCGCAGGGTGGAAGACCTGGCCCGGATCTCCCTGAAGAAGGAGCCGCTGTACGTCGGCGTGGACGACCACAAGGACAGCGCCACCGTGGACGGCCTGGAGCAGGTAGGCCTCTGACTGACGGAGCCCCTGTGACCCCTGTGACCCCGGCTGACCTGCTGACCCCTGCAGGGCTACGTGGTGTGTCCGTCGGAGAAACGCTTCCTGCTGCTGTTCACCTTCCTGAAGAAGAACCGTAGGAAGAAGCTGATGGTGTTCTTCTCCTCCTGCATGTCGGTCAAGTTCCACTACGAGCTTCTCAACTACATCGACCTCCCGGTCATGGCCATCCACGTGAGCTCCTGACCCAAACCGACCCGGCTGATCGGTTCCGCTGGGTTCTGACCGTCCCGTTTCTCCCCACAGGGCAAGCAGAAGCAGACCAAGCGGACCACCACCTTCTTCCAGTTCTGCAACGCCGACTCCGGCATCCTGCTGTGCACCGACGTGGCGGCACGCGGCCTCGACATCCCCGAGGTCGACTGGATCGTCCAGTACGACCCGCCGGACGACCCCAAGGTCAGCGCCGGGCAGGGTGGGCGGCACCGGGTGGCTAGAACTCTGACCTCTGACCTCTCTTCGTCCCCGTCTGCAGGAGTACATCCACCGGGTCGGCAGAACGGCGAGAGGCATCGACGGCCGCGGCCACGCCCTGCTCATCCTGCGACCCCAGGAGCTGGGCTTCCTGCGCTTTCTGAAGCAGGCCAAGGTGATCGCTAACCCCGGCATGAACTCTGACCGACCTCTGACCCCCGGCTGACCCCCAGCTCTGCTCTCTCTGCTTCAGGTCCCGCTGAGCGAGTTTGAGTTCTCCTGGAGCAAGATCTCCGACATCCAGTCTCAGGTAAGAACCCGAACCGGTTCTGTTCTGAGCTGGTTCTGACCCGCTTTGAACCGGTTGTGCCTCTGTCCATCCAGCTGGAGAAACTGATAGAAAAGAACTACTACCTGCACAAGTCGGCCCAGGAGGCCTACAAGTCGTACGTCCGGGCCTACGACTCTCACTCTCTGAAGCAGATCTACAGCGTCAGTACCCTGAACCTCCCCATGGTGGCGCTGTCCTTTGGATTCACCGTGCCGCCCTACGTTGACCTCAGTATCCTTTTCTCTGCTGCTCGGGTCTAGTCAAAACCTCAATAAAGCTGATCATCTCCGGTCCGCCTTCCCTGTTCATTTGTGGAGGTGTGAGTGGAGTTCCCCTCCTGGCCTGTGGGGGCGCTGCACCAACAACCACTGCAGGAAACGACACTAAAACCTCTGAAGACGCTGAGAGCAACTTCCTGTTTCACCAGATGAAACAAGATGGAGGCGTCAGAGTTTAGAGCTGGAGGATTTCTCTTTATTTCTGCTGCTAGCGCTAGGCTAGCACGTTAGCTTTGGTTGGATTTACCCAGAATGCCCTACGCCGTAGTCCACTTCCTGCTTTTGGAGCGCTCTCTGGGCTGGTTGGCGTTCACATTCAGACTGAGGTATGGAGGACCAGAGGTCAGAGGTCAACCAGCATCCACACTGGAGTTGGGTTGGACCGGACCGGACCGGTGGCCGTAGTAAAAGCAGATACTTGAACTAGGATCTCTATTTATTAATTTTTTAAGAATTTAATCAGATTTTTTGTCTGACTGGAGAGAAAAACTTGCTGCTCCAAATTCACCCAAATGTCAAATCCTGAACCAATTCAGTCTGAACAGAAAATCAGATTTGGACCTGAATGATTAAAGCTTCATGGTTTCCTGGTTCCTCCTTGACTCCGCCTCCTCCAGACGTTCACAGCAGCAAAGGCCTGAAGCTGCAGAAGCGCGGCGGCGGCGGCGGCTTCGGCTACCAGAAGGCCAAGAACGTCAGGAAGTCCCGGATCTTCAAACACGTCAGCAAAGGGTCGAGCGACCGCCGGCAGTTCTCCCGCTGAGCTGGCGCCCCCCGCTGGGCCGCGGCGGCGCCCCCCGCTGGGCCGCGGCGGCGCGACCCCTCCTGTAAATGTCCTGTAAAACTCAACATTTCTAATAAAGGAAACAAAGTTATTTGTTTCTAAGCTTTATTTCACCTCAGACTTTGACTAGGACACTAATGATTTTAAAACAAAGTCTTTATTTTGATGTAAAATCAAACTATTGTCAGTTAATCAAGTTAAAACAGTTTCTCTTCTGAATCGATTCGTTTCTGTTTGATCTCCCTTTGAATATGAAAATGTTCACAGTGGGTCAAAACCGGGTCAGGACCAGGTTTCTGGCTGAGATTCTGCTCCCACAGTAAAGTTGGACCAAACCTTCACCTGACCCAGTCGGACCGGTTCTGTCAGCTGGACAGTTGAACTGGGATCAACTGGGAGGGATCCCAGTCGGATCCAGACTGGTTCTGGGAAGGCTGGTCAACATGGAGGTTCTGGAACAAATGAGGTCCGAGACAAAAGCTTCTGGTTGAGTTGGAAACGGTTCTGGTGGTCCCTCTGACATCACCGCTTTAAATGAGCAGAACTTTAACTAGACCGGTTCTTTCAGAAGCTCCAGGGTCGGTTTCATGTCCAGAACCAGCCTGGAACCTGGTACCACCATGTGGACTCAGTTGGATCCCTGCTGCTGACCTGTGAGGAGAAACGGAGCAGGTTCAGAACCTCAACCCGGTTCTGCTGGCAGAACAACGGCTATCTGAACCCGGTTGCTATGGCGATTCACAACGCGTCATGTCCTCATTCTCCACAGGAATCGTTCTGATCGATTAGTTCCAAATGATCCGATTTATCAATCGGAGCACAAAGCTCAGTTGGTCAGTCAGAATATTTAAAAGGTCACCAGCAGAACCTTTGACCTGCAGCATCACTCTGGGACCAGCAGGGGGCGACAGTGGAGCGGAACCTCATCAGAACCTCATCAGAACCTCATCAGAACCTCATCAGAACCTCATCAGAACCCTGGGACGTTCCAATGAGGATAAAGAAACAATAAATAAACTGTAATCTAAAAGGAGATTTTCCTTTAGTGACCTAGAGAGACGCAGGCAGGAACGTTAACAGTTCATAGTCTAAATGTTCTGAGACAATAACAAGTATTTAATTTCCATAGTCATCTTTATAAATCATCTCTTCATTTTTGATAAAGAAATCTGCTTCCTGTTATTGATGAAAACTTAAAAGTTTTTCCTCTTCAGAGCGAAGAATCTGAATTTGAAATTGTTCTAATAAGCCAAACGACCCCCCGCTGAGCCAAACGACCCCCCGCTGAGCCGAACGACCCCCCGCTGAGCCAAACGACCCCCCGCTGAGCCAAACGACCCCCCGCTGAGCCAAACGACCCCCCGCTGAGCCAAACGACCCCCCGCTGAGCCGGACGACCCCCCGCTGAGCCGAACGACCCCCCGCTGAGGCAGACGACCCCCCGCTGAGCCGGACGACCCCCCGCTGAGCCGAACGACCCCCCGCTGAGCCGAACGACCCCCCGCTGAGCCGGACGACCCCCCGCTGAGCCGAACGACCCCCCCGCTGAGGCAGACGACCCCCCGCTGAGCCGGACGACCCCCCCGCTGAGCCGAACGACCCCCCGCTGAGGCAGACGACCCCCCCGCTGAGGCAGACGACCCCCCCGCTGAGCCGGACGCCCCCCCGCTGAGCCGAACGACCCCCCGCTGAGCCGGACGACCCCCCGCTGAGGCAGACGACCCCCCGCTGAGCCGAACGACCCCCCGCTGAGGCGGACGACCCCAGGCTGACCTGCAGGAACATTTCTGGGAGGATTTAAAGCACAGGTGTCAAACTCCAGTCCTGGAGGCCGCTGGCTGTCCTGCAGCCTTTAGCTGAGCCTCTGCTGCTGCACCTGAATAGAATCACTGGGTCATTAAGACTCTGGAGATCTGATCCACACCAGGAGGAGGAAATGAAGCCGTTTCAGTCCAGCGTTTTGTTCCTGTGGCACATTTAAAAGCTGCAGGACAGCCAGCGGCCCTACAGGACTGGAGTTTGACACCCTGCTCTAGAGGTTTTGCTGCAGGAGGAAGGACCGCATGGAAACTGAAACGAGACGTAATTAAACTAAACCCAGAACCCGGTGAAGATGAGACAAATGTCACCCTGTTGAACACAGACGACAAGATCGGAACTAAAGTTTAGTTAGGAGGTTAAAAGCTGGCGAATCTAAAATAAACACAATGCGGCTTCCTAAAAGGCAGATCCGTCCAGAACCTCCAGAACCTTCTGGACCTCCAGAACCTTCTGGACCTCCAGAACCTCCTGGACCCGGACCTCCAGAACCTTCTGGACCTCCAGAACCTCCTGGACCTCCAGAACCTTCTGGACCTCCAGAACCTTCTGGACCTCCAGAACCTTCTGGACCTCCTGGACCTTCTGGACCTCCAGAACCTCCTGGACCTCCAGAACCTTCTGGACCTCCTGGACCTCAGTGATTACAGTTGCTTACTAAGAGATGATGGTTGATGTTGTTTTTATATTTCCATAAAGCATTTGGTTCTGTGGAGCATCGATTATTGTTAATGCGTTGAGACATTTTGGATTTGGAAATAGTTTCCTTCATATGATTATGATGTCAATATTTAACATCATAATCATTTGATGTTATGATTATCATAACAATCAGACGAGGCTGCAGCATCTCACTGCCTCTTTCTGATTTTAGTCACAGCTAACAGCTATTAGGATTAAACTCTAATATTGAAGGTTTGGAAATAAATAACCAGAAAATAATCATCAGCCAATTTGCAGATGATACAACTTATTCCTAAAAACAACAAATTCCTCCAGCTCTAAAGGAAATAGATCTGTTCTCTCAATATTAATAAATGTCAAATTATGAGGCTCCATTTCCAACATTCCAGTTAAAAATGAAATTAGTTACTTGAGGATTAAAGAGTCTTATTGGTAGAACATTATGAACAGAAACTGGATCCGTATCCAGGCTCATTCCTGATCCGACCGTCCAAATCTCACAAAACTGATTAGCAGAATAAATTTGAACTTTATTTGGAAAATAAACAGCATTTGCTAAAACGTTATGAGGACGGTGGAATCAAGTTTGAAATCATGAATGTGCTTTAGAAATGAAACGTCTTCAGGCCGTTTGGAAAGCGCTGATGTTTGCTTTGTTCTGCAGCGTCTGTGTTTGAAACGTTATTGAAATGTGATTCTCAATGATCTAAACTCTCGAGTTTCCATCAACTGGTTTTGTTCCAGTGGAAGTTCAAAAGCCCAGAATGTCCCACTGTGGAGCCACTCTATGTGGTGAACATCTATATTCATGGAAGATTGGTGGAATAAACTCATCTGGCCAATTCCTCCTTTACTGGGTGGAAATGCTGATGTTCTCAGTTTGGAGGATTTTAATAGGAATATGGAACTGATTGATCACTGATCGATCATAAGAACGTTTAATGCAGGATCCTCATGTCCTCATTCTGTCCGTTAAAAACTATTTACCTCGTTTCTTTATTCCAAGACTCCATGAGATTCAATTTATTATCCATGACAGATAATAAATGCAGCAACAGGTTTATGAATCAATATTCTAGAAATAATAGAAACCCAGAAGAACAAAAATCACATTTCTCTCACAAAATGTTAACAAATCTATGATTAGGACAAATTATTAGAAATTCCCAATTCCTCCTAAAAATAAAGAATTACATTTTAAAATAATAAATATGAGTTTTTAAGAGAAATTTAGTTCAATTAAACTTGAGTTAAATAAAGACTGGTTGAGTAATGCTGGTTCTGTTTGGTTCTGTTTGGTTCTGGTTGGTTCTGTTTGGTTCTGATTGGTTCTGTTTGGTTTTGGTTGGTTCTGATTGGTTCTGTTTGGTTCTGACTGGTTCTGACTGGTTCTGTTTGGTTCTGATTGGTTCTGTTTGGTTCTGATTGGTTCTGATTGGTTCTGTTTGGTTCTGACTGGTTCTGACTGGTTCTGTTTGGTTCTGATTGGTTCTGTTTGGTTCTGACTGGTTCTGTTTGGTTCTGTTTGGTTCTGTTTGGTTCTGATTGGTTCTGTTTGGTTCTGTTTGGTTCTGTTTGGTTCTGTTTGGTTCTGACTGGTTCTGTTTGGTTCTGATTGGTTCTGTTTGGTTCTGTTTGGTTCTGACTGGTTCTGTTTGGTTCTGATTGGTTCTGATTGGTTCTGTTTGGTTCTGATTGGTTCTGATTGGTTCTGTTTGGTTCTGATTGGTTCTGATTGGTTCTGTTTGGTTCTGATTGGTTCTGTTTGGTTCTGACTGGTTCTGTTTGGTTCTGTTTGGTTCTGATTGGTTCTGTTTGGTTCTGACTGGTTCTGACTGGTTCTGTTTGGTTCTGATTGGTTCTGATTGGTTCTGTTTGGTTCTGACTGGTTCTGTTTGGTTCTGTTTGGTTCTGATTGGTTCTGTTTGGTTCTGTCTGGTTCTGATTGGTTCTGTTTGGTTCTGACTGGTTCTGTTTGGTTCTGACTGGTTCTGTTTGGTTCTGTTTGGTTCTGTTTGGTTCTGTTTGGTTCTGATTGGTTCTGTTTGGTTCTGATTGGTTCTGACTGGTTCTGATTGGTTCTGTTTGGTTCTGACTGGTTCTGTTTGGTTCTGATTGGTTCTGATTGGTTCTGTTTGGTTCTGACTGGTTCTGTTTGGTTCTGATTGGTTCTGACTGGTTCTGTTTGGTTCTGACTGGTTCTGACTGGTTCTGTTTGGTTCTGACTGGTACTGTTTGGTTCTGACTGGTTCTGTTTGGTTCTGACTGGTTCTGACTGGTTCTGTTTGGTTCTGACTGGTACTGTTTGGTTCTGACTGGTACTGTTTGGTTCTGACTGGTACTGTTTGGTTCTGACTGGTTCTGACTGGTTCTGTTTGGTTCTGACTGGTTCTGTTTGGTTCTGACTGGTTCTGTTTGGTTCTGACTGGTTCTGACTGGTTCTGTTTGGTTCTGACTGGTACTGTTTGGTTCTGACTGGTACTGTTTGGTTCTGATTGGTTCTGTTTGGTTCTGACTGGTACTGTTTGGTTCTGACTGGTTCTGTTTGGTTCTGACTGGTTCTGTTTGGTTCTGATTGGTTCTAACACAGGGCTCTGAACCCATCAGAGCCCTGTGTTAGAACTAGCAACATGCAGCAGGCTGCGGCCGGACCTTAGGGTCCACTGATGGGGGCCAGGGGCCCAGCGGGGGGAACGCCGCCCCCCGCTGGGGGCCAGGGGCCCAGCGGGGGGCGGCGTTCCCCCCAATGCGGGGACTCCCCTAAACACAGGGGTCCTCTTCCCTACACCTGAGTTCAGCCAATGAGAGCCCATCCAGCGGGGCCCAGTGAGAGTCTGGTTCTGGTTTCAGGAGGTCCATGAAGCTACGGCGGCGGCTTACCATTACTGGTGGAACTGGTCTCTGGTGTCTCCCAGTTCATGGATTTCTGGACGGCCTTCTTCCAGCGAGCGAAGCGCAACTCGCTCTCTGGTGGAGGACAGACAGTCGAGTTGGAGCAGAAACAGCCACTAGATGGCAGCAGATCACCTTTCATTATGCAAAGCAGGATTCTAGAGACTCTGACCAAAATCTTCACTCAGAAGCTTCTTCAGATTCACTGTAATACAGACTGCTACAGGAGATCATCTACAGTAGCTCTGAAAAATCTGAATAATTGAGCTACAACGTTAAATTTCCTTTGGATCAATAAAGTGTTTCTGAATTTGAATTACTACAGTACAGCCAAATGGCCAGCAGGCAGTGTGTTGTGTGGTTCTGGTTCTGGTTCTGGTTCTGACCCTGGGTGTTGATCTGAGGCTGGTACCGCTCAGCCGTGACCTCAGGCAGCCGATCCGGGTTCAGGTTCCAGACCTCCACGCCCGCAGCGGCGCCGGCCGCCATGGCTGCACCCAGAGCCGTGGTCTCAGACATGCTGGGTCGCACTGAAAGCAGGGACACACAGAATCAGAACCAGAACTGGACCAGAACATATTACACTGTAAAAACTAAGACAAATTTACTCATTTCAATTACAATCATGAAACTAATTTACTTTTATCCCAACTCTGTTATGTTTGGACTCAGAAGGTGATTGGTGTCGTTACCTGTGATGGTGGGCAGGTCAAAGGTCAGAGGTGATTGTCTCTGACAGAATCAGAACCGGTTCTAAACCCCAGAGTAACTCTGAAGCCGTTCTTACCGACGGGGATGCAGAGGATGTCGGCCTGCAGCTGCATCAGCAGCCGGTTCCCCGTCATGCCTCCGTCCACGCCCAGCACCGGCAGCGGGATGCAGCAGTCCCGGTTCATGGCGTCCAGGATCTGGCAGGCAGCAGATCAGACTTTAACTGGACCTCAGCAGAACCAAAGGTTCTTTAAACCTGCTCACCTCTCTGGTCTGGAAGCAGACGGCCTCCAGGGCGGCGAACGCCAAGTGGCTCCTGTTGGTGAACTGGGTGAGGCCGCAGATGATGCTGGGAACAAGAGAGGTTAGGTGTGGACGGCTTTGGACCCACAAACCCGACGAGTTAGAGGAGCAGAGCGTCCGTCTCACCCTCTGGCACTCGGCTCCCAGTACGGAGCGTAGAGGCCGGAGAACGCTGGAACGAAGTAGCAGCCGTACGACGTTCCTGCTTCCGCTGCCAGCTGCTCTGAAAGCACAGAGAGGCGCAAACACTCACACCTCCTCCCAACAGGAGGTTCCTGGTTCTGGTTCTGGTTCCGGTTCTGGTACCAGAACCAGCGTTGATAATTACCAATCTCAGAGGACGACTGCACAATGCACATGTTGTCCCTCAGCCAGCGAATCACTGCGCCGGCGATCGCCACCGAACCCTGCAGAGAAACATCAGAGCCTTTCAGGCAATACATTATGACCAGGCTCATCCAGGCCTCGGAGCTGCTGCTGCTCCGATGTTTGGTGGATTGTGGGTAAATGAGTTAATCAATGAAACATTAACCAACATTCTGACTTGTAATAAAATGTAATGTTTCAATTGTTCATTTTTATTTTTATGATGTAAAGCATTTGAACTGCCTTGTTGCTAAACTGTTCAATACAAATGAACTTGATTGATTGATAAGTTGATCAGTTGGTTAATGGCTGAGTTGGTTGGTCAATTCTTTTGGTTTTGGTCGGTCGGACCCTCAGTCGGTCCTATCAACAGGTTCTCCTTCCTCCCAGAGGTCATACAACTGGGGTCGGCCAGGAGCCATCAAACAGTCCGACTCCAGGTCACTGACCGGGATCTGGACCCGGCAGTCCTCGCCCTGCAGGGACGGGATGTCCCCTGGTCCCGACCCGTTGGTGGCAGGTTCAGACAAACCCAGAGCTAACATGTCTCACCTCCAGTGCGTAGCAGGCTGGCTTGTCCCTCCCCAGCTTGTAGGCGATTGTAGTGATCAGGCCGTGTTCGGACATCACCGGCTGCCAGAATCAGCAGAACACAACGAACTCAGTTTGGGTCACAGGAAACGGTTCTGACGGTTCTGAAGCGTCTTACCTTGGTCCCTGTGTTCCTGAGGAGGAAGCATCCCGTCCCGTAGGTGTTTTTGGCCTGGCCTTCCTCAAAGCACATCTGACCAACCAGAGCTGCCGACTGGTCCCCGAGACACTGACAGAGATAACGAACCCGTCAGGTTCTGGAGGAACCGGTCCATCCAAGATGGAGGACCGGCAGAACCTGACAGCACAGCAAAAGCGCCTCACCCCTGAGATGGGAACCCCTGCCAGCGAGCCACACCTCTGGAGAAACAGGAAGAAGGTTCAGTTGGACGCCATCGTCCACATCGACTGTCTGTGTGAAAAGCATCACTGTGCAAAAGTCTTAGGTCGTCTTTGAACAATTCTTTGGACTTTGGCTGGAGTCTAGTTCTAGGCATTTTAAAAGAAAATGGTTTTGGGTTTTAGAGACTGAAACGAAACCTCACCGAAGTGGATGATAAACCAGGACGGGTTGTTCTGTAGAACCTGGACAAAGGTCCAATAAAGCGGACCAGTCATGCGTCCCTCTGATGTTTGGTTAATATCTTTACCCAACAACAAAACTTCACTACAGAGACCAAAGTGTAACGATGTGACGCTGTTATCAGATCAGATTTACTTCAATAAAACGTCCCACAGCAGAATGAAGAGCCGCCACTGAGCAGAACCGGGTCGTCTGGTACCAACCCCACATGTTGCTCAGTTCTGGAAAATAAAACCTGTGACTGTTTAGATGATCAAAACATGGAAAAGAAGCAAAAAGCAGTAAAAATGTTCTGCACCAAAGCAGTGAGGCGTGCAGCTGACCTCTGCACTGCAGCTCGGGTCGGGTCGGGTCGGGTCGGGTCCGGAAGATAAGATATGAGACAAACACTGACAGAACATTCAGGTGGACCTGAGCAAACAGCGGGCAGCAACCGGGTTCTGTCCAGGACGGGACCGGTTCGGATCCGGAGCAACAAGCAGATTCTCATGTTCATGACAACAAAACATCTAACAGAACCTGGAAACCCACCGGTTCCAACAGGTCGTCACGGCAACTCAAACCCGGCTGACCTTTCTCTAATGAGGAGCAAAGGGACGGTTTCGTACTCATGGCTGCTGGATTGCTCAACGGTGGCAACGTGTTGCCGCTGCTGGACCATCAGGACGGAAACGCCGCCATCAGTCCACATGAGCGCAAACAGGAAATGCCTCGTATTCACTGAGCGGCCATGTTTGATCCACAGGGACGTTTCCTGTTTCACACGATGGAGTTTGGATGTTCAGTGAATCAAACTGGGAACCAGAGGCCTGGACTGAAGAAGCACCAGTAACACCACTGGACGTCCTGCAGTCGCTGGGAGGAGGCGGAGCCTCAGTGCAACGCTTCACATGTGGTTCCATGTTTTATTGGTTCATGACTGAAATACAGAAAAGAATCATTTCTGCTGCAGTTTAATGTTTTCAAACCTGGAAAAATCTGGGTTTCAGTCCCGACCCAGCAGAACTTCGCTTTCTGAAAGGTTCTGACCCGGTTCCATTAGGACCTCTTCATTCATACAGAACTTAATTTAAGCAGAAAGTTCCGATTTTCAGCCAATGGGAACATAAAGTACCTTGGTTCTAGAGTGGCCTAGTTAAAGCCCAGACTTCAGGAAAAAAGCAAAAGCACCAAAAATGTGTAACATTATTATTATCATTGTTATGATTAATTATCATTATGATTAATCATTGTCGTCATGGCGATCAGGGCTCACCATGCGGCCGTAGATCTCAGAGGAGCTTCTGACGGCAGGCAGGATTTCCATCGGGACGTCGAAGAAACTGGAAACACAACCGAGTCCATCAAACCGGAGCTTTAAATGACTGGACAACCGGCCAGAACCGGTCAGTATGAGCCAGAACTGGAACCGGCCAGAACCGGTCAGTATGAGCCAGAACTGGAACCGGCCAGAACCGGTCGCAAATGAATAGTAGCCTGGGTTTGGTCCAAGCTCCAATTTCAGGAGGATGAATTCAGTTTCCAAAAATATTCCTGGCACCTAAAGCACCAAAACATTTCTGGGAAACCAATAAGCTCTGGATCTGAGTCCAGACCGAGACGGAACCACCTGGTTCCTGAGAGCCAGACCGGTCCAGGTTACCTGCAGAGCTCGGGGTCCCAGTCCAGGCTGTGGATGTCGAACAGCAAAGTGCGGCTGGCGTTGGACACGTCCGTGACGTGGACTCCCCCGTCTCGCCCGCCCGTCAGACTCTGTAGGAGAGAGAGCTCTTTGACTGGCGGGAATAAAAACCCGGAGCTGGAACCGGTGGCCTGTTGCTCCTACCCAGATGATCCAGGAGTCCACGGTCCCAAACATGGCCCGCTTACTCAGAACCGCCTGGCGCACCGCCTCCACATTGTCCAGCAACCAACGGAGTTTCACTGCGCTGAAGTAAGTGCTGATGGGGAGTCCGGTCTTATGCTGCCAGGCGAGTCCAGTAGAACCCAAAGGAGAACCAACAACAGGTTGACCTCTGGGGCGCGCTGACCTCTCGACATTTAGGGACAACGGTCCTACCTTCAGGTGGTTCTTGCTCCTGCTGGGAGTTCTGCTGATGAGTGTCTCCACAGTGGACTGTGTCCTCAGGTCCAGCCAGACTGCAGAACAGGCAGAACACAGAGATTAGAACGTCCACATGATCAGAGTCCGACTGCTTCTGAGAGGGCAGCTAACCGTCTGCCACTTGGGAAAGTCTGGAGGCCTTAGCAGGAGAAGAGTCGATGTGGTCCAGCATAACGAGTCCAGTTTGATCTTTTTACCACCAGTTAAGGTAAAAACTGGTGGACTCTGTCAGTCAACTGAACCAAACCCACTGGAACCTCCATGTTTTCCTTGCAGCTATAGTTCTTTTGTTCTTGTGAAGGGTCTGACATAAGCCTATCCATCCACCCCCCTTGTCTCCATCTTGACTCTGGATCCAGGGTCGGGTCGCGGGGGCATCAGCCGTACGAGGAGGCTCAGATTTCCCTCCAGCCTCCAGGACCCTCCTGGAAGAGCTGGAGGAAGATCCCAGTGATCTTCCTCTCGGCGTTCCTAGAGAGGAAAATCGTCTCTCCTGGCAGAGGAAACTCATCCCAGTTGCTTGTATACACAACCTCATTCTTTCGGCCTCTACCCAAAGCTCATGACCACAGACCCGACTCAGCTCTGTCTTCACCACGACGAATCGGTACAGCGCCCGCTTCACTGCAGACTCCACCAATCTGCCTTCATGAGCACAGAGATACTTAAACTCCTCCATCCTACACCAACACAAAGGCTGGTCTACAAACACTGGGAACAGAATCGGTGACAAAGGGCCGTCTGGATGCAGTCCTGCTCTCACCGGAGCCCGACTTACTGCCGCTAATGAGGACCAAGCTCTGGCAGCGGTCACACAGGGACCAGCAGCCCATATCAAAAGGTCTTGCTGAGGAACATAGTCCAACACCTTCCCCAGGTCTACAAAATGGACATGCAGACTGGTTGGGTGAACTCCCAGAACTCTCCAGGACCCTGCGGAGGGTGTGCAGTTGGTCCAATGGTCCATGACCAGGATGAAAACCTGGTTTAGTAACCTAATGAACCTAAACCTAACCTAACCTTTATGAACCCAACCTGAGCTGGCTGTACAGCTGCTGACTAGCTCCATTGCTGATCCGGTCCAGGAAGCCAAGCCTCTGAAGGTTTTACTGGAACCAGTCCTTAATGGTTTTATGTGGCTGGACTCACCGATGGCGTTGTAGAGCGGCTCTCCGGTCTCCTTGTCCCAGACCAGGGTGGTTTCTCTTTGGTTGGTCACCCCCACCGCTGCAGAGCAACAACAACAATGTGGACGTGGACGAAGCTGCAGAAACAGAACGGCAGCAGCGGCAGCGTCCAACCTTTGATGCGGGACACGTCCACACTGAGCTGCGCCAGCTTCTGGCAGGTCTTCTCCAGACACTCGTGGACGGTGTCCATGATCTCCTTGGGGTCCGCCTCCACCCACCTGAGGGGATGATTGGTCCGCACATGTTCAGCATGTCTTTTCACTAAGTCCAGGACTCGGCGAGCCCAGGACTCGGCGAGCCCAGGACTCGGCGAGCCCAGGACTCGGCGAGCCCAGGTCCTGCACTTAATGCAGTTCCAGTTGCTTGTTTCCAAGCCTCTACCCAAAGCTCATGACCATGAATGGAACTGGCTGAGGCCTAGTCCAAACATAGCCGATATTTTTATGTGCTTTGGCCTTTCATCCACACAAAAACATCTAATATCACTAAAATGATTATTTAGAGAAACTATGAGCAAAGGAGAGGTGAGAGAAACCTCTGTATGTGTCTGTTGGGGAAAACGCTGCATTCCAGTCAAATAATGCACCAATATTTCCAGTTACATCCTCTTGCGTTTTAATAACCCTATTTTCTAATTCGTTGAAAGTATTTCAACCTACAGATGAACCTCCTGGCGCCATGTTTGATTCCTAACAGGAAGTGTTGGATGTTTTGAAGGATTCTGATTGGCTGAACCAACCCTTAGCTCTACACTGCCCCCTCTGGCTTAGAATGTGTAAACAACGCTCAGACGCAGATTTATTTGGGTTCATGTGGATGAAAACTTCTGTGAAAGCGATCTCTGTGAACGATGTCCAGAGTCTCACCCTTCTTTGGGGAAATGTTGCTTGAGCTCCACCTGGTGGTGGCTGATCAGCTGGGCTGTTTTAGTGTTGAACACCTGCAGAGAAAAGCAGCCGATCAGAGAGCAGAAAAGAAGGGACTCGTTATCCTAACGGGTTCAGCTCCAGCAGGGCCTATTGAAGAATAGTGATGTAAACCAGAGCAGGACAGGAGCCTCCATCTTGTCAACAGCCAAGATTGAGGCTCCTTTGGCTACAAGGACAAAATGTGCAGGCAGAGAGACGGACAGCTCAGCTGCCAAAGGACCTCACACCAGCAAAACCTGGACCAGGAAGTGAGCTGCTTCACTTCCTGTCGTCAGACCACAGAACTAACCCCACAAGCCTCTGCTTCACCAGCTGGACCTGCAGACCGACTGGTGTCACAAACCGGGCCGTGATGTCACCAGCACACCTCGCCGCTGTCTCACTGTGCAAACGAGGGCGGGGCCTTAAGCCGTCTGCCGCATTCCACTGCATACGTATGAATGATGGGCATCGAGCCGACCCCAACCCTAACCCATTCGGTTCTGCTCCAGGAAACTGGGAGTCAACCAGGTCCCAGTTTGTCCCCAGTTTAGGATTCCAGCTGAGCTCCAGCATGATATAAAATCATTTTGAGGTTCATTTTTCTCTCCACCTGGTCTGCATTCTGATTGGCTGGTTCCTTCCTGGAGGCGGGGCATCAGCTGACATGACGTCATCCTGTCCTGCTGCCAAACGTTTCACTCTAACATAGAAAGTTGTCCTGGTTCAGTCCTGCTCACCCCTCCAGACAACAGGTGGTAAAGATCCAGTTCTGGTTCTGGTTCTGCTGGAGGTTTCTTCCTGTAAAAAGGGAGTTTTTCTCTCCACTGTCGCCCCCTGCTGGTCAGGAGGAGTGACGCTCTGCCGGGTTTATTGATAGAAACTTTTAAAACTAGTTTAAATAAATGTTGGATGTGAAGCAGCTGCTGGTTTCATATCCTGATATCCAGCAACGCATTTTTATGTTTTATAATTACTATGAGTTTTCTGACCCGGTTCTGGTTCTGTTGGTCCAGAGCAGCGGACTGGACCAGGAATGATTGACCAGCAGCAGGATCCCTGCTGACGTCATGAACAGTAAATGAATGAAAACTGAAAGTTTAAAAGCAGCAGAATGTGAAACCAGAGTCAGTTCGGTCCGGGTCGGTTCGGTTCGGTCCGGTCCACTCACCAGGACCCTGGTGGAGCTGGTTCCCTGGTCGATGGCAGCCGCCAGCGGGTCCATGTCTGCTGCTCGAGTCTGTCTGGGCTTCCTCTGCGCCCAGCGGGGGGCGGGCCGCCGGAACCGGCCGGAACCGCCCGGAGTTTACCGAACCGAATTCTGTTCCCTGCGTCGGGAGCGCGCGCTGCAGCAGAGAGGGTCTGAGCACAACCCGTGAAATCACGTCAAGGTTGAAACTTTCAGTTTAATCGGCAGATTTTGTTCAAACAAGAAGCAAAAACAAGAAAATGAATGAATGAATGAATGAATGAATGAATATTGTCATTTTAAACTGAACCGGTTCTTTCCTGCTTTCGTCTCTTCAGCTGAAAGTGAATTTCTGGTTCATTCCTGATATGAGACGTTTGCTGACAGTAGGAAAATCCCCTGCTGCTGTCAAATCTGACAGATTACTGGATTAAGGATTTTTCTACTACATCACAATTTCAGAGAATTTGGAAACAGTTGGTGTTTATTTCCCAAAGCTGTGGGGAGGATCATGGGGAAATGATCTTTTATAACCTACAAAGAAAAATTCAGCAAATCTTTTCAAACTTGATTGTGAGACAAATAAACTTCATGTCCTGCTGCCAGCAGTGAAAACCTGTGAATTCACTCAACATGGTGGAAAACTGAAGAAAAACATCGATTCTCTTCATCGAACCTGAACCATTGATTTGATTTTGCTTCTTTTCAGACATCAGCTGATTAAACTGCAAGTTCAATCCAGAAACACCTCAACCAATCACAGTGCAGGATGCAGACACGCCTCTCCTGCCCCCTAACCTGAACCCACCTGCTCCAGAACCTGAACCTGAACCCGTCTGCTCCAGAACCTGAACCCACCTGCTCCAGAACCTGAACCTGAACCCACCTGCTCCAGAACCTGAACCTGAACCCACCTGCTCCAGAACCTGAACCCGTCTGCTCCAGAACCTGAACCTGAACCCACCTGCTCCAGAACCTCCTGTGGTTCTGCCGCTCCGTCCTGACCCGACTCCGTCTCTGTAGTTGATCAGGATGAAATGAGAAAACGAGATTCAAACAAACTGGATCCATCAAACACAAAAATATTATAAACTTTGAGAACTACACGCCATCAGGCTCTGCAGGAGGTTGTTACAGTTAGTGGCGCCCCCTAGGGGTCAGGAGGGCCGTGGCCTCCGTATTGGAGATTTCCCAGCATGCATTAGGAGAATGTCAGTCTGGGATTTTACCTCAGCAGAATCAAAACTTCCTATTTTAGTCGAAATGTTCTTCTATATTGATAACAATAGAAACAGTTTCAGTGAACAGCTGAATAATTTTAGTCTTTACAGCTGGAGGTCTGTAGACTTACTGCCTCATGTTGTAATTCAGATAAAAACAGATCAAATTGAGGCTTTTTGTCAGAAAATTTGCATTTATGAATTCTTCGCCGCTGCAGATCTTCAATAAACCGTTCCTGGATTCTCAGCCGGCCGTCGCTTTGCTCCTCTTGCCTCCACACCCGAACTTACCTGTCCGCCCTCCACCGCAGCCTCTCCAGCTACCTGCAAAGAACCGAGTCCCGGATCGCTTCGAGGACACCCACAGAGACCAAACCCTGGAAACCACGGTATCGCCCTCCTGGCTGAAGTCCAGCTTCATCTCAAGGAAGATCAGTCTAATTCTTCCGGAGTTTCCACTTTCCAACACCCTCAAACTCACCATCTCTTTCTCACTGCTCTTCTGCTGCCAACCCCAAGGACAAGAAGTGCAGTCTCACCGTTCCTCATTGTTAAAATAAACTGTATTAATCGGATCATCTGTTGTCCTGGTGGTGCTCTGTATGTGGGTGAAGACACTGGGACCCAAGAAGTGTTTTTTTGATCAATTTTGCTTTGTTTTGAACCGGACAGATCCCCTTCCGTCTGAAACCCGGCAATAAAGACACAAAATGTGCTGCTATTGAGAAGATCTGCTTTATTCTGACGAGAACGAGAAACAGAAAACATGCACAAAACTCTGCTGCTTTACAATCATTGTTTCACTAAAATGTTCCCGTTATGGACGAGATTTATTTATTAAAATAACTTAGTAAAAATAAACGGGACGGATTTAGAGAAGAAATGACCAGGAGCAAAGCAGAGCGGCTAAGAGGCGCAAACAGTCTACAATACCACAGAAGAAGAAACGATCACATGCAGAAACTCTGTTGGGTTCTTCAGGCCGGGTCGTCACGGGTCGTCACGGGTCTCTGGTTTGCTGGGTTCTGGTCTGGTTCTGGCTTCAGTCTTGGGTTTCTCCCTGTCCAGAGCTTTTTCCATCTCGGTGTAATAATCCAGGGCTTTCCTCACCGGGTCGATGATGTGCTGCTGTGGACGGACAGACCGGTCAACGCTACAGCCGACAGACCCGATAGACCCGATAGACCACCTAACGGAGCGCCCAGTGTGTGGCTGAAGGATGATTGTTCATACTTGCGTTTCATGGCGTCATGTTCTCACCTCCAGGCAGGGGAAGAGGTTGGCGAGCTCCATGAAGAGCGGCAGCAGGACGAACCTGATGAAGCCGATCTGAGATGACGGTTTGGTCACTTTGTCTCTGTCCATGAAGGGACTGACTGGAAGACCCTCCAACTTCTCCACGTCACTCTGAGGACAAAAACTGCTTGCTTCAGTTTACATCTCGCCGCAGCAGCCATGTTCTCTGAAGCGTGGCGTAAAACCAGAACTTGTCCAAAGCTACAAATGAAGCCCAGCTCAGGGTGTCTGGTGTTAGTTAGTTAATCTACCTGAGAAAAAGGTCAACCTGTAGTGTACCTCCCCTAATCTGCACACCGTAGATTATTCTGCAGACCTTCCTCCTCCTCCTCCTCCTCCTCCTCTTCTGGCTCATTGAATGTTCAGCCGTTCCTTTGATCTGCAGCTCTATTCATATTGAGATCAATGTGATGCTGAGCATCCAGACTCTGAAGCGTCACACTGGCTATTTGTTTTCCATGCACAGCGGCCATATTGGATCGGAAACCTGGGTGTGGCTCCTGCCTCCAAATTACTTCAGGTGGCGCTCTTTGTGTAGTGCTGACTAGTTTAGCCTAGCGTAGCCGCCTGAGCCAAGTTTATTTGTTAGTCTGCTAAAAGTGGCCTCATTTCAGCTCAGCCTATCTAAACATGCCATGGATTATATGAGAGGAACATTAACTATTGCTTTGTCAAACTAAAACTAATTTAGTTTGTTAGATTATCGAATTTTAGTTTTGATTAGCATAGCGTAGCCCATCTTTTAGCATGCCGATGGTTTTTCTGTTTTTCATTCCAGCGTTTTGTACCTGTGGGTTGGGGTTAGGGGTTAGGGGTCAGGGTTAGGGGTTAGGGGTTAGGGTTGGGGTCAGCCAGCGGCGCTCCGGCCTGGACTTTCAGACCCTGGTTTAGATCATCTAGGTTCCTGTAAATTAGCTAGGCTAACCTAAGCCTCGTTAACCCATGTTAGCTTTGTGAACTAGACCTAAACTTAGGTCAGCTAAACTAAAATAAACCAGATTTTCTTTCAATTTTGTGGTATTAATTTATTATTGTCAATTCAGTTTACTTTAATAGAGTCAATTCATCACAAATGTCATCACTTTTGGCCAGTAGCTACAATATCCTGTGGCCCTTTAATGGTTGAGTGGCCAGTTAAAGGGATAATTGTTAACACCTATTTGTGCTAGCTTGGTTGCATTTAGCTAACCTTGTGTAGCCAAGCTTGTGTGGCTAACCTTGTTTTAGCTAAGTTTGTTTAGCTAAGCTTAGGTACACAAGCTAAGCTTAGCTTAACAAGCTAAACAAGTTTAGCTTAGCAAGCTTGTTTTAGCTAAGCTTGCGTAGCTAAGCTTGTTTTAGCTAAGCTTGCATAGCTAAGCTTGCGTAGCTAAGCTTGCGTAGCTAAGCTAGGACAGCTGTCTGTCCTCTGTTTGTTTTCACGCAGCTAAACTTTATTTGCTTCAGAAAGCCTGGAGAACCAAAGCTGTGCTGTCAGTATTTTTTAGATGGCGGTAATATTCAGCTGAAAGGTATTTTGATAATTGCACGCAGCCTTCAACTGAGGCGTTTTTGCTTCTGCTTACATTGAGTCCAGAGCATGAAGCGGGCCGATGCGGTACCTGGTTGAAGAACTCCTGCAGCAGACAGTCCAGCCAGGGCTCGGCCACCTCCATGGGCCGCGCTTCGTTGGAAATGTCGCTCACTTTGATCAGGATCATCATGAGCTGCTCAGAGCCACAGAAACACATGGGAATTTGGAGGAAAATGAAATATTTTTGAAAGTTTTAATATATTTGTAGATTTTTCAGTTAGTTAACTTTGGCTTGTTTGACTAGGACTTTATGAAAGATGGGTCTGTTTACCATAAAACCATTATTTTGAAAGCACAGAAGCCTCAGATCACAGATTTTATTTCTGAAATGAAATTTGGATCCGTTTGTTGTAGTTTTAGCCGAGTCTGTTTCTGAAGATTTCTTTAAAACAAAAGGAATTTTCCATCAACTTGTACAGGCTCATTCATGTTAGCTTGTTTCTCAGCATACTGAATGTTTCTGTGACTAATGCAGCTGCTTAAAGTAGAGAAACTTTCCCCTGCATGACAACATTTCTCATTTATCCCCAGCTTGGATATGGCGACCGTCCGCTTGGTTTCCTCCTGGTCGTGTCGGGTCGCTCTCACCAGGTCTTTGTGTTCCTTGTTAGTGAAGTCAAAAGCAGGCAGGACGGACTTGAACTTGTTCAGAATCTCGTTGTGTCTCGTCATGTCGGTGGCCAGGATGCATCTGCAGGTAGAAGACAATCTGAACCAGGAACTGGAACTGGAATCACACTGAGCTCCTGAAGATCATCTCACTTGATGATTCCCTCTCTAATCCGTTTGTACTGATCCAAGGACAGATTCCTGAAGATGTTGCTCTCTCTCTGCGAAACAAGGAAGAGCCTGGTTACTGACGGTGGTGGTCAGCTGACTCCAGCTGGAAGCGGAGGACGGCGGTCTCACCCTCTGCAGGATCTGAAAGGCCACGGCGCAGTGGTGGTTCTCCAGGGGGGAGATGTCGTTGTAGCGCAGAGCCAGTTCGGTCCGCGCGTTTATCTGCAAATGAAAGGAAAGCGTTCAGCTGAAGCCGAAGTCGAGCCGCTGCCGGACAGAGACGCGTCCACCTGGTAGGCGTTGTTGTATCCGGTATGGTCAAGGTCGTGGCAGACCGCAGAGGTCATCATGATGAGCAGGTCGATGGTCTCCAGTTTATTCCTCAGGTCGGTGAGCCAGATCAGCCCGTACATCTGAACAGAGAGACGACCGTGAATCCGCTGGTCTGGGGACCGCTGTCGCCATGGAAACGGCCCTTGAACCGCAGGGTCTCACCATCTGGGTGACGCAGAAGCAGTGCTTGAAGTTGTGAAACGGGATGTTGTTGTATCTTCTGTAGACCTCGAACAGGAAGTGCTGCAGAGCTTCAGGCTCGATGTCGAAGGAGGAGATGAAATCTAAATCTGTGAACATGACCTGCAGCAGAACCATGATCTCTGCGTCCTCCCACTGCCTGGAGACACGAGCGGGACAGACAGGAAGACATGGAGTCTGAAGTCCAGCCATCGTGAGAGGACGGCCCAGCAGGGTGTCCTGTTCTCTGAACGCTGAGCCGACGTCATGCGGTCAGACTGTCTGTTCGGGTCAGGTAGTCATCATGGGGCCGGGCTCTGCAGACCGGGCTCTGCAGACCGGGCTCTGCAGACCGGGCTCTGCAGACCGGGCTCTGCAGACCGGGCTCTGCAGACCGGGCTCTGCAGACCGGGCTCTGCAGACCGTCCTCCTCTTCAGGCCCACTGAATATTCATCCCTTCCTTTGATCTCTATTCACACTGAGATCAATGTGATGCTGAGCAGCAAAGGATCTGCTCTCCAACAGCATCAATCGCTGCACCGCGTTGTGCTCCATCGCATCATCATCATGACTACAGCTTTGATCCAACACTCACCAGTTATCGAAGGTGGGGGTCTTCAGGTACTGCCTCAGTTCCTCTGAGACCTCCAGGCAGCTGCAGCAGGACGTCAGAGACCCGTCAGACAGACAGCAGAGAGTCTGCGTAGAGAAGCAGCTCCCTGTGCAGGAAGACTCACCTCATCTGCAGGACCTTCTCGCGGACCTGCTCCACCTCCTCCCTGGTCTTGTGCAGACTCCTCTTGTGGTAGAACGGTGACGGCTGCTGCGGTCCCTCTGAGAGGTCTTTGTAGAAGCCCAGCCAGCTGAGATGCTCGACACTCTGGAACCGAGGAAACGGATCAACCGGCCCAACATCAAGCCATCGGTCAGGGTCAGAGGTCAGGAAACAGCATGAGCTGATACCTCCAGCTTCTCCCGGAAACAGTCCACCTGTGTCTTCATCTCCAGCACGACGGCAGGCGTCTCTGCAGCCGCAGACAAGACCTTCCTCTCCAGGGCCTGCAGTCTGGGACAGATCAGCACATCAGCCTGCAGCTGCTGTCCAGCCAGGACCCCAGATCATTCCGGACGTTTGCTACTGGACCGTCTACCTTTTCTCCATGGATGACAGATCGAATCCAAGCGCACCGGCAAACTCAGCGCCTGCAGGGAGAAGGAAACAGATGACCACCAGGTGGCGCCGAGCGCAGCCGGAGCCTCACGGTGTTAGCTTACCCAGCGGCTCGCTGTTGCAGTCGGCAGCTACCACCTCCAGCCTGTAGCGGGAGGCGGGGCTGTTGGGCTCCAGGCCGGGGCAGATGTTGACGATGTTCCCTTTGGGGTTGTAGAGTTTCAGGATGTCGTGAGGTCCGGCCTCGGCTGCACAGCGAAACAGATCTGAAACAGCAGGTCGTCCGTCCATCTGTCACTCACTGAGTCTCACTAAAGTTCCTCCTCCTGAGCCAGCGTTTGGTCAAACCTGTCGGGAGTGGAACTTCCAGCTATCATAGAGGTGAAAGGTCAAGGGCAAATTGTTCACCATGTTTTGTTCTAACCGTAAGAGACAGGTGGAGCGGTATCCGTCTGTCCGTCGTTCTATTTACCTGTCCAATGACGTAAAACAGAAACCTTCAGCACACTTTTATACATCAGCTCAACACAATTTCTACATTTCAGATGTTCTGAACGTGACCTTTGAACTTGACCTGTCTCTTTGCAGGATTCTCCTAAAATCCTGAAGGAACCAAAAACTCAGGATTCAATATAAACCCAAAATTTAATGCAGATCAACGTGACAGTCCCTTGTAGACCCGATAACGTCCGGCGCGGACCTGCCGGACCGGCGTGGACCGGCACAGACCTGATGGACCGGCGCGGACCGGAGCGGACCTGACGGACCGGCGTGGACCAGCACAGCCTGATGGACCGGCGCGGACCTGATGGACCGGTGTGGACCGGCACAGACCTGATGGACCGGCGTGGACCGGCACAGACCTGATGGACCGGCGCGGACCGGCACGGACAGAGTGATCCTGGAGCGGAACTGAAGCTCCTGAAACGATCATAACCCCAGACTATCTGCGGTTCTGATCCAGACTCTTGATCGGTTATACAGAACCTTTGGTCTGGTTTATTCCCAGATAGCAGGTGATTGTAATTCAATATTGAATTATAGTCAGAATGGTTGTTTCTGGTTGAAGTCACCAGTAACCAGCGCTGAAGTTTCACTGAGTCAAAGTTATTTTGTGGTCGAACGTCTGATCCAGAGTTTTCCACGCTGTCCTCCGGTTCATTCACAGGTTTGGCTGAATTGCAAACATGCAGGTCAGTTTGCCTGGAGTCGTTGGGAAAAACTGATTCTGTCATTTTAACGAGAGCAGCATCATAAATGCTGCATTGTTTCCTGCAGCAGCTTGATGGGTGAATGCATGTCGACTAACATTGAGATAAATCTGAATGAATATTCATTATTAATATCACTGAGTGAACATGGGAGCCCAGCGCTTTGTGACTGTTCTCTAGCCAGGTCACCATTTAACGTCTCCACGTCTTTCAGAACGTTTCTGATGTTTATCGTCTTTCTGCGCGGCGCCTTCCTCACTCTGATCCGTGTTTCAGCTGCTGCTTTGACCCAGAGCCGACCGACTGCAGGGAAACGTCGGACGGGTCGAGCCATCCGGAATGAACTGAAAGAAGCAGAAAAACCAAACAGATGAAAACTCCAGACTGACCTTTGACCTCCTGAGCCGGACAGTCTCCTGGGAACTCGGCCCGCTCCGGGATCCCGTTGACGGTGAAGTGAATCGTTTTGGACGCCATGTTGCTGCAGCGGGAGCTGCTGCAGTCTGATCATGATCCCAGAGAGACGCTGCCTCCTCTTCCTCCCCTCCTCTTCCTCCACTCCTCTTCATCCCCTCCTCTTCCTCCCTCCTCTTCATCCCCTCCTCTTCACCCCCCTCCTCTTCCTCATCCCCCTCTTCCTGTGTCCATGTCTCCATATTATGAGGAAGTTGTAATAAGGTCAGGGCCGTGCAGAGACCTTTCAGGGCCCAGGGTTCAAAGTTAAGAAAGGGAACATTGAAGAAAAACATTGAACAACAACATAGCAATAACCGAGCCACGCAGCGTCTGTGCTGCTCGCTTCTCCTCTTAGGACCAAGCTGGTACATTGATTTACATTAAATAGAAAGGTGGATCAAATGGAAAATTGCACTTCCAGAATCTATTTCTAGGGATATGGTAACTTTTGGAGTGTTATTGAAAAACAAAACAATAGTAATATTTTGTCTGGCAAATTGTTTTATTCATAAACTGAGCTGAGATCATCTGCAGTTTTTAACATGATCTTAATCTGAATTCCATTCCCATTGAAATCTCTGAAATGTGTTGAATGTGTAAAAACCTGACGGATATGAATGGAACTGGCCATGTTAGCCCTGAAATATGGATTCGATCGTTGCTATTTTAGTTATTAGTTTATATTTTTCTTTATTAATGTTACTGTTGTATTCCCATTTCTTAATCTGCCTCTCTGCAGTTTAAAAAAAGTGGCGGAAATGCGTCAGAAACACGTGATCGCGGAAGTGTTCCCTCTTCCGTCCGCTGCAGCGCATTACTCTCATATAAATTACATTTGTTTTGGAATAAATCTCCACACGAGTCGTTTTATAACAGTTTTTTCTGCTAACATCAGCTTCATTTTTCTTCAATCAGCTTAAAACCGATTGAGGCGCCGATCGACCCCCAGGCCTGCAGGGGGCGCTGTGACGCAACTCCGCATCACGCTGTGACGCAGCTCCGCATCACGCTGTGACGCAGCTCCGCATCACGCTGCGCTTCCTGTCGCCTCGGGTGCAGCACGTGTTGAGGAGGAGCAGCGCGAGGAGCTTCGGAACCGAGTGGACCTGGAGATAAAGTGGTGAAATGACCGAGAGCAAAGCGGAGGCCGCGTCGCAGCGGCCCAGAGAGCTGCTGGCGCTGAACCCGGAGCTGGAGGCCGAGTTCAAGAACAAGGTCCGCGAGGTGAAGAAGAAGAACCGCGGCGGGAAGGTGAGCACGACCTGAACCGACCTCCGCTTTGGCCCAAAGAATCTGGGTCCAGGTCAGCAGAACCGGTCAATAAATTAGGAAAACAAATTCAATAGTTTCAGGAACTTTATCTCATTACATGGTTAATTTCACACAGACGGGATTTCCAGCTCTTAAATCTGCGGTTCCGGTTCCTGTTGATTAAACAAATAGACAAAAACAGGTTTAAAAAAAACCCTGTAGAACCATGGGCGGCCCTAAAAGGGGGCCAGCAGGGGCCCAGTCACCAGAGCGCTAAATCAATTTCTCATGATGATATGAACTGGCAGCATCCTGAGAACAAGTTTCATTTTTACCTTCACAGTTTTAGGGAACTAATGAATCAGGTTGAAGGTGTTGCTCTGAGTCAAGCAGAAAGTCAGTGGGGGGTCAGCAGGTCAGCAAACCTCCTTCAGGTTGAATGCAGCAGCTTGGATGAAACCAACGTGTGTTTTAGGTTAAGACGTCTCACCAGTGTCATATGACATCACTTCCTGTTGGTTTCTTTGTTCTCCAGGAGAGCCGTGTAACTCCAGGTGTGGTGTATGTCGGCCATCTTCCTCTGGGGCTGTTTGAGCCACAGCTCCGGTCCTACTTTGAGCAGTTTGGGACGGTCCTGCGCCTGCGGCTGTCAAGGAGCAAAAAGGTCAGAAAACAAGAACGGCTGAGTGGGACTGGACCTGGAGGGGGACGTCCAGGTGGGTCCACCTGGAGGGGGACGTCCGGGTGGGTCCACCTGGAGGGAGACGTCCGGGTGGGCCCACCCGGACCGCCGCTGATTATTGGCCCTGACTGAAAATGGTCTGAGGTTGTCTCTGGCTCTGACCGGGTCCAGGCCAACATGATTCTGGTGCATTGATCTTACCGGTCGCTCCGCTTGTGGTCCAACAGAACCACCAGAACCTCCTGATCTGGACCCGATCTGGACCAGCTGAGCCTTTTGATTCTGCTTTATGACGTGCCTTGCTGCTGGAACGTGCTATGCAAATCAAATTTGATTGATTTTAAATAAGAGTGTTTTAAATAGTAGTAGCCGTTGCCATGGTTACCTGTAGCTGCCTGTTGTGGTTACCGTATCAACAGGAAGTGATGATGTCATCTCTGTTGCAGACCGGCGGCAGCAAAGGATACGCCTTCATCGAGTTCGAGAGCAGCGAGGTGGCCAAGATCGTCGCGGAAACCATGAACAACTACCTGATGGGGGAACGGCTCATCAAGTGTGAGTAGAACCTCCAGGACCGGGCTCGGGTTCAGGTTCTGGTTCTGATCCGGTTCCCTCCACTTATCCAGGCAAGGTTCTGCCTCCAGAGAAGGTCCACGAGAAGCTGTTCGTCGGGTCCCAGAAGATGTTCCGCAGGCCGACCCGGCCCGCCGTGACCCGGTACAACCGGTACCGCTCGACAGAGCAGCTGGACGCCATGACCCACCGCCTGCTGAGGAAGGAGTCACGGCTGCGCAGGAAGCTGGCCCGGCAGGGGGTCCAGTACGACTTCCCTGGATTTGTAAGTGATCTTGAAACCGGATCAGAGCCCGGGTCTGTTGGCTCCAGGTCAGTGGGCCTGTGGTTCTTTCCCTGGTTCTGATGCAACTTTTCTTGTGGAACCAGTTTGGTTCTGAAGTTCTGGTTCTTACCGGTTCTTCCTGTTCTGGTCCAGGCGGCCCAGAAGAAGTCGACCTCCGCCATCCTGGACGCTTCGTCCTGCAGCGATGTAAGTCCGGCCGCCGGTTCTGGACACGCCGGTCCTCTGGCCCGTACTGAAAATGGCCCGGCGCCGGTCCGTGGCTCCGGGTCAGATAATCGGGCCCACATGAATTCGGGGCGTAAAGCTGATTGGCCGCCTGCTGGTGGTGGCGCCATGAAACCCACGCCTCCACATGACTGGTTACCATGACGACACAGATGATTCACCATAGCAACTGGATCAGCAATCAATATGATTGATGTTCATTGATAGTGTATATATTTGGTAAAATGTTCCTGGTGATTAGTTGGTCTGATCATTTGATGATATTGATCTCTTTGATCTTCCTCGTTGCTGGTTCTGATCAACCTGACTCTCCCTCCTCCTCCTCTTCCTCAGCAGACCACGCCCATCTGTACGCCTTCCTTCCTGGAGAGGAGGAAGTCCGCGGTCGTCCTGGACGACGAGGAGGACAGTGAGATCATCCTGAAGATGCCGGCGGCAGAGGAAGACGACGATGATGATGATGACGACGAGTGCAACATGGAGGAAGAGGAGGACTCTGACAGCTCTGAGGACGAAGAGGAGGCCCAGTGAAGGGTTTCAGTATTTTAAGGCGGACTGGGACAGTTTCCACCTCCAGGCTGGAGCCAGAGCGACCCGATTGGTCCAACAGAACCGGGCTGGTCCAGGCTGGCTCTGCTTCCTGCTTTATTATTGTTATTGCTATGATGAAGAATGTGTTCTTGTCAGTCCGTTAGAGAATATTCTCTAATATTGCAGAGGACAAGCGGACCGGTCCAAAATCGGGGCCTGATCCGGACCAGCCAGGGAAAACATGGGCTGTGTCACATGACCAAACACGGACCGCATGACCCCCCAAACCTCCCAAACAAACTGACCACATGTTCCCTGCTGGCCAGCTGCTGATCCACTGGATCAGTCAGAACCTTCTGGGCCGTCTCAGTCATGATGCTGGTCCAATGAACCCAGACGGATGTTTTCAGACCTATAAGCTCCAATCTGCTGCAGTGCTAACACCTGCGCTAATACAGGCGCCAGGATTGGTGCTAGCATTAGTGCTAACAATGGCACTAACAGCAGTTTCATGGTTAAGGCAGCTGGACGTCGCTCTGCTGTGAGGCGGGTTTTAGCGGGACAGAACCAAAGAAAGAAAAACAGGACAATATTTCAGTTTAATAAAATATTCAGAGCTGCTGCGACCAGATGCCTGATCGACCAGAACCCTGATCGACCAGATCCCTGATCGACCAGATCCCTGATCGACCAGATGGATCCTCTCAGTTTGGCTCAAGCTTCATTATTAATTCATTGTTAAAGAATAAAACTGTTTCTGTGACACTTAATTACATAAGGAATTGATTTCAAATTGTCTCCTGGGTAACTGATGCAGGCCTACATCCCCCTGCAGGCCTACATCCCCCTGCAGGCCTACATCCCCCTGCAGGCCTACATCCCTCTGTGGGGTTCTTCTGAAACCACAGGGGAATCCAGCAATTAGAGCTCTTTAAAAAAAACGAGCAAATGTTTAATCATATATTAACTCAAATTAGTTTACAGTCTTTTTTTTTTCTTAGAAATAAAAATTGTTGCAAATATGTGTAAATATTGTGCATTTCTTCTATTGTTTATACGGAAACCGAGTCAAAGCTACAATCGGGCCCATAAATCTGGTTCTGAATGATCCACACATGCGCAGTCCGGCCCTGGCCGCCAGGTGTCGCCAGAGATCGCGCTGCCGAGCGGCCGCTTCTCCATGCGACAGTTCTGCAAGTGCCAACATCATCTCTGGATGGACTGCGCGTGCGCACGCCGATCCCCCATTCTTGTCCTTCAGGCAGCATTCCTGCTGGAGAGTTGGTAGAAAGGCGGAAAGAGGAGCGGTTTGAGGCCGCGGACTGAAGCTGTCCTCCCGGAGCGGAGAGCGGGCGGCCCGGAGAGTCTGCGGCGGGAAATGGTGAGTGTTAACTGGAACGATGAAGCTGCTCCTCTTCGGCCCTCCCGCCCCCAGTTTTCTTTTGTTGCTGCGAACTGACGTTTCATTCAAAGGCAGCTAGCTGTCGCTGGGTCGGCTGCTTACTGCCGGGCTTCCCGCTGGGAAGGCGGCCGCAGAGGCTGAAGACAGGCGGGAGGTTCCACGGAGGCTCCCGGAGCGGAGCCGGGGCTGCCCGCGGTCCGCTGGGGGCGCGGAGCCGGGGAGGCTGCGGCTAGCTGGAGCGGAGCTAAGCTAAGGAGGGGGAGGTCTGGTGCACCAGGATGGAGATCCAGACAGCATCATGTGACACTGCAGCTTTATCTAGCCAGAACCTGAACCAGAAACTGGTGCTGTCTGCTGCCTGGGGCTTCAGGGTGACATTAACTCCATGCCAGGGTGGAAAGACATCAGCAGCAGCTACCAAACCCGAGACTCCACCAAACCCTGAGACCCCCACCTGGTAAACCCTGAGACCCCCACCTGCCAAACCCTGAGACCCCCACCTGGTAAACCCTGAGACCCCCACCTGGTAAACCCTGAGACCCCCACCTGGTAAACCGTAAGATAAACCCTAAGATGCCCCAGCCCCCAAGTCCCACTCAGAACTGGATCAGAACCACAGAAATGGGTTCCTGCTGCTCACGTTCTGCTGTGCTGGTGGTCCACAAAGGGAAAGCTGCACAGGATGCAGATGTTTTTAGGGGAAAGTTGAGTGGAAGGAAGAAATGCTAGAACTAGTAGCAAAAGCAACAGCCTGGTATGGATTGACTAATTTTTTTAGCCATGTTTGTCATGGAGCCCTTCAGGGGACATGGGAAAAGATTTTTCTTTTGAGTTCCCTTGAAAAACTTTTGCGTTCCCTCGCAATGATCTACTGATCAGTTATGAGGCAAAAGTGAATTCTGTAATCCATTCTTACAGCGGCCGCTGTACTTTCTACTTTAATATAAGGTTATGTGAGGTCTTTCCATGGATGTTGATATTTTGTTAGAAAGGCACCATAAACCTGATATAAACAGAAACCTTCCGTCAGTAGGAAAGAAATAAAAACAAACCTTAACTTGGATTATTTCTGAGTTATTATCGCAGGGTAATAAATCCTCTGACAGTTTTGATTGTGTCTGTTGTGATCTAGTCTGAATGTTTTAAAGAGCTGCTTTCATGTCAGTTTCATCTTAAACATGCAATAAATAAATTGATTTTCAATGAGTGTTTTGCACCAAAGAGTTAATAATAATAATAATAAACACATTCGAGAAGAGATACAAGTAGCGGACTGGAACACTGCATGCAGAAAGGCCCAAAAGCAGTCAGTCAATACAAGCATGAAACTCCTTCAATACAAGTGGTTGAAGAGAACTTACATAACTCCAGTCAAATGGAGCCGCTGGACACCGAACATCCCAGATATCTGCTGTAAATGTCTGGCTGGAAGCAGTGCTCTCTTTCACTGTGCATGGGAGTGTCCAAAGTTACTGCAATATTGGAACTTGGTTACGCAAACTCTGTCAGAGATCGCTGGAGTGAATGTACCTGCTGAGGCCAAAATGTGTGTTTTGGGTATTTATCCAGAGAACTGTGTTTTTAATTCCAGACAGATAAAACTGATTGACTTTGGACTCCTGCAGGCCAGGAGATTAATATCTCTATACCGGGAAAAAAGGGACATACCCTCAAATCACATGTGGGTGAAGGAGATGACATCGTGTTTGGCTCTGGAACGACTCACTTATATTGTCAGAGGAAAAGGAGCGAAATTTGAAGAAACATGGTCACCATTGACCGAGTTTCTGAAACACTATAAGGGACATTAAGAGACCTGCAGAGATTGCTGAGTTTCGTTTTATTTTTTTATTATTGTTTTATTTGTGTTTGTGTACTTTGGGGACAGTTATTTAATGAGACTCTGTATTAAGGGTGTCGCCCTCACATGTCACATTAAAATGGAATAAATCGATGATTGGGACAGAACAAAGAATTGATTTTACCCTCGACCATCATGAGTTTACTGTGTTTTATAATAATAAAACCTGTTTATTATTATTCAGTCTTTGGTGCAAAAGATGATTGAAAATCGATTTATGTTTATGTCTGTTAAGGTTGAGATGGAGCTGAACATGAAAACCATTCAGACTAGAAAACAACAGAGACGATCAAAACGGTCAGATGATTTATTACCAGCGATAATAACTCAGAAATAATCCAAATTAGGATGTGTTTTTATTTATTTCCTAGTTACGGAAAGTTTCTGTTGAGATCTGGTTTTTGGTTCCTTTCTATCGTAAAGAAACAGGATATTAACATTCATGCAAAAACCTCACATAACCTTTCATTAAAGTAGAGAGTACAGCAGCCGCTGTAAGAAAGGCTCACAGTGTTTCATTGTGAACTGATCAGAAGAGTTTTGCGAGGGAACTCGAAACAAACATTTGTTCCCATGTCCCCTATGGGGCTCCCTAAATTATTAGCACGCTTTTGAAATGTTGCATTAAACGCGTATCAGGCTCCTGGTTTGGAGCAAATCAGCCAGGCTACACAGAGCGTGATGTCATCAGAAACTGAGGCTACACATGGCTGTAGTAAACAGGAAGTGGAGGTTTCTAGCGAGCATGGAGCAGAGAGTCCCGCCGTCCTGGAGGTCTGACGCTGGTTCCTCTGGTAATACTCAGATCCACCAATGGGTGGCAGTGTTCGCTCTGCCACAGCTTAGCTAGCATGTTACTGTCTGACCTTCAGCGCATTAGCATGTTTCATACAAGCTATGAAGCTATCAAACTCACAAAGTTGCACTTCAAAAATCACATAAAGAATGGTGGAAACATGGCTGGCGTTACCGGAGCCACCTGCTGCTCTAGTTCTGAAGGACCCGGACCGGTACCGAGCCCCGCCCTGGTACTGGGTCCATTCTGCGATCTGGGTTAAAATGCCTTTGATTGTCTCGGTCTGTCCCACTCTGACTGCTTCTCGTCTCTTCCCTCCAGGACAACGTTGGACAGTGGCAGGACGAAGACATGGATTCTTGATCCAGCGACCCGACCCGCTTCCCAACCCCTGCAGAACCAGCCCCCCTCTGCTGCTGTCCACACATGCTGCACTGCTGCCGCTCCCAGGTCCCCGCTGCGTCCGTCCCTCTAGAGTGAGCTAGTGGCTGTTCCTCGGGTCCGTGACCCGGTCCGATGGAGCCCAGCATGGAGAGCTGCTTGGCTCTGGTCCTGCAGAAGGATGTGGGCCGGCGGCTGCAGGTGGGACAGGAAGTCATCGACTACATCCTGGACAGGAACAAGTCCCCCGAACTGGAGCAGGACCAGACGGCGCTGGACAAGATGGTGGACGCCGTCGCCAGTTCCTGGGTCAACTCCAGCAACTTCAAGGTAAATGCAGCTGGAGCACGGCAGGTGAGGGGTGATGCTGTGGGGCGAGGACACGGAGCCTCCATACAGTGTCCTGACCCGGTGGTACTCCAGCTGCTGATCCGTTCAGTCAGGTCATGATGGATGCAGCCTGAGCTCTGGCAACTTGTTGCTATGGAAATGGAGCAGAAATCCGACATATTAGTTAAGCGGTTTCTGGGGATGACGTTTTGGTGCCCCCTAACGAGCTTCGGGGAATGATTTGGGTTTGTCAGATCATTAACAATAGCATCGTTCTGCTGTGCTGCTCTCACTGCTGGAGACCAGACCGGTAACTATGACAACCGGTAAATACTCTTCCTGTCACAGCATCACTAACATGCTCTTAGTGATGCTGTGCTGCTGCTAGCTGCTGCTCTGTGGGAAGCATGGTGGAGGATCCGTCATGCTGTGGGCTAATAATTTAGCTTTTGGATTAATGAAGTTAATCCTTCATTGGATTAACAGTCGCAATAAATAAATTAGTCACTTGATAAATTAAAACGAGATCAATAATTTCCATTTTTATGATTTATGGTTTTTCTCTTTCTGCAGAAATGGGATGATAGTTTTCAGTCTCTGATGAACCTTTTATTTACACACATTTATTCATTTGTTTTGTTTTAGATATTTAAAATGTCTTCCAGTGGTAATTGTTCCTATGAAGTTGTAGTTTATTTATGTGAGAACATAAATAAACTTGGTGTCAAAATAACAATATTATCGTTTATCGCAATAACTTCTGGGACGATTCATCGTCCAGGAACTTGTGCTGCAGCAGACGCCAACCCCAGCCAGTTCCACAGGAAGTGAACGTTTAAATCAAAATGGCTTCCTTTAATCCACCCTGAAGGTAAAACCCTGGAGAGCTGCAGCTCTTCAGACATGTTTGGTTTGAGACAGTGAAACAGTGGCTGTATGGGCAGCCACCCGGGGCGGCAGCAGGAAGGGGCGGGGCACCGAGGACTGGGAAATTAACTCTGTCCCCAGAACAGGTTGACTGCTTCCTGCTGCAGATAAACCCAGATGGTTGCTTGCACGTGATTGGCTGGAGGCTTGTCTTCATTCCTGCTGGAACCAGAACAGCTGGCAGCGACCCAACCTGGTTACTCTGAGCCACACAGAGTAATCTGATTACATTCACTAATCAGTTGGCAACATCAGTGGCAGGTGCCATGATGTAGGCAATTGGGTTCTACTGGGTTCTACTGGTTTCCTTGAAGCAGACGACTGGCCAGCTGAATTAATCCTCATGAAACTGAAGGAAGTTCTGGTTCACCCTCGCTGTGTGGCTCCCACTCTTCCCAGTAAACCAGCAGCGGTAAAGCAGAACATACCAGTGGCTGGATCCAGTAAATCCAGTCAGTGCACTATTTTCACTGGTCTCTCTGGTCTCCAAAGCCGCCAATCACAGCGGAGGCAGCAGTAAGCCCCGCCCCCTGCCCTCAGGGCTCCAAAGCCCTGAGTCAGAACGTCGGCCTCTGATCGGGTCAGAACCTGCCAGAGCTGCCGCCTGGAAGGTAAAACATCCCGTCATAGCAGCTTATTATGTTGCTATGGCAACAGCTGCTGCTGCAGCAACCAGCCGAGCAGCTTCTCAGTCATGATGAGCCGCCATGACACCACAGAAGAAGAATGCTGGGCTCGTCTGAATCAGCACCACAGGAACTTTGGCTTTGTTGTCCAATTGTCCTTCTGACCAAACGTCCTTCTGTCTGTCTCTGCAGAGCCGCCTGACCTTTAGGCGGGGTTAAAGGTCAGCCGCTCCAATCCAGACCATAATTGAAGACTTTCTTACTAAGAAAGTCCAACCAGCTGGTCTAGCCTGAAAGCAGCTCAGGGTTTCAGATGGCTGCAGTTAGAGTTTGTTGCATAGAAGCTGAATGCTGCTTGCCCATGTTAGGTTTTGGTTCTGCTCTGCCTCCAGAACCAGAACCGAGCGGTCTGCAGTTGATCCATCAGCAGCAGATCTTTGATCCGGTCAGGGATTATAGACTACCAGCAGGATTTAAACGCCTGGATGAGTTTCTGACCTTTAGAAATGTTCTGCTACACGGCCCACTTCGGAACCGGCTTTATGTGGCTCTGGAGGCTCGGGTCAGAGGTCAGAGGTCAGCATGATCTCTGGTTTACAGCTGGAACAACTGAAGCTGACTCTAGATGTATAAATGTAGATCTACCGGTCTTGATTAAATTTACAGCTCTAGAGCTACAGAGCTGTCAATCTAAATAACTAAATCTATAGATCTATAGATATAGATCTATAACTCTAGATTGTTTCTGTTTAATAATAATAATTTCTGTGGAATCATTTCTATATCCAGCCTCGATGGGAACAGGTGAGCAGACCAGATTAACTGATCCACCTGTAATAATATCATGTAATAATAATGTAATAAAACACAGAGACCCTCAACAGCACGGCCATGTTTTTCTAAAAGCAACAACTCTGGACCCGAACGCTCAACTGGACCCGGACAGTCAACTGGACCCGAACAGTCAGCTGGACCCGAACGCTCAACTGGACCCGAACGCTCAGCTGGACCCGAACGCTCAGCTGGACCCGAACGCTCAACTGGACCCGAACGCTCAGCTGGACCCGAACGCTCAACTGGACCCGAACGCTCAACTGGACCCGAACGCTCAACTGGACCCGAACGCTCAACTGGACCCGGACGCTCAGCTGGACCCGAACGCTCAGCTGGACCCGAACGCTCAACTGGACCCGGACGCTCAGCTGGACCCGAACAGTCAGCTGGACCCGGACGTCAGCTGGACCCGAACGCTCAGCTGGACCCGAACAGTCAGCTGGACCCGAACGCTCAACTGGACCCGAACGCTCAACTGGACCCGAACAGTCAACTGGACCCGAACGCTCAACTGGACCCGAACAGTCAGCTGGACCCGAACAGTCAGCTGGACCCGAACAGTCAGCTGGACCCGAACAGTCAGCTGGACCCGAACGCTCAACTGGACCCGAACAGTCAGCTGGACCCGAACAGTCAGCTGGACCCGAACAGTCAGCTGGACCCGAACGCTCAACTGGACCCGAACAGTCAGCTGGACCCGAACGCTCAGCTGGACCCGGACGCTCAACTGGACCCGAACAGTCAGCTGGACCCGAACAGTCAGCTGGACCCGAACAGTCAGCTGGACCCGAACAGTCAGCTGGACCCGAACGCTCAACTGGACCCGAACAGTCAGCTGGACCCGAACGCTCAGCTGGACCCGAACGCTCAGCTGGACCCGAACGCTCAACTGGACCCGAACGTCAGCTGGACCCGAACCTCAGCTGGACCCGAACGTCAGCTGGACCCGAACGTCAGCTGGACCCGAACAGTCAGCTGGACCCGAACAGTCAGCTGGACCCGAACGCTCAACTGGACCCGAACGCTCAGCTGGACCCGAACGCTCAGCTGGACCCGAACGCTCAGCTGGACCCGAACGCTCAGCTGGACCCGAACAGTCAACTGGACCCGAACGCTCAACTGGACCCGAACGCTCAGCTGGACCCGAACGCTCAGCTGGACCCGAACGCTCAGCTGGACCCGAACGCTCAACTGGACCCGAACGCTCAGCTGGACCCGAACGCTCAGCTGGACCCGAACGCTCAGCTGGACCCGAACGCTCAACTGGACCCGAACGCTCAGCTGGACCCGAACGCTCAGCTGGACCCGAACGGTCAACTGGACCCGAACGCTCAGCTGGACCCGAACGCTCAGCTGGACCCGAACGCTCAGCTGGACCCGGACAGTCAGCTGGACCCGAACAGTCAGCTGGACCCGAACAGTCAACTGGACCCGAACAGTCAACTGGACCCGAACGCTCAGCTGGACCCGGACTCCGCCTCCAGAGCTGCTGTTCTGTTGAGCTCTGGGCTTGTTGTGTTTCCTCCTGGTTCTGAAGCAAAAACTGAACCGTGACCCGGTTCTTGGTCTGTTTGACACCAACGACAGTAAACACATATAATATTCTTGAAGATAAACACTAACTAAGGTAGAAACATTGTCTGTTAGAATGGATTTAAATGCTTAGATACTTTTTAAATTAAAAAAAAAATGTCAGGGTGTATTTCCCACTAGCATAAGCTGGACTTGATGTTAGCCACAAGGTTTAAAGAAGGTAAAAGTCACCGTCGTATCTGTGGACGTATAACGAGGCGTACGCCTTAAAACCTTCCTCCAGCTTCGGGTCGATGTTCATCATTAGCTGTTATTTTGGACAAGCCCTGCAGGCACCGGGTGTAAAATGATATTTTCATCGGACTGGAAACGGCCGAGCCGTTTTCCCCGAATGCGGAAGCTGACCTGCATAGAGCCCGATGACACCAGGTGTCTGTGTGGACAGCAGTGCATGCTGGGAGCTGCAGCAGCGGGGTGAAATGCTGCTCCGAGGCTGAGGCTCAGCTGACTCTCCAGAACCCGGTTCGGTTCCCGTTTCTGTTTTTAGTGCTCAGCCTTAGGCGAGCGGGCCTCAGAGCGGCCCGGCTGGCGTCACGGCCCGTCCCGTGGTTCCCCTCTGACGGGCCTCGTCTGCCTGTAGGACACGGCGGAGACACTCCGCCTCTGTTAGAGCGGTTTCTGATCGCATCGGGTTCTGGTCTCTGGAGGAGGACCGCTCCAGAAACCAGAATGAACCGGTGCAGTCTTTGCTCAGAGGCATCTGTCGCTCAGGCTGCTGCAGAGTTTAGTAGCATTTTGGACCTGGTCCTGGACCCGGCACAGGAACTGGTTGAGGGCTCGGCCTGGTTCTGAAGCGTTTCCTCTGATATTTGTCTCCCGGTCCATTTCCACACAAACTCAAAATGTCCCGTACCTAAAGTGAGATGGCCTCAGATGTTGCAGCAGCCATATTTAATCTCAATGTTGTGTGGTTTATTATTCCGTCAGGCAGATGTTTGGGTCGCCCGAAGGCGGCTGCAGCCGGAGCCGCGAAAACGATGACGCCTCATTGGGCATGTCGGCTCGTTGATGTGAGACGTCACGGCGTCCGCCATATTGAATGTGGCGTATCTGCCAGTAAGCTAATATAACGAAATGGACGAACTTCCAAAGCGCTGATCTACAAAGTATTGAAGTTAGTGAATTGCTACATTTTATACAGTATAATATGTCAACTGTGCTAAAGACAGCAAAGATGATGTGTGAAAAAAATGTAACAGACTAAATTAATTTTATTTAATTACATAAACTGTCTTAACACCCTAATACTTCACATTGACATATTTCATTTAAAAATATTCAAAAAATGAAAGGAAAAAGTGTACATTACACTTTTTAAATAAATCCAGATTTATTTCTATTTTACTGGGAACACTGGGCACAGGCAGTCCAGTGACTGGGAGGCGTCCTGGTAACCAGGCTAAATGAAATTATGAAGCCCTTCTTGGACTGTGCTGAAGGACGCGTCTCCATCCTGTATCGAGCATTTATAAATGCTTAGATGTGAATTATATAATGATGGAAATATGTTATGTTGTTGTTATTAAACAAAAATTAATAAACATATCCAAAAAAAAAAAATTAAAAGATCTCACAGTGTAATAGAAAATGTATCCGTCCTCCACATTCAGAAAAACATATTTTAGCATATTGGGTCTCGGACTCATAGCATCTCTAAAGCTTCACACTGACCACGTGAAACATGACTGAAGACACCAGCCCATCCTCCCAGAACTGGTTTCTCTGGGAGGAGAACTGCAGGCAACTGGGAACTAATCCACTTCCCTTCTAACAGCATTTCTCATGAACTCTCTTTAGAAAAACGGCCCAGAATGAAAAAAAGTTAGCTAAGCTAAATAAATAACAGAATAGTAACTTCAAACCAATTTAGCTACGTAAGAAATACTTCTTGGTTGTTTAGAAGCTAGATTTTGGCCACAAAATCAAGAAACTATGCTCGTAAAATTGTTGTTGTTGTTTTTTTTGTTTTTTTTACCTGTGAAAGGTAATGCCAGTCGATCCAGTTTGCACTTTAAAATGATTGAAACGAGTCCAACTAGGACATGAAGTATAGAGCTCCCGTCGCTCTACTGCCACATCCAAGATGGTAGCAACCTAATGTAGCTACCGCTAACTACAGCTGCTAACTACAACTGCTTACTATAACTGCTAACTAAGACTGCTAAATACAACTGCTAACTACAACTGCTAACTACAACTGCTAACTATGACTGCTAACTACAACTGCTTACTATAACTGCTAACTAAGACTGCTAAATACAACTGCTAACTACAACTGCTTACTATAACTGCTAACTAAGACTGCTAAATACAACTGCTAACTACAACTGCTTACTATAACTGCTAACTAAGACAACTGCTAACTACAACTGCTAACTAAGACTGCTAACTACAGCTGCTAACTACAACTGCTAACTACAACTGCTAACTACAGCTGCTAACTACAACTCCTAACTACAACTGCTAACTACAGCTGCTAACTACAACTCCTAACTACAACTGCTAACTACAACTGCTAACTAAGACTGCTAACTACAGCTGCTAACTACAACTGCTAACTACAACTGCTAACTAGAACTGCTAACCAAGACTGCTAACTACAACTGCTTACTATAACTGCTAACTAAGACTGCTAACTACACTGCTAACTACAACTGCTAACTACAACTGCTAAACTACAACTGCTAACTAAGACTGCTAACTACAACTGCTAACTACAACTGCTAACCAAGACTGCTAACCAAGACTGCTAACTACAGCTGCTTACTATAACTGCTAACCAAGACTGCTAACTACAGCTGCTAGCTACAACTGGGAAGATACTGGGATGATGATGGGATGATACTGGGATGATACTGGGATGATACTGGGATGATGATGGGATGATACTGGGATGATGATGGGATGATACTGGGATGATGATGGGATGATGATGGGATGATACTGGGATGATGATGGGATGATGATGGGATGATACTGGGATGATGCTGGGATGATGATGGGATGATACTGGGATGATGATGGGATCAGTCATTCTGGGACTGTAAATGGACCCAGCTGCTGACTGGATCAGCAGCTTTAAGCTCTTACATGGAGAAAGGCTTGCGCTAATAAAATTCATATTGTTGTTAATATAATGATCTGACCCGGTTCTGTCTGTTCTGCAGGTGAATCTGCTGGGCCTGGACCTCCTGTCGGCTCTGGTGACCCGCCTCCAGGACCGGTTCAGAACCCACATCGGAACGGGTGAGTCTCTCTTCTGCGGCGCCTCTGCTGGTTCCAACCCGTGTCTAGCCAGTTCTGGTTCTGTTCCAGTTCTGCCGAGCCTGATGGACCGGCTGGGAGACGCCAGGGACCAGGTGAGGGAGCAGGACCAGGTTCTGCTGCTGAAGATTATGGAGCAGGCCGCCTCCCCTCAGGTAGTTCAGAAGTTCAGATCCGGGGCTCTTCCCCCCCACCGGCACCAACATGGATGGGTCCGGACAGGGAGCGGTTCTGTTGGACGGCTGTTCTGGTTAAACTGGGAATAGAATCTGGAGAAAAGTTATGATAAACTTTTCTGAACCTTTGAACCCAGTTCTGGACTGATGACAGGAAGTTAGGTTAGAGAGAAACAGGAAGTCATGACATAGCAAGAATAGAGCCCTAACAGAACCGAGCCCTAACGGGCCCATCTGGGTTTGGGTCTGCTGGTTCTGGTGATTTCGGTGCTGACGTGGACCTGTGGTTCTGGTTCCAGTACGTCTGGGACCGGATGCTGGGAGGCTTCAAGCATAAGAACAACCGAACCAGAGAGGGAGTGTGCCTGTGTCTCATGCCACACTGAACACGTGAGCAGAACCAGAACCAGAACTACATCCTGAGGAACGCACCAGGCCCAACTTGTTTCTGTTCCAGGTCCGGAGCCCAAGGCCTGACGCTCAGCAAGATCGTCCCACACATCTGCAGCCTGCTGGGAGATCCCGTAGCCCAGGTGACATCATCACTGACATCATCATAAGATATCTATACTCCCTGTATCGTCTGGCTGCTGGGAGGCCCAGTTTGGTTCTGGTGGCCCAACCCTTTGCAGCTGGTTACTAAATCATTCTGGCCGTCATGACGGTCAGTCGTGAACAGAGTGACCGAAATTGTTGTTTCTGCCAGTTTCTTCATGGCTTCTTGATCCAGTGGCGTTCATTTGTCTGTGAACCCAGCTCACCTGGTTGGACTCTGAGACGGACGGATTCACAGAAGCTAGCTTAGAAACCGACCCGGACCTCCTCCCTCCTGAGGAGTTGATCTGACTTTGCTTGAGTTCACATGATTTATATTAATATATCATAAATGCTGTTTCCTCTTAGGGGAACCCTAACCCCATTATAAACGTACAGAAGACCAGATGCTAACCAGTTTCCTTTCCATACATGCTAGGCTACATGAATGTGGGGCATCCTTCTCCATAATGTGATGTTTCATATGTTTCTAATCATACTGACTTATACAGCAATGATCTTCTTACCTTGTAAAAATGTTTGCTGTAAATCTGGTTGCACCGAGTCTTCCTGACTGATCGCTGTTCTCCATCGCCGCCATCTTCCCTTGCTAAAAGTTCTCAAATAAAATGACAAGTTTGGATTGGATGGTTGGGGTTAGGAAGTCCTAACTGTATGGTCCTAACCCCAACCATCCAGCTGACCGCGCGCCATCCTACGGCCATTTTAAAGTGAAACGAACTAAATGGAAGTGGCTTTGATGGGGGCACTGGTTCAGGACAGCCTGACGCCGCATGCAATATAATGATCCCTTACATCATCCTCCTTCATCACTCATTTCTTCATCTTCCTCACAGCTTCTGAACACAGGAAGTTAGTCTGTGAATTTGTTACCATGGTAACAGGGATCCTGATGGAGCGCAGGTGCTTCTCTTACTCTTCTCCATCAGGAAGTTTTGGTTTGAAGCGTAGCAGCAGCAGGCCAAAGAGTGGAATCCGGTGGATCCTAGTTCCAGAACTCTGATGACTGATTCTGACCCGATCTCTGGTAATGCAGGTCCGGGACGGCGCCATGAGCTGCCTGGTGGAGATCTACCGCCATGTTGGGGAGCGGGTGAGGCTGGACCTCAGCAAGAAGGGCCTTCCCCAGTCACGGTACGGTAGGCCGCCGGATCGCCATCTGGTCCGGTCCGGTCCAGTCCGGTCCTGAGGCTCCTTCCAGATCTCTGGCCTGCTCTGAGGCCAGGGTTCAGAGCTCCCCCTGGTGGAGTCGATGCACACTGCAGCAGCTATAAAAAATGGTTTTTATCTTTTCCCGTTTAATTTCTGATCTTCAGAATCTTTCCTTATTTTCAAGCTACTTCAGGACCCAAAATTTAATCAATTCTGATTCTGAAAGTTCAGCATGTATTCTGGCTTTATGAGGCAGAACAACAGAAAGGTTCAAGAAAAATGATAAAAGTCTTAAAGGTGTGTTTGCACTCAATAAATGTATGCCAGTGCGATGGTTAAGGTATGGTGCATTCGGATATTTCTTTGTAAACTAGTTTAAATGATGAATCGTCTTCATTCTGCTCCATGACGGTCGTCGTCATTAGGAGAGAAATGCGATCGATCTTATCCGTCTCTTTCCTCTTCCTCAGGTTGAACGTCATCTTCAGCAGGTTTGATGAAGTCCAGAGATCTGGGAACATGATGCCGTCTTCTGGTTCTGGTGAGTTCCTGTCTCCGTTCCTGGTTCTAGTTCTCAGCTGGAGGAAGAGAAGAGGGAGGATTGGGTTGCCCCCAGCAACGGGTTTCTGCCGGAGCGGATCCGTGTATGAAGGCTGGGCTCAGTGGACCCAGCATCAGCGCAGCGGCGGGTCCAACAGCCTCAGCAGTAGATCAGACCGAACCTCTAAAGGGTTCTGGTCCAGCTGAGACTGCAGGGAGAACGACGAGAGCATTTATCTGTGAACAAACAACAAAATCTGGAGTGTTTACAACATGCTCACTCAGGAGGTAAACAAGCCAGCCAATCAGAGAGAGGTTTCCATCAGCCAATCAGAGAGAGGTTTCCATCAGCCAATCAGAGAGAGGTTTCCATCAGCCAATCAGAGAGAGGTTTCCATCAGCCAATCACAGTAGTTCTTCTAAAAGCTGTATTTCCTGCTAACAAAGGACTAGCTACTAAACGAAACACATAAGGAAAACAGAAAAATTAATATAATTTAATTTTCTACTTCAAGAATCTCAGCTAAGCATATAAATATGCTAGCTCATCAAATTCCATTCTAGGTGATATTTATTTGAATTTTTCTTTGAAATGTGACCAGTAGCTTGTTTTCATATCCACTGGCTGATTACTGGGTATTTTTGGTGTTTGCCTCTAAAACTATATAGTTGGTCTTTCAGTTTCGTCAACAATGCTATTACAACTTTGAACGTTTTTTAACCTGAAACACACTGGTTTCAATCAGAGCAGCGCAGTCAGGTGACCGCAGAATAACAGGCCCCGCCCATAAATAGACTCCGCCCCCTCCTTATGAGGAGTCTTTAACCTCCAGCAGCATCAGTCCAGTCACTGCTGCTGCTCTGTCACCGTCATTGCACACAGAAGAGGCCTTAGCTTACCACAGTGGATCCCAAACATTTTCTGCCCCCCGGGATTACAATAAAATCCCCCAAAGTAGGAAAAAAACATCAACTGGGCACACATTGTCTTTAACCTGTAAACCTAAACACACACTTTGTTTTCAAACTCCACTGAAGTTTATTTCACACTTCAAGTTGAAACAAAACAAACTACAAACCATCTTTACACTTTGGTGTAACTGTTTTATTTTTTTGTCATACATCTGCTGGTTCCACTGGTTCTGCTGGTTCCAATGGTTCCAATGGTTCTGCTGGTTCCACTGGTTCTGCTGGTTCCACTGGTTCTGCTGGTTCCACTGGTTCCAATGGTTCGCGGTTCCACTGGTTCCATGGTTCTGCTGGTTCCACTGGTTCTGCTGGTTCCACTGGTTCCAATGGTTCTGCCGGTTCCACTGGTTCTGCACCAGCGGAACCAACAGAACCATTGTGGTTAGAGCCTCTGATGAGACGCTCCTTCTTCTTCTGCAGATAAAAATTTTGAGGATGAAGACTCTGTGGACGGAGGCCGGTCCTCTTCGTCGTCCTCCTCCAAGGCGCCTCCTACTGGACGGAGGGCAGCGGTGAGCTCTGTGAGACGGCCCAGCTCTGCTTCGTCCACCAAGTCCACAGGTGAGGGACACATCCAGCAGGGCGGACGGACGTCCCCGTCCGCCCTGCTGACCTTCTCTGCTCGTGTCTTCCCGTGCTGAAGGAAAGGAGGCGGCTGCTGGAGCCGTTGATGAAGACGACTTTGTGAAGGCGTTTGAGGATGTCCCGCCAGTCCAGGTGTGTCCAGAACAGAGCCATGATAAATCCTCCAGCTGGTTCCAATGGTTCTGCGGGTTTCACTGGTTCTGCCGGTCCATAATTTCCAAAATAAAAGATCATTTTTCTGTTTTAAGACCATTTGCAAAAACATAATGATAACGGCAAATATTGCAAGTCAATCGTCTCACAGGTCTGGGAAAACTCAGGTGTGATTTAATCAGAGGTTTGTAAATAAACAGGGATGTAAATAAACAGGAAGTAGCGGTTGCTAACTAGCGTGGACCAGGAAGCATCACGGCCCCAAACTGGAGGTCCGGTGCCTCTGGTATGGCTCAGACCCACCAGCAGATGGCAGCATTCGCTACTTCAGTCCGTTTCATCAACATGTTGATGAAATCGCACCATGTGACGAGACGGTGCGCCTGGGAAGTAACTGAATACGGAGGTCATTCCAGACTCTAGGAGGGGATGCGTCAGCGGAGGGCAATGCACGGGAGTGAAAACCTTTGAACTAGAGCCGCTCTGACTGGGTTGTGCTTGGTGTGCAGTTCTACTCCAACAGGGAGCTGGAGGACCAACTGACCAAGATCCGAGACGTTCTATCCGACGACAAACACGACTGGGAACAGCGCGTGGCGGCGGTATGTCCTCTGACCTCTGCCAGGCTGCCCACCGATGAGCCTGGCTGACTCTTCTGTTCCGTTGCAGCTCAAGAAGGTGCGTTCTCTCGTCCTGGCCGGAGCGCCGGACTATGAAGGCTTCCCGCAACAGGTGCGGCTGCTGGAGGCGCCACTGAAGCTGTCGGCCAAAGACCTGCGCTCCCAGGTGGTCCGAGAAGCCTGCATCACACTGGGGTGAGACGCTGCTAAAACCCCTCTGGCCTTTAAGATCCTGCTAAAACGTCTCTGGCCCTTTAAGATCCTGCTAAAACGTCTCTGGCCCTTTAAGATCCTGCTAAAACGTCTCTGGCCCTTTAAAATCCTGCTAAAACGTCTCTGGCCCTTTAAGATCCTGCTAAAACGCCTCTGGCCCTTTAAGATCCTGCTAAAACGTCTCTGGCCCTTTAAAATCCTGCTAAACCGTCTCTGGCCCTTTAAGATCCTGCTAAAACGTCTCTGGCCCTTTAAGATCCTGCTAAAACGTCTCTGGCCCTTTAAGATCCTGCTAAAACGTCCTCTGGCCCTTTAAGATCCTGCTAAAAACGTCTCTGGCCCTTTAAGATCCTGCTAAACCGTCTCTGGCCCTTTAAGATCCTGCTAAAACGTCTCTGGCCCTTTAAGATCCTGCTAAAACGTCTCTGGCCCTTTAAAGATCCTGCTAAAACGTCTCTGGCCCTTTAAAATCCTGCTAAAACGTCTCTGGCCCTTTAAGATCCTGCTAAAGCGTCTCTGGCCCTTTAAGATCCTGCTAAAGCGTCTCTGGCCCTTTAAGATCCTGCTAAAGCGTCTCTGGCCCTTTAAGATCCTGCTAAAGCGTCTCTGGCCCTTTAAGATCCTGCTAAAGCGTCTCTGGCCCTTTAAAATCCTGCTAAAACGTCTCTGGCCCTTTAAGATCCTGCTAAAGCGTCTCTGGCCCTTTAAGATCCTGCTAAAACGTCTCTGGCCCTTTAAGATCCTGCTAAAGCGTCTCTGGCCCTTTAAGATCCTGCTAAAGCGTCTCTGGCCCTTTAAGATCCTGCTAAAGCGTCTCTGGCCCTTTAAGATCCTGCCCAAATGCCTCTGGTCCGTAAGAAGGCGTTGCTGCTGGAAGCCTATGATTAATGGTCCTCAGGCGTCATTAATTCCCTCCTGATTGCCTTCATGGCAGCTCTGACATTAACCGGGTCTGGAACTGATTAGGTTTCGGTTTGCTTCAGAACCGGTTCTGCTCCGCTGTGAAACTTCGATCCATCACCCAGATTCTAATTGAACCCAGATGAGGTGGAACTGAGCAGGTCTGCAGCTAAAGAGCAGCTGCTTGATGAATGAATCAGAGCTAAATGGGTTCTGGTACCACCTGAGGCTGTGACAGGCTGGACCGGGCCCGACTGAACTGGACAGAACCAGCCTTTCAGGTGTGAGGTTTCAGAGCACACAGCCTGAATTAAGGAACCAAACAAAAGGTCAAAAAGCAGATGGCCCAGAACCAGAATGAGCTCCTCAATTGGTTCTGGACCAGATCTGCTGGTCTGGTTCCTCCCAGACTGTTCTGTAGCAGTGGGTCGGCTCGGTCCCCAGATGGTCTCTGACCGTATCTTCGTGTCCACCAGACATCTGTCCTCCGTCCTGCGGAACAAGTTTGACCACGGAGCGGAGAGCGTGATGCCGACCCTGCTCAACCTGGTACCAAACAGCGCCAAGGTCATGGCCACATCCGGTGTGGCGGCCATCCGCCTCATCCTCAGGGTGAGTCTCCGCCCGCCCCGGTGGGACGTCTCAGTCCCTCCGGGGGACGTGGACTCTAACTCCAGTGGTTCTCTTCCAGCACACCCACTACGCTCGCCTCATCCCCATCATCACCAGCAACTGCAGCTCCAAGTCTGTGGCTGTCAGGAGGTAAGAGCTTCTCCACAGCCTGGCCCTGGTATCCATGGAAACCAGGCGAAAGTTTCCATGGATCCCAGGGACAAAATTTAAAATAGGAGGAGTGGCTTTTCAGTTTTACTGGAAGCTTCATTCTGACACCGACTTCAGCTCCTGGTGTCGTCAGGCTGCAGTAAGCAGAGCTTCCATCGATCCGTCTGAGGCCTGCAGAGTTCAGCTCCACTGCCATAATGTTCCCTTTGAAGAAGAAAGTACGAGTCGCTGGCATGCTAACTGTTAGCATAAACTAGCTGCTAGCATTAGCTGTGTTACTGGAGAGCAGAGTGGTCACTAACATTCGCGGCCGTCAGCAATAAAAACATTGCATTGCTTCCACTCTGCTCTCATTGCTGTTAACGCTCATTCATCTTGTGCGTCTGCAGTGAAAATAAAAGGAAGTTACGTTTGTGAAATGTTGTCAAAACTATAGTTTGGAACTATAGTTTTGACATGGCCGCTCTGCTCTCCTCTTCTTCTGTTTCTGTTTCTGTGCTTCCAGGCGCTGCTATGAGTTCCTGGACCTCCTGCTGCAGGAGTGGCACACGTCGACCCTGGAGAGGTGAGTTGTGCCTCGGTTGGGGAGGCAGGGGGGAGGAAGCGGGTCTGAGTGGAGGGAGGGGGGAAGCTTGTGCTGCTCCCCCTCCCTCCCATGGTGACATTTGAGGCGTCTAGGCGTCGGCTCGCTAAGCTCCCGATGAGCCGCGGTGATCGATGGATGCCGGGTGAGTCTTCATCATCTTCCAGCCGTGAGGTGGCTTCCGCTCCTGTAACCATGGCCACGGGAGGGGAGGCATTAAAAGCGGGAGGGAACCCCAGGGAGCGAGCTCATTCCTCGAGTGTCGCCGTGGGAACCAGCAGCGCCCGTCTCTCTGTCCTCATGTTTCCGTCTCGCCCCAGACACGTGGCGGTCCTCACCGAAACCGTCCGGAAGGGAATCCACGACGCCGACTCCGAAGCCCGCTCCATCGCCAGGAAGTACGTGTCTCCGCCTCACGCTGCGATGCCGGCGGCGGGAGCGGCCTCCGACTCACCTGTCTGTCCCGTCGCAGGTGCTACTGGGGTTTCCATGGCCACTACAGCCGGGAGGCGGAGCTTCTGTTCCAGGCGCTGGAGGCCACGTATCAGAAGGCGCTGCAGTCGCACCTGAAGAGCTCCGACAGCATCGTGTCGCTGCCGCAGTCGGACCGCTCCTCCTCATCCTCGCAGGAGAGCCTCAAGTAAGACCCGGAGGTTCTGGATCTGGTTCTGGTTCCGCTAGCCTTCCTGCTTGATGACTCCAGAACGTTCTCTGTTCTAGCCGACCTCTGTCTGTGAAGAGCGTCATCGGAAGCAGCATCACCAGAAGTAAGTGTGTTTGGGCTGAGCCCGTCCAGAACCGTGTCGGGTCCAGAGGGCTCCGGTCCAGTGTCTCCTGTCTGTCCCCGTCCAGGTAAGCTGGCGGGGTCCAGGGCGTCGGCCGCGCCGGGCTCCCTGCAGCGTTCCCGTAGCGACATCGACGTCAACGCCGCCTCCAGCGCCAAGTCCCGCCTGGGAGGCGTCCCAGCCTCCTCGCCGTTCGGCGGCGCCGCCGCCCTGCCCCCGGGGTCCTACGCCTCGCTAGGTAAACCCCTCCTGCTGTGCTAAAGTCACAGACTGACTGACAGAGTTAAAGGTTTTCCAGAGGATGGATCGCTCAGTTTATTCCAAACTCATCATTATTTCAGTCATCGATTATTCTGACATCAATTTATCAGGTAATGATTCAGTTATTCTGAGACTTAATCAATTATTCTAACAATTGATCCCAGTGGTTAATTGATTATTCTGACAATTCTTGAGGCAATCGTTTCAGACGATTAATCCGATTAAAAAAAATGTATTTTCTTTTAACCACTAAGTGGATTAGAAATACAGTAAAAGGTGGAAAAAATAATTTAATTCTTTATTTAACTCAGAAAATGTTCTGAATATCAGCATTCCTTTTGTGAATGTTCGATCATTTGGAGCAAAGGATGCATCTGCCGCTGAAAATCAGAACCGCTCAGGCCGTCCTGAGCATCGGCTCAGCGATCGGCTGATCTGGAAATCAGTTATCAATAGGACATTTTTCCAGGACCAAGTCAAGCGAAAGCTGCTGTTAGAGGAGTTAGCTTGGAACAGGCTTGCACAGAACGTTTTTATCTTAAATACAAAATGTCTGTCCAGGTTTGGTTGAATTACAGCTCTGACTGTTTTCTGGTAATGAATCCATTACTGGATCAGTTGATTATTTCAACAACTGATTAATCGTTGCAGCCCTCCTTTATTCCAGCTCTGCTGCAGAACTTCATGATGCCGTTCACAGCGAGTGCAGCATGAGCAGAAGTGTTCTGACCTTTGACCCTGGACACCCTTCATGTCAGTCGGATGGGCCATTGATTGATTTTAGTCCTTAATCAAAGACTTCATTTTTGGACAGTCTGATTTTTTTCTCTATCCATTGTCATCCTTGGGCTTCCATAGCGCAGTGATGTCAGCCCAGAGCGGCCATCTTGTTGTGCAGAAAGGGAGGATTGAAAGGAAAGTTTTGGAAAACAATTCAACTCCACCTGCTGCAGCAAACAGGAAGGGCGACGGACCTCAGTCAGTCTCAGACCTTATATGGAAATGGGACCATTGCACTCCGGAAGTGAAGGGGGCGCTGTTTCCTGTACTATCCATGAGCTCTCGTTTTTATTTTCTTTTGAAATCTGTGATATATTTTCACCTTTAGGAAGGATTTTCACTCTCAGCATATATTTGATCTTCTCTATTTTATTTACTTCAACTCACAGATTTGAACTAATTCTGTAGTTTTCTGTGTTCTTCTAAATCTGCTCCTTAGTTCTGATACTGCCTCTAGTGGCGTGGGGAGGTAACACAACTAATATAACTACATTCCTAAATCAGAATAGCACAAAGTCGTTATGATTTACGATTCATTTCAGCTTTACTGGCACCGTAAAAGATAAATTATCTTATAAAACACCATATTTTTCCATTTTCTTAAAGATGTAGAGCTAATTAAATGAAATAAACAATGCTTTTATACATTATAAATAATATCTATGTATCTCCATCAATTATAGGAGGAACAAAAGAAATAAGACATGAAACACAACATGATCAACTATAATAAAAATACAAATTGCAATGTATACATAAGAAATGTAACTGATCAAAAGTCAATAACAAATGAATCAGGTACAGAAGAATACCAACCAGGTTGTTACAACCAGGTTGTTAAACAGATACAAGCAAAAATTCACATTTTAGTTTTCATGCTGCCATGTATATTATTCTGAGACTTTTTGTTGGTTGAGTCTCAAATATAGGAAAAACTATTTAGTCCATCAACATGGAAATTTTCCTTCCACTCTAAAACAATAAATCCTATTCATAGAATCACATCATCAGCAATGTGTGAATAGAGCAAAACACTCAGGAAGCTGCAGGTAAATGTCATCATTGAGCTGGTAAAGAATAATTATTGCCCTGTCAATACAGATAATAGAGAGGATGGATGCTCTCTGCTACAATATTCCTGCATCTTCCATCGTCTTTCAGCAAACAGTTGAGATAAAGTTGGTTCTGGTTTCACCACCATGTACCTGCTGTTAACCTGCCAGGAAAGTTGCATTAAAAAGCTTGTTGATCTGCAGCTCATGAGACGGAAACCAGCCGAGGAGATGAAAAGTTCAAACTGGAGTTAAATGTTAAGTTTTAACATTTTAGCTCAACAAGCTCTAGTTGGGTGACCCTGAGGTCACTAGATCCTCTTAAAGATGGAGTTTCTGAGAACATTTCTTAAAAACACTCTGAGTGTTTTCAGTGTTTTGAGCTGACTGTCCAGGAACGACATCAGGAATTTAAAATTTGTCAGTTTCAACAGGTTGGCCTTCGAGTGAAACTGGAACCACTTTGAGGTCATTTAATCAGCTCTACCAATTTATAAAACATGAAAAATTTCCAGTAAATAATAAAGACTTTGGGGGAGGCTGCGGATAGTACAGGAAACAGCGCCCCCTTCACTTCTGGACTGCAATGGTCCCATTTCCATATAAGGTCTGAGTCTGCCTGCGGTCCGTATCCCTTCCTGTTGCTGCAGTGAGGTCCTTCTCAAATAATTAATCGATTTTAATTTTTGTGAATGAAAGAAAAGATGCGTAAAATTTGACTTGGTCTGAAAAGGTCAGAGGTCAGAGGTCAGAAGCCTATGTAACCTCTGCTCCAGAACTGACACGGTTCTGGTCCTGGTTCCTGACCTGGACCAGGATCAGCTCTCCCAGTGGTTCCCCCCTATTTCCTCCTGGTTTTCCTCCTGGTTTTCCTCCTGGTTTTCCTCCTGGTTTTCCTCCTGGTTCCTCTGGTGGTGGATATCAATGGCTGCTGCTCAGCAGAGATGGAAGCTTACTGGCTCCCAGTGCTCCCATTAAGCGGCCTGTCTCCGTTCATTGGACTGACAGTAACCACTAGACCTGCCAATCTTGTCCATCGTGTCTTGCTGCTAACATCTCCCCTCTTTCCATTCTGCTGCCTTTTTTAAAAAGATGGCGCTGCTGCTAAGAGTGACGGTAAGCTCCAGTCTCTGTCAGAGACGTCCGTTCCTGTGTCCCCTCCGTCTGTCTTTTCCCCCTCTTGTTTGTCGTGTGGATGTCCTCTGCCTGTCGTCTTACTTTGGGGACACAGCGTCCTCATCAGGACTGGCTTCATTAAAGCTTCACCATTAAAAAAAACACGATAATCGTCAGAGCCGTGACGGCACTTCAATGAGGGACGGTAAACGCATAAAACATGACGGCAGAACGCCAAACCTCTATGAATAAACTGCAGATGTACTTTTGACCAGCAGATCCTCAGATTGTTGTTTGTCTCTGGAGACGCTGCTTTGTCTCTTGTCCCTCATCGAGATCCTCCTCCGTCTGTCCGTCTTCATATCCAAACTATCGAGTGTCTCTTGTGTCTCTGCAGGTCGTGTTCGTACGAGAAGACAGAGCTCCGGCAGCGTGGGCGGAGCCAGTCCGTCAGCAGTGGACAGCAGGGGGCGGAGTCGAGCCAAAGTGGTCTCCCAGTCGCAGCGTAAGTCTGTATGATGATGATGAAGATGTGCCTGTCGACCATATTTATTTCACTGCTGCAGTGAAATCTGCTCATGTCTCATCTGATTGCCTTCATGCTCCTTCATGCACACTCAGTTCTCTGATCAGCTGCAGGCCAGAGTGCATGCTGGGTAAAAATCTACAAACATGCATCAATCTGCCTGTTTCTGACTTCCACTCTGTCCACTCTGCCCTGCGGCCTGTTGCTCCCATCATCCAGGATCCAGTTCGGCCAATCCCATCAGCGGTAAGGCCTGAGCTCCACCTGACCAGCTTGATCCCAGACCCCTCTGGCTGAACGCCCCCTGCTCCTCTAGCAGTCTGTGTCACCTGCAGCTGCATGACTCTGATTCAACAGTTCACTTCTGGTTTCTGCAGTTTTCACTGGTTCCACTGCATCCTTAGTGCTCCATGTGTGTCACCGGGTCCCCAACGGCGCGGCTCCTCCCCGCTGCTGCCGCTGCGCCCTGCGGGCCGTCCGCCTGCCGTCCAGCTCTCAGTGTGTGTGTGGTTTGCTCCCCACAGCCGGCAGTCGCTCCAGTTCACCAGGGAAGCTGCTGGGCCAGAGCTACGGCCGCATCCCCCGGGCCGCGGCGCCGCCCGCCACCGCCGCAGAGAGACGCAGCAGGATCCCCCGCAGCCAGGGCTGCAGCCGCGAGGCCAGCCCCAGCAGGCCGGGCCAGGGTAGGACGCCCAGCGCCGCATCCATCATCCATCCATCATCCATCCATCATCCATCCATCCATCATCATCCATCCATCATCCATCCATCCATCCATCCATCATCCATCATCCATCATCATCCATCATCCATCCATCCATCCTCATCTATCTATTCATCAATCATCCATCTATCATCTATCTCATCCATCCATCCATCCATCCGTCCGTCCATCCATCCTAGGGCTGTTGTAAACAAATATTTCAGTAATCCAGTAATCTATTGTTTATTCTCATGATTAATCGAGTAATCAGATAAGATAAAACATTGGTAAATAACAGCATTACTATCGCACATCAACATCAGTCCAATTCCGGCTGGAACACGGTGCATCGAATAATAAAATATAATTCAACAAAGCTTCGAGGCAGATAAATTTTCCTCGAGGAATTTTAATAATCGAGGAACTCAAATCTCTCGAGGTTTCAGCCCGAGTCCACCCGTCCGTCCGTAGATGAATCGGGTTGACCGGAGCCAATGAGGAGAGTTTTAACCCTGGTCCAGTGCTTCTTCCTGTGTGGGTGGTACCAGGTGTGCAGACAGGAAGGCAGGAAGTTGTTCTTTAAGCTCTACAGCAGGGGTCACCAACCTTTTGGAGACTGGGAGCAACTTCACAGGTACAGAGCAACACGAAGGGCACCTGTTTGATACAGTCTTTATATACATATATATATATATATATATATATGTATATATATATATATATATATATATATATCTATATATATAGATATATATGATATATATAGTTATATATATATAGATATATATAATACTGCCTGATCATATTAAAGTCAGGACCACTCACAATAGTTATCAGTAATAATTTACCATATAGCAGCTGGTTAATTGCTATTATGTGATCTGAAGTTTTTAGCTCACAGAGTTTTAACTTTGATTCCCTTTTGGAGTTTTTCTGTGATTCTAAACTGGCCACAAGTGACTGAAATAAACAAAAGCAAACTGATGGATTGTTGCAGTAAATTTTCCTTTAAATAAAAAAGAAGAGTTATAGTTTTATTATCTAACCATCTGTTCTATTAGCAAAATTGTGGTAAATAAAATATCTTTTGTGTCAAAAGATATTTTACACACACAGCTGAGTCAGTCTGAGGGTTGAGGTGGGGAATCCCAAAGCCCAAGTCTTATTGGTCAGTTTGCTTTTGTTCATTTCAGGCTTTGCGTTTTTCTGCAAGCTAAAATTGAACGAGTTGGGTTTGAACCTCCCGTTGTTCTACGATCAGCCTGAGCTTCTGACAGTCTGCGCGGTTCTGGCGGGTCGCCGGTTTATTTGCTTTTTTCCTGGTTTCACAAACCAAACAGCTGACGGGTCACCTGCTGACTGACACCAGCAGATGTGGAAAAAAATAAAGGTCCGACACAAAACTATCACTGCACCTGACCTGCAAGAGCACAAGCACCTCTCCGATGTGCAAAAATCAGCACAAGCCTAAACAAGAGCAGCGACTGTTTTTTCCAGACGACGCTAAATAATAAAGACATGAGCGAAGCCTCTCCATGAGGTTCACGGAGAGAGGACGCTGCTGGTTCCAGGTTCAGGTGTTGCGATGCGCTACGAATAAGATGTTTTGGCACAATTTATTTATTTTTTCTTCTTCACAGTTTTGTTAGTAGAGTTAAATAATAAAAACTCCAGAAGTTATTCTTTTCTTTGTTTACTTAAAGGAAAATGTGACGGTACGCAGAGTGCAGCTGCAGGCGCCGCTGCTGCAGGCGCCGCTGCTGCAGGCGCCGCTGCTGCAGGCGCCGCTGCTGCAGGCGCCGCTGCTGCAGGCGCCGCTGCTGCAGGCGCCGCTGCTGCAGGAGCCGCTGCTGCAGGCGCCGCTGCTGCAGGTGCTGCTGCAGGTGCTGCTGCAGGTGCTGCTGCAGGTGCTGCTGCAGGTGCTGCTGCGCTCCGACAGTTTGCTGCAGGCGCCTGCAGTTCTAAACTTTAACAGCAGGAAAGAGTTTTATACTTAAAGCAATTTATTTTAAACGTTTTTATCGTTTCCCTCGTTTGAACTCTAAATATAAACGTCAAACGTTATTACTTCAATGTAAAAACATTTCATTAAATTATTTTTTGGTAGTGCTCCCTAATAATAATGGCTATTTTTAGGAGTAGCTCCTAAAAATAGGAGTAGCTCAGTCTCTTTTCAGTCGAAGAGACTGACAAGGTCTCTTCGGGCGACCGGGTGCCCACGGGCAACGGGTTGGTGACCCCTGACCTACAGGCTTCCTGGAGCTGTCTTGCAGGGTGGCTCGGCCCGGTCCAGTTCTGTTCCAGTCAGGATCAGAATCTCTGACCATCTGCAGTGGAATATCAGTTTGAAGAAAGAAAAAGGAAATGTTGATAAATCAGCTCCTCCGCATTCCACCAGAATTATCCCATGCGTTTCAGCCAGCTGACCAGCAGTGTGCCAGGATCAGTTTCACCGGCTCTTAAGCTGCAGGATATTTTGAGAACCTTTTTAAAGCCGTGATACTGATCCGGTCCAGCCTGGTCCATTTTTGTCTGGTTGGATAAGTGAAATTTGTCACCAATGAAGATAAAAAAGATTTCCTCTGGTCTGCGGCAGCCGATTGACTTCATTTCTTCTTCTTCTGCTTTAATTGGGACTGTCCAGTCCTCCATCTCATCAGATGTTTGATGATTAGCCAATCAGAGTGTTTGGGCCTGTTCTCTAGCAGGGGTTTCCTGTTAGCTTCTCTGCTCACATCAACAGTTCAGCACCTTCTGAAGTGCAGTTACCAGGTTCTGTTCCCTGGTTCTTTGTGACTGGACCTCTGGTGGCCGTCCAGAACCAGCATTTCCTTCTGTATTTCCTTCCTGTTTCTCTCCCGCTTGATGTTTTCAGCTAAGCAGCTGTTCCGACAGCTAGCCTGTGTGCTAACGCTCTTCTTCTTCTGCTGCTGTCCCCTGCTGCACGCTAGCCCGGAGCCGCATCCCGCGCCCCAGCATGAGTCAGGGCTGCAGCCGCGACACCAGTCGCGAGAGCAGCCGCGACACCAGCCCCGCTCGGGGCTTCGCTCCTCTGGGTGAGTACGGCCTGGTGTTCCTCAGGGTCGCTGCTGCCTTCCCAACGTTTTACTGAATGAATCCTGGAGAATCAGCAGCAAACTGACTCTATTCATGAATAAATTCAAACACAACCAGAAGCTGTGGCTGGAAGGCTCCATGCTGCTGCATTTAGCTCCGCTAATCACCTTCGTCAGCCTGGGAAGGGTCAAAGGTCATCTCCACACCCTCTGGAATCTGTTCTATAATCATCGTTCCCAATATTAAAATTAATAATAATAATAATGATGATAAATTACAATAAAAAATTATATAAGTTAAAAAAGTGTAAAACAACATTAACATGAACATTTTTTAAATGTTTTTAAATTTAAAAGAATTTTTAAAGATAAAATTTTTTTTAATTTTTATTAAATAAAAAAAAAAAATTAATAACTGATTGAATTGAAAATTTTAAATTGGAATTAAAGAAAATAATACAATTAAAAAGGTTATTCCCAAGAGGAAAACATCTCAAGGTCAGAGCTCCATCTGAGACTGAGTTAGCAGGTCAAAGGTCATGACTCTGAACCAGTATGGCTCAGAGTCATACTGGAAGGGTTGCTGGAGAAACCTCTTCTCTGGAACCAACATGGCCTCCGGACCAAGGTTAGCGGAGCAGAGACTTCTGGGATCAGAGTGATGCTGGACCAGAACCAGACCAGAACCAGACCAGAACCAGACCCAGCAATCAGTGAGGCACGGTTGTGTCTGTAGCAGGTGTGCTGGTCACTGAGGACCGGAGGGTCAAAGGTTAAATGTGAGAGGCTCTGGGGCCTGTTCCTCTGCCGTCATATTTAACCCAGAGGCCAACTGAGGAAACCGAACCCAGTGGTTCTGATCCAGTAGTAACTTCCTGGTTCTCCCGCAGCCTCCAGACGCCACTCCCGTTCCACCAGCGCTCTGTCCTCAGCAGAACCCCATGGCCAGTCAGGTGACCTGCATGTTCCCAGGCCTCCCAGTGTGAGCTGGAGTGGCCCACCAGTCTGCTTCTGTTGTCGTTCCTCATGGCTGCAGCCAGAACCCATCGGAACCCATCAGAACCCATCAGAACCCATCAGAACCCATCAGAACCCATCAGAACCCATCAGAATCCATCAGAACCCATCAGAACCCATCAGATTTCAGTTTTACTCCAGCATGGCAGGTTTTTCTTTAGTTGTCATGGAAACATGTAGCTTTGGTTCCAGGAAGATTCTGGTTCCGATCCGTATTTCATCCAGAAAGTGACGTTTTCTGTTTCTTTGAGTTTTCAGCCTGATTGTTTCAGTTTCCGTCCCTTTATGAGCCTCTGAGCATCTGGTGCATGTTTCTGTTTCTTCTTCTTCTGCTGGGTTCCTCTGCTTGTTGCGCTGATGATTAAACCAAAGAAGAAGAAGGCAAGTCTCAGGCAGCCGGTTCCCTTCATTAATCAGCGATCCGTCTTGATTTTGTAGATCGATACGGTCTGATCCATCAAGCCAGGATTTCTGCGTCGGTGAACGCCATGCGGGTCCTGAACACCGGCACCGAGGTGGAGGCGGCCGTGGCCGACGCTCTGGTGAGTGACTTCCTGTTTCTACGCCACAATCCTTCAGAACAGCTGGGGAAAGTTGGAGAAAAGGTCCTTGACAGTTTGGGTTTGTGCTCCTCTCTCTCGTCTTCCTTCTGGCGTTTTGCTTGCAGCTGCTAGGAGACTCCAGGAACAAGGTAGACGGATGCTTCTCGCTGTCTGTGTTCACTCCATCGCCAGCCTGTCTGTCTCACTGCCTCCTTTACTTCCTCCGGTTTCTGTCTCGTTTCTGCTCCAGAGCCTCACGGCGCTGCTCGCCTGCCTCTGAGCTGAAAACACATTGTTTCACAGATCAGGACTGAATCACATCAAAGCTCTGCATGTGTCTTATCCTCCATTCCTGGTCGCTGATCTCTCATTCCTGCATGACGCTGCATGAACGTTTCCCTCTCCGCTGCAGAGGAAGCCATTGCGGCGGCGCTACGAATCTCCTGGGATGTACTCTGATGACGACGCCAACAGCGACGCGTCCAGCGCCTGCTCAGAGCGCTCCTACAGCTCCAGGAACGGCGGCGTCCCCCACTACCTGCGGCAGACGGAGGACGTGGCTGAGGTGCTGAACCACTGCGCCAGCTCCAACTGGTCTGAGAGGAAGGAGGGCCTGATGGGCCTGCAGAACCTGCTGAAGAGCCAAAGGATCCTCAGGTAGGAGCCTGTAGGGGGGCTTAGCAGAGTCCTTATGGTACTGGGAGTTATTTCAAGGAAACACAGAGCTCCCATAATACGTTGATGACTGTCAGATGGATTCCCTCTTCAGCAGCCAGATGCTCTCCCCATTCAGGCTCTTCTTAGCTGTCTTGAGGAAGCCAGAAACGCCAAAACATCTGGAATTTTAACAAACTGGAAGCTGAAGTGGTTTTATTCAGTCCCAGTCAAATGACCCAACCTTGCTGTGCTGACCTCTGTCTGACATCACCAAACACGACGGCTAACTGCTGTGGAAAGCAGTTTCCCAGCACTGAGATTCCACTTTAAATCTCAGACGTCTCTCCAAGGCATGACTAAGGCTGCATCATCACCACCAGCCCTGTAAAGTCCGCTTTCACCCGACTCCGGTTTGCTTGTTACAAAGTCCTGTTCGGTTGGGGAGGTGTGGATGCTAATTGACCTCTGACCTCTGGGATCGGTGGACATGAACTCTGGTTTGGTTTGAATGTGAACACCAAGCGGACCAGGGAGCGCTCTAAAAGCAGGAAGTGGACTACAGCAGGGCATTCTGGGTAAATCCAACCAGAGCTAACATGCTAGCCCAGTGCTAACATGCTAGCCTAGCGCTAGCAGCAGAAATGGCTCCTGGTCTAAAGACTAAAGAGAAATCCTCCAGCACTAAACTCTGACGCCTCCATCTTGTTCCATCTGGTGAAACAGGAAGTTGCTCTCAGCGTCTTCAGAGGTTTTAGGGTTGTTTCCTGCAGTGGTTGTTGGTGCAGCGCCCCCACAGGCCAGGAGGGGAACAGGCTGGTTTGGGTCAGTATGATGTGAAAAAAACTATTTCCAAACACTCCTCAGGTAAAATCAGTCAATCAGGTTTATTCAGGAATTGTGCACAACTCAGAGAGCTCAAAAGACAATCAATAATCAAGCCAGTCTGGCTGCAAAGCTTCTCCAGGCAGAGACTGCACATAAGTTTTATGCAAGGATAAGGAATGAAAAACGAGGAGAGACGGTCTGGTTCTGATGCAGCTGTGGAAAACAAACTTCCAACCTCCTTCATGTAACCCAAATAGTTCTTTTGGTGACAGTTCATAAACATTTCATATTACATGACTAGCAGATGTGACCTTGTTGTAATTATTCCATCACATGTGGAAGAGAACTAAATAAGTAAACATGGAACGGAGCGTTTCCTGAGCAGCTTTTCTTCCACAGATCCAGCTCAGTCTGACCAAAGTTCCTGTTTAGATCCCTGGAAAGATTTACTTCTTGTCTGTTAGAAATAATTGAAGTAAATAAATAAACCCCATATGTTTACGTTTGCGTTGGTAGGGCAGAACCTGACCTGCCTCCAGGAAGTCTTGGATCATTGTTCTGATCATGTTGGGTTCTGACTGGCTGTTTGTTGTCTGGGCAGCCGGGTGGAGCTGAAGAGACTCTGTGAGATCTTCACCAGGATGTTTGCAGACCCCCACAGTAAGGTACAGACCCTCAGATACATGCATGGTCTTCAGCTGGAGATGTTTCTGGATCTAACTGTGTGTTCTGCTGCACGGCCCGCCTTGCTGTGGCTCTAACTGCAGAGAGTGAGTGTTTGCTCCTTCAGTCTGTGTCCGCCCTGTTGGACGGAGAGCCGCTCTGACCACAACCTGCCTTTGCTCCCAGGTGTTCAGCATGTTCCTGGAGACGCTGGTGGACTTTGTCACGGTGCACAAGGACGACCTGCAGGACTGGCTCTTCGTCCTGCTCACTCAGCTGCTGAAGAAGATGGGCGCCGACCTGCTGGGCTCGGTCCAGGCTAAGGTCCAGAAGGCTCTGGACGTCACCAGGTCAGAACCAAGACGCGGCAGGGCCTGCGTGTTGCTCAAGCTTTTATCACTAAAGCTCTGCTCTCATGACCTAGAGCAAAGGTCCCTGACCTTTTCATTGCTGCGGACCCGGTCAAGACTTGGCCATTTTGCTGCGGCCCTGGGGGATGGGGGGGCGTCGGATGATGCTTCTGCATGTTGATGTTCCCGCTAAACCCTTTTTCCCCCCTGATTTTCCCTTACGACAATCTTACAACGTCCTGCGGTGTGTGGTGTGTTGAATATTCATCGTGGTCTCGGCCCGATTATCGCAGCCTGTCGAATGTGACAGGGAGCCAATCAGAACGCGCGGTGACGTAAGAACGGAGGGGATCCCAAACCGTTGACATCGGAGGTGATGAGTGGAAATGTTTGCTACTACATGTAAAGGTCATTATTATATATGTTTATTATATATAGTTATGTTTATTCAGTTAAAATGTTCCCTATGATGAATCATAGAGCAGCTTTTATCAAACGCATTTTCTTTTTGTTTCGTCTTTAAAATGATCCACAAACTGTCACTGCTGCTCCTGCATCATGTTGATTATTGTGAATTCACTGAGGGATGTTGGGGTTTTACTGGATCTTCTTCTGGAACCGGGACGTTCACTGGAGTGAATTCACTGAGGGATGTTGGGGTTTTACTGGATCTTCTTCTGGAACCGGGACGTTCATGGAACCGGGTCGTTCAGGGGAACCGGGTCGTTCACTGGAACCGGGGCGTTCACTGGAACCGGGACGTTCAGGGGAACCGGGTCGTTCAGTGGAACCGGGTCGTTCACTGGAACCGGGACGTTCAGGGGAACCGGGACGTTCACTGAAACCGGGACGTTCAGTGGAACCGGGACGTTCAGTGGAACCGGGTCGTTCAGGGGAACCGGGTCGTTCACTGGAACCGGGACGTTCACTGAAACCGGGACGTTCAGCGGAACCGGGACGTTCAGGGGAACCGGGACGTTCACTGGAACTGGGTCGTTCAGTGGAACCGGGATGTTCAGCGGAACCGGGACGTTCAGCGGAACTGGGTCGTTCAGCGGAACCGGACGTTCAGCGGAACCGGGTCGTTCAGTGGAACCGGGTCGTTCAGTGGAACCGGGACGTTCAGTGGAACCGGGTCGTTCACGGAACCGGGTCGTTCAGTGGAACCGGGACGTTCAGCTGGAACCGGGTCGTTCAGTGGAACCGGGTCGTTCAGCGGAACCGGGTCGTTCAGTGGAACCGGGACGTTCAGCGGAACTGGGACGTTCAGCGGAACTGGGACGTTCAGCGGAACTGGGTCGTTCAGTGGAACCGGGTCATTCACGGAACCGGGACGTTCAGGGGAACCGGGTCGTTCAGTGGAACCGGGACGTTCAGTGGAACCGGGTCGTTCACTGGAACCGGGTCGTTCAGTGGAACCGGGTCGTTCAGTGGAACCGGGACATTCAGTGGAACCGGGTCGTTCACTGGAACCGGGTCGTTCACTGGAACCGGGACGTTCAGGGGATCCGGGTCGTTCAGTGGAACCGGGTCGTTCAGCGGAACCGGGACGTTCAGGGGAACCGGGTCGTTCAGTGGAACCGGGTCGTTCACTGGAACCGGGACGTTCACTGGAACCGGGTCGTTCACTGGAACCGGGATATTCAGTGGAACCGGGTCGTTCACTGGAACCGGGACGTTCAGGGGAACCGGGACGTTCAGTGGAACCGGGTCGTTCACTGGAACCGGGACGTTCACTGGAACCGGGGCGTTCACTGGAACCGGGTCGTTCACTGGAACCGGGACGTTCACTGGAACCGGGTCGTTCACTGGAACCGGGACGTTCAGTGGAACCGGGTCGTTCAGTGGAACCGGGTCGTTCAGGGAACCGGGTCGTTCAGTGGAACCGGGACGTTCAGTGGAACCGGGACGTTCAGTGGAACCGGGTCGTTCAGTGGAACCGGTTCTGGTGCTGAGTTGCTCCTGGACTCTCGAACCGACCGAACCTGTTGGACGTTTATCGGCTCTGAGGTCACAGAGGTTTGGGAAATCGATCAACGATCCTTAAACCAACCAGACCTAAAACTCACATCTCCTCTCATCTCGACCCCTGACCTCACGCTCTGACTCTGGTCGCTATGGTAACGGTTACCTATCCCTTCAAAATAAGATACAGATGGGCCACAAACATGAACATTTTACTTTTATAAACATTTGAACTCAGGATAACGACTGATGGACCCTGAGCTGTTTCTCTGGGAGATGAGAGACACTGAAGAGATGCTGATGCTCAGGGAGACACTTGGTCTCCATGGTGACGCAGTTTGAAGCTTCATTGCCTCGTTAGCATCCGGTCACCAGATCATGCGGAGCAGCTTGGACTGTGGGAATCAACCCAGCGGGATAAATCCATCCTCCTGCCTCTCTGGGCCTCCAGACAAACTGTCCACAGAATCTGATCTGGTTCTGATCATTTTGCTGCTTGTGGCTCAATGTTGGCGGCAAAACGCAGCCCAGGGAATCTGGTAAAGGATTTTCAAAATAAAAGATCCTCCAGACTCACTTAATAGAGAAAACAAAAATATTTCATTATTTCCTAGACGGTCTGGTACCAACTGGACCACAGCCTGGTACCGGACCACAGCCTGGTACTGGACCACAGCCTGGTACCGGACCACAGCCTGGTACCGGTCCACAGCCCGGGGTTTGGGCATCACTGGGGTAGAGACTCTGTGAACCGCTGAAACATAGAGCTGCCTTTCCTAGACTGGCTGAAAGGCAATCTAGAGTCCCAGTGGTACCACCACGACTAAACCCAAAAGCCTTACTGGAATCTCTGATTCACCATTCTTCAAATACGTCCTGGTCATCCAGTAAGGTTCTGGTATTGCTGGTTTTACTGGTTTCCGGAATATCTTCTAGGAGAAGATATTCCGCAGTTATGGAATATATGACTCTGAAAATGACTGGGATTGTTCACTGCTCAGGCTGAGCAGGAACAGATTTAATTGCACATCTGTGGAATGACACGTCACAAAACGTCTCTAACAAATATCCAAACTCTCTCAGCTCTTTCTGATGCATCACTTTTTATGGCTTTCATCTCTACTGCTGCGTGTTTGAACGGTTGGACCAATGGCATTGCTTCCCTTCCCTTGCTAGTTGTTCTGTCATTTGTACTATTTGTGTTTTAGGCCTTCCAGGAATCGGTTTGGGACTTCCTGGAAACCAAAATCTGCTCCATCTCAGTGGCACCAAATAACAAATGAGTCAAGTTGTTGCTCCTTATCTGTCCAAACAGAAAATCCTTGTGAGTCCAGTTGGTTCTGGAGGCCAGAGAGACCTGAGCCTGCGCCACACAGCTTGGAAATATTAGTTTCTCTAACAAGCAGAGCATCATTTATCTTATGTGCCCTAGGTGGAGACACTCAAGATAAATTCTAGATAAAATGGACCAGAATTTGTAATATTTGGTGACTGGGTGAGGTGGTACCAGATCTGGACTTGGATCTGGATCTGATTCTGTTGCCAGTTATCTGCTGTGAATCTTTACTCTTCAAACGTCGTCTCTGATCAGTGAAAGCAGAAAAATCATCAGTTTCCTAGGTAACAAGCTCTGCTGGTTGAAGATGATGTCCAGCGTTGACCCGTCCAGCTGGTTTCGGGGATTCTTTTGCTCTGACCCGGTCAGCTCCTTCTGGGTCAGAGGTCGTCTGCCTGAGCGCTGAACTGAGCTTCTATCTGCTGCGTTTCAGGGAGTCGTTCCCCTTCGACCAGCAATTCAACATCCTGATGCGCTTCATCGTGGACCAGACCCAGACCCCCAACCTCAAGGTGAGCCACAGTCGTCTCCCGCCGCCGCGTCTCCGTCGGCCCCGGACTAAACGTCCCGTCGTCCGCAGGTCAAGGTCGCCATTCTGAAGTACATCGAGTCTCTGGCTCGCCAGATGGACCCGACCGACTTTGTGAACTCCAGCGAGACACGGCTGGCGGTGTCCCGCATCATTACCTGGACCACCGAACCTAAAAGCTCTGACGTCAGGAAGGTGAGACGCATTTCATCCTCGAACAAGAGCAAAGGCTTTCCACCTGAAGAGTAAAACTGTGTTTTGTTTTTAGCTCATTTGTCTGTTTACTTCATAAATTAGCAGTAAAAAGGTTTTGAATTGAAAGCTTTGCTGATTAAAATGTGATTTAATTCATTTCAAACCTTGAAATTAATTGGATCTGAAACTATGGAAGCCTTTTGTCAGAATCAGTTGTTGACCTGTAGCAGCTGAGTTCTGGTTCTGGTCCATCACCTGGACCCTTAGAGAGACGTGCCGCCACAGCGGGGCGAGCGAGGAGCTTCTGGACAGACGAGCCTCAGTTCGGTCCGGGATCACAGTCGTCATGGCGATGCCTGAGTCGTCAGCAAACGTTCCCATCCCTGAGGGACGACCAGATCACCGTCTCTCCTCAGTCTGGGAGCCAACAACTTAAAGGGCCACCGTCGATTTTAAAACTCGGCTGAGAGGGCGGGCCGGGTCAGGGCTTGGTTCTGGAGGGCAGACCAGGTTCACCAGCTGGATCCAGATCAGGGTCTAGATCTCAGTACACTGGTTGGCCTGCGTTCAGGAAGAAGCCAGCAGAACTGGAGGTGATACCTGGAGATCCAGATCCAGAGCCGAGTCGACACCAGAACTTCTCCAGGTTCTGCTGGACATCACCTGTTGTTGCTGGGTTCTGTTGGTCCAGTTCTCCCGCTCTGATGCATGGAACGTGCCAGGTTCTGATTCTGACAGAGGTTGCTCTGCAGGTTTGGTTCTGCTGGTTCCAAGACCTGGGATCAGTAAGCGGTTAGCGGTTGGTTCTGTGCGCAGGCGGCCCAGGTGGTTCTGATCGCGCTGTTTGAGCTGAACACGCCGGAGTTCACCATGCTGCTGGGCGCGCTGCCCAAGACCTTCCAGGACGGCGCCACCAAGCTGCTGCACAGCCACCTCAAGAACTCCAGCAACAGCAGCAGCAGCATGGTGAGTCCCTCCAGAACCGCCAGGACCCGGTCCAGGCCTTCTCAAGCGCAGCTTCTGCTTCTGTTCTCCAGGGCTCTCCCAGCAACACGGTGGGCCGGACGGCGCCGCGCCACGCCCCCAGCAGGTCCAGCCCGCTCACTTCCCCCACCAACTGCTCCCACGGCGGCCTGTCTCCCAGGTAGGAACCCACCGGACCACCACCCAACCTGCCTGCTGGTCCGGGAGAACCTTGGCTGCAAGGCGTTCTGGTACCGACCCACCAAGGGTTCTGGTTCCACGATTGTCCATCCACAGATGGCAGCGGCCATGATTGCTACTATAAACTCGCGTAGAAATCATCGGCTTTAAGCTAAAACTCGTAAATGAGCGATGACACCTGCTGAGAGCGAAGCTCCGGATGGAAGCTCCATCAGAACCGCTGGAACCGTCCCGAATCCGAAAGGTCAGAACCTCCGGATGCTCCGATCTGGGTTTTTCCTGCCAGTTCCGATCACCCATTGGCCGATCACTGCCAATACGATCACATGGAGTGGCTGTAAATGTTTCTATTCAGGAACAAATGAGATCTGGCAAAACAAAACCATGAAATATCCTAATTTAGACCAAAACTTAAAATACCTGCAGGCCCCATGCAGAAAGTATTCAGTCAGAAAGACGACAGAAAAACTGCAATCTGTGATAAAATATGTAACAGTAAGGCTCTGGAAGCCTGAATTATACATAAAGTCAAACAAACACTTATCAAATAAAGTCCAGTAAAAAAGTGAGTAATAACCAACCCTAGATCACTAGATCAACCAGCCTGATAGCGACATCATGGCGGCATCATGGCGGCATCATGGCGACATCATGGCGGCATCATGGCGACAGCATGGCGTCAGCATGGCGTCAGCATGGCGTTAGCATGGCGTCAGCATGGCGACATCATGGCGTCAGCATGGCGTCAGCATGGCGTCAGCATGGCGTCAGCATGGCGACGTCATGGCGACATCATGGCGTCAGCATGGCGTCAGCATGGCGACACCATGGCGACATCATGGCGTCAGCTTGCAACTGGCAGCTGACACTGGCAGGGCGCGACGTCTAAGATGCAGGTGATCGGTTTGTGATTGGCAATCACCAATCACACACTTTTTCACGGAAATCGGTCGATTATGATCGGTGGCCGATCGATCAGCATGCCACTAGTCAGAACTTCTGGATCCGTCAGCAGGAAGCAGATCTGTCCTCTAACCTGAACCTCTCAGCTCAGACTCTTTTTGTCTCTCCTCTCTCTCCATTCTTGCCCTGCCTCCTCTCATTGGTTTCCTCCTCTCCTCCATCCTTCCTTCCTGCTGCTACAGTCGTTTGTGGGGCTGGGGGGTCGACGGGCTGCTCCCCGCTGCGCCCCCTGCTGCCCCCCTGCCTCAGTGCGCCCCTGCCGCCCCTTGCCTCAGGGCCCTGCGCCGAGCCTTTTCACCCAGGTAGACCGAGTCCAGTTGTTCTGGTTGTCGCTGAGTGTCGCTGCAGAAGGCGTCGCTCTGCGACACGTCGGCACGCTCGGACCGGACCGGCAGCAGAAACACTGCGCACGCATGCGGACCGGTGGCCGTGTTTCTGCTCCAGCTGCTTCCTCTGACCCGCCGTTCCGCCTCTGTGCTCGGCAGCGTGACGGAGTACGACACGGAGAACATGAACGCAGAGGAGATCTACAGCTCGCTGCGCGGCGTCACCGAGGCCATCCAGAGCTTCAGCTACCGCAGCCAGGAGGACCTGAACGAGCCGCTGCGCCGCGACGGCAAGAGGGACGACGCCGTGAGTGTCCCACTGGTGTATTGCTGGTGTATTGCTGGTGGATGACTGGTGTATTGCTGGTGGATGACTGGTGTATTGCTGGTGGATGACTGGTGTATTGCTGGTGGATGACTGGTGTATTGCTGGATTCTGACGCCAGTCACAAGCTTCCATGTCCTTCTAGCAGTCAGTAATACTACAGGAGAACCAGACATAATTACTGCATTTATGAAGCTGCCAGATATCGGCTTCTTGCAGATGCAGAAAGATGCTAAATCTTTTTGTTTTATTTTGAAAGTTTGATTAATTCTGAACGTCGTCCTGTTAGGTGGGAAGAGAAGTCGTGGCTCCATCTCCAGGTCCTGATGCTCGTCTGGGTTTAGATGTGGTGGAAGGCGGCCGCACCGCCCTGGACAACAAGACGTCGCTCCTCAACACCCCGTCGCCACGGTCCTTCTCCGGGCCCCGGAGCCGCGAGTTTGCCCCCTACGGCGAAACCATCTGCGCCTACGATAAGAGCGCCCTGAAGGAGGCCGTGTTCGATGACGACGTGGAGCAGTTCCGTGACTGTGAGTCTACAGACACTCTGCACCAGGGTCAAAGGTTAACTGCTGTTATTACCTGGACTCTTCTCCAGGTTGAACCAGGGGTCACACGGGTTGTTAACATGCTAACAGATCCCAGAGTTGGTTCTCTGTGTCTCCTGGAGGGGGCGCTATGCAGCAGGAAGACTCCTTCACTCTGGAAGGATTGAAATAACACAAAATATTCTGATATTTATTTTACTAGTAAATATTGTGATGACTATAGTATTAGAAAATATTTCAATGATGATAATATAAGAAAATATCACAACAATAATATTGGTAAATATTGCAATGACAATAAAATTGGCTCATATTACAGCCCTAGTAGAACGTGACAGCAGTCAATGGCTGTATATCTATCTGACCACCAGGGGGCAGTCATTGACCAGCGATGGTCAGCTGACCCTTTAAAGCAGGGGTCACCAACCTTTTTGAGACTGGGAGCTACTTCATGGGAACAGAGCAACACGAAGAGCACTTGTTTGATACAGTCTTTATATCTATATATATATATATAGATATATATAGATATAGATAGTTATATATATCTATAGATATATATAGATATATATAGATATATATAGATATATATAATACTGCCTGATCATATTAAAGTCAGGACCACTCACAATAGTTATCAGTAATAATTTACCATATAGCAGCTGGTTAATTGCTATTATGTGATCTGAAGTTTTTAGCTCACAGAGTTTTAACTTTGATTCCCTTTTGGAGTTTTTCTGTGATTCTAAACTGGCCACAAGTGACTGAAATAAACAAAAGCAAACTGATGGATTGTTGCAGTAAATTTTCCTTTAAATAAAAAAGAAGAGTTATAGTTTTATTATCTAACCATCTGTTCTATTAGCACAATTGTGGTAAATAAAATATCTTTTGTGTCAAAAGATATTTTACACACACAGCTGAGTCAGTCTGAGGGTTGAGGTGGGGAATCCCAAAGCCCAAGTCTTATTGGTCAGTTTGCTTTTGTTCATTTCAGGCTTTGCGTTTTTCTGCAAGCTAAAATTGAACGAGTTGGGTTTGAACCTCCCGTTGTTCTACGTTCAGCCTGAGCTTCTGACAGTCTGCGCGGTTCTGGCGGGTCGCCGGTTTATTCGCTTTTTACGTGGTTTAGAGAACCGAACAGCTGACGGGTCACCCGCTGACTGACACCAGCAGATGTGGAAAAAAATAAAGGTCCGACACAAAACTATCACTGCACCTGACCTGCAAGAGCACAAGCACCTCTCCGATGTGCAAAAATCAGCACAAGCCTAAACAAGAGCAGCGACTGTTTTTCCAGACGACGCTAAATAATAAAGACATGAAGCGAAGCCTCTCCATGAGGTTCACGGAGAGAGGACGCTGCTGGTTCCAGGTTCAGGTGTTGCGATGCGCTACGAATAAGATGTTTTGGCACAATTTATTTATTTTTTCTTCTTCACAGTTTTGTTAGTAGAGTTAAATAATAAAAACTCCAGAAGTTATTCTTTTCTTTGTTTACTTAAAGGAAAATGTGACGGTACGCAGAGTGCTGCTGCAGGAGCCGCTGCTGCAGGCGCCGCTGCTGCAGGAGCCGCTGCTGCAGGAGCCGCTGCTGCAGGAGCCGCTGCTGCAGGCGCCGCTGCTGCAGGAGCCGCTGCTGCAGGAGCCGCTGCTGCAGGAGCCGCTGCTGCAGGAGCCGCTGCTGCTGTGCAGTTCTAAACTTTAACAGCAGGAAAGAGTTTTATACATAAAGCAATTTATTTTAAACGTTTTCATTATTTCCCTCTTTTGAACTCTAAATATAAACAAACGTTATTACTTCAATGTAAAAACATTTCATTAAATTATTTTTTGGTAGTGCTCCCTAACGATAATGGCTATTTTTAGAAGTCGCTCCGTGGGCGACTGACAAGGTCCCCTCGGGCGCCGGGCCCCTCGGGCGCCCGGGGCCCCCCACGGGCGCCGGGCCCCCGTGGGCGCCGGTCCCCCTCGGGCGCCGGGGCCCCTCGGGCGCCCGGGGTCCCCTCGGGCGCCGGGGCCCCTCGGGCGCCCGGGCCCCCACGGGCGCCGGGCCCCCGTGGGCGCCGGGTCCCCTCGGGCGCCGGGTTGGTGGCCCCTGTTCTAAAGGAATCCAGGATAAGCTGAACATGTTTCAACTTAACTGAAAAAATGCAATTTGTGATGCATCAAAACTCATAATCACTTCAAAAATGATTGTCTTTAGTTGCATTTTTCGCCCATGGAGGTGATGCGTTCTGGCCTGTTCTGCACTGGAATCTACAGAGGAAACACAGCAAGCCTAACTTTACCTGAGGTTATCGCATTCTTTCCTGGTGTAAGTTTAGATAATGCCACCAGGTGTCACTGCTGGCTGTAAGTTAAACAGGAGAGTGGATAAGTTCCCACACGTACAAAAAGAAGAGCGCAGTGGGAGAGCCACAGCCGAACACAACTAGCTGGCCCTCAACATTTCTCTCCAGAAGACACGGCGGTGCGGCTGTGACCTCTGGGCGGACCGTGTGATCTGACCAGAGGTCCATGTCATTCATCATTTCATTTTTGAAGCTGAAGGCAGCAGCAGCTCCTATGTCCAACGGTCCCCTTCCTCTGTTTGGTCGCCATCATCATCACTCCATGTAATTTCTACATTCGATTGATTTCAACACTCCGATTCATTTGAAAAGGCTTAAAAACGTGACGAATCACTGTTTGGCTGGACGGAGCTAGTTTGACCATCAGAAGACATTTACCCAGAATGACATGGCAACATTCGTGTGACAATATTTTATTAAAATGAAGAACGCAACAGTCTGCGGCATTATGACTGTATTATTTATACATGTAAAATAAATATTTCAAAGTTTATCGTTACTCATCCTGGATCTCGTTACTGTGAAATGAAAGTAGAACGAGACGCTAACGCCTCGGATGCTGGGCGCCGCTCAGAACTGGATCAGCTGCTAATGCTAGCGCAGCAGCCAGGTGGTAACCTGTGATCCAGGTGAGAGGTCACCTCAGACCTCAGTCTGTCGCCACGGCAACAGGAAGCAAAGATGCTGAACCCAAACATGTCTTCATCCCCTTGTTAGGCACATCTGTCTCTGTTTGTTGCCATCACATTGTTCTCTCTGCACCCGCCTCCCCATGTTCATCCTCCATCATCCTCCCTGACCCCTGACCCCTGACCCCTCCCACCCTTCCCTGCAGGCCGGCGGAAGGATTCAGGGGAAAACAAGACGAGTCTCCCGAAAGGCTTTGGTCCTGGTAAACCTCTTCCTGCTCCTCTTGCTGTTCGCTTCCCTCATTCATCTCCTCTGATCCTGTGGCCGTCGGGTCGGTTCTGCAGGTTCTGGTCGGTTCTGTGGGTTCTGTCGGGTCGGTTCTGTTGGTTCCGTTGGGTCGGGTCGGTTCTGTTGGTTCCGTCGGGTCGGGTCGGTTCAGTTCTGTTGGTTCGTCGGGTCGGTTCTGTTGGTTCTGTCGGGTCGGTTCTGTGGGTTCCGTCGGGTCGGTTCTGTTGGTTCGTCGGGTCGGTTCTGTTGGTTCTGTCGGTTCAGTTCTGTTGGTTCCGTCGGGTCGGTTCTGTTGGTTCTGTCGGGTCGGTTCTTTTGGTTCTGTCGGGTCGGTGGGTTCTGTTGTGTCGGTTCTGTTGGTTCTGTCGGGTCGGTTCTGTGGGTTCTGTTGGGTCGGTTCTGTGGGTTCTGTCGGGTCGGTTCTGTTGGGTTCTGTCGGGTCGGTTCTGTACCAGTTATAGGCTAAGCAGCTAGCTGCGGCTACAACAGCAGCATCAGGAGAGTCTGGCCCTTTAAGGAGTCTGAGGTGTGAATGAAGACAGGAACAGTACTTTTGGTTTTGGTGCCTTAATAAATGAAGTGATTTGTATAAAAACAGACAATTACACAGTACAGGAAGAATAAATTAATATCCAACATCATGAAGTTCTTTTGTTCTTAGCTCACCATCTTCAGATCCAGGAAATAAAAACCCGACCTGCAGGGTCAGAAAACCCATTAAGTGATTTTATCTAAACAATTATGTACAAACATAGTACAAAAGAAATTAAATTTAAGCACGTTGAATGCAGTTGCATAATTTCTAATTATACATAAACATTTCAATAATCAGGTTAACTTAACTATAATTCAAATAAAGTAAAACAGAAAATCAAATACTCAAGCAGTGAGAAAAAGGGAAAAAATAAATATATTGCGCAACATCAACCTTAAGTGTAGCTACATTCTAATCAATTTCATTTTAACTTCACTGCCTTAAAATCCATGTAAATGTGTCAAAACACACACAATTCAGACACGAGTTTCCTTCTCAGAGAGAGAGGGGCGTACTGGGCCACAGTCAGCTGGGACAGAACCAGGTGATGGTCCATGTTAGCCTCATAAAGCACATTGCTCCAATGAGCAATCCAGCAGAAGTTTCAAATATTAAAGCAGTAGTGCATTTAAATAAACTCACCAAGCAATCAAATCAGTGCATTCACACATTTGGGTGCGTTTGTGCAGCAGACGCCAACAGCAGGAAGCCACAATCACCGTGGAACAGCTGAGCGTGTTTAAACTGCTTCAAATGAGCTGGAGAGTTTGGGACAACACAGGAAGTGGGCCCGCAAAAATAAAAGTCTTTGACTAATTGCGGGTTACACTTCCATCGAGTCGGTTCCATCAGGTCGGGTCGGTTCTGTTGGTTCCGTTGTGTCGGCTCCGTCGGGTCGGTTCTGTTGGTTCCGTTGTGTCGGCTCCGTCGGGTCGGTCGGGTCGTTGTGCTCTGACTCTGGGTCGTTTCCCGGTTCTAGAGTCGTGCAGGATGTCCGGGACGTCCCGGTGGCCATGCTAACCCTTCTCTGGTTCCGAGCAGTCGGACCGGACCATTCGGACCTGGTGGCGGACCTGCTGAAGGAGCTGTCCAATCACAACGAGCGCAGCGAGGAGCGGCGCGGCGCGCTGCTGGAGCTGCTGAAGGTCACGCGGGAGGACAGCGCCCCCGTGTGGGACGAACACTTCAAGACCGTCCTGCTGCTGCTGCTGGAGACGCTCTGCGACAAGGAAGTAGGTTCTGGTTCTGGGGAGGTCCTGGTCCCGTTCTGCTGGCGGTCTCGCTCCAGAGGGACCGGACCGGGACTCTGGGGCGGTACTGACCCGGTTCTCGTCTCCCGGCAGCACACCATCCGGGCCCTCGCCTTGCGGGTTCTGAAGGAGATCCTGAGGAACCAGCCGACCCGGTTCAGGAACTACGCCGAGCTGACCATCATGAAGACCCTGGAGGCCCACAAGGACTCCCACAAAGAGGTGATCCGGTTCTGGTTCTGCTGCTCTGGGGTTAAAATCTGGATGTGAATCAAATGAGGTCAGCAGGAGAAACTCCCGGTTTCTTGGTGAAAAGTATTGGCAGTCCTGATATGAATGAATGAATGAATGAATGAATGAATGAATGAATGAATGAATGAATGAATGAATGAATGCGTCAACTGGCGGATATTGGAAATAACGAAATATTTTCTTTATGGCTGTCAGTAACCTCAAAGCAAACAGTCAAAAATTGAATTGCTGTGAGAAACGAATGTTTCTGAATACCAAGAGAAAAGCAGGAATGAAAGATGATAAACTGAAGCTGCGTTATCGTGCTGCTCTGTGACGTCCATGTTCTGTGTTTCTGTGAAGTTTCATAGATTCTGTTCTTTCATTGCAGCCAAACTTTCTGCACACAGAAACACACAGGCACTGATGATACAGTGACGTCAGTAAGATTCCTGATTACTTGATTTGGAAAGTAAATAAGTTACATTAAAAGTAACTACCTTAGTTACTTTTAGCAGCCGTTAACAACAACACCTGTGACAATCACATAGATCTTTGCCAAAACTTGTTATTTTATAACGGTAACATCAACAACGTGTCTCCAGTTATAAGCTTGAACTAAAGAGGAGATTTTTAATGGATACAACAATAAAATCCCTGTTGGTCACGACTGTTTTTCTTTCTACTGTCTGGAAAACTAAGCAGGATCTAAAGCCTCCATCCTGCCTCCATCCTGCCTCCATCCTGCCCCCATCCTGCCTCCATCCTGCCCCCATCCTGCCTCCATCCTGCCCCCATCCTGCCCCCATCCTGCCTCCATCCTGCCTCCATCCTGCCTCCATCCTGCCCTCCCCATCCTGCCCCCCCCATCCTGCCCTCCCATCCTGCCCTCCATCCTGCCCCCGTCCTGGCCCCCCGTCCTGCCCCCCCATCCTGCCTCCATCCTGCCCCCATCCTGCCTCCTTCCTGCCTCCATCCTGCCCCCATCCTGCCCCCCCATCCTGCCTCCATCCTGCCCCCATCCTGCCTCCATCCTGCCTCCATCCTGCCCCCATCCTGCCCTGTGTTTGCTGTCAGAGCTCAGATCTCCTGCTGCGGTTCTGCAGCTCAGACAGCTGCACAGATTAGAGACATTTCTATAAATGTTAATAATTATAATGGTGTTTAGTTTTGTAACTTTACAGACTCGTTCATTCGTGGCTGTTTTCACGTTTGTTGCTGTTCAGATTAGTCTCCATGTTTGTGGTTTTCTGGATAATTCACAGGTAATATATTAGCTTGACATGAACAAAGACAAGCGTGACGGATCATCCGGGAAATGATGGACTAAAACTAACCGGATGTCAGACACATTCTGGGTTGATGTCGCTTATTAAGCCCATCAACCCGCGACTCATTAAACGACTTTAGAAAGAAAAAACGAGCAGAAAGCCCCAATAAACGGAATCGGTTCCATTTCAGCAACAAAATGCGCAAATCCCTCCGTTGTTTCTGTCGCTGCTGACAGTGTTGCATAGCAACTGCAGTCAGACCCTGAGAGGAATAACGTTACAGAAGAAACTAGTCACGCAGACACAGAGGGCTTTCGATAAGTGACTGCAGTCTGACTGCCTGATCTGACATAGAGAGATTGCTGGTTACTCCGTCAGTAACCGTCAGTAACCGTCACTGTCTGCCTCCCACCTGCTCTCAGCCTCCACTGAACCTCCAGCCATTTTGGACGACTTGCTCTCTGCTGAAGCTGCTTGTGCTGCAGTGACTTTGGGGGCTACTGTTGCATTGTGGGAAATGTTGGTGTGGATTAATAGTAATGAAATATCCTCCAGGAGGCAGAACTTTGACATATCGGGCAGCAGCTGCAGCAGCGAGACACCAGTTAACCTGACCGTCATGTTTCTGGACTGTGGGAGGAAACCGGACAGAACCGGACAGAGCCGGACAGAACCGGACAGAGCCGGACAGAACCGGACAGAACCGGACAGAGCCGGACAGAACCGGACAGAACCGGACAGAGCCGGACAGAGCCGGACAGAGCCGGACAGAGCCGGACAGAGCCGGACAGAGCCGGACAGAACCGGACAGAGCCGGACAGAAGCCGGACAGAGCCGGACAGAACCGGACAGAACCGGACAGAGCCGGACAGAACCGGACAGAGCCCAGCATGGTGAACATGCAGAAAGACCCTGGGCCAGGAATCCAACCCACAACCTTCTTGCTGCAAGGCAGCAGTTGTACCAACTGGACCACTGTGCAGCCTGGTATTATTATGAGAGCAATGATAATAGTAATATTGATGATATTGATAGTGATAACAGTATTAGTAATACTAATATTAATAATAATTACGCAGCTTCATATTGAGGCAATAAATTCATTTCTCAGCTTTTCTCTTAAAGCTGCTGAGTGTTTAGGGTCATTATCCTCCCGGATGACCTGTGACCCCTGATCCCATGTCCTCCAGCAGCAGCTGTGGTCCTTCAACGGGTCTGAGCGGGAACAGCTGCCTGCGACCTTTGACCTCTGCGGTCGGGATGTGCTCCACTAGATTTCCTCTGGCAGAGCGCGGATCAATAAACGCCGCGTGTTGATCCTGGAATGTTACTGGGGTCCAGATCGGTTCTGAGGGGTCTGCAGCCTTCAGAACCTGCAGAACCTCCAGAACCTGCAGAACCTCCAGAACCTGCAGAACCTCCAGAACATGCAGAACCTCCAGAACCTGCAGAACCTCCAGAACCTGCAGAACCTGACCTGGGTTCCTGAAGGCAGCTCTGTTTCTATCTTTAAACTGTTTGTCATGAAAAGTTTTGTTGCTTTCTCTGCAGATTGTAAATGTTGGTGTTTTTATTCTGTCTCCGTTTCTCTGAATTTGTGTCTTTGGTTCGTTTTGCTGATTTTGTTAAATCACAGGTAGTTTATCGGAATGATTTGGTCTTCTTGAACCTGAAGTGGTTCTGGTTTTCCTGGAGTCTGATAGTTGTGGGTTTTAGTTTGGAGTTCTGCTCTTCGCTGCTAAAGGATGAATCTTATTTATAGGAGAGGTCAGGGGTCGGCTGCGAGGCCCGTCTCTAGCCAGCGTGTTGTCCCCCCACAGGTGGTGCGTGCGGCCGAGGAGGCGGCGTCCACGCTGGCCGGCTCCATCCACCCGGAGCAGTGCATCAAGGTGCTGTGCCCCATCGTCCAGACCGCCGACTACCCCATCAACCTGGCCGCCATCAAGATGCAGACCAAGGTCATCGAACGCATCGCCAAGGACTCACTGCTGCAGCTGCTGCCCGACATCATCCCCGGCCTGCTGCAGGTGGGTTCTGGTTCCGGTTCTGAACCGTTTCCAGCCGTCGCGGGTTCTTCCATGACGCCTGCACAGCAGCTTATTTGGACAATGGTCATATTTGGACAGTGGGAATTATTTGCCTTATTTGTCCCTGGAAATGTTTGTGTGCACTTTGCTCCGGGTACGACTCCTCCCATGTTCCTGCTGACCCGCCGTGTGTGTGTGTGTGTGTGTGTGTGTGGTGCGTGCGTGCGTGCGTGCGTGCGTGCGTGCGTGCGTGTGTGTGTGTGCGTGTGTGTGTGTGTGCTTGTGGCCCTGCACGGCGTGCCTGATGCTGCATGTGTCTGCAGGGCTATGACAACACAGAGAGCAGCGTTCGCAAGGCCAGCGTGTTCTGCCTGGTGGCCATCTACGCCGTGATTGGAGAGGAGCTGAAGCCCCACCTGGCACAGCTGACAGGCAGCAAGGTAGCTCTGTCACACACACACACACACGCACACACACACACACACACACACACACACACACACACACACGCACACACACACACACAGCAGCAGCAGCAGTGCTCTCCGTGCTGCTAACAGACGCAGAGCCTTATCTTCTTCCCATGTTGTTGCTCTTCAGCCGGTTCCAGCCGCCCGGCCGATAATAAAACCGCTGCTCCAATTTGTCCAGGTGTCCTTGAGTTGTGAAGGTCAGGCCCACCTGACTGCTCCCCTGCACCACACACACACACACACACACACTGGGCCCGTCTCAGGTCCAACATCAGGTTTTGATGGTGTCTCTGGTCAAGGGAAGCATGGTGGTGGAGGGGTGATGATGTGGGCTCACTGCAGGATTCTGAAGTCCAGTGTGAATCCATCTGTCCAGCAGCAGATCTACAACAGAACGGCCTAGTCAATGTCCAGACCTCAGCCTGAGTGAAACACTGTGGTGGCCCTTCAGAGAGTTGAACCAAAGATCCTCTGTCAGTGTGAGATGGTTGCCTCGGTCCTGTTCCTGCGGCGCAGCAGCAACCTGAACGTTTCACCCAGATTCTGGTTTATTAAAAACACTGTTAGCTTTTCAAGATGCTCATCAAGTCAAATGCATTTTTGCACTAGATTTGCTAATATTTATAATACATTCAAATCATAAGTCATTGAACCCATGCAAACTATTTTAACTCGTTTGTTTTTTTTTCCAAGATGGTCGTCCATCTTGGAAAATAAATTTCTGCACTAAAATCACCAAGCAGATGTTTGTGTCATAGCTGACATGTTGTAACCATAGAAACCATTGATAGTGATTTCTGTTTCCCTCTTCTGGTGGGCATTTTTCAAAATGGCTGCTGTGGCTACAATGCGATCCACCAAAACACCAGTGGAAGCTAGGAAGCTAATGCTAATCCTCTACCCCAGTGATGCCCAACCCCTGGGCTGTGGACCGGTACCAGGCTGTGGTCCGGTACCGGGCTGTGGTCCGCCCCTGGGCTGTGGTCCGGTACCTGGCTGTGGTCCGGTACCGGACTGTGGACCGGTACCGGGCTGTGGACCGGTACCGGGCTGTGGACCGGTACCAGGCTGTGGTCCGGTACCAGGCTGTGGACCGGTACCAGGCTGTGGTCCGGTACCAGGCTGTGGTCCGGTACCAGGCTGTGGTCCAGTTGGTACCAGACCGTCTAGGAAATAATGAAATATTTTTGTTTTCTCTATTAAGTGAGTCTGGAGGATCTTTTATTTTGAAAATCCTTTACCAGATTCCCTGGGCTGCGTTTTGCCGCCAACATTGAGCCACAAGCAGCAAAATGATCAGAACCAGATCAGATTCTGTGGACAGTTTGTCTGGAGGCCCAGAGAGGCAGGAGGATGGATTTATCCCGCTGGGTTGATTCCCACAGTCCAAGCTGCTCCGCATGATCTGGTGACCGGATGCTAACGAGGCAATGAAGCTTCAAACTGCGTCACCATGGAGACCAAGTGTCTCCCTGAGCATCAGCATCTCTTCAGTGTCTCTCATCTCCCAGAGAAACAGCTCAGGGTCCATCAGTCGTTATCCTGAGTTCAAATGTTTATAAAAGTAAAATGTTCATGTTTGTGGCCCATCTGGATCTTATTTTGAAGGGATAGGTAACCGTTACCATAGCGACCAGAGTCAGAGCGTGAGGTCAGGGGTCGAGATGAGAGGAGATGTGAGTTTTAGGTCTGGTTGGTTTAAGGATCGTTGATCTATTTCCCAAACCTCTGTGACCTCAGAGCCGATAAACGTCCAACAGGTTCGGTCGGTTCGAGAGTCCAGGAGCAACTCAGCACCAGAACCGGTTCCACTGAGCGACCCGGTTCCACTGAATATCCCGGTTCCACTGAACGTCCCGGTTCCAGTGAACGACCCGGTTCCACTGAACGACCCGGTTCCCCTGAACGTCCCGGTTCCAGTGAACGTCCCGGTTCCAGTGAACGACCCGGTTCCACTGAACGACCCGGTTCCACTGAACGTCCCGGTTCCAGAAGAAGATCCAGTGAAACCCCAACATCCCTCAGTGAATTCACAATAATCAACATGATGCAGGAGCAGCAGTGACAGTTTGTGGATCATTTTAAAGACGAAACAAAAAGAAAATGCGTTTGATAAAAGCTGCTCTATGATTCATCATAGGGAACATTTTAACTGAATAAACATAACTATATAATAAACATATATAATAATGACCTTTACATGTAGTAGCAAACATTTCCACTCATCACCTCCGATGTCAACGGTTTGGGATCCCCTCCGTTCTTACGTCACCGCGCGTTCTGATTGGCTCCCTGTCACATTCGACAGGCTGCGATAATCGGGCCGAGACCACGATGAATATTCAACACACCACACACCGCAGGACGTTGTAAGATTGTCGTAAGGGAAAATCAGGGGGGAAAAAGGGTTTAGCGGGAACATCAACATGCAGAAGCATCATCCGACGCCCCCCCATCCCCCAGGGCCGCAGCAAAATGGCCAAGTCTTGACCGGGTCCGCAGTAATGAAAAGGTCAGGGACCTTTGCTCTAGACCAGTCAACTCTGTAGAAAGATCCAAGCCACATCCAGACAGTGAACCGGGCCGGTTCGGTTCTCCTGACGGTTCTGCAGACCGGGCCAGTTCGGTTCTCCTCACGGTTCTGCAGACCGGGCCGGTTTGGTTCTCCTGACGGTTCTGTCTCTGTCTGCAGATGAAGCTTCTGAACCTCTACATCAAGCGGGCCCAGACCACCAACAGCAACAGCAGCAGCTCCTCCGACGTTTCCTCTCACAGTTAATGGGCCCTGTAGAACCTTCAGAACCTTCTGGACCCGAGCAGAACTTCCCGCTCCGCCCTCACCTGCTGTCCTGCTTTGCTTCTGAGCTGGAGCCGACCCGGTTCTCCTGCAGCTTCTCCATCAGTTCACATGGCCGGATCCAGAAGTTCAGCAGCACCTTCTGATTGTTTTCAACGTGCCCTTTGTGACCGACCCGACCCGTTTAACTCGTCCAGAACTTTGGATCAAATCGAGGTTCTCCAAAGCATTGATTGTTGCTCTAGTGTGGCGTCTTCTCTGGTTCCACCTGCAGAAACCAGCTCCACACCTGGAAACACATCTGGACCCGACCTGAGGTTCTGACACCAGGTCGGGTCCAGTCTGAGCCATCAGCTGAGTCAGAATGACGACGTTTAACGTTTGGCTGCCAGGAGTTAATCAGCTTCACATCAACAAAAATGACTTTCAACAGAAAGTTTCTCATTGGTTGAGAAAACCTCCTGATGCTCTGATTGGACAATAAGAACAGAGCTACAGATCCGACCGTCCAATCAGAGAGCAGAGAATCTGGTTGCCTTATCTTGAGTAGCAGACAGCGGCCGGGTTCTAGAGCTCTCCAGAGGTTTGGTTCCGTCTCGTCCTGGCGAGCCGGACCAGAACCTTGCAGGTGTTCTGTAAATACATGTTGATGTTCACAGTTTGCACGTCGGTGAGTTAGCATGTGGAGCTCTGCCTCTTCTAAAGTGCACTTTGTCACCGCAGCCTGGTTCTGCTTGCAGTAGAACCACCGGGCCGCCTCTGGATCTGGTTCTGGAGGAGGCCGCTCCAGCTCCAGAGTTTAGCAGGAACCTTGTCCTGCTGATGAATCTTCAGATTTTCTTTGTCGTGGTTCTGGATGTCGCTGAGGAGGTCCAGATCGGCTCATAAGTCAGGAATGTACAGGAAGTTCTGATCCGGTACTGAAACGGACCCGTATCCGGCGCTGCCTCGCTGCTCCTCCTCCGGGCCTCTTTCTGTTTTGTTGTAGAAGAATCCGCCACGCTGAACCTGGTCCCACTTTGTTCTGCTGCAATATTGCGACTCGTATTTATATATTTGATTTGATCAGGTTTTATTTTGTTGCCCTGACGACGACTATGATGATGATGATGATAGTGATGATGAAGAAGAACTGTTCAGATGATCTTCTTTAAATCCTGATTTGCAGCAAAGTGAAGAAATAAACAGACTGAAAATAAAACTTCTCATTTTCTCTTTCTGATCGGTTTAATTCCTTCTGTCTGACATGGTTTTCTAACTCCTCAGGTTTCAATAATCCAATTAAACGGGTCAGAACCCGGACCGATTACCTGCTCTGGTACAGACAAGCAGCAGCATGGAGACCCAACAGACCAGCACCATCCAAGGATCCTCAGAGCTCAGTTAACATTACTGACTCAATTGGACGTTCAGAATCTCTTGCGCTCCAGTTCTGACCGGCATCATGACTCTAAACCGACTGACGGATTTCGCTCCGGTTTGGGTTCCAGCTGATGGAACCAAAGTTCTGCTAGAACCACAGCGGGCCAGAGACGCCCAGAAATACCGGCCTGGAGTTTGGTATCGGCACCAAGGATCCGGCTCTGGATGCATCCATCAACCATCCATCATCCATCCATCATCCATCTATCATCCATCCATCATCCATCCATCAACCATCCATCATCCATCTATCATCCAACCATCATCCATCCATCTATCATCCATCTATCATCCATCCATCATCCATCTATCATCCATCCATCAACCATTCATCATCCATCTATCATCCATCCATCATCCATCTAATCATCCAACCATCCTACCATCCATCATCCATCCATCCATCATCCAACCATCATCCAACCCATCTATCACCATCTATCATCCATCCATCCATCCCAACCATTTCCATCCAACCATCATCCAACCATCATCCATCTATCATCCATCCAACCATCATCCAACCATCATCCATCCATCATCCATCCATCCATTCTCTTGAATGTTCTCTCTAGTATTTGTACATCTATGTCTTGTGGACGTTGTCTCTGTCCCGGAGCAGCAGGTCGGTTTCTGTCCTCCAGGTTCTGGTTCAGACAAACATTAACCCAGCAGACTTTGACACCTGCAGCAGAGCTTACAGTCAGTCTGCAGCAGCTTCAGAGGAAGAACCCCAGCCGGACCGGCCGTCTGCCGGCTCCTCCCAGGCGGGACACACACTGGCGCCGCACCGGGAGGTGTGTGTGTAAGCCCCGCCCCGTGTAAGCCCCGCCCAGTGTAAGCCCCGCCCCGCGTAAGCCCCGCCCAGTGCAAGCCCCGCCCCCAGATGCCAGGACGGTATAAGAGTTGTGTGGAGCGTTTCTGCAGGAAGCACCACCCGATCAGAGTCTCTGTCTGTCTACGCTCCGGTTACCATAGATACCAAGACATGCTATTCTGCCACCCGCAGCCTGAGACCTACCACCAGCAGCTGCAGCAGCTGCAGCAGCTGCAGCACTCCACCAGCTACATCAGGTGAGCCTCGGCTTGCTCAAGACTCGTCTGTTTCTGCTGAATTTCTGGAGTTGTTTTCTGACTTTCATTGTTCATTGTGAGAGAGAGTGACCTTTGACCCTCCGATGAGCTGATGAGATAAAGGTTCTATTATTGGAACATTTATGGGCCGTTATGTGAGCGCAGAGCTGGGTCTCCTCCGCCTTGTCCTCCAGGGACGCCCTGGCGCCCTTCCTGAGGACCGAGGAGGCGCGGCTGCGGGCGGACGACGGCGCCGCCCTGCTGCGGGCGGACGGCGGCGCCCGGCTCCCGCCCTTCCACTACGTCCTGTGCGCCGCCACGTCTCCGGCCGTCAAGCAGCAGGAGGAGACGCTGACCTACCTGAACCAAGGTACCGTCCCGCCGTCCGGCTCTGGATCCGATCAGGACGGCGACCTGTTGATCATCTGCAGCTAAAAGTTTAAATACTCATTTTTCTAATTGAAGAAACTTTAATATTTAACATGATTTAAAATGGAAACGCTTCAAAAGTCATTTATTAGATACGCAAATTCAATAATCAATCTGCTGAATTATGGTAGAACAAAAATTTGTTGACATTAATAATATTTTAGTGAAAATGTAAGACCAGAAGTTTACATACAGCTGTTTTCTTGAATCTGTTGATTATTAAAGATAAAATGATAAAAAATGAGAAGCCAGGTCCAGATATTTACATACCCCCAGAGAAACATTTCTCCCTGGAGAAGCTTTAAACTGGAGCAGAACCAAACCAGTACAACCAGTCTGGACCCACACCATCATTCTGCCACCACCATGCAGCTGCAGACTTGAATCCTTATCCAGATGTTCCTCCTGGGTCCAAACGGGTCAAGCTGCTGGTGTTGATGTGGACTGGGGTGTATGAATATATCTGACCCTGTCAGAAAATCTGAGTAAAGCTCCAGATTACTGCAGGTTCTGCAGAACTTCACGGGTCCAACATGTTTGTTCTTCATGTTTATTATGTTTCCTCTTCCTGTCTCTGATCGGTTCTGTCTGGTTTCTGCTGAACCCCAACCGGTCCGAACCAGAACCTCCATTTACTTAGACCAGAACCCTGTAGGTGGTCCTGATGTTCTGGAGAATTTTCTACCTTCAGGGAACAGAATCCCCGAACCTGCTTCCAGGGCCCTTCGGACCGGACTGGGATCAGGACCGGGACCGGAACCTGGACCGGGACCGGGATTAGAACCTGGACCTGGATCAGGATCGGAACCTGGACCGGAATCTGGACCTGGATCGGGATCGGAACCTGGACCGAAACCTGGACCTGGATCGGGATCTGAACCTGGACCTGAACCGAAACCTGGACCTGGATCGGGATCGGGACAGAGATCGGGCCTCCAGGTGTCTGAGAATGTTGATCAGTTGGACGATGATCGTTATTTTCCTGAAGACTCGGATTCACTGAGAGCTGGACAGATTAGTTTTGCTGCAACTGGGTCAACTGGACCCAGACTCATTCCAGGAATCACACAGAAGCTGAAACGAGCCGGGTCCGTTCCCTCGGACCGGCCCGGTCCGTTCCCTCGGACCGGCCCGGTCCGTTCCCTCGGACCGGCCGGGTCCGTTCCCTCGGACCGGCCGGGTCCGTTCCCTTGGACCTTCACCTCCTTCTACTCCCCAAGGAGTCTGGAGGCTCCATGGCTGCATCTGCATCTCAAAGCAGACTGGAGCCTGCGGCCATGAAGAAGTCTCCACCTCCAGGTCCAGACCCGGTTCAGGTACCTGGTCTCGGTTCTCCTTGCCTCAGCTCTTCTGGTTCTGACCTGTTGGACCGGTTCCTGGCCTTCATGCTCTCTGGGTTCCTACAGTGATTCAGTTTCCATCTCTGTTCTGATTGACTGATTTTCCGTGTATTAAATTGTAATCAGGTTTTCTTCGATGTTCTAATATGTAGGTCAGTCGTACGAAATCCGTATGCTAACCAGAAAGCTAGTGGAGCGTTCAGATATAAGCAGCAGATATGTGAAGGTAGGTGTAAGCCTCCATGTTTGTGTGTTTGTTCATGTCAGCTTCTCTTTCTCCGCTGTCTGGGTTTGTCGCGGGTCCCTGAACGCACCGTCCCTGAACGCACCGTCCCTGAACGCACCGTCCCTGAACGCACCGTCCCTGAACGCACCGTCCCTGAACGCCGTCTTGGAGGATTTGTAGTTAATCTGGCTTTATTCTGAAAGGAGCTGAACTTCCTGTGAATTTCTCGTCCGTCTTTGAGGCTGACGATGTGACTGAATGAATCCTGAGCCTGAAAGCTGCCGCTGCGTCTCTGCAGAGCGTCGTGCGCATCGTGTTTCACGACCGCCGGCTGCCGTACATGGAGCACCAGCAGCTGGAGGGATGGAGGTGGAACCGGCCCGGAGACCGGATCCTGGACATAGGTGAGCTCAGCCCGACAGGTTCCCCGACCTTTAGGCTCCACTGCACAGGGAACTAACGGGTCGCCGGGTCGGGGTCAAGGGTCAGGCTTATTTCATTATTGTTTTCATCCCACTTTGTCAACTTGAGCCTTAAATTTCCACCACCAAACCAAAGCCCTGATTGAAAGGTCATTCCTGCTCAGTGGGTGACCTTTGACCCCTCCCAACCTGCTGCTCTGAGGTCATGGACTTGCCGCTTCATTCCGACGATGATGTCTAGGACTGTCGGTCCATTCGGACCTTCAGGCTGCGGCTGGCTGACTGAGCTGCTGTCCTTCCTGCAGATGTTCCGCTGTCAGTCGGGATCCTGGAGCCGCATTCCGACCCGCTGCACCTCAACACCATCCAGTTCCTCTGGGATCCCTTGAAGAACGCTTCCGTCTTCATCCAGGTACGAACGGACCGCCGTAGAATGGTCCGTCCGTTCTACTCGGCGTTCCTCGTTGTTCCTCGTCGTTCCTCTTGTTCCTTCCTCTTGTTCCTCTTGTTCCTCGGCGTTCCTCGTTGTTCCTCGGCGTTCCTTGTTGTTCCTCGGCGTTCCTCGTCATTCCTCATTGTTCCTCATTGTTCCTCGGCGTTCCTGCTCTACTCTCACTCCGTGTTTCTCCACAGGTCCACTGCATCAGCACCGAGTTCACCCCCAGGAAGCACGACGGGGAGAAGGGCGTCCCGTTCCGCATCCAGGTGGACTCCTTCAGCCCCAACGACCACGGGGAATACGTGCAACACGTTCATTCGTCCAGCTGCCAGGTCAAGGTCTTCAAGGTACCCGACCTGCCGAGTCGGCCCGGTCGGCCGCGTTCAAACGCTCCAACTTTCTCGTCCTGTGTGAAGCCCAAAGGAGCAGATCGCAAGCTGAAGACAGACCGGGAGAAGATGGAGAGGAAGACGCCTCAGGACCGGGACAAGTACCAGCTGTCCCATGAGACCACCCTGCTGAAGGAGGCGGGTGACGGGTCCAAAAGTCCAGAACCGCCAAGGGGAAGAAAAACAAAGTTTTTAACATTTTTCACAAACTAAATTCTCAGTGTTTTGCATAAATGTTCCTGAGTCAGAACTATCGAAACCTACAGAGTGTTGGTGTTGTCTGGCCTTTGACTAGGCCATGAAGCTTCTGTGATCTAAATCATGCCTCAGTTTTTAGGTTTTCATCAGAAACATCCCATCATTTTCCTTCAACTTGACAGTTTTCTGTTCCAAAACCCACTGAAGGCTGAACTGGATGGTTGATGGGCTGTAAATTCTGCGTAGTGAGAACTTCAGCCTCTCAGGGCTGATAAATATAAAACATTACAGTTGAAATGTAAAACTTGCACTTAACCGGTGCATCTAATGCAGGACAAAAAGACATCCAAAATTCATATTTTCCAAAACTCCTAAAATTATCAAAGGTGCAAAAAAGCACAAAGTTGCCTGAACTCCAGGAGAGACGGGTCAAAGGTCCAGGCGTCCTGGAGGCGCCGAGCCGCCGTTCTGCAGGAACCAGGAGGGAAATGTCTGCACCAGAACCAGAACCAGCAGCAGAACCAGCAGCAGAACCAGAACCAGCAGCAGAACCTTGGTTCATCTCAGTCTGAGGAAATACTTGAGGGTATTTATCAGGTCCTGTTGGACCTGCTGCTTCTGGTGGTTCTGTTGGACCCATTAAACCAGAGTCATCCTCTGATTGGCTAAACACTGAAGGTGCGTTCAGAGTAACTGGATCCTTTGGGCTTCAGGGTGTGATTCCCTCCTGAGCTCCTGCAGTAATGCCTCACAGGGCCAGCAGGGGGCGGTGCAGGCTGTACTATTGTTCTGGTTGTTCAGAAGTAAAACACAACTTTTCATGCAGGAACTGAACTTTTAGCTATGATTGCAGCAAGTGGTCCAGGCCAAAGCAGACAGTCAATCACCTCCTGTGTTTTTCTTCCTCATGCTCATGTTTCCATAGCAACTGTTCTCCGAAGCAGCAGGCAGAGCTGTTCACGCCTGGCGGCTCAGATGTAAGTAACTGGGAGGTGTGCAGCGTTAAGTGCTTGATCCTGCTCTCCTGTCTCCTTTAGGACAATGTTTGGAGGCAGTGGATGCTGTGCGGCAAAACTCATTTCAAGAACTTTCTTCTCTTTGACATGTAGCATCTTCTGCCGTCGTCGTCGACGCAGGAAGTTCAGCAGTGGCTGCAGCGCCACAGGTTCTCACCTCTCTCGGGGCTCTTCTCCAGCTTCTCAGGTACAGTGGCAGGGGGCGGAGAAATCAACTGAAAATCACTTCACCGACCTTCAGATGGATATCTCTAAAGGTCAGAGGTCACTGGGCTGAAAGCCAAAAACATTCTTCACATATCAGGCAAACGCTAAGCAAATTTCAGCAAGAGCTTCGTTCAAAAGTGGAGTCTGGACTGACATCCATCCATCCATCCATCCATCCATCCAACCATCCATCCATCCATCCATCCAATCCATCCATCCAACCATCCATCCATCCATCCATCCATCCATCCATCCATCCATCCATCCATCCATCCATCCATCCATCCATCCATCCATCCATCCATCCATCCATCCATTAAACCACATGTGTCAAACTCAAGGCCCGCGGGCCAGATGTGGCCCGCCACGTCATTTTATGTGGCCCGCGAGAGTGTCCGTGTTGAGTATCTAAAAATAAATACAGAAAAATAAATTAAGAGCGTGCTTTGACCAAAAACTACATTTCCCACAATGCCTTTCTACCTCGGTAGCCGCGGCAGTGTTTCCATATCCATGCCAACAAGTGGAATTGAGATATCAATAATGATCCCAAAATGTCCAGAAAGAGAAAAGTTGATGCAGACGGAAGATTGTTTCAAGAAAGATGGGAAGGCGAATACTTGTTTGTGCTTCAAGGAGAAAGACCAGTATGTCTTTTGTGATACGAGGCGGTGTCGGTTGTCATAGAGTACAATCTGCGTCGACATTTTGACACCAAACACGGAGCTAAGTACGCTAAAGCTAGCATTCAAGAAAAGCAACAAGTTGCCCAAGAATTAAAAGGCAAACTGTGGTTGCAGCAGAGTTTGTTCATGAAATCCACAGCCAAAAACGAGGCTGCAGTGAAAGCTAGCTTCATTGTGGCTGAAGAAATCGCCCACGCTTCCAAGTCTTTTTCAGAGGGAGCGTTTTTGAAGCAGTGCATGAAGGTCTGTGAGCAGGTGTGTCCCGACCAGTTACAGACTTTTAGAAATGTCAGTTTATCAAGAAACACCATCGCGAACCGAGTGAAGGAACTAGCAGAAAATCTTACAACACAGCTGACCGAGGAGACGCGCAGCTACACAGCTTTTTCATTGGCTGTTGATGAAAGCACAGATAACACAGACACAGCGCAGTTATCCATTTTTATTAGAGGCGTAAAGTCGGACCTCTCCCTCACTGAGGAGCTGTTGGATGGGACCAGACGGGACAGGACATTTTAGATGCGGCGGAGAAGTCCGTAAGTAAAAATGCATTGCAGTGGGAAAACTTGGTGGGATGAACTACAGACGGTGCACCGGCAATGTGTGGAGGAAAAGTGGGCTTGGTTGGACTGATGAAGAGGAAAATGCAAGAAATGACGTGTCACACGCCTCTGATAACGTGTCATTGCATTATCCATCAGGAAGCTTTGTGTGGGAAGGTGTTGGGGATGGAGGACATTGTGACCACAGTCATGAAAACAGTGAACTTCATTCGGGCGCTGAACCACCGACAGTTCCAGCAGTTTTTGCTGGAGATGGGCTGGGAACACGGGGATGTGCCGTAACACGGGGATGTGCCGTAACACGGGGATGTGCCGTAACACGGGGATGTGCCGTAACACGGGGATGTGCCGTAACACGGGGATGTGCCGTAACACGGGGATGTGCCGTAACACGGGGATGTGCCGTACCATACAGAAGAGCGGTGGATGAGTATCAGCAAAGTCCTCAAGCGATTTTTTGAGCTCAGGGAAGACATTGCTCTTTTTATGCAGAGTAAAGGAAAGCTCATGTCTGAACTATCAGATCCAAAGTGGCTGTGTGACTTTGCTGTGCTGTGTGACATAACCGACCATCTCGCCCAGCTGAATCAGAAGCTGCAGGGACGCAAACAAGTCATCACGCAGATCTCCGACACGATCACAGCTTTCCAGCGTAAATTGGACTTATGGATGTGGCAAGTGAAACTTTCCTGTTTGTCAGAGCATGTGAGCCTCGTTTCCCGAGACTTTTCATGTGCTCAGTTAGCTACCAAACAATTTTGGGAGGAGATTTTAATATACCTCCTGATGGATCGATTGATCGTCTCCCCTCTAGGGGTCAGCACCACGTTTATAATGATATTTTTGTAAATTTGATCTCTAACACAAATTTGATGGAATGCTGGAGAATTAGAAATCCTGATGTCAGACAATACTCCTGGTTCAATCCTTCCGGAAATGGCCAATGCTCCAGGCTAGATTAGTGGTTAATCCCACATAATCTAGTTCATAATATCTCAAGCTGTGAAATCTCAGCGGCTCCTCTAACAGATCATTGTTCTGTTACCTTGGTTCTCTTTCTGGATAAATCTAAACCACCTTCAAACTTAACTTGGAAGTTTAATAGTAATCTGCTGAATAATAAAACTTTTTGTTTTGAAGTCCTGAACCTCATTAAAGATATTTCAACTTTGGATTTGTCTCCTTTAAATAAGTGGGAGTGGCTTAAATTTCAGATTAGGACAACAGCGATAAAGACTGGCAAACTAGTTTCAAAGCAGAGGAGACAGGAGCAATCCCAACTTATTAGCAATATTAATTATCTATGTTCAAAGTCAGTTTTGTCGTCTGCAGAGCGAAATCAGCTTGAAGTTTTTAAAACTCAACTAGACGATGTTTTTCTGGATAAAGCTAGGGGGGCTTTCGTTTGCTCCAGGGCTCGATGGATTGAGGAAGGCGACAAAAACTCTTCATATTTCTTTGGTCTTGAGAAACAAAGACAGTCCAAAAAGAAGATTCAGAAACTAATTATTAATGGGAGTGTCACTGAAGATCTGGACTTAATAAACACAACAATTAGACATTTTTATAGCGATCTTTATTGTTCTAAATATTCAGAATCCAAATGTCAATCCTTTTTTGACGAAATTCAGGAATCTATTGAAGAAATGAATGTCGATTTTAAAAGCCTTATGGATGATGACTTGAGAATGGAAGAGCTTGACGCAGCGATTCAACAAATGGCAAAGGCTAAATCTCCAGGTCTGGACGGCTTAACCACTGAATTTTACATTTTCTTTTGGAAAGATTTGCGAAATCTATTATTTGAGGCCCTGCTGGAATGTATTTCAAATAATAGTCTCTCTCCCACCATGAAACGAGGTTTGATTACTCTGATCCCCAAAGCTAACAAAGATCCTTTATCACTCGACAACTGGAGACCTATCACTCTGTTATGTACAGATTACAAAATTCTAGCTCTTATTTATGCCAATCGCTTAAATAGTGGCTTGGATTTGGTTATTAATGAGTGCCAATCAGCATTTTTAAAGGGGAGAAATGACATCATCATACTAGACTCATTCTTGATATGATTGATTATCGTAGTTTTATTGATAGTGATAGTTTTATTTTATTCCTGGATTTTTTTAAGGCTTTTGACTCACTGGAACACTGCTTCATAATAAAAACCTTAAAATATTTTGGTTTTGGGGAAAAGTTTTGTAATATAATCAGATTATTTTATAGTGACATAAGCAGCTCAGTTTCTCTGGGAACAAGTTTGACCCCCAGCTTCCCTGTGTCACGAGGAATCAGGCAGGGCTGCCCAATTTCACCTAAATTATTTATATTAACAGTTCAAATGCTTACTTTAATAATTCTGAAAAATTCCAATTTGCATGGTATAAACATTTTTGATAAGGAATTCAAGATCAGTCAATTTGCTGATGATACAACCGTTTTTTTAAAAGATAAAACTATGGTTGACATTGCATTGAAATCCATTTGAATGTTTTCAGAAGCGTCTGGTTTGTCTCTCAATATTGATAAATGTGAACTTCTGCCGATCCATTCTAGCTCTGATACATCAGTTGCTTCCATAACTGTTAAGTCCAAAGTTAAACATCTGGGAATATTGATTTCAGAAAATGCTACCAGAAGAGAGGAGGTAAACATTGAAAGATGTTTGGATGACATGAAGAGATCCTTGAGCCGCTGGTTAACTAGAGATCCGACTATTTTTGGACGAACTCTTCTATCCAAAGCGGAAGGAGTGTCCAAATTAATTTATCCTTGTCATTCTGCTTTTATCTCCAACAAGAACATTAGAAGAGCTAATTCAGTAATCTTTCAATTCATCTGGAGGAATAAAACTCATTATTTACGGCGTTCTCATCTTATTAAAGATTATGATAAAGGAGGAATTAGAGCTTTAGATTTTGAGGCTCTGATTGGTTCCTTTAGAATAAATTGGCTAAAGACCTATTTGTCTCGTTCCGACTCGATGTGGTTTCATATCCCTAAATCTATATTTAAAAGCTTGGCTGGCTTGGATTTCTTGCTTAAATGTGATTTTGAATTAACCAAGATTCCTATTTTACTGACTTTCATAAACAAGTTTTACACTTTTGGAAAATGATATTTAGCCCCCAATTTTACCCCCACATGGATCCGTAGTATGGAATAACAGATCAATATTAATGAATAGAAAATCTATTTTTAAAACTGATTGGTATGAGAAAGGTATTCTATTTGTAACTGACTTAATGGATAGCAATGATATTTTGTTAAATCATAAAGATTTTACCCTCAAATTTAATCTGAACTGTTCTTCTAATGAGTATGTGAAGATATGCAAAGTTATTCCTGTAGCTCTGATCCATCTCATCCAGAACAGCTTAAGATTCTCAAGTGTTGCTTCATCTTTACCTAAATTGAAGATTGGAGAATATACTGTGACTGATAAAAAGTGTAATAATGGTGTGCTTGTGACTGCCTTCAAATCTAAATTATTTAATGATTACAACAATAATATCTTGGTAAAAACTAATTTGTCTTTAATTGAGAAAGCGTTCTCTAAGTATGTTAAATGGCCGGTTTCACCCAAGGTGAAAGAGACTCATTTCAAAATCTCTCACAATATTTACCCAGTGGCTGAATTTTGGCACAAACGATTTAAATTTGATTTAACATGTTGTGCCTTTTGTGAATGTGCAGAGGAATCCCTGACTCATCTCTGTTTTTCCTGTCCTTTTTCTTCAAAACTTTGGAAAGATGTTAAAAACTGGTTATGCCTTAAAATTGAAGACATTCCTGAGATAAACATAACCCACATACTGTACTATGTTGATGATCTTGATGATCAAATATCTGATGTGGTAAATATTGTTTTCTTGCTGGTAAAGTATCATATTCATTGCTGTAAATGGAGAGCTTCTACTCCTTGTTTTGATTTTTTTATTAATCAGTTTAAGTTGTTTTATGTCTCCCTGAAAATTTTGAAATCTGTGTATGCAAAAAAAGTGACTGACAGCATCTCTACTTTTCTTTTGTTTTAACTCTTCCTCGGTTTTTAGTCATTTGTCTTACTGTTTGTTTTTTTCTGTCTGGATTTTTGCCCCTTGTCTCTTTGGTTCCTTTTACCTATGTTATAGTGTTCTCTGTACCTCAACGAGTCTTTGTATACTGTTTGTTTAATAAAAAGTTAGCTACCAAACTGAGCTGGTCAAAGACTGAGTTTGATCGGCGCTTCTCTGACTTCAGAGCACAACAGTCAGGCTTTGACATCTTTGCCAATCCTGTCACCACCGATGTCTGCACTGCACCCCAACACCTTCAGATGGAGCTAATTGAGCTTCAAAGCGACAGTGGCCTGAGAGCAAAGTTCCAGGATGCTGCAATCCAGGACTTTTACCGTCTGATGCCCCCTGGTTTGATGCCACAGCTTCCACTTCATGCTGCCCGTGTTCTGGCCATGTTTGAAAGCACCTATCTGTGCCAACAGTTTTTTCCATAATGAATCTGAACAAAAACAAGCACAGATCACGCCTCACGGATGACAACCTCCATGCTGTTCTACGCATTGCCTCAGCACAGGACCTAAAGCCAGACATTGACACACTGGCAAAGGGAAAACGCGTCAGACATCTGGTCAGAAAAACACAGGTTAGCATTTTTTTGAAAACTAAAATATAATAAAATGTAATTCAACCAAGAAGAAGAACAGTTAAACTGTGTGCCATTTAATGATTGTGCTTGCATTTTGTTTTGTGTTTATCATTTTCAGAACATGATCAACGATAGTAGAGAGAGAATCCACTTGGTGTGTTCAAGGACAGGCAGCATCTCCTCATCAAAGACTAACCAAAAAACCTGAGTAATATAGTTGTGAACTGAGTCAACCTTTATTTTGGTATTTTTAGTTGATTACATATTTATGTATAGCTGCTGTTGTAATTATTTAATGTTTGCAGGTCTTATGTGTGTCTGCAGGCAAATTGTTGTCATCAAACCATCAGTTGGATGCAAGGCTGTGTGTAAAATGCTACATGTGTCATACATGTTCTTTGCAGCTCAGTTTTAGGATGTCTTCAAAGCTATTTGTTATTTTTCTTTCTTCACTTGGACAGTTTGATCCTTCATTAATGGAGTTATGTGGGTTTTCATAAGCTGACAAAATTTAAAAGGATTCATGTTAGAGCAACAAGCAAACATGTTTTCTTACAAACTGTAATTGTCACTTGAATAAGTTATAATAAATAATGAGTTATTTAACATTAAGGAGTAGTTACATTTAGTTACATTTGTAAGTTACATCTGGCCCTTTAAGGACAGCCATTATGCTGATGTGGCCCTCGGTGAGTTTGACACCCCTGATCTAACGGGTCAATTGAGCTTCTTAAATCTGCTGGGATTTACCCGGTTCTGTCCAGAACTGAAGTAAACTCTGTTTAAGCTGACATGGAGAAATGATTGGCCTGGTTACTGACGGCCTCCATCCAGATGTTTCTCCTTCTTCCCCCTGTGAATCAGCCAGACTGAGCAGCCTACAGCCAACTGGTTCCACAGAGCACATGTGTTAACGGTCGCTACTTCTCTTTATTACAACTTGCACTTGTTACTGAACCAGGTTGGTTTTAGTGACTCTGAGTCCCAAGGATGTTGTTTTAAATTTGGGCTAAAGCAACCTATAAAACATTTCCTACTTTTCTTCCCCAGAATCAAACATCACAGCTATTTTACTACCATCAAAGAACTTTGAGGCGACTCATTAACTGAATGTCCACAACATCTTTTAGATTTTCTTAATGCTAAATATTTATTAGTAAAGCAATTTTGCAAGGGTCAGTACAGCTTAATTCAGTAGCAGAAATAATCAAATAAGTAAAATCAATAATCTAGCCTATCTTTCCCTAACGCTGATACTAAGAACTAAAAAGGGAACCTTTGAGAGACGGACGGAGTTTGGTGTTTCCAACCCCAGAACTGGTCTGATGATGAAGAAGGTGATGCAGCAGGAGGAGGAGGATGATTGATGAAGGCAGGGATCTCTGTTGGTCTGATGATCTTTAATCTGCAGGGATGGTGAGTCACACAGGACTTGGGTCTTTATCTTTGTCTTTGGGGTCTGAACCCAGCTGATGAGAGAAGTGCGATTTGAAGCCACATGTTGCGGGGCTGATGGATTGGCCCCCATGCGCAGGACAGTCTTCGGACACTCTGTGGCCCCGGCTCTGTGGCCCCCGGCCCTGTGGCTCTGTGGCCCCCGGCTCTGTGGCCCCCGGCCCTGTGGCCCCGGCCCTGTGGCTCTGTGGCCCCCGGCTCTGTGGCCCTGTGGCCCCCGGCCCTGTGGCCCCCAGCTCTGTGGCTCTGTGGCCCCGGCTCGGCCCCCGGCCCTGTGGCCCGGCGGCCCCGGCTCTTCTTCAGCTGCAGAGTTCTTTGTCCATCTCTTGACTCGAAGCTGCCTGGAGGATCCAACCAAAGATTCCTCTTTTGCTCTCCCCTTATAGGGTTTATACCCGCTTTGGTGCATTTTCATTGGCTAACACTGTTGCTGTGCTTTCATTGGGTAACTTGTTTGGACAGATGAACTCATCTCCATCACTGTCTTAGAGACATCTTGTCCTGATGTCTGTGCTAATGTCTCAGTGTTGCTCAACGTTCCTCCCATGTCCTTCTATGTCCTAATAAGGCCTTGATCATCTCTGCTTCCTGTTAGTCCCCTTTGACCCCTGACCTTTCACCTACTATCCACCTCCAACGCATCATCAGTGATCTTTAATAGCAGTTACATGTTTTACACCATTTCAAGTTCAATGTCAGAATCACATTCATAACCCTTTTAGTTTCTCTGATTTAACATTCATTTATAATTTTATGAAAACCACAACTTATTACTCTTTTATTATTATTTGATACCAAAGTTAGTTACTTGTTTTACTTGTAAGTTTTGTTCTAAGTAACCCAATATTAATATAAGTACTTTACTTTAACTCTTATCTAATAACTCAAAATGTTTAGACAAAATGTTTTATGCTTTGAAACAAGAACTGGTCTCAGCTATTTTATACAGCTGCAAGCGGGTCAGAATCTTCGGGTCAGAATCCTCGGGTCAGAATCCTCGGGTCAGAATCCTCGGGTCAGAATCTTCGGGTCAGAATCTTCGGGTCAGAATCTTCGGGTCAGAATCCTCGGGTCAGAATCCTCGGGTCAGAATCTTCGGGTCAGAATCCTCGGGTCAGAATCCTCGGGTCAGAATCTTCGGGTCAGAATCTTCGGGTCAGAATCCTCGGGTCAGAATCCTCCGAGGTGCCAGAACAAACCGCAGACACTGAATTCATCAGGAATGATCTGTGAGAAGGAACTGAAGATGTTTGAGAAAAACTTAAAGAGTCAAAGCAGAATATTGAAGGAGACGTCAGGAAGAGCCTCAAAAGCTTCAGAATGAACCAGAAAACTGCAGGCGGTTCTGGTTCTGGTTCTGGTTCTGGTTCTGGTTCATGTTTACTGCAGGACGTCCTCTCTCTGTCTCGTGTGACGACTTCCTTGATCTTCAACCTAAAGTGGTTTGTGGAAAATGTTGCAGCCTTTTGCCTGCTGTTCAGTTGAAGGCATGTTGGTCCACAAAGCTGAAATCACTGACCTTCTGCTGACCACAAATCAGTTTTATGGGCACACAAGGCAAAGGTTTTCATCACATGACCCTGACCCATCACACAATGATTCACTGGACGAGGAATTAACCCTTTCCCTCTCATTCAAGAAATGGCAAAAGAAACATTTGGACAAGTTCGCTGAAAAGCTGCTGAACCAAATGTTTGAGTTTTTCTCACGTCAGGCAAGACGTTTCCCAGAATTCCCTGCGGCCACCAGCCGGAGTGACCCTTGGCCCCGTGTGCGTCTGCCAGCGATGAATTATAACCTTCACTCTGGGGAAACAAAGTGACGATTGTGATTGGATTTTAATTATGGCGCTGAGCTGAAAGCGATGGCTTCCTGAGAGAAGCGGCCGGATTTATGGCCGCTGGCCCCACATCCTCTCTGATCTGCTTTTACTCTGGTGACCCCGTGACCCCCGGGGGTCATTAGCAACCCCTCGAATGCTCTGCCTGGCCGGCGGCCCGCTTTGCAGCGCCTGTTTTCCAATCAAATCACTATATTTAACAGAGACACGAGTCCAGAGCCAAGTCCAAACGGACATCTGTTTGAAATTGGTCCTCGCAATTATTTCACACAGAAGCTCTGCCCCCCTGCTCCTTGCTCCACTTTGGTCTTTTGTTTGTTGTTTGTTCTCCACTCCTGCCCCCCGACACACACCGTGCTGCTAATGGACAGCAACGGGTGGGGGAGGGGGGCTGGCTCCTGTAGCTGTTGGGACCAGGCTGAAACCAGCCGGGTCTTTGTGGTTGAGCACAAAGCAGGTTTTCACCCGGAGCGGCTTTCACTCCACGGGGTGGCGTGGCGGCGGCGTGGCGGCGAGGCGGCGGCGTGGCGGCGAGGCGGCGGCGTGTCGGTGGCGGCGTGGCGGCGAGGCGGCGGGTGGCGTGGCGGCGAGGCGACAGGGTGGCGTGGCGGCGAGGCGACAGGGTGGCGTGGCGGCGAGGCGGCGGCGGTGGCGTGTCGGTGGCGGCGGCGGCGGTGGCGTGGCAGCGGGGCGGCGGGTCAGTGGTGGCGGCGGCGTGGCAGCAGGGCGGCGTGGCGGTGGCAAGGCGACGGTACAGTGGTGGCGGCGGCGGCGTGGCGGCGGTGGGGCAGCAAACATAACTCTTTCCCAGAGTTATGTTTGCCATCATAACTCTATGGAGGGGGAACAGATTATTTCAGGCTGCTGAATTATCCATTCTTTCCTCTCCTTACCCCATAACCTTGGGGAATAAAGAACAACTGTGTCCAAATTCTCAAAAATCTTTATATATACACTACGTGTTGGGAAAACTGTGTTTGGTGACTGACTTTTATTTCTGCCAGGCTTACGTGAGAAACGTTGTAAAAAGAGCGATTCTCTTAACGTTTAAAATAACACAAACAGCGTCAAAGACCTCGTTTATTTATTTATTTTACAATTTTTTAAACAACATCTGCCAATTAAACTGAATGTTAAAACCTTGACATGATTATATGAGTTGTTTTACCGAGAAATCGATCAGAAGCGAAAATGATCAGATCCGCCTCTCTGGCTGTAATGCGCGTTCCCGACACAGGGGAACCGAATTTCACACAAGACAAGCACCCACCCTGACCCACCACCGTCAACACCCGCCATGGCGTCATCGGACCCAAAACCAAACAAAACCCCCTTAAAACGTGATCAAACTTACACAAACAATACAATTAAAACAAAACACCCAGTGAACAACAGTAAGAAAGAAACAAAGATAGAAAATATTTACAATCGCTCTCGCTTTCACTCACCCTCCTCTCACCGGAAGAAGAAGAAGAAGATTTTTTTTTATTTTTACCAAAACATTTATTTTAACAATAATATATACAATTCACAATATTTCTCTTACATCAATAAAAAACATTATAATAATACTTTGTTATGAATGAATTCATTTCTCTCTGAGATGATGCACAGTGGGTTGTCTAGAAACCTCTGTTTCAACCTTCCACAGCCACAGCATCCAACTCGGGTCCATCCTGCATTTTATCTCTCCCAGCGATGATGATAGCCAGTTTAGCTTCAGCTAATAAATAATTTAAAAGCCGTGATCTAAAGCTAGTAGCCTTGCTATGATGTACACCATTAATAAATAATGAATTGGTAAAAAGCATTTTAAAAAGACTAAAAATGGTCGATAAAAAACTAAAAAAACCAGCTGAACGTGCACAATCTATAAAAATATGAAAAACACTCTGATAAACTGCAAAAAGGACTCTCATTTACAAGACTAGGATTGATGACCGATAAAAACGCATTTGTGGCAATAGCGCCGTGGAGTATCCTCCACTGGAGGAGACTCCACCAGTCCTTTTCTTAATTGGCAGTTTGTAAAGTGTCCTCCAGTGGATCGGTTGTCCTTTCAGCTCATCACCTGACAGCTCTCTCCTGGAGTGTTTTCCTGTTTAGGATTTTTACACAGTTTTTGTACGGTGTCTTTGGCACTACTTTGCACAGGTCCATTTCCGAGTCCATGTTCTTTAAAAGAGGACCACTGTCCTCTCCAAAACCTGGACTCAGGAGTAGCTTTGGGAAAGGATCTGTGTCTCTCAGCAGGCATTCCCCCTCTTTATATGACTGCAGTATTTTCTTCTCCTCTGCAGTCAGTCTCTCCTTCACTTTCCCCAGGACACGTTCCATCATTCTGGCAGACTTTATTTTGATTGCAGCGGCGACTTCCTGGACATTTTCAAAATCCGCTCCAGAGACTGGGATCAGCCTCTTTAGAGTCACCATTCCGGCTCTAGTCAACGTCTCTGACAGTCCTAGGAACGTGTCCTCTTCGACATCCAGTCTCGCTCCGCAGACCGATGGTTCTTCTAAAAGCCAATGCAGAGAATCAGTCGTTTCCGATCTGTGCAATTTAAAAAGAGCACACGATTTAAAAACGCTCTGATAAAACTGCGGAATTCCCCTTAACTTTAAAAGACTAAAATTTGTTAAAAACAGAGCAGCATCCAACCCCAATAAATTCACACGTCCCAAAATACAGCTGGCCACATCTCTCCATACAGGAGATCCTGTCAAATACTTTAGTAAAAACTGCAATCTAAAAACAACGACCCTACTTGCCAGGTGGACAAGGCCCTGGCCGCCCTCTTCTCTAGGTAGAAACAACACTGATTGCGGCACCCAGTGATGGTTATTCCAAAAGAAGTTCACCATTTCTGTTTGGATTTTAACCAACAGTCTTGATGGCGGGTCTAACACAACAAGTTTATGCCATAATTGTGAGGCAACCAGGTTGTTCAGCACCAACACTCTTCCTCAGTAAGACATCTTACTGTGTAGCCATTTCCATTTGGCAAGTTTATTTGTTATCTTTTGTTCTAGATTTTCCCAGTTCTTTTCAACAAAACCCTTTCCGCCTAAATAAACGCCAAGATATTTCAAACCATCCTTCCTCCAAGTCATGCCTTTGGGGAGAGCCGGGAGTCCTTCGGGCCACTCGCCAACGGCCAGGGCCTCGCTCTTTCCCCAATTCACCTTGGCAGCAGACAAATCAGAGAATTTTTTTATATCTCTTTGATCTTTGATAAAAACCACGAGATCGTCAGCATAGGCGGATAAAACCAATTTGTTGTTAAAGCCAGGTAAAACCATGCCATGAAGCTCTGAGCGCATTTTCTGCAGAAGGGGTTCCAGGAAGAGCGTAGAGCATCCCCGAGAGCGCGCAGCCCTGTCGGACGCCTCTACACACCCTAAAAGGAGCACACAGGCTGCCGTTGATCTTCAACACACTCTCAATGTCACTGTACAGCACCTGGATCTTGGCGATAAAACCCTCGCTGAACCCAAACCTCCCCATTACTTTCCAGAGGAAGTCGTGTTCAACGCGGTCAAATGCCTTTTCTTGATCTAGTGAAATCAAGCCCGTCTGTAAACCCAATGAACCGGAGACTTCCAAAATGTCTCGAATTAGGTAGATATTATGGACCTGCCGGGGACGCAGTAGGTCTGATCCCGGTGGATGACCTGCTCCATGGCTTTCCCTAACCTCGTGGCCAGGGCCTTGGAGAGGATTTTGTAGTCGGAACAGAGGAGGGACACGGGGCGCCAGTTCTTTATATCCTGCAGGTTGCCTTTCTTGGGCAGCAGGGTGATGACCGCCCTGCGACAGGACAAGGGGAGCGAACCGGTGGCCAGACTCTCATTGCACAACTCAAGCATGTCCTGGGCCAGAAGATCCCAGTAGGCCTTGAAAAACTCCACCATGAGCTCATCAACGCCCGGGGACTTCTGGCCCTGCATGCCCAGGAGGGCTGTGTGGAGTTCCTGCACGCCCAGAGGGCGCTCCAACTCGATGTCGGTCTCTTCAGAGACCTGAGGCAGTTCCTCACAGAACTCCTCCATCAGTTCATCGTTCTCCCTGTGCTCACTTTGGAACAGAGAAGATACAAACCAACAGCCCTCCTCCTCATCTGCCCCGGTTCGCTCAGGTGCTGCCCCGTGTCCGACAGCAAGGAGTGGATCATCTTCCTCTGTCCGTGTTTCCTCTCCAGGCCAAAGAAAAAGCCAGAGGGAGCATCCATCTCTGTGATATTCTGCATCCAGGACCTGACCAATGCGCCTTGTACTTTACTCTCCAGCAGGTTGGCTAAAGTTAGCCTTTTAGATTTGAGAGCTTCAAGATGCTCTCGATTTCCTGTGGCGTCACTAAGTCGCTCCAAATCCACTATACTCATCTCCAGATCTCTGATAGATCCAGCAATGTCACGAGTGACATTGCCAGTGTGCTGCTGACTCAGCAGTTTGATCTGGACCTTCCCATAGTCCCACCACTGTTTGGTTGAACTAAAATCAGCCTTTGTTTCTCTAAAACCAGTCCAAAAATAAGTTAAAACCTCTTTAAAACTCTGATCGTAAGTCAAAGCAGAATTAAAATGCCAGTATGCACTTCTGGGTAAAATGTTTCTGATAAAAACACTTCCTAAAAGCAACGAATGGTCCGTAAAAGCCACGGGTAAAATCTGGCATGTTTTAAACACATTAAAATGATGCTTAAAACAATAAAAACGATCTAAACGAGCTAAAGAGATTTTACCTTCCTTATGTGGGAACATGTGTACTGCCTGGAGCCTGCGTGCATCCTCCTCCATACATCCACCAGGCCATGAGACGAGACCAGCTGCTTCAAGACATGTTGGGCTGCCGGGTGCGGCTCTGCCTGATTACCATCTAAAAACTCGTTTTCTGTGCAATTAAAATCCCCACCTATAAAAACATAATCTTCTGACCCGCAATCACCTAATCTTTCCCCAATTTTTTCATAAAAACGTTTTTTCTCTGCATTGGCGATTGGAGCATAGATGTTAATAAAAACCATGTTAAAAAAATCTAATTTTGTCTTTACTAAAAGACACCTCCCTTTTATAACGTGTTCAGTTTCAATAGAAAGTGGGGTAAAAGCTTTAGAAAAAAGAAAGCCCACCCCTGCACTCACAGAGGTGCCATGACTCAATATGACCTCTGCCCTCCACTCTCTGCCCCATTCTGTTTCTAATAGGTGATCACTGTGCATCTCTTGCAGATAAATTACATCAATTTTCTTTTGATTCAACATTTCATAAATTAATGCCCGTTTTTCAGCCTCCCTAGCCCCATTTAAATTTAAAGATGCTATTTTAAAAGAATCCATCTTGAGTAAAAAACTTAAAACAACCTAAAACACTACAATAAATATTAAAAAATCACTATGCATCATTAAAATTGTTTTCTAGCTTTAGACATTATCTTTTTTAACCTGAAAATTTCTGTGTCCGTTAAACCTGAGTCGTCTTTATGTCTAATGTGGTGTCTGGCAGAAAAATAAAAAGTTCTTAAATGAGGGAAATATTTTCCTAGTTTTACCCCCTTTAGCCTTTTTGTTTGTCTTAAAAAGGTTGTAAGAGCTTCTGCCAGGTATCTCGGTTCTTTGCTCGTTTGCGATACAGAGGCGTCACTGGTGTCAGAGAACCAGCTCTCTGCATCGCTGCTATCTGACACCTCTCCTCTCTACAGTCAGCTTACTAGCTTGTTTGCTAGCTTTGCAGCAGCCATTACGTTTTGCCTTTTGCTGCGCCGTTTTGCCGGGACACGAGCTTCGAGTTCCATGTCCTCCTCTGCCTCGCCCGTCTCTCCCTCCACTCCATCCCCTACAACCAACTCTACACTGTCTTTTCCTTTATCTTGTCCTTCCGCCTGAGCCTCTCTTCCCTCACCTCGATCTCCATACGCTCGATGCTCCTCATCACCCCTCTCATCCTCCGGCTCTCCTTCCACACCGTCATTCTCCTTCTCCACACCTCCACTCACACCACCATTCACCCCATCACCACACACCGCCATGCTCTCAACCTCTCTGACATTCACATTCTTATCACTGTCTTCCACTGACCCTTCATCAAAATTTACGGGTTCCCCCGCCGCCGCAGCAACAGCAGCAGCAGCAGCAGCAGCAGCAGCGGCAGCAGCAGCAGCGGGTTCCCCCGCCGCCGCAGCCCCAGCGCCGCAGCAGCAGCAGCAGCAGCAGCCGCCGCAGCAGCAGCAGCAGCAGCAGCAGCAGCAGGGTTCCCCCGCCGCCGCGGCAGCAGCAGCAGCAGCAGCAGCAGCAGCAGCAGCAGCAGCAGCAGCAGCAGCAGCAGCAGCCCTACCATGTGCACCCCCTCTAGCTCAGCAGCAGGCTGCTGTTTCTCCGTGTCCAGCCCGGCCCTGTCGGGACACATTTTTATAATGTGACCCTCTTGACCACAACCAAAACATTTCATATTAGAAGTGGTTGCAAACAAGACGTAGTCAAAGTCATCTAGTCTTACATGAAAACGTAAGTTTAGCTCTTCATCTCTTTTATTCAGTAGCATAAACAGTTGTCTCCTGTGAGAAACGACATGTTTCAATAAAGGTGACTTACACCCCGATGGAACCTTCTTCACAGGTGAATCCACCTTACTGTGCCTCGACAACTCTTTGACCAGAAACTCACCACTAATAAACGGAGGCACGTTCGATAGTGTTACCTTTTTCGCCAGTAACGTTAGAGGTGACACTTGCAAAAACAAGCCGTTGACGGACACGCCCACCTCTACCAGCTGTTGAGCTTGTTCAACTTTTTCCACAAACTCCACCGCCCCATTCATACGTGCAGCCGACCGAATAGACCCGTGCCCAATCACCTCACCAACAGCCAAACAAACTTCCTCCACGCTGCACGGAGAGCCGGCACCCACCTTGATGCCGTTCTTCCGTGTCAGCGTGGAGAAAGACCCACCGACAACACCCACCATTGTTGCCGTCAGACGCCGGCAAGCCAGGCACGCCTGACGGCCACACCCAAACTAAACGAAAAAACCCCCTTAAAACGTGACGAACTAACACAAAAACACAATTAAACAAATGAAAAACAAAACACCTAGTGAAAAACAGTAAGAAAAACAAAGATAGAAAAGATACACAATCGCACTCTCACTCTCTCTTCTCCACTCTCCCACTCACGTCCTCCTCACACCGGAAGAAGAAGAAGAAGAAGAAGCCCGGCGCTGTAACTTGACATGTTCTGTGTTTTACAGGTGAGCTCCCTGGGAAATGGCAAACAGGTGATACGTAACAGTATTGATGTTCATAAGTGCCTGGCGGCGTATCAGACTGAAATCACAGCTTCAAGCATCTATGGAGATGATTGGCTGCAGGGCGGGCAAAATGGCCGATGCATGGTCTGACTCGGTGGTGATGGGCGGACGGGGCACATTTCACAAACTGTTGACCATAGGCAACATAATGAGTAGAGCCCGCACTGTCTGCTCTGCAAACATGGCGGCCATCTTGGGGCGGCCATCTTGGGGAGGTCGTCTCTCCTACTGGCTAACCAATACAGCAGCAGAAGTCTCAGTTTTGTTCAGATCTTCAGACTATTGTTGTGAGCTCTTGAGGGTTTATGTTTCACAAGATGGACACATTACCGTTTATATATATATATTTTTTTTCCTGTATACGACATCACTCTTTTTTATTAGAATGGACAGAGTTCATTTAAATTTGTAACAGACATGGATGCAAAGCAGAATTTACAAATTTTCCAGATGGTTGATTTTACTCTATTCTGATAACATTTTACTCATTGTGTACACACATAGTGTAGAACATATTTACCACCATAAACACGAGTAAAACCTGTTTTAAGAAAGCATATTTTACTGCTGTAGTAAAACACCAGAGACAAACTTTTGAAAATAACAAAATCCTACATTTATTTAATGGAAAACAGAAGCTAGTGGGAAACTATTTGGTTTTCTTCAATACCATTTCATGATGATAAAGCTTACACAGAGACCATCTGAATCTGCCTTTATCGTTTGGTGGGTGTCAGAATCTGAAGATGTCCTGGGATAAAGGTGGATCTTGTGTCCAGAGAACTATTTGTGCGTTTATATTTCAAAGAGCTCCTGATTCTATCGCTGTAATAACAAGAAGCAAATTGTAAATGGACTGAGCTTATGTAGCACTTTTCCACTCATACTAACCACCCAAAACACTTTACACTGTAGCTACTTTCATCCAATCACACTTACATTTATACGCTAATACGCAGATTGGTAAGCAGTCTGGGTTATGCCTTGCCCAGGGGCACATAGGAGGCACATGATAGGAGGAAGCTGTAATTCACCCTATACCCAATATGACTGCTCCATGCAATATTCGCCTGGAGACGCATCAGAGTTACTCCACCCATTCCAAACATGATGTCATGGGTTATTAATGATAAGCTTCTTTAAACTGTGTAGCTTGAAAGAGACGTTCAATAATAAAAATAGGAATTACGTGAAAATAACATTTCATGACATGGTATTTTTTTTCCAACTGTATAATTATATTCAAAACATTCTAGGACCAGAAGTTAAATTTGTTTGTTTTTTTTTTTAAACAAAAATTCACATACCTTGGCATCACAGTGACGAAAAAATATAAACATTTGTTCAAGGAGAATTTGATCCAACTGTTGAACCAAGTAAAGGGATCCCTCACAAAGTGGACGCCCTTTTCTATGTCCCTTGTGGGGCGTATTAACTCAATTAAAATGAATATACTACCCAAATTTTTATACCTCTTCCAGGCATTACCTATTTTTATTCCTGGTACTTTTTTTAATGCGCTAGACTCAACTTTTTCGTCCTTCATCTGGCAGGGTAAACGCCCAAGGCTCAATAAATTACAACTCCAAAAACCTAAACAACAGGGGGGGCTTGCCCTCCCCAATTTTCGGTTTTATTACTGGGCCGCCAACCTTAGATGCTTAGTGTTTTGGTATTTTTATCATAACCAGGGTGGTTGTCCTGACTGGGTGGCTATGGAGCTGCACAGTGGTAGTGATATATCCATCCCAGCTGTGCTATGTTCCCCACTTCCACTCTCTTCGTCTAAACCCATTTTAAACCCTGTAGTGAAACAATCACTGAAAATATGGGGCCAGTTTAGGAAATACTTTAAACTCCATGGTTTTTCCCTCCTTAGTCCAATAGCACTTAACCACCTTTTTAGACCATCTGTTCAGGATGGGGTGTTCTTAGAATGGCACCGGAAGGGGCTTACTCATTTTAAAGACCTCTTCATGGAGAAGAGTTTGGCATCCTTTGAGGAACTTGGCAATAAATATGGTTTACCTAAATCTCACTTTTTTAGATATTTGCAAACCAGAAACTTTATTCAGTCTCGCTTATCAGGCTCAGTTTCGCTGCCAGAGGATACATTATTGGACACTATCTTATCATTGAACCCGACTCGTAAAGGTACAGTTTCGTGGCTTTATAGTAAAATGTTGAATATGACGGAGACCTCCTCATCCAATCTTAAAGCTTCATGGGAAGAAGATTTGGATATGACTATACTGGATGAGACATGGGACTCCATACTTAAACTAGTAATACAACATCTTTGTGTGCACGCCATTGTCTCATACAGTTCAAAGTAGTACACAGAGCCCATCTTTCCAAAAGCAAACTATCTTGTTTTTATCCAGAAGTCACCCCATACTGTGACAAATGCAAAACTGCCGTAGCCACACTGGTTCATATGTACTGGTCCTGCCCCGCTCTTGGTCAGTTCTGGACAGATGTCTTCCGTACGATGTCTGGTTTGGCCGGAGTGGTGGTGGCACCTGGCCCCTCCTGGCCCTTTTCGGTTTTAGTGGAAAGGAGTTGCCTTTACCGGCTTCTAAACGAAGGGCACTGGCATTTTGCTCACTGTTAGCGAGGCGCACAGTTCTGACCAGGTGGAGGGCGGCTGCTCCTCCTACTCATAAACAGCGGTTATGTGACCTTATGTCATGTCTGAAACTGGAAAGAATTAGATGCTCTCTTCAACACTCAACTGGTAAATTTGAAGAAACATGGGGGCCCTTTCTCAACTCTTTTCAAAATATGTAATGGTGTTCCAGATTAATTTGGTAAACAAATTCTATCAAAATTTGTTCCATCCTTGTGAGGGACAGGAACGTAGTGCATTGGCCTTCTGAGCAGTGAGCTGGGTGGGCGGAATGGGATTATGTTGAGGGATTAATTAATCAATCTTTTTTTTTATTTATTTTTTTCTCTTTTGTTGCTTTCTTCTTTTCATTTTTTTTTTTTCATATGTTATTCTATGTTGGATGAACACCTTGTATTCAGAAACTGTATGTATAAATGGAAAGAAAAAACCTCAATAAAAATACAGTGATTAAATTTTTTTTTTTTTTTTTAATTAAATTTTTCATACTGACAGATTAACATATCAGATCAAATTCCCACCCGTCCCTCACTCTCCCAAATCGGCACATCATAAAGCACATACAAAGTCAAAACAACATAAGTACATCACAAAGTGAACACAAGATCCCAACCATGGCAGGTCTGTCATTAACAATTTTTCATTGAAGGGATTTAATACAGGATTCCATATTTTCTCAAACACACTGACTTTCTCTTCATTGTAATATCTCAGTCTTTCCAGATGCAGAGTATTTGCTAGTTCCCCCAACCAGAGATCAAATGTGGGCACAAAGTCCTTTTTCCAAAATCTCAAAATCAACCTTTTGGCGATCACCGTCCCAAACAAAACAGCCGTTTTCTCCGGCTTAGTGGCTGATTGGAAAGCACTGGACATCCCATTGATAGCAAGAAGTGGTTCTGGGTCCCATTTCTTTCCAAAAGCTGTTAAAAAAAAATGAAAAATGTTCTTCCAAAATGAGTGAAGCTGAACACATGACCAGAAGGAGTGTGTCAAATTACCAATAGCAGCCTGGCAGCGATTACAAACTGGAGACACGCTAGTAAAGAAAGTGTTGAGCTTCTCCCTGGAATAATGGAGTCTATGTAATGTTTTGAACTGTATGAGGTTATGTCTGCCATTGACAGAACAGTCTTGTACACTTTTCAGACCCTCCTCCCATAATTCATCGGATAGCTGCTGCCCTAACTCATCCTCCCAGGCCTTTTTTATCCTGGTTGTGTTACATGTACGTTATTAAAGATCTTATAAAAGTATGACACTGCCCCCTGATTGGCAGGATCAAATTTATTTATTTCTTCCAGAGTTTTATGATTTGTTAGGGTTCCAAAATCCAACACATTTTTCCTAACATAGTCCCGAACCTTCAGATAACGGAAAAAACTTGATGGGGGAAGATTATCCTCAGAACATAACTGTGCAAAAGATGCAAAAGTTCCATTAATATTTAGGTTGCCTATCACATCAATGCCTTTCATTCTCCACGTCCGAAAGACGGCGTCACTGAGACCTGGAGCAAAGGAATGATGTTCACAGATAGAGTATCAAAGTAAACCTCCAGAGCTTTTATAAACTTTTGTATCTGTTTCCAGATTCTGATGGTGTTCCTAATGACAAAACTGTTGATATAGAGTGCAGGCGCTCCAAAGACAACCAGGAAGGACAGGTCCCATCAGATGAGACTGGGCCATTTCTCCACCACGCCAAGGTGGTTAAATGGCAAGCCCAGTAATATTGCTTGAAATCCTGTAAGGAGAACCCACCCAACATTCCCGGTTTACATAAATGTACTTTAGAAATCCTAACACTTTTATAGCCCCAAATAAAGGGAATAATAATAGAATCGAATTGTCTGAAGTAGGGTACCCCTATAAAACATGGGAGAGATTGAAATAAGTGAAGAAATCGTGGCAACACTACCATTTTAATGGCGTTAATCCTACCAGCCATAGATAGCCGGAGAGTTTTCCAAAACTCAATATTCTGTTTGAGCTGTAGGATTTTACTCTGCCAGTTCAGCCGTAAAAGATGTTCTGGCTTCTTTGTTACCAACACGCCCAGGTATGTAAAGGAATCATAAGTTATTTTAAATGATGTGGACCTCAAATATGCCAAATCGGCCTCCGTTCAAAGCGGCAACAGTTCACTTTTGTCCCAATTAATAGAAAAGCCAGAGAAACTGCTGAAATTGTTGATTGTCATCAAAAGAGGAGACAGCGATTTCTGTGGGTTAGAGATATATAAAAGTATATCGTCAGCATACAGTGAAATATGATGTTTACAATTAAACATCTCAATAGGAGATACGAAGAGGTTTTGCCTAATGCTGGAGGCAAGAGGTTCAATAACGACCGAGAAGAGAAATGGGGAGAGGGGGCAGCCTTGACGTGTACCACGATGAATAGCAAAGGGGCGGGAGATATTCTGGTTAGTAATAACCGAGGCTGAGGGCGTGAATAAATTATTTCAATCCGATCCGTAAACAGGGGCCCAAAACCAAACTTTTTAAGAACATACATCATATAAGGCCATTCTACTTGATCAAATGCTTGTTGTGCATCTAGGGAGACAACAATGGACTCCTTTGAATGATTTGAATATAATATATTGAAAAGACGACGCAAATGAAAAAACATATGCCTACCTGGCATAAAGCCAGTCTGATCCGGATGGATGATTAAACCTATGTGCTTCTTGAGTCTATTGGCTAGAATTTTCCCAAGGATCTTGGTTTCTAGAGGTAACAATGATATCGGGCGGTAGGATGTAACATTTTCTGGATCTCGGCCTGGTTTAGGAATGAGCGAAATGTTGGCTCTGTATAAGGTGGGAGGCAGTCTTGTCGCTTGCTTCGAGTGGTTTAACATGCGCAAGAGTAGAGATGATAATTTGGGACTGAATACTTTGAAAAACTCAACACTGAAGCCATCAGGACCAGGCGCTTTGTTGTTGGGAAGTGTAGAAATAACAGATTCGATTTCCTGTAAAGTTATGTTGGCTTCCAGAGCCTCAACTGAATCTGAAGGTAATTTTGGCAGATTCAAATTTTCAAAAAATCTGTCCATATTTTCAATGTTCAATTTTCCTTGTGACTGATAGACACTGGTGTAGAAGTCTGCAAAGCAGTCGTTGATTTTATCCGGATCTGTGAGTAAAGTTCCATCTTCAAGCTTAATACGATGTATGGCTCTAGAAGCCTGTGCTTGTTTAAGCTGACGGGCTAATAGCTTATGGGGTTTATCACCTTACTCAAAGTACCTTTGTTTGACCTGAACCAGTAATTTAGAAACGTTTCTTATATTCATATCTTAGAGTTGTTATTTTATTCAAAGTGTCAGGGCACTGCTTTAATTTATATGCGTTTTCTAAGGTGGTCAACAAGTCATCTATTTTGTCCAACCTTAACTTGGACTCTTTACATTTTGCTGCTTCGAACGATATTATACATCCTCTTATAACAGCCTTCATTGCTTCCCAAAGCACTGAATCATCCACATCCCCCTTATCATTAGAATTCAAGTACGACTTAATTTCATTTGAGATACAGGAGCAAAACTCCTTATCTTTCAGCAGTGCATTATTTAAGCGCCAGCTCTGTTTCCCTTTTTTAAAATCTAGTTTAAGGTTCAGCAACACAGGAGCGTGATCTGATATGTGAATATTATGATATTTGCAGGTTGATACTGATGCTAGCAACCTAGAGTCCAATAAGAAGTAATCAATCCTAGAGTAGGACTTATGTACTGCTGAAAAGTATGAATAATCTCTCCCATTAGGATATAGCAGTCTCCAAATGTCAACCATATTATGAGATTGTAATAGACTTTTAAGGGACTCCCTGCTCTTGAATGAATTAGACTGAGGGCGTTGTCTATCCAGAACTGGGTCCAGGGTTAGGTTTAAATCCCCACCAATAATTATATTAGAGCCAACCCAATCCGGTACTACATTGAACAGGTCTTGAAAAAAAATGGGATTGTCAAAATTAGGCCCATAAATATTTATAAGAGTCACTGGCACAGAATTCAGCAGCCCACTAACAATCACATATCTTCCCCCTTGATCTGAAATCGTCTGCTTGTGAACGAAAGGTGTATGTTTTTTAATCAAAATTGCAACCCCTCTAGTTTTTGTGCTGAAGTTTGACTGGTATACATGAGAGGCCCAAGAGGGACTAAGAACTTTAGCAGCCGTTTTCTTGATGTGGGTTTCCTGGAGAAAACAGACATCAGCCTTCAATGAACGCAGGTGTGCATAAACTTTACCCCTTTTAAGAGGGCTATTTATCCCACGAACATTCCAGCTAATCAAATTAACCCCACACTTACTTTGTTTATATGGATCGGTTGACATCAATTTGTATACTTTTTAGTAACTATGTGTTGCATGACTATGAAGATAATTGAACTGTATTCAGAACATGCCAATGTGCAAGAAACAACCCTCCCAATAACGTAGTGAGCCCTCCCCACCCCCCAACCTAACCGAACAGAACCAGGAGCGGCGTCTCCATACCCCCAACTTAAAGCTAAAACTTAAAGCTAAAACCAGCCTTCCACCTGGTGGAGGATTAGCAACAAGCTTCTCCATCTCTCCAACCCGGGTTGCCGCTCAACCTCACACAATTAACTATCAAAATGATTAAGTACAATTTTTCACTCAATGACAAAATTTTTAACTTCTCGCTTTCTCAAGATTTCAAACATGGCAACAAAGAAATAGTCTGTCCACCTGCTTCATTTAGTCCCAGATCGCCAATTCTCAACTTCCCGGCTCAGGAATTTGTCGGCCTCCTCTGGAGCGCTGAATGTAGCGGTGTTGTTGTTCACAGTGACCATGAACTGCGCAGGGTACCGAAACCCATAGCGAATCCTCTTGGACCTGCATTGCTCCCTGATGGCTTGGAACGCCTGACGTTTCTTCATAACAGCTGAGGTGAGGTCGGGAAAGATGAACACCGGGCGACCGTCGTATTGCAGGGGGCTCTTCTCCCTCGCCAACCGCAGCACCCGCTCCTTCTCTTGAAAATAATGCAGCCTGACAATGATGGCTCTCGCCTTCCCATCTTTGGCCTGCGTTAGACTCCGGTGTGCCCGATCCACTTCGATTGGCCGATCAAAGTTGTCCTCTCCCAGCAATTCGGGCAGCAGTTTACAGACAAAATCCGTCGGTCTGCCATTCTCGGCTTTCTCTTGTATGCCTACAATACGGATATTCTGCCGGCGCGAGCGGGCCTCCAAGTCATCCAGTTTAGCTTGCTGTAAAGAGCATTGAGCGGCTAGGCTATCGTGTCTCTTCTCCAGCTCTGAAATCCGTCTATCCTGTGACGCGACTGCAGCCTCGGTTGATGTCACACGATCACAAATATCGGCAAGCGCCGCTTTGAGACTGGAAATTGATCCATTGAGCTCCACAAACCTCATATAATATCCACCAGCAAACAGCAGCTAATACTGGAGAGTGTTTGGTGCAACACCGGTTCAGCTACGAAGGCCAACAGAGACTTAGGAAATCTGAACAAGTTTGAATTATTGCCTTATATTGATTTAGATTAGTGGCAAAGACTGTTATTAACGTGTGATCGTTTCACTGTGTTACAGTAACATGGCTCCTGTTTTAGGTTTCATAAAGACAATGTGAGGAAGAGGAGGGAGAGACGACTCACTGCACTGATGAAGGTCTGAAGCTCCTCGGCTGGAGAACATGAATAAAACCTATATAGAGATTATGGATATAACCAAGTTCATCATTATTTAATCATCTTTGTTTCTCTATGATTTTATAATTTTGTGTTTGTATCTTTATTTAAATATGTATTGATATTACTAAATAATATATTTTAAAAATTAGGACTAGTTGTGACTCTGTAAAAAACTCGTCATACATCAATATCAAAATATTCTAATCCGAATCTTTTCTGATTCCCACTAAGAATATTTAAATATGCTGAACGATGGATCGGTTTATTCAAGAATAACTTTCTTGTCAATGGAGCTTTGATAGATGTTTGAATGAGGTTTATAGCAAAACAACTGTGAAAATCTGTTCAGTATTTAGCGAGTTATGATCCATTAAATGTGCTGGAGCTTCACCGTCAGGCACATAAGCAGCTGCCCGCTCCAAGATGGCCGCCCTAAATCTCGCTCTATGTTGTGGATCGTGTTGAAACTGTGTTGCTTTGTCACTCACAGTGACATCTGCTGGATGTAGAAAGTCATTGCAGGCAAATTAAGTGAACTGGTTCTCCACCTGATGCTGGGCTCGGTTCTGGTTACAGGAAGACAAAACTGAGGAGCAAATCCTGCATTTTTCACCTACAATATAAATAATCCATGTAAACTAACTTGGATTAGCTAGTTTACGTGGATTATTCAATTATTCAATTTTGAAATTGATGATTTTTGAGGAAAATCATCAAAAGTGGAAATGAGAATGGAATAACTATTTTCCGTGATAAGATCAAAACGATGCTGCATAGAGAGAACTTCCTTGATCCATGTGGGATTAAAATGAGCCAAAAACCAACAGCAAAGCAAACAACCCAAAATATTTCCATCCAACAAAACCCACAAACATGTTGACACAGTTTCTCCCTCATTATACAATTTGGTGCAGTCAGGTCCATCACCATGATGTCCATCACCATGATGTCCATCACCATGATGTCCATCACCATGATGTCCATTTGCATGTGTTCATACAGTGAAATACATTTTGATGATTTAGACAGTTAATGAAAATGATTTGTGTAGAAATAAAACAGAAGTATTTGACCCCTCGCAGCGTGAGGTCATGTATGCAAGACTGGGCCCCCATTTCCCTGCTGGAGGGCAAAAAGCTGCTGGGTTTTGGTGGCAACCATTTATTTTAGCTGTTACACTTTTCCTTTTTAGAGCATTATATTGACAAAGTGACTGATACAAATAGATAAGATCAAGAAATGTTTTAAATAAAAGAAAAGCGAGAGGAAAGTTGTTCAGTTATGTGAGGTTGACTTTGATAAACTCAGCATTGCGATGTGATGAGAATTCAGTCTGTTTCAATTCAGTTGAAAAACATAAAGCAGCTAACTGACAGATTGTCAGTAGAGCAGGTGTGTGAATTAGCTAACAGCAGCTGTAGCTAACAGTAGCGGTAGAAGCTAACAGCAGTGGTAGACTAACAGCAGATGTAGGTAACAGCAGATGTAGCTAACAGCATTGGTAGGTAACAGCAGATGTAGCTAACAGCAGTGGTAGCTAACAGCAGATGTAGCTAACAGCAGTGGTAGCTAACAGCAGCTGTAGCTAACAGCAGTGGTAGCTAACAGCAGATGTAGCTAACAGCAGATGTAGCTAACAGCAGTGGTAGCTAACAGCAGTGGTAGCTAACAGCAGCTGTAGCTAACAGCAGATGTAGCTAATGGTCCACCTTGATCACTTATTAATTGGAAATAAGCATAAGACTGACGGACGGAGTGTTGTGCTCTTTGTGTGGGAAATGTTTGAATGTTTTTTGATGGTCAATGTAGAAATATAAAGTAACGTTGTTTTCAGTTGCTATGGCAACGAGTCTGTGTGGCGTAACCAACATAGACACACAGGGTGATTTGAGTTATTGTTAAATGGTTTTCCTCCATTATTTTTTGCTTTGCTGTGGTGCATGAATAATCGCTACATTTCCATCGAGTTTTGGATGGAGAAGTAAATCGTCGTTTTGCTCTCCGCGGCTCGGGGTGTGCATGAAATTTCTGGATGTAAACGATAACACACAGGAAGTCAATAGAGACAGTAAGGAAGTTCCATGAGAGGAAGTATTTAAGTGCTGCTGCCTCATCACCGGGTTTACAGCGAGTTCATTCTGTCCTGGATGCTGCGCTTTATAGACGACGCACCGAGAAGATCCTGCAACCTGCTGCTCGCTGTGTTTCTGCTAAAATAAATACTTCATGGATTTTGAGTTAGTCCATCACTTTCAGCATAAAATTCCCTTTAGAGGATTTGATTTTGGACAGACAGGGCCTTGCCCAGCCTGGGGGCCACAGGTCAGCCTGGGATTTGAACCATGGACCTTGGGGAGGTTCTGGGTCGGGACCAGACGTGTCTGTGCTTATAGACAGAACCATTTAACTGCCTGATGAAGTCATGGTCCGGTTTGAGCGAGATGCTGTGGGACTCAGACTCGCCTGCAGGAATGTTTTAGCGTTTAGCTGCTGCTAAACTCAGCTGGACGTCAGACGTGTGATGATGTTTCGCCACCTCAAATGGAGCGTTTTGACACCTTGGGTGCTAAAAGCCGGCCTATCAGAGGCCGGCGCCTCCGGGCCACTGAAAGCCGGTTTCCTTCAGACATTCAGAGAAATAAAAACATCAACGCCATAAAGTCACAATCCCAATAAACTCCCAACTTTCCAGAAATGCATTTGAGGAAAAAAGGTTTAATGTCTGAATAATATTTTAGATTATTTTCAGATGAGCTCTTCCCCGGTTTGCCCCTTTAGAACCCAAACCAGAACCTGGAGCAGAACCAGGATCAGAACCTGGACTTAGTTCATTCAAAAACATCTGAACCTTTTTCTAGTGAACTGCCTGACCTGAAGGTTACAGTCCTTGACGCCCGGCCCGGCCCGGCCCGGCCCGGCCCACTCTGGCCCAGAGTAGTGCAGCTAGCCTCAGAGAGAGACTGGACAGTTGGACAGTTGGACTTCTGGACGGACTCCAGCTCTGATTTGGTCTTGATCATCTCTGCTAGGTTTTGTTTGGACTGGAAATTGAGTCGGATCAACAGAACCTCCAGATCTCTCCTCTGACCCCTGGACTCATCAGTACAACCGTCGGCTGAGTCAATCGGAGGACCCAATAACTGTTTTCACTCATCCATGTGAAAACCCCACGATGATGAACTCTGTGGTCCACAGAATCAGCAAAACCGGCAGAACCTGATCTGCACCAGAACATTCAATCACTTCCTGTCAGGATCCGTGTCGTTACACTCAGCTCCTCTGAAACCTGAAATCGTTGGTCACAGACTGTGGGAACTTCATCTCCCAGCATTCATTGCACTGGAGCTGAGTCAGATAGCGACTGCCCTGCTATGAAGCCCAGAGTCGGTCCAGAAGACGTTTAACCCTTCGAGCTGTTGCCTGGAGAACTGATAGCCGCAGTCGCATCCAGCTCTCAGAACCAGCAGCTCACCCGCTGGACCAGAACCACTTCCTGCTCTCCTTCCATCGTTTTTACCTCTGCACATCTTTGACTTGAGCGGTTAAATCAGAGTTGGTGGTCTTTCCTTCACAGCTTTGCTGACCAGATGCTGTTCCATCCTCTAAATCCTGCCAGATTCTCTGAGCTCCGACTCGTTAATCCTCATCTGAGTTCTGCTCTAGTTCATTTCTGCAGTCCAGCCTCTTGCATCTTCATCCTTCTGTGGATTTGACTAGACCAGTTTTGAGCAGTTTATTAGGAAGGATAACCTGAATAGGGGTGGACCCCCATAGTCTGATACCCCTAAGCACAGTCCAGCTGGGTGAAAGGAATGCCAACAGCACCACTTGAAACATGCTGTTGGCAGCATCATGCTGTGGAAAGACGGATGGAGACAAACCAGGACAGTCTCGGAAGAAAACCTGGCAGCAGCAGTCCTGAGATATTAGAACGGCCTAGTCAAAGCCCTGCTGAAAAGCTGAAAACCTGCTAATTGTAACATCTGGCTCCAATGAAAACACGAAATGAATTTAAAGAGAAGATGTTTATTGAAAATGTACAAAAGCTACTCACTCACTGTGAGTGGAGTGGGACACTTTGGAAAACATGGATGGAGTTGAGTCTCTGTTGATGACACAGAACATACATCATCACCACCAGGGATGAAGAAGAACCAGAAACACAGAAGCCAGAACCTTCAGAATCAAATGTAACTTTTAACAAGACCGTCCATCCGTCTTCTGCGATTTGTAGTCACCCTTCCCTGCAGACGGGTGACGACCCTTCCCAGAAGACACCATCCTGTAGGGTGAGTCCAGCCCCCTGCAGGGCAGCTAGTTTAACCCTCTCTTGTGTGGGAACAGAGGACAGGAGGGATTCTCTGGGACAGAGGGTTTTCGCTCCATAACAGACCCAAACAACGGATGCTCCTGGAAGCGTCTCCTCTGGGCCAGTCCGTCCACAACCAGAAGGGGAAGGTGGCTCCTTGAGGAAGGTGGCCTCTGGCTGGGTGGGCGTCAGTCTTTAATCAAAAAGCAAAAGGAAACATTCCAGATTCAAAGTGGAGCTGTTAGCAGCCCCGGTTTAAACACACAGAATACAGCATAAGTTAAAACGGTAAACTCCAAACACGTCAGAGATCAGTCCTCCTGTATCTACATGTCCATTTCCTGATAAGTGTGTCCTTGGGTGCTGAGCTGTGATGTCCCAGAAAGGCACAATATGGTCTATTTTCAGTGCACCACTCTGTAAACACCAGTAGTCCTGACAGGCATGAATGTACCCTGGGCTGGGTTACTGTTAAAATATGGCTTTAAAGACAGAAAACAGTCCCTCCAGCTAAGCTAACTATGAAAAACAGAAGATTATCATGGTGCCATAGACAAAGGTGTCAAGCAGCCAATCAGTGCTTTCTGCAAGTTTCTTGAAGGTACCCAGATGTTCCTAAGAGGAGGTGGAAGTCTCAACTGATCAAGTTGAGGAACTTGCTCTCCTCAGCCAGAGCTGTAAGCATGGAGTTCATGTCTCCAATGGCCATGTTGCCGATCCCAGCTGGGACAGATGCCAAGGTGACAGAATTGCGTGGCGTGGTGAGGCGGGAGGAGCTCTGAGACAGGCTCTGCAGAAGCCCTGGACTCAGCGTCCCAGACATCAGGCTAGAATGATCTCCGTCATCTAACATGGTGTCGAAGTCGATCTGAGTGTGCTCTGCGGTTCTGGATCGGCCGGTGGATGAGTCAACGATACTGCTGGAGACCTGGTTGGCTCCTGGAGAGGCCACAGCGGCTGCAGCAGCCATGTCGCTGCAGGTGGCCTCATTGGCACTTGGGGACATTGAGTCATCATCATTGCTTTGAGACGGAGGCTGAAACATGTGAATCTGAGCCGTGTAGAACACAGCAGAGTTCTGGTTGTCTGGGCTGCTGTGATTCAGGACCTGGCTCTGTCTCTTTGGGCTGGCCTCAGAGCAGCGGTTACTGGGGTTCAGTTCAACTAGCCTGGGGGTCGGTTGGGTCATGGCGGAGGCTGAGTGCTGCCTGGGGAAGGACTTGGGCTCGTTAGGTGGCCGGGGTTGTAACATCCCTTTGGCTCCGTTCTGGATCACATACTGCTGCTGCTTGAGGAGGATGCTGTAGTTCTGCTCCTGGTTCCCTTGGTTCCCTTGACAGAACCCGTCCACCTGGGCTCTGGTCTTAAAGCTCTGCAGCTCAGAGCTAGCTGCGGTGTTGACGGTTATGCTAGAGCTTCCAGATAACGAACGAAGCCTTCCTTCCTGACTGAGCCCTTGCTGACGACTCGTGTGCTCATTAGACCTGCTTTGTCTCTGCTGCTGCTGGTGCTGGAGGGAGGTATTCCCTGGGCTCTGGAGGCTGTGGTACCCCTGTAAAGAGAAGTTGTGGCTTATGGGGATGACCTGATGGTTGCCACTCGGGGCATGAAGCACCCCAGAGCTGTACCGTTGCTGAGCGGAAACCAGGTTGCTCCTGATGGGATGCTGCTGAGGTTTGGGGAGTTTGGTGTCCATCGTTCCAGAGCTCACCTCGTTCCACTGCACTGGCATGTTGTTCTTATTGTCTCGTGGTGCTGGGCAGAGCTGCTGGGAACCATTGACACCTCCCTGGTAGGAAATGTCATGACCAGACTGTGCCAAGGTGGCGTCCACCATGGCCATCCTCCTCTGGCCATGAAAGTGCAACAGTGGAGCCACGCTGGCCTGATAGCCCTGACTGCTAACGCTGTGACTCGTTGGGCCAGAACTCTGAGACCTCAGGTACTGAACCACATCATCTGGAAGCACAATCTCATCCTCTGCACTCTGCTCCCCACTGTTCATCAGCCCGTCGACTGCCATGGTTTCTATGGCAATGTTCTCAGAAATGCTTGGTGGTCTTGGGGTGAACGGGTAACGCTGGAGACTCCCATCCGAGCGTGTGTAACCCTGCATAGCCAACGCCTGATGGCGCTCGGCAGATGACGGGGCATTCATAGGGTTCACGTTGTTCATGCTGCTGTAGCGCTGAACCCTTGGAAGAGACAGCGGGTCTAGAGGTGGACGACTGACGGGGTCACTTGCCCGACGTGGGAGGTTGCTTGGAACGTCATGGGGCATCATGCTATGTGAGCCGTAGGTGATGTCGCTGCACCGCCGGGGTGCATCGCCAGTGGCCGGCTGGAGGAAGGAGGAGCCTTCCTGACATTCGCTGTACAGAGCCATCCTTGTCCTCAGGCTCATTCGATCCATGTTGGGGAGAGGAGTAGGTGGAGCACCACCAGTAGCGGCAGCATACTTCGCTTTGAGCCGATAATGCTGGGCTGGGGTTAGACTCAGAAGGCTGGGCAGGGCTCCTCCACTAGCCACACCTCCACCACAGTGACTGGCCTCGCTTGAGCGCCGAGACAAATCGGTGGAAATGGGGTCGTACGAGTCGGCCGAGCTGATGTCGTGACGGTTAGTGCCAAACTGGGATGCCTCGCTGGAGCGCCGGCTAGAGTAGCAGGGCGAGATGCCGGAGGAGCGCCGACTGAAGGTGTAGGCTGAGCTGAGGGTGCTGGTGGTGCTGGTGGTGCTGTTGCGGCGGTCGTTGAGCTGGTTCAGCAGCGTTATGTCGCAGGGGCTCAGCTCCCCAGTGGGTTGGCCAGCGTACGGCGTGTGGAGGCTGCTGGTCATGATGGAGCTCTCCAGCAAGGAACCTAGCGGACGTGAAGAGAACATTACAGCAGGAACCTCGATGGCTCTGTGAAGTTTTACAGTTTACAGAGAGATTATGATTGATTTCTGCATCCATAAGGCAGAGGGAAGCTGCTGGAGCTCAGAGACATTGATGGTTCATGGACATTGAACATGTGATGCTCACCAGCTGCAGGGATGGGAGGAAGCTTCATGCCCTGTGGTCTGCCGGCAGCCCGGCTGCAGGTCTCCCTCACCGCCTTCAGCCTCTCCTGCTTGATGTTCTCTAGCTTGATGGTGACCGCTCCTCCGTGAGTCACCAATTTCCTCAGCTGAAGCCCCGTTCCTGCCTGCGGCACCCCGGCAGGGATTGTGGAGTCGACTGTGGGACCGTCGTCCGGCGCGCTCAGGTCCCCGAAGCTGCCCCCGCTGTACATGGCCATCTCTACCCCACTGTCGTTGTTGTTGGCGCTGCTGAGAGGCGACGGCTCGCTGCTGCACGACGACTGGCCGCCAGGACTGGACTGATGCGTCTGCAGAGGAACAGCAGGGGGCAGCGTTCATGCAACACTGAAAATATTTTTGCTCAAACTGATGTGGGTTTTCTGTGCGAATATTTGATGCAAATAAAGACAAAGAATAAGATGAAAGGTGATAAAAATGCAAGTGAAAATAGAACCATGCCATGTTCACACAACTCCATTATGCATTCATCTCTAGTTAATTATTACCAAAGTTCAGCTATTCTGACTGTAATGGTGTTTTGTAATGACTAATGCAGGCTTGTTCTTCCAGAGTCATTCATTAATGGATGCATGTGATTTATTCATATGAAAACAAGAGAATAATAGATGATTCTATGTTAAACAGTCCAGAATGCAGAAGCCTGATCATAGTTTGACCCACAGCTGAAAACTGTCTGAGTCTCTGAATGTTAATGTGACAGCGGCCGGATGATGACTGCAGCGATTCATGCAGGTCTTTCATATGAACGTAGAGACGGGAAGCTCTCACCTCAGAGACGTCTGTCCGATTGTTAGAGCAGAAGCAGAGGAGAGCAAGAAGCCAGACAGTTCAGTGGAAAATGACTCAGTCAACATTTACAGGAACCCGAAACACATTTCATTCTGCTGCTTCCCCAGCAGCAACCAGCATTCACACCCCATGAGGCGACTGGAGGTGAATTAATGTTCACACTCTTCTCTTCCTCTTCCTTGTTGAAGCCTTTAAATTTGCCAGGGGTGTGAATACTTTAAGGTGTAACTGTAGAAGATAAATATGAAATCTCTGCCCCAAATCAGCATTACTTAAAAAACTGAACAGCACCAGAGACTGAGGCTGGAACAGAACATCTTCTGCACAGCAGAGCACGGTAATGGCAGGAGCATGCTGCAGGGATAATCGACATGACGCCGGCTCCACCCACATGTGGATGTAGAGCAGGCCTCCATCAATCATTCCAGTACTTTTGTCCGGAGGTTTCACGCCCTGGTCTGGAGGATCTGACCGCCAACAGTAATGCCAGTGGTCATCTCAGCAAACACGCTGTGCTCAGAGATTCTCAGGAACGCACTACGAAGTCATGGCCCAGAAATCCCAACAGCCGTTAACCAGAACTAGTAGAGGGTGGAATACATTTTATTACATTTCCAAACCAAAAGAGTCTGGAATATGCCAAGAAATGGATGTGCAGATAATTGTAGCTGTGATTATGTGAGTCTGCATGAAGGTAACTGTAGTAAACATCCCATATTTTTATCATAACAGCACATCTTGATGGATATGGATATGTGAGGCTAAGCTGGATTTGCTCTGTCGATTCCAATGGAGGATGCTCCATAATGTGCTGCAGTAACTGCAGTATTTACACTGAAGAACCTTTTTATGCCATAGTTTATTTTTAACAATTTTCCTGAAGGCAGTCATTCTGACCTGCTACTGTGTGTAAAATGGGTCCCACAGCCATCGGATCCAACCAGACTTTGTTCCCAGTTGGTTTCTCTGTTGTTTCTGATAACCTTCCTGACTGACCGAGGACTCGTTACAGAAGTTTCTTGCCCGCCATCTTTGCGTCAGTGTTGTATTAGAAGGCAAAAATGACTCAAAAACTATCTCAGGTAAAATGCATGGAGTTCCACTACCTACCTGTTGGTAACACTGTTTGTTTGTCAGAGTTTCCTCTACTTCCACATGGGGGCGGAGCTAGCGTCATGTCAATTAAACTGGCCAGAAATAAGTTAGGAAATAAAGAAAATAAATAGGACATTATTTTGTAATGTCTGAAAACCAGCAAACTCCAGAAAAAGCCTGATCTCCAGTTTAAAGATGTTTCCCTCTGATTGAAATCCTCAGCATCTGCTCTGTGATGAAACAGCCTGAAAATGCATTTAGCGAGAGAGGCCTCCATCCCAAGCTGAGGGAAACGGGCAGCTGACAGAGGAAAGGCTTTGAGACGTTCATTCGGGAGGAGCAGTAGATATAGATGGACCAGAGCTGGCTGAGGAGAAAGCGTCCTGCTCGCAGCTGCTTCAGCTTACAGGAACTCACCACAGAGTCCTCCATCTTGACTGCTTTGACCTGCAGCCGCTCGTCCCCTCTGGATGCGCCGTTGGCCTCCGTCTTCCCATCTGCGCCCACCGGGCCGAGCTTGGCCTCGTTCTCCCCGTTTCCCCTAGGGGGCGGTCTGGGCGGCGCGTCGTTCCGCTGTTTCTTAGTGACGTGGGCGTCGGGTCCGTGAACCGTCTTGACGTGCTTCCTGAGAGAACTGGGGTCGGTGTAGCGCTTGGTGCAGCCCAGGATTTTACAGACGTACGGTTTCTGCAAACAAACGTCTAGTTTACTGCCAAACACATTGAACAGCTGGATGAACAGCTTCCTCATGGACCGGTACCTCATTGGAGTGTGTGCGGTTCTGATGCTTCGCCCTGTCCGAGGCGTTGGAGAAAGCCTTGTTGCAGCCTTCGTGCTCACACACGTAGGGTTTCTCGCCGGTGTGCGACCGGAGGTGAGTCTTCAGGTTCTCCAGGCGAGAGTAAGCCTTGAAGCATCCCTCAAACTGCAGAGACACAGGGGACCAATCAGGGACCGACTGGCCACTGGAGCCTTAATGCAGGTAAAACACCCTGATACACCCAGTAAAGAAAAACTCAATGGCTCCTAGTAAGTAGACGGAGTGCTGCTTGGAGCTCCTCCTAGTGGAGTCACACAGTACTGCTGTCTGCAGCTCCTGGTTCTCAAGAGCCACTATCTGGTTTCATCAACTCTCCAAGGGATCTAAGAGACTCTGAAGAGGAAACAGAATCAAATCAGAGAAAATGTCAGAACATGTTCCTTTCAGAGCTGCAGCTCTGGGACAGTCTATGAGGGACTCATTAAACAGCGGGGCCCCCTGCTGGGGAGTTATCTTAATTACCCCCCTCACTGCTTTCAGGATCAGAGCTTTAAAGCTTTGCTTCAGTCGGCAGCATGGAATATTCCTGCTCTGCTGAAAACTATCTTGACTCCTTCAACTTTATTTTAAAAGATGTATTTTATGGTTTTTTATGTAGACAGATTTCCGTCTCATTCATTAGTTAGAGCTTTACCCATTTAAGGTTGTACATGAGGATGACCCTGACAGTCCAAGTGATTTTGTCCATACTGCCTTTCTAGCTGTTTTACAGGCTGTTACTGATTTTAGTAGATAGACTTTCCAGATCCATCAATTTGTCCTCTAGCTTAGCGTGTAGCATTAGCATAGCCGTTTTGACCTCCTCCGTGTTTAGGATCCTTTCTTCTGCCTTCTCAACATGTCCCTCCACCTCCTCCATCCTAGTGTTCACCTTTTGGTTTTCCTCTTTTATGGTCTCAAATTGATCTTTATTTTCTTGGCAAAACCCTCTTAGTTCTCTCAGAATCAGTTCAGAGTCGGCCATTTTTAGGCGCTGCGCCTTTTGGCTTGTTAGCTTCGATGCTAATTCTTGCTCATCATCTGCCTTCAGTCGGCATTTATTGCTTGAAGCAGTGGTACATCTTTTATTTCCCTTTTTAAGGAGTTTTATTGGTAGATTGATTTAGTTTATGTGGGTGAATTTCTGTAATTACTCTGGTTGAACCAGGAGCGCTTTCGCTATGCCGCCATCTTGATGCTGGTTCAACCCAGAAGTCTGTTTTATGGGCTTTAGCGTGATGAACCAACAGAGTGGAGCTGACCGGGGACTGTTAGAGTAACTGACTCTGTTCTCAACATTTTTACAAATAAGAATCCCAAAAAGGGTTTGTTTGCATTTAAGTTCAGCACCTTCACTCTGACGCCCCTAAATAAAGAGCAGCTCAACCTCCAAATCACACCACCTAAATATGTACAGTCAGTGGCCTAGTCAATGTCCAAACCTAGATCCAACCGAGGATGTCTTGGAGACGGATGTTCTGATATTTTCTCCCTCCAGACCAAACTTCTGACTCTGGGGCGTGAATATTTATGCACACTGTGGAAAACCAATAAATAATTTTCCTTCACATTCGGTTACTTCCTGTTCTGATGCAGAACCTCTCTGACTGAACGGAAGTTTGAGTTTGGTACCATCTGGTACCAGTAGAAGGAACCGACACCTGGTCAGAATGTTGATCCGACAGAGAAGGACGGTGTCTACATCCGGCCCTCGCTTCCATGTTCACCTTCAAACATCCAGGTTTCCACAAGGTTCTCATGTTCCCATCATGTTTTCAGCTCTCCTCACCGTGCATTTGTGCGGCTTCTCGCCGGTGTGTCTCCTCATGTGGACCACCAGCATGTACTGGGCTTTGAAGGGCTTCTGCTCCCGGGAACAGTCGTCCCAGCGGCACACGAACTCCTTCTTCTCTCCGTGGATGTGGTCGTTGTTGATGTGCTGCGTGGAGCAAAGCAGCAGGTCAACCCTGTCTGTGTGGCAGACACAGCTCTACATGCACTGCAGATAGAACTACAGAAACCAGGTGAAGAAGTACAGAAGAGCAGGTGGAATGAGTGGAAGTATGGCTGATCTGGGTCTGGACCTTCTGGTAGCCTGGGGCTAACGGCTATCGGCTAACAGCTATCGGCTAACAGCTAACGGCTACGGTAACGCTATCGGGTAATGGCTATCGGCTAACAGCTATTGGCTAACGGCTATCAGCTATCGGCTAACAGCTATCGGCTAACAGCTATCGGCTAACGGCTGCTGACTATTACAGTCAGCATTTTACTGCAATTATGTATTTCATGAGAAATAAATGGGAGTTCATTTTTCAAAGTCATGTCATCACAAAAGTTTCAGTCTTCATATCTAGTTAGCAGGCTGCAGATAAACAGTTCGCCTGCTAACTACATATGTAGCCTGTAGCATTTAGTTTGCTAACAGAACTTCTGGCCCACAGGTCCTTCCAGGCAATCATTACATGGTTCTGATTGGGTCGGTTCTGCCCCGGATGTCCTTCCTGCTTGGTGATAATTGACCCCAACAACCCTGTAATGCCCCCCCCACACAGAGCTCTTGGTGACCTCTGACCTCTTGGTCAGCAACGGCCCGACCTGTGAGGGCGCAGCCATAAATCCGTTGCCCCCGCCCCCTCCCCCGCTGCTGACCCATTGTCTCTGTGCTGCAACAGGAAGGAAACATCTCTACAGAACCAGAACCAGATCCATCGTCCTCCATTTTGTTAGCAAAGCGCCACAGAAAGAGCGCCACCATGCTGTAGTTTTCATCCAGGAGCTTTTAATCTGGGAGGTTGGGATTATTTACTGAATTATGGTGAGCAACATCCATAATTCCTAACTAAATCAGATGAGCCAGCAGCTCCAAACTAACTGTTAGGGTTCTGGGTGGGTTTAGATCCACCAGAACCATTAGTCTGGATTGAACTGGAATTCATTTGAAATGAACCCTAACTGAACTGGACTGACTGAATTGGTTCATATGGTGCTGGGGCCAAAGCCCGGTTATGGACGGGAGGACCAGAACCAGAATGAGGTACTCCTTCTGGACTCCATCAGCCAGGCCGACACGCTCTCAGAACTCTGGCTCACTAACCCTAATCCTAATCTTGAGTTTTGGACTACTAATGCTCATCCGTGCGACAGACTGGCGACCTGTCCAGGGCGACCTGTCCAGGTGACCTGTCCAGGGCGACCTGTCCAGGGCGACCTGTCCAGGGCGACCTGTCCAGGGCGACCTGTCCAGGGTGACCTGTCCAGGGCGACCTGTCCAGGGCGACCTGTCCAGGTGACCTGTCCAGGGCGACCTGTCCAGGGCGACCTGTCCAGGGCGACCTGTCCAGGGTGACCTGTCCAGGGTGACCTGTCCAGGTGACCTGTCCAGGTGACCCCGCCTCTCGCCCGGAACGCAGCTGGAGAGGCAGCAGCTCCTCCCGACCCGTTAGGGAGACGGGGGACGGAAAATGGATGGATGGATGGATAATGCTCATCCGTAGTGCAAACTGGCTGTGAAGCAGCTGGATTAAATAATCCCTGGGTCTCACGTGGACGAGCTGGTCCTGTGTGTCGTACTCCCTGCTGCAGCCCTCCCAGTGGCAGTCGGTCTCGTAAACGGCCTCTGGCTCCTGCTTGCACTCGTCCTTGTCCAGATCTTCGCTCAGGTCCAGGACTCCTCCAGCGTGGTCCTGATGGTAACAACAACCTCTTTATTCTGACTCGTTAATCTGGTCCTTAATCTGCAGCTTCGTTACAATCAATCAAAAGTGAATCAGTAAACGCCGGCCTCCTGGTTCTGGTTCTGCTGGTCCCACCTGAGCAGACGGTGAAATGGGAACTGGACCCTCTGCTTCAGTCTTCACCTTGGTCCTCTTGGTGTTCAGTGGATTGACTGTGCTGCTGACCGCCGGATCTCCACTGGAGCTCTGAGCAACAAAAGACAAGAGAGGGAAGTTAGAGTAAGAAAGGAAACATCTGAAAGAAGCGTCAGATGACCAAGCGACTCGGAACTGGTCTCTGGGCGCCTCTGGATGAAGCGCATCGCACTACCGCAGCCAATTGTCAGTTTATTAGATCTTTGGTGAAGCATTACAGATGTGCGGCAGAACAGATTACCTGAGCCAAGTGTGGGGTGGCTTCATCAAAACCCTGTGAACAGAACCAAACCGCCGCCAACCAGACGCAGCCTGCCGGAGCAGAAAGTCCAGCAGGAAGCACCTGAGGCGTGTCTGACCCAGCTGATGAGCATTGCTCTGTGGTTCTGAATGGGCCAGATAACTCCTTATATAAAACCTTTGCTCATTTTGTGCATTCTGTCTGATTCTGCAGGCTCAGAGCGACTCCAGCTCTGGATCATAAAGCTGCGGTCTGCAGGTGTGTCAGAACGCTTGGACCTGATGAACATGAAGCACGTTGAGATGCAACGCTCACTGGTGATGGACCAACGCTCTGTTAGCACAGCTGGTCTTCATGTCAGATTCTGACTTTTCCTTAGACTCCCCAATGCTCCCCTTTACTTTGTGATTCATCCATCAATGCACTAAGTTCTTGTGAAGCACCTTCCTTTTAGGTTCTGCAGTTGCTTTAGGGGCAGCAGAAGAGAGACAAATACCTAAAACTCTGTCGCAGCAGAAAAGCAGAGCTGGATTCGTCAGACTGGGAGCCGCCGCCAAGACTAAACAGTTTAGGCGACATTGAGATGGCAGAAACCTCGCCAAAATATGAACGAAGCAGAGTTATTGCTGCTGTTGCAGATTGGGCCGGATGCATTAGGAGCGGGGGCTTTGATCTCCCCAATGAATCTGAACATGACACAGAGGCTGAAGGCCTTTAAGCGCTAATGCAGGCAGAGAGAAGGAGGGTTGAGGCTGCATCAACGGAGGGGTCTAATCCCACCCAGACGCTCTGCAAAGACAGGATATGGTTCTGATCAGCGCTAATAAAGCTGGAGCAGCATTCCCAGAGACGCCGGCAGGGGCGTCAGCTGGAGGTCACGACCTTTCTGTCACCTCTTTATTCATTTGTAGTAATTTATTCCTTCATTTGTTCATTTGAATTATTTTGCTGTTTGATCTTCCTGTGAAGCACTTTGTGATTTTTATCTGTGAAAAGTGACGAAGACATAAAGTTTGAGCATCTTGTTCTCTGAACAATAAACCTGTTATTGTTTCATTAAACAATCAACCTTTAATCCTTAACATTTAAACCCAGCATGTTCATTTGTGGCAAGAAATCCAACTGATTTATAAAACTCAACATTTTGTCATTTTTATTAAGATTATTATCAACACTTTAATAACTTGTTGTGTTCAGTGTCATATTCCATGTTGGCTTAAAGCGGCTCTGAACATCTCAGATTAACTGAGATTAGGACACATTTAGAAATAATGAAAATACAATTATTTAGACATTTGAACAAAATCAGCATGTTATTCGCAGTAAAACTGGGAAAAATATGCTCATATAAAAATGTGGCTGAACAAATACTGTGTTTACTCTAAATAGAGAAGGTAACTCTACCCAGATACCTATCATTCTTTCTTCCTTCTCTCCTTCCATCCTGTCTCCGTCACCCATCAATAGAGTATGTCTTATTGTAAAGCAGAGTCGAAATAAATTTAAATAAAGTAAAGAACTCCAACATGACTAAAACTTAGACTGCTCGGAGGCCTCAAACATGTAAAGATCACAGTTGACTTGAACTCTTTCTTGGTTTACCATTGTAACTTGGCCTGGCAGCACCTGTTCAGGTCTGGGATCTCAGCTAACGCAACGGGCTGGTTTCACCTGACTTCACGTAGCTGAACCTCCAGAGTGCAGACGGAGGGCAGGTGGTTGAAATGATCCCCATGTCTACGACTGCTCTGACTCTTCTAATCAAGAAAACAGGAAAGCTTTTTACCGAGGGCCAAATGTCATCATTTGTAAATGTGACATGTAAAAAACTCGCAAAACAACACTGTAAAAAATGAATTTTACATCAGGACATTTAGGAGGCAACTGCTTCGTTGACAGAAGGTTAGCCATCCAACCGGGTTTCTGTGGCTGTTTACCATGCGCACCCAAACCAGTGTTTCATGTGGCGAACTAGCCAGGAGTGTATGAACGAATGAACGAATAAACAGGACCACAACAAATAAATAAGAGGGCTTAAAAATGGGGGATTCATACAGTCAGGCGTAAATATACCTTAGCCTATTTTAATCAACTTATTCATCAAACCCACTTCTGTCCTTAGCTCATCCAAGTCATGGTTCTTTCATGTGACTATGGAGCCACGGTGGACAGCAGCCCTGAAAACCAGACAGCCATGTTCCTGGAACATCAAGGGAATGGGATTCAGTCATGGCAGTCACATGGGATAGAGTGTCATTGTAGCCACAACTGCTAGCTTCCAGCATCAGATCTTAGAAAACAGTATACGACACTCATCAAGATAAAGACCAAACCACATTTTTCATGGAGCTGTTTGTTATCAAGGATCTGGACCCACCCACTGAGAAAACGTTCTACACCTTCAGACTTCTCTAGGCTTTCGTCTGCTGCTTGGTATTGTGGGATACTTAAAGAACCAGGTAAATCTTTTTGTTTCATACTCTTTATTTCCAACATATTTGTTCATTTGTTTTGCGTATCTTTGCATTGGAACAGAGTGCGGTGGTGGTGCAGGGGTAAAGCACAACCCTCATATTCAGGCCTTAGTCCTCAGTGTTCAGGTCCTTCCACATGTCCTGTCTCATCACCCACTTTCCTGTCTGACCACTTTCAAGTAAAGACCATTTGGGCCAATGTAACCTTTAATCAAACAAAACAAACACATTTCAAGCTCTACAATTCAGTCTCGTCAACGGTTGCCTTCGTTACATTAGAACTTCCTGCCCTCCATCTCAAATAGTGCCATGTTCACGTAAACTCTGCCCTCATATGGCAGCAACTAGGACCAATGCTTTTTGCATAATCCTACCTCATGCTATTGCCATGGAAACAAGTTGGGGTCTGAAATTGGTGAAATTACCCCCCCCTTAAGGTCATGTTACTACATCCCCCTAGGGGCCAAACCTTCACAATCAGTGGTGAGCAGCTGAATCCGGTCTGTAAGTGAAGCGAGTTCAGAAGGCTTGTCATACTGGTCATACTGGTCCTACCTGGTTCAACTCTGCAGACATGGAGGAAGCAGCGTTGGGGTGCTGGCGGACGGGGAAAGAGGGCGGTGGCGGCTGCAGGAGGGGGGCCGTGTGACTGAAGGCGTTGAGCGGTCTCTGCTGGGACAGAAGCTGCTGGTAGGCCACAGGGTTGAGGGAGTGGGGGAAGCTGAAGGTCGGGCTACAGTAAGACGGAGCAGAAGATTCAAAATGAAGGCCTGGAAACTTCACACAGAACCCAATCCTCCAGAAAACAAGCTGAGCCTCTGAAAGACCTTCAGGATCTCTAGTGCCCTGCTAACCAACACAACTCACAGACTGCTAACATGCCTAGCACTGCGCAGCGCTGGCTAACATCCGAACCTGAGTCCTCCAACAGACAGGTGTCCATAGGAGCTGCTGGCTGCTGAGCTGGAACGCGAGTTGTTGATGTAGGCCACCAAGGAGTTGGGCGACGTGCGGATCATGGTCTGCAGGTCAATGCTAGCGTCCGACAGCGGGGAGATGGACAGCGCCCTCTTCCTGTTCAGCCGGGGTGTCAACCTTGGGCTGGAGAAACGGGACACTGGAGACAGAGAAACTTCAAGATCAGGATTTACCTGGAGGTTTCCCTCATCAGGCTTCTCATGACAGAAAACACAGAAAAACACAAAATTCTACTGAATATTTTATAAATATCTGAACAAACTAACTTAAGACAAGACAGACTTACAACATATAGGAACATATATGTTGTAAGTCTTGGCATATAGAAACCCTTGAAACACAAATTTCGAGGCTTCTTCCCTCATTTTAAGTAAAATACAAAACTTTACCTTGAATTTGTGGCAGAAATACCAATGAATGAACTGATGAACAGAATATTGATCCGTTTTCCTTTCCTTTGAAGGTTCCTTCAACCGATCCAGGGGAAGGAAATGGTTACATTTCAGATGTTTTCAGTTTTGATAAAACCTTGAATAAAGAACCAGACCAGAACCTTGGACCAGAACCAGCCTAGAGACGGAGGTTTGGCCTGGTTCTGCTCCTGTCCATCTCCTCATCTGCGCTGCTCAGCATGCGCAGACTCTGATGAATAATGATCGGCTCTCAGTCGTTACTGTGATAGTATCTCAAGGCAATTCCATCTAATTGATTTGAGAATAGCATTAGGACAAAGATGGAGTTCAGGGCCATCCAGAAAACCTCCAGGCTCCTGCTCTTTGTTCAGTTCGCTCAACAAGCAGCCAGCCATCGTTTTTGTTGATGATTGAAACTTTTCGTTGCAGGTTTTCTAGGAAAGGCCCAGATTGGAGCCAGCAGGTGTCGCAGGATGCCAGGCCAAGCTGCTTTGTGTTTAACCAGGACATGATCAGAGGTGTGAGAGGCAGGAAGCCGTTTATGGGCCCATCGCAGCTCACCCTCCTGGCTTCAGCTGCGGCGCTGGCAGCAGGGTGCCATGCTGCAGACTTAGCTGGAGGAGTTCACAGCACCTCAGATCAATGGCTTGAGGCAGCGGCAGCCGTAAAGCTGCAGCGCTTGGAGGTGGCGAGTCGTAAACTGTGGACATGTGGCCTCGATTAAAGGGCCCCCGGGGCGTCTGGTGGCCCCGAGACGAAAAGGGAGAGAAACGCCGCTGGAAACAAGGAAGCCTTCTCAGGAACGTTTGACTCAACAAGTCACCTCTCTGCGCCGTGCAGACAGTCGGGACCCTTTCTGCATTAAGGCCAGCAGCTTTACCATGTTTGCATTAACACATGAAGCAGGAAACGGGCCCCGTGAGGCTTTGGCCTCATGGCGTAGTGCCCAGTGCTATGTTACACCTCCATCTTCATCATCCTCACATCGCCGAGATCCAGCAGCAGAACGTCCCACAGTCATTCCTCCGTAAGCTGAGTTTAATCTGGCCTAAGTCTCCCCTGATTCCCCCGGCCCCCGAAGAGGGAGGCGTTTGTAGGTGGAGGGTATAATTGAGAGGGTGAGCATGTTCCGGCTCTGAGTGAGAAAACAGATGTTGCGCAGGCCGAGGCGGTGCAGCGGCATCTGGAAGTGTGAGTGCGTGCACGGCCTGCAATGCGGGCCGAGTCGAGGCTGGTTGTAATTGTGGGATTTGGATTTATATAGAGAGACATAATTACACAGCGATGCAGAAAGAGAGGGAAATATTTAGAAAGCACCGCAGAGGGGAGTTATGTGTTCAGGATTATTTCAAGCATGTGCTGCAGATTCAGGAGGAACGTTAATTTGAGGTTTGCGCTCTGGTGTCGTCATGGCGGCTCACAGAGCGGCTGTGGCAACAGTTAGTCTAAGACTCCAGCTTTGAGCTCTGCACAAGTTTCTGCTGGTAATTTCCAGCCTGCAGGGGGCAGCAGTGGGAGCAGTGGTGTACCAGCTCCACATGTGGACAGAGTGGACCGGGACGCAACACTTTTCATCACACAGGCCAAGTGGCGTTAGCTACAAGTGGGTACCAGGCCGAAGTTCAGGACGCCTGTGTCACAGATGGACACTAGGTGGTGCTGGAGCTTCCACCCTGCTTCCTCTGGACAAATAAAAGAGCCCTTCAAAAATGTTTCTTTTGTTTGGTACACAAGTTGTCTGTTTATTAAACATTTAATTTAAATCTATAAATGAGTCCCCAGTTTCTACAGTTTGTATGCAACTAAAAAATCTTAGTGAAGTCGTGTTCAGTGAAAGTTGGGTGTGTAAATTAAGTTGTATTTCCTATTTCTGTGCGTAAAAATGACGTGATGATGTTCAGTGTTTTATTATGTAATAATCTCAGAAATATCTTGTTGCCTGGGCTGCAGTTGGTGGAACTGTTGCCTTGCAGCAAGAAGGTGTGAGGTTGAAATCCCAGTTTCTCCCCGTCGAAATCACGGCAGGTTGATTGGTGTCTGGATTCCAGTCTGCCTCTGTCTACAGACTGGCTACCTGGCCAGGCGACTCCGCCTCTCTCCTCCTGGAGACGGGCTCCACCCCCATGACCATGAGAGGGTTCGGGTTTGATAATGGATGGATGCTGCTGTCAGGAAGTTAAGCTCATTAATCTGAACTCTGGCTTCATGCAGAAATAGATAAGATTATCCTTCTGGTCACTTTCTGCATTGTTGCTCTGTGTACTTGAGAAATCAATATCATTAATGACAGCATATGATTATTGATCAGAAACAGGTTTGTGTGGATGGATGGTTTGTGAAATCAGTCCTTTATCAGAACCCGGCTGCTAAAACATGTCTAGAAGAAGAAGATGGTCTTTTCAGCAGTACTAGAAGTGCTGCAGCAGCAGCAGCAGCTCCAGCTGCAGCAGTCCCAGCTGCAGCAGCTCCAGCAGCAGCAGCTGCAGCAGTCCCAGCAGCAGCAGCAGCTCCAGCTGCAGCAGCTGCAGCAGTCCCAGCAGCTGCAGCAGCTCCAGCAGCGCGCAGCAGCAGCAGCTCCAGCAGCAGCAGCTGCAGCAGTCCCAGCAGCAGCAGCCCCAGCAGCAGCAGCCCCAGCTGCAGCAGCTGCAGCAGCTGGCTCGGTGTCCGTGGCTGTCCTCCCTGCTGGTCTCTCCAGCCTCAGTTTCAAACTGTGGGAGTTTTATGAATCGTCTGCAGCTCTCAGTGGAGCGTGGCGCCCAGCGCCAGCATGTTTATTCTCACACTCCCAGCAAGGCGCTCGTGAACTAACATTTAGCTAAGTGTTTGTGTTTGCAGTCTGAGGGGACGGCTCGCCCCCCGCTGAGCCTCCGGCACCACATCAGAACCCGGGTCGTTCTCGCTCGGCCTCGCCTGCAGCTGCACACAAACCTCTTTCTCTGCAGACATTTTCTTTGGCTGCTGCTTTTGTCGTGGCAGTTTCTGCTCTCACCACCCTGCTTCTACCCCCTCATGTGCCCGGCCCCCCAATCCCTCACAGAGCGACCCGCTTGTCCTCTGAATGCCTCCCAATGTGAACTTTCTGCTCTCACTCAACACTGCTAGCGCTAATCATATTTGAAAAATACTCCAGCTTCAAATCGCCCTCGTTAAAGGAGCATAACCTGCAGTACTGTGGCAAGGATTCACAGCCCTCAGCGTCCCTCTGTTGATGCCAGTTTAAATGCTAATATCACACATGATCCAGAAGCAGCACAGTCCATCATACTGGTCTGTGCTGTGCAGTCCTACATCTGAAGGTATTCAGATCAGGTTCTACTCCAGATCAGGCATACTTTTAACTCTTGAACATTTTCCCAGAAGTCATTTTTGCTCCTTAAGTCAGATTTCAATGCTTTGTAGTTTTGATCAATGACTGAAGAAATGGCACCTTCTCATGGCAGGTCAAAAGGTTGCATGTATTTCTATATCATTTTCCCAAATGTTAATGAAACTTTCGTTTTATACATGAATGTGTGTCTGATGATCAAACTGCCACTGAGGATGAAAAGGAGTCAAGAGTCCAGAGAGGACGTCCACCTTGGACAGTCCATCACGGACGGAGACACTCTGCTGATGGATCCAGCCTGGACGGTTCTGGGCTGAGGGGCAAAGTTGGAATACCTGGAGCAAACCACTGCGCCAGTCCTGGTTACCCTGGTGGTATGTGTCTGGTCCCAGGCGGACTCCAGAGAAACCTGCTGGACGTTCTCTGGGTCAGTTGAGCTCCAGTTGGGTCACAGATTGAGAAAACTTTCCCCCGACGGTCCTGACGGCCTTCTCTCCAGAAGAGAAGTTGCACCAGGAGTTCACTGAGGGCTTTCAGGCCTTGCGGTGGGTCTGCTGAATATTAATGTGTCAATTGATTTTTTAATATGATATTTATCTGTGGCTCCATCCAAAGTAAACAGAAAGGATTGGATGTAGGTTCTGTTTGCCACCTTCACCACTGCTGAGGCCCAGTTCTCAGTCTAAATAAGCTCTTTGATTAAATCTGAGGCGGCCCGCAACCATTAGCTGCTGCCTCGGTCAATATGGTCTCTGTGAGTGGAAGAGCTCCCAGCCTGGCAGAGCGGTCCACTCCTGACCACATCACTCAAAGATCCGGGCCTAGAGGCTGCCAGCGTTGATGCTGCCAGCGTTGATGCTGCCAGCGTTGATGCTGCCGAGCGGCGGCTCATCAGGGTGACTGAGGTTGTGGCTACGCCAGTTAACTGCGTCCCAAGCAAGCATGGCCAGCAGAGGTTGCTGAGGTGGTTGGACACTTTCAGCTCTTCTTGTTTACTTCCATGATGGGCCACATTTATAAGATTAATGGCCCTGTAATCCAATATCCCATTTTATTACTCTGTGTCCTGTCAAGATGGCTGCAGAGATTATGAACCTGCAGCGGCTGGTTATTGGGTGACTGGCCGCTTGGAATCAAAGACTTCTGGAGGAGCAGGCGATTGGATGATGGAGCACCAGGAAGAAGACTGAGAGCTTTTTGGATGTTGTTTGCTGCTGAAATCCAACTCCAGCTCTGCCGAAGGAGTTCACGTTCTAACCTGCGTGGAAGAACAGGCTGGTCTCTGTAGGCTGCTGTGTAAATACTTTCCCCTTTTACAGGGTTCTTACACATTCTTCTTGTCAGGATTCCAGACTCACATTTCAAGAGTTCCTGGTCTCTTTAAACCAGGACTCTACCAGTTAGTGGCATCATGGCGTTAAGACGGATGGACGGACATGTTGGACCTCCACTTGTCTACAGGAGGCTGCCATATTCATTGAGACAACAATGTGCTAGATTTTGACCCACTTTGGTTCCAATAGCAGGAAGAGGAGGAGTTTAGGGAGGAAACTCTGTAATATCAAGAGGACCTTAAAAACCCACAACTAGGAGCAAAATATTATCTTTCTGTGGTGCTGAAGCGGTCTAGGCACACGACCTGAAACCTTCCTTTGCTGGCAGTGGAAGGCCGCTCCATTGGATTCAAAATTCAGTTGACTGTATTGTATTGATCGGCCAAAGAAATTAGCCTTGATCCTCATTTTACTCAGAATTCTGCAGAAGGAACCTTGAGATTTCAGGTTCCTTCAGGTTGCTGTCAACATGCTGATGCTGACTGCTTGCCACCCCATTTCTTCAAACTTAGAAGAAACAGAGAGCTGAGAAAAAGTTTCACCATGGCTGCACAATCGCACCAGCCTGATCCAGAGCTGAGAACGCCATGATATGAGTCTGATTGGCGCACAGCAGACGTAACTGTTAGTTAATGAAGTTGACCTCTGGTTCCCGACACAGACGTAGTGAACTGAAAGCTCGCTTCATCAATAAGAACTCCATTCACAGTGGCTGGTGCCTAATAAGGCACGGCTTTCTGACTCAACTGTTTGGCTGTTTTCTGGATATCTGAGTGGCGTCCTGACTTGTTCATTTTGATCTCAATTACTGATTTTATTAACGATTGCCGTAAGGAATTGTGTAGAGATATTCAACGCTAAATGCATGCTAGCACAACAGATGGACAGACAGAATGATGAACGTGATGAAGAGTGATCCCAGACTCAAGAGTTATTCTTCTCCTGTTTGAGGATCTTAGTCCTCAAACAGAACAAAAGCATGATTTCAACACTTTACTAGCTCCTGGCGTTTATTGTGGTCACACCGTACAATGACCACGCCCCCACCATGACCACGCCCAGATGGGCACGCCCCTACAATGACCGTACCCCACGATGGTGGGAAGCATTCCAGCAAACGCCCCTAGAGGAAGGAGGAAGGGACGGCATGATGGCCAATCATTGTTAGCTGCTTCTCCTCACCGTCCACAGGGCTGATGTAATCCGGCAGATGAACCGCCGCGGCCGCTGCGCCGTTCTGGATCAGTAGGTCGCCGTAGGGGCTTCTCTGGCTGGCACTGGCCATCAGGTGGTAAAACTCCGAGGGGTTGGCCCCCGGCGGCGGAGGGGGGAAGCTGAACAGGGCCCGGTCCTTCAGATGCTCGTGGGTCACTGGGGGAACAGACAGGAGGAGAATCAGAGCGATTGAGGGGGGGGTTCCTCTAGGACAGACCAGGCTTTATAGGACCAAATGAGGCCATTCCCAGAGTGCAGCTGCACTTCTGTCACCACAGCAATATTGACATAAAATGTCTTCAAACCTGTATGCAGTAAAGCTGCGTTTGAGACGTCAGAACCGATCAGAACCAGAGCTGGAGCTGACGGCTCTGTGGTACCTGGACTGGTACCTGGACTGGTACCTGGACTGGTACCTGGACTGGTACCTGGACTGGTACCTGGACTGGTACCTGGACTGGTACCACACCCTTCTACTGCACCCAGTCTGCGTCCATCAGAACCAGTTCAGTGGAGAACCTGGATGATGTTTTTACTGGTTTAGATTTTCTGGAACCTTCATCAGTGACTGAAACCAAATCAATGTCGACTCATTCTTGAGTCCATTATTCTTATAAACTGTGGAAAAAGATGTCATATTGAACACTATTATTATTGTAATCCTGATGTGGATTTGTTTCTTCTTTAATAATGATAGTAACACCAGAATGCCAATAAAACAGAAGGTTAAAAACAAAACCCACAAAGGCAGCGATTGGACGAGTCCTGTGGTGATTTGTTGCTCCCTGCTATTTGTGTCTTATCCAAACTGCTATTATCTTTTCAATCTCAAACAAACCCTGATGTGCTGTGACGATAACTTGATGACAGATAGTTTGAGTAGCTGCAGCTGGGAATGGACTTCATGCCGGCTGATCATCAGGACTGGAAGCTCGTCTATACAGACTAAGTGAGATGCAGCCAAGCAGGAGGAGTTGCTCCTCAAACATCTGGATGTCTGCTCCGCTCTAATCAGCGCTTCATCACTAACGTCTTCACTTCTAAACATCTCACCAACCGCAGGAAGCGTCCTTGCTAAATGTGTGACAGCCGTTTCCATGGAGATAACTGAAGGTAATTGTTCAATAAACAAAACCTTGTTCAGCGGGAGAGAGGAGAGGAGACGAGGCCTTCTGGTATTTATATTTAGGTTCTCCATGTTCTCGCCCTACGATAAACCGGACCTGATTCTCTCTCTCTGTCTCACAAGACTCAACTGTAGGCTCCTGGAAGGTAGGTCACCAGGTCAGCACCTGACCCCTGAGGTCATCAGAGACCCGTCAACGCAAAGATTGTGACCCAGAACTAAACAATTCAGACCATCTCCGAGTTCATGTACTGCAGTGATTTAACGTTGTACCTTCAGCCGGGCTCAGTCCTCGTGCCGCAGAGACCATGGACAGGGTGGGGCTGCCATGGACCGAGCGGAGGTACTGGTCCATGTGAGGGCCGACGTACGGATGGGGCAGGCCGAACGGGGACTCGCCGCTCCCGGCCGCAGCATGCGGCGACAGTCGAATCAGAGAAATGTCTGTGATGACTGGACTTCCTGTCAGTCCTGGGGGGCTGCAAAGAGGAGGGAGGAGTTAAACACCTGAAGAATCTCACATTGGTGTGTTTAAGAACTAGACTCAGTGTCTTTTATTTAACTAAAATGTTTGAGTGTCAGTTTCCCTCCACCCCAAACCCCACAGATAACACACAATAATCCCTTTGTGTTCACCTTCCTCTATTAAAGCCTGCAGCTACAAACAAGCCAGGACTGATAGCTTTCAATGGAGCGGCTACAAGAAAGAACATTTCATCGCTTTGGGCCAGAGCTGCTGGGTCTCTCACCAGACTGCAGGACTAGAACCAGGACCGGCTCGGGTCCAGCCTGCTGCAGGACTAGAGAACCTGGAGCGGCTCGGGTCCAGCCTGCTGCAGGACTAGCAGAACCAGGAGCGGCTCGGGTCCAGTCTGCTGCAGGACTAGTCAGAACCAGGAGCGGCTCGGGTCCAGTCTGCTGCAGGACTAGTCAGAACCAGGAGCGGCTCGGGTCCAGTCTGCTGCAGGACTAGTCAGAACCAGGAGCGGCTCGGGTCCAGCCTGCTGCAGGACTAGTCAGAACCAGGAGCGGCTCGGGTCCAGCCTGCTGCAGGACTAGTCAGAACCAGGAGCGGCTCGGGTCCAGTCTGCTGCAGGACTAGTCAGAACCAGGAGCGGCTCGGGTCCAGCCTGCTGCAGGACTAGTCAGAACCAGGAGCGGCTCGGGTCCAGCCTGCTGCAGGACTAGTCAGAACCAGGAGCGGCTCGGGTCCAGCCTGCTGCAGGACTAGTCAGAACCAGGAGCGGCTCGGGTCCAGCCTGCTGCAGGACTAGTCAGAACCAGGAGCGGCTCGGGTCCAGCCTGCTGCAGGACTAGTCAGAACCAGGAGCGGCTCGGGTCCAGCCTGCTGCAGGAGCGTCTGGATTTGTCCGCCTGTCAGATCAGGCTGAGCAGGAAAGTTGTCGTCTCTGGCAGGTAATTGGTGGATGTTTGAGAGAACAAAGACTAGTGAGCGTTGTAATTCCTGACAGCCTCGGGGCTGAGCTGGAGATGAAGGTGTCTGCTGCAGGAGCGGCCTTTGACTGTTCTCCTGGTGGCTTAGTCTCATCTTCATCTTGTTCTCAGTCTGAGGTCCAAACACCTGAGTAACCATTAGAGGAGAGACATCTTGACAAAACAAGCAATTCCTTCGTACTGTAGGCTGCAGGCCTCTCCTAGTAATATCCAAAGTTCAAGATAAAAAGATTGTTTCTTTCTTTTTAGAAGGTTGTTGAGTTTTCCCCTGACCCGCCCGGCGGTGACGCTGCTCATCTTCTGAACCCTTTCTGTTCTGTTTCAGGCTTTGTGCGACGTCCAGCACATCTGAACCAGCTGCTGTATCAGGAAGTTGAGAGGTCATGACCCCGGCCTCTCCTAGATTGTCAGACTAACAGATTGGAGTCCAACCTACAGTTCACTATGAGCAACATTAATGTTCAGATAAGGTGAACATTTCCACGTTTCTTTTCTCGTCAGCAGTCTTGTTTTCTAAGCAGTTGCTGCTGCGTCCTGGACCCAGTTGTTGGTTTTGCTCAGCTCTGCTGTCTTTCACCCTGAGTCTGTCACTGAGACTCAAACTCAACAGTAAAACTCAGGACACATAGAAGTGACAAACCGAAGCTCAAGCTCTCTGAATGTTGCTGTGCTGGAAGCCAGAATGGCTGCAGGTGAACGATGGGGCAGGGAGCTGGCAGCGCCGGCCCAAACTCTCGCTCCGTTTCCAGTAAGCGCCTGCAGACTGCTGGTCTTGTCCCAGTGCCAACGTTCTGCCGTCTTCCACTGGAAACAGCCATAAAGACCCCTCTGTTTGGGGCGGCAGGGAGACGTGAGAAGAAACAGACGGTCCATACACAAAACACGCTTCGCTCGCCATCATGGAGGTTGGCACTGCCGTCTCAGATTAGCGCTGTGGCGATCTGCTGGGATAACTGGCACTGGGACGGCTTCTCTGCTTCTTCTACAAGGTGTCTGAAAGTCATCGCTCACCATGACTCCCAGTGAGACACTGAAACAGGAAAACCTTCACAAATCTGTCCAAACACGGATGCATCCCGTTATAAGGGTTAGGGTTATGACTGTTGACGTAAATGATCATTAAAAGCCTAAATATTCATCACAAATGTAACTAAATATTAATAATTTATTTCATCCTAACTGATCTAAAACTTTTGTTCTGATTTAATGTCAGAAAATAAATACAGCAAGTAAATATGTGGTTCAAGCTGCAGTTTTCCTGAGGGAACGAAAAGGGAATAAAGTAGCTCTGATTGTTTTCTGTATTCAGGATTAATAGTTTTAAGATCTAAAAATAAGTTCATTAAACCATGACAAACAAGATGAGGTGGATTCATAAAGATGTTAACCAAGTTAAATCATCACATGGATCATCATCTGCTCCGATTTCTTCTGCAAAAGGTTCAATGAAGCTCAGATTTCACTTGTTCTTGACAATGAACCAAACAGGAGCTCCTGAAGGCCCAGAGGGACGACATGTTGGCACAGAAGGCCGGCTGGTCCAGCCTCTGCCAGACAACATGGAGGCCGGAGTTTCCTGAGGGTCCAAGGATGGAGGGTCGCCACCGACTGACCCTCTGACCCGCTGACCCTCACAAGCTCTTGGGGAGGCAGAGCTGGTGGGTGAGATGCTCTCGATCCGCTCGCTGCTGTTTGGCTCTGTGGTCTCTCCAGGATCTCCAGCTCCATTGTTTGGTGGTTGGAGTTGCTGGGAGGAAAGTTGCTGGGAGGAAAGTTGCTGGGAGGAAAGTTGCTGGGAGGAAAGTTGCTGGGAGGAAAGTTGCTGGGAGGAAAGTTGCTGGGAGGAAAGTTGCTGGGAGGAAAGTTGCTGGGTCAAGGTGCGGCTTGTTGAGCAACAGCAGCAGTAAGAGAACGCCACAGCTTCTGCTGAAGCAGAGTCTGGGCCCGGCTCCATCCAGAACCAGAACCAGCCCTGGATGGTTACTCCTGGTTCCGAGTAACGATGGAAAGAAACTGACTTGTTGGAAGGTTCTAGTATGACTGAGATGATCCGTAACCAGACCTTTAGACCCAAAGCACTGACTCCCAGCAGCTTCTGCAATGCTGCGTTCAGGTACATCTGGATTCTTTACAGTTTCATCAACTCTCAACAGTTACTGAACGTTTTTCAGGTAGTTTAATTGATACTGTGATGTAATTAAACCTTGGGTCAGTCTGTGCAGACCCAGCTGCTCTCTGCAGGTTAGCTCACCTGAGCTCAGGTGTTCCTTTCTCTCCACAGTCCCAGTCCAGTCTGACCCCAGTCCTGCATGATGGACATGAATCCTCCACTGGGACGGCGGTTCCAGACTCGGAGCATCAGGACCATCTTGTTGCTGCTACAGGGGGCAGCAGATAAGGCGGGATTACCCTCGGGGTAATTACCCTTTCTCCTGCCCCGCCGCTGTCACTGAGCATTTGGTTTTGTCTTGATTGTGTGAAAAGGGGGTTGAGGCCATGCGATAAAACATAAAACTCTCCGGCTGCTGATTGGCGACGTGCCGCTCCCTGATTGATGGCTCCAAGTTTCTGTGTTTTCAGCCGAACATTCCTGGCTCTCAGTCAGGGGAGCCGTGACGATGAGTAGGACCTTGGAGATGAAGAGCATGTCCCCTCCCACTGTCCACTGCACGCTTCCCTCCTTCCAAGCCAAACCAACGAAGGAATACGTCATCTGTAAACTGGATGTAGTCAACACATTCCCGGCCGAGGGGCTGCGAGGATCCACCGGGCCGCGGCTCCTGAACACGACCGCATGTGTTTGTGTACAGAGCGGCGCAGACCACAACTGCACCTCACACAACTCCACCTCACCCAGCTCCACCTCACACAGCTCCACCTCACACAACTCCACCTCACACAGCTCCACCTCACACAACTCCACCTCACACAGCTCCACCTCACACAGCTCCCCCTCACACAGCTCCACCTCACACAACTCCACCTCACACAGCTCCACCTCACACAGCTCCACCTCACACAGCTCCACCTCACACAACTCCACCTCACACAACTCCACCTCACACAACTCCACCTCACACAACTCCACCTCACACAACTCCACCTCACACAACTCCACCTCACACAACTCCACCTCACACAACTCCACCTCACACAAACCTTCAGCATGCTGAACGTCTCAGAGGCTCTTTCTGCTGTCCGGCTGCGTCCCAAAACGCTCAGCTCTCACAGGCTCCGCGTTCCTTATTCTGTTTTGTTGTCTCTGAGTTTCTGGGAACGGCAGGCTGGATCCTGGGTGCCAGCTGCCTGCTCCAACACGCTGACTCTGCTGTGCTTCTGGTTTTTGCAGAACATGCCTGACCACCAGCAGGAGAAAAAGCTCCAAGTCAAAGTGGACTGGAGCCTGCTGAAGAGGAAACGTGACGGCCAGAAGTCCAGATCATAGCGCTGCTCCCCGTTCCCGAACTCCTGAGCCCAGGCCAGATGAAGTTTGTCAACCGTTAGAGAATTTGTCTCACATTTTGAACATTTTAATTCACATTATGAATTAGCAGGAGTGTTTCATCAGTCCAGGGTTAGGGTGATGAACAGCTGCAGTCTTTGCAAAGTGTCTCCTGATCAGCAACTGAATTTGATGGAGCTTCTATTGATCTGGGCTCCTCGGTTCCCTCCAGTCTCCTAATCAGCCGAAGGCCTGAGAGCTCCAAACAGAACCCCCGGTTTGAAGTCGGATTGGTGGGAAGCACTCAGTGAGACTCCCTGCCTGTGCTGCACACTGTCAGTCAGCTGCATGAAAGAAAACTCCTTCCTTCACATGAGGCTGAAATAAATCCCAATAAGGTTGGAAAATACACAGAGAAACTAAAGGAGTGAAGCCAAACTCAACCTCATTTAAGGCCCAGTTGGATTTTTCCAGATTTCTTCCAGAATGTTCAGATTGAGAGATGATGGTTCTGACCCAGTGATACATTCAGAACCTTCTGGATCCAACCAGAAGGTTCTGATCCATCCAAAGAAAGCTCTTTCTTTCTCCCATTGCTTAAGACTTCCTGTTTTCTGACCAATCAGAGCCCAGAGGAGAGACACACCCACCCTCCAACAGATTTGGTTCTGATTGGTTCTGTTTAACGGACCAGATCTCCTACACCTGTTCTGTGGGTCCACCAACAAAACGTCTTCACCGTGACCTTTAGGAGTCACACAGGGAACATTTGAGTCTATGATGAACAGGAAAAGGCAGGAGTCACCATAGCAACCAGTTAACCAGCACTTCCTGTACCCAAGAAGAGAGGGAACCCAGCCGGGTCCGGTTACCTACCTGTGCATGGCGTGGAGCGGGTGCGGCTCGTAATGGTATCGGCCCTCATGGTGCCTGGTGTCGATGGGGACGGGGCTGTGGAACGGGAAGAGGTGGTGAGCACCTGCAGAGATAAAAACACACAGCAGGGTGCTGAGAGGAAATACTTGAGCTGAGATCCAGTTTCTTCTTAATGTGGGCCCAGCAGAAGCTTTTACTGTTCCCGTAACTCTGCTCTTAATTCCAGCTTTTATTCTGTCGCCCCGAGAAACAGCGACCTATTAATGACTCCCTCATCCAGACCAAAGCAGCTTCGGCGCTGCAGCCAAGTTTTTATGGCTCAAACAAAGTCTGCAGAGATGCTGCGCTTCCTGCCATAAAGCGTCTGAAGGCCGCGGGCGAGGCCCGTCAGAACAACGCAGCAGATCCTCATTAATTATCCCTCATTGCAGCAGCGATCCGCCTCATGTTCTACACAGAAAAACACAATCCAGAGCCGGTTCGCCGCCTGCTGGGGTTAAAGGTCAGAGAACAGCCTCACCTGTTCTCAGCGTTTTCCTCTCTGCAGACGCAACATGAATTTCATTTCCTCACCATGCAGTCTGAATGCAAACTCTGAACTCTGACCCAGACAGACGAGCGCGTCTGGTCGGAGGAACGCCACAAACCGATGACGAAACTTTACTTTGAAAGAAGGAGAAACGTTTTCTGACTCCGTCCCGTTGGAGACGAGGCTCAAAAGTCAAGAAGAGCGGTGGAGCGGTGGAGCAGCGGCGGTGGAGCGGTGGAGCGGCGGCGGTGGAGCGGCGGCGGTGGAGCGGTGGAGCAGCGGCGGTGGAGCGGTGGAGCGGTGGAGCGGCGGCGGTGGAGCGGAACCTGCTCCTGCAGGCTCCAGCGGCGCAGCAGACTGTTGTCTTTAGACCAGCCAGACATTTCTGCCGCTTTAAGCCTGATTGAGCCTTTTGTTGTGTGACCGAGGCAATCATGGTGACGCTGCAGCGTCTTGTTCTCTGTGAATGTTGGTGGGATTACAGCTGAGTGAGGAAGAGGAGAGTTTCCCTCCAGGCACACAAACCTTTGACTGCCGCCGCTCTTCGGGTTAAATCTCCAGATCAGGATGAGATCTGCTTCTTTACTCAAGTCTTGCTCTGGTTGAGGATCTAAAAACGTCTTTGAAGGTGAATTTCTGTCCCCAGAGGTCGTAGGGAGCAAAACAGGAGCCAGAACGAGTTTTCATGAAGCATTGGGTTCTTCTGTAGTCTCTGCACATTTCAACACGTCTTATTTGCGACATTTTAGGACCTTTTTAATGCCTCCATGAATGAAAATTAAAACTGAAAAAAATCCTGCTGCCGTTGCAATCATGCAAAAGTTGTGAAGTTTCTGTTTGTGGCTCTTGGCTTTGAGCTCCTTAAAAGCCCTGCAGCGTGACCCCACAGGTCATGTGTCCATGCTCCAGCCTCGTCTGGTTGGCAACAGGAAAGAGCCGGTGACAAAAACAAACATGGCCGCCACACGGGCGGCGCCGTTGCTCCTCTCCATTCATTTCCTATGGAGCTAGCATGGCGAGGCAGCGACCCCGAGCCGCCCTGCAGCCAAGAGGCCGATAGCTTTTATGGAGGGGAATTTGTAGAAAGGGTTAGCGACGCCACCAATCCGGGCCTAGAGAGCACTGTGGTCACCACGGCGACCTGGACGTTGGCTTTCATCGATCCACAGGACACAATTGTTGTTTGAGTGTCCAGATGAGGCCCAACACATTTCTTTCACCAGTGGAGCGTTACTGACTCTGAGTGGGCTGGGATCCAGAGTGTTTGTTTCAGAGGCGGAACCAGAACCCGGACCGGTCTGTGAGGTGTGTTAATAAAGCTCCGGAGGCTGCAGAGCCTCGGCTCCTCCCGGTGGACGCGAGGTGAGGAGGCCTCAGCCGGACCTTCCATCACCCAGACAGCTGCATTGTTCTGCAGGCTGCAGAGACGCGTCAGGGTTTGATTTATGGCCCGGCCCTCCGACTGGAGACCCGTTGGACCCGTCAACGTCTGACGTCTCAGGCTGCTTCCGGAGGAACCGCCGCCGCTCATCCTTTCCTCATCGTTTCCTCCTCATCGTTTCCTCCTCATCATTTCCTCCTCATCATTTCCTCCTCATCGTTTCCTCCTCATCGTTTCCCTCATCGTTTCCTCCTCATCGTTTCCTCATCATTTCCTCCTCATCGTTTCCTCCTCATCGTTTCCTCATCGTTTCCTCCTCATCGTTTCCTCCTCATTGTTTCCTCCTCATCGTTTCCTCCTCATCGTTTCCTCATCGTTTCCTCCTCATCGTTTCCTCCTTATCGTTTCCTCATCGTTTCCTCCTCATCGTTTCCTCCTCATCGTTTCCTCCTCATCGTTTCCTCCTCATCGTTTCCTCATCGTTTCCTCCTCATCGTTTCCTCCTCATCGTTTCCGACCCAAACCAGCAATTTTTCTGCAAATGGACTTTTGTTGTTCTAATTTCAGAATAAAATATTTTAAAATAAATAATTTATGATCAAAAACATCAAACTGGAATAAAAGTGATAACCCAGCAATAAAGTCTAATTATTCCCTTAAATTATAATGCAATAAATTTGAGAGAAAGTAGAAAATTAGACAGTGGATCAAAGTGGATCCTGAAAACAGGACGGGATGCTTCCCATTTAGCGAGACATGAAATATGAAATATATTAACAACCAGAGGTAAACCCAACAAGATTAACTGGAATAATTAACATTTAATTCATCTGATTTCAGTGAGTCAGAGTAAAACTGAACTAAATGAAATGAACTGAACCATTTCAGCTCTGGATCCTAATAACTGAGCAGGAACAGAAACATCTGTCTGTCCATCCGTCCTCCAGGACGTCCTGCATGACGAGACGCTGAGAGGAACCGTCGTCTGTGGAGCTTTGAGGGACCAGAGGCGAAACAAAGAGGCCAACAGGCGGGGGAGGGGCGCGCACACAGGAAATTCCAGCAGGAAGAGTTGGCTCAGTTCCTAACAACACATCGCCACGGCAACGTCTACACACACACGCGCACACACACACACATGGAGACACACACACACACACAAACACACACACACACACAAACACACACACACACAAACACACACACACACACACACACACACACACACAAACACACACACAAACACACAACACACACACTATACACACACACAAAACACACACACACACACACACACACACACACACACACACACACACACACACAAACACACACACCTCATAGAAGAAGCGACTGAAACTCAGAGTTAGCGTTGCCGGTTCTCCAGAACCTCATGAAACCCAGAGGGTCTCTGGTTCTGGACGGATCCACACGGAACCTCCAGGGAGAGTAACCAGTACCGGGTTCGGGCCAGAACATCAGATCTCTGGGACAAGATCAAACTGTCCAGGAACTAAAACCAGAACCTCAAACTGGATTCGGACCCCGGACTGGTCTAACAGAACCAGAATACTAGCGTATAATATGCTGTATTGTGTTTGGTTCTGAGCTTAGAGCCCAAACCCCCATGGACCGGGTCAGCACACCGACTCTACATTAGCTTACAATACTGAACTTGTGGATTCTGTGGCACTTTATTCTCAGCTCTTATATATTTATGTGTAGCATAAGGTTGTAGTTCTGTTGCTCTGGTAGCCGAGTGACGACTTTTCCTTGTCAAGATTCATCTTGTGTTCTCTTTGTACAATGACAATAAAGGAAGTCCAAGTCTTGTGGTTCTGGTTCTGATGCTTTATGGATTTTTATTGCTGTTGCATATTTGGCTGTTTTCTGATTCAGAGGAAGGATTTTTCTGTGATGAGGTTCGATGATTAAAATCTCTCCATGTGGGCCTCAGGCCTGTGTTTACATGTGGTAACCATGGCGCCCTGATTGCTTCCTGCTCCGGTTCCTGTCCCGGCCTGTTTGCGGACCCGACCCGGCCGGTTCCTCCCTGTGAGCCTCATCCATCACGGAGCTGCTGCTCCTCTGATCGTCTCACCTGAACAGAGGCTAATTGGCGCCGAGGGAAGCGGCTGCAGCTCTCACCCGCATCTCTTGCTCTCAACAGAAACGCAAACGAAGCTTCAATCAAACGTTAATCAAACTTCGCTTCTGCTGCCCTCGGCGGAAACGTCTCTGCTGATGACACGTGAAATGACCGACGTGGATCGTCTGGTCGTGGGGGGAACCTTCAGACCTCTGATGCAGAAGAGCGATGAGCCGCCAGGCCGACCGGCCCCTGATCTATCGCCTGGCGTCTCCCCACAGAGCCGGAGCCATCAGTTGATCAACACACGACTCGGTTCAGGCAGGAAACAAGATCCGGAGCCCGGAGCGGATCCGCCGGGCCCAACGGAGGACCGGCGTCACAAGATGGATGGATGCTGAGTTTATAGAGAATCTGTGCTTTTAAAGCTCCAGTTGGTTCCTCTGATTGGTTCTGATTGGTTTTCATTGGTTCTGATTGGTTGTCATTGGTTCTGATTGGTTCTGATTGGTTTTCATTGGTTCTGATTGGTTATTGGTTCTGATTGGTTCTGATTGGTTTTCATTGGTTCTGATTGGTTTATTGGTTCTGATTGGTTCTGATTGGTTTTCATTGGTTCTGTTTGGTTCTGATTGGTTCTGTTTGGTTCTGATAGGTTCTGCTGCTGCCGGCACTAAGCTCCACCTCCAATGCCGATCCTTGGCCTCTGACCTTTCCTCCTGGGTCGAGCTGCTTCCTGTCTCACAGATCTTTTCAGAGTCAGGGGTCAGAGTTTGGGGTCAGGGGTCAGAGTTAGGGTTAACAGCCCTTCAGAGGCCAAAGGAAAACAAATAACTGCCGTCAGTTCCCGGATCGGCCCACCGGCCCGGTCCACCGGCCCGGTCCACCGTCTCACCGGCTTCGGACCTGCAGAAGATTTCTAAACAATGAAAAGTTCATAAAAGCTGCTGATTTTAATAAAAGAGATGAAATAATAAAAATAACCAACCGGACCGGACCGGAAAGCAATAAAAGATGCTTTGTGTCTTGAGTTACAGGATGAGCAGAACCGAACCCGTCTGCGTTAAGCAGTCCAGAACCGCCCCGGTCCATAATTACAGGTTTTCCTCCAGAAACGAAACATTAAAACCTGCAGAGGAAAATTACAGTTTCCTGAGAGGAAACGTCAACAAGAGCAGGAATCCAGCTGATCCGTGGGAAAAATCACCCGAACCCGCGGAAGGTTCTGGTTCCGACCCACTTTGATCCGAAATCAGAATAAAATATGAAACTGAATAAAATCAGCAGAAGTTCATTGAATCCTAAAGTTTTTATTTCTGAACCTTTTGGTCAAATTATGAATTGATGACATTGAAGGAACGTCTGCATCGTTTATGACCTCATTAATATTTGATTTTTACCACATTTATTCAAATGTTTCTCAGTCAAACATTTACAGAACCTGTAAGAGAGTTCTGTGTTCCAGTTTGACCCGGTTCCATCAAGTTCTGATCGGCTGCATTTGGTCTCACTGAGTTTCATAAACAAAGCAACTGGAAAAAGTTTTGATTTTTAATACTAATCCATAACAACTGCTGGTGTCATGAAACCAGCACCGGTACCGGCCCGATGCTCTGACCCGGTAACGGTTCCTTGTGGGCGGGGCCAGATCCCACTCCATGGTATCATGTTTGAAATGTCTGCAGCTTTAATCACTGAACCGGAGAAGAACCGATACCAACTACACGCTTTTAGTACTTGGAATAGGCCAAGTTTGCGGAACATCCCCAATAATCGTAATCATAATAATAATAATTGAACCAAAATATCAGAGCTTAATTAGGAAACTATTTCCCTCCATGCTTGATGTTTGGGTCGGATCGGGTCGGTTCCGACTCTGCAGAAAACCTGTCTGTACCTGCAGCTGACGGGTCGGGGATGACCCGCTTCGCTTTGAAGGCCGAGCCAAGAATTCACAGAGCAGCAAACAACACACACACACACACACACACACACACACACACACACACACACACACACACACACACACATACAACAAACACACACACACACACATACAACAAACACACACACACACACACACACAACACAACAACATACACAACACACATACAACACACACACACACAACACACACACACACACACAACACAACACACACACACACACACACACACACACACATACAACACACACACACACATACAACACACACACACACATATACACACACACACACACACACACACACACACGTAACTCATCCATGATTCCTTAGCGATGCTAATGTTGCGCCGCAGGACCTGAGCTGGAACGATTCAGGATGCTAACGTTGACTTTGACCCTGAAATGTGTCAGTTTCTATCTACGTTCTTGATCTTGTGTTTCCTGCTGACACGTCAACATAAGCACAAGCTAATGCTAATGCCAAGATGTCCGTCGTCTTCTTCTCCTTCCTGCTGACAGCTGTGAGACTCGCTAACAGCAAAGCCCTCGGTTTCTGAATCTGCTGCATTTTATTCCTGTAAAGTCCGAACACGATGAGCAAAGTATGAAGTTCATTCAAGTTGAGAAAATTGGGAATATTTTATGTCAATAATTGCGTTAAAAGAGTCACAGTGACTCATGGGAAATGTGAGCTAACGTGAGGGGTTAGCATGCTAACGTTTATTCAACGTTGCAGCAATAAATAAATAAATGCAGGAAGTTATAGGAACCAGAATCGGGCCGGTTGGGTTTGGACCTGCAGCTCGGCCGTCCCTGGTACCTTCCACAACTCTTCATCGTCCAGAACCCTTTAGGACCTTTGACCCACAGAACCGCTTCGTGGACCAGTTGTGATGTAAGATGGTTCATTTCTGCTTCACGCTTATGAAGGCAGAAGGCTCCCCAGGACCTTTGAACCCTGCAGCGTCTCCCAGGGAGTTCAGGAGGCAGCAGGGACTTCCTGACTGCAGGAAAGTAACTGCCAATAATATTTCCTGGAAGCCGGAAATATTGCTTCTCCTCTGTCAGGCTTTACTGAGCCGCTGGAACGACAAGCTGCAGGATTGGACACCTGAAGGAGCCGCTGCCCTCAGGTTTCGGCCCAATCCACTGCAAATATCAAGAGTTCAGGATCACATATTTATCACTTTCCTTTCATAAAGTCACACATTTTAGAAGAATTATTGTAATGCAGCAAAACTGGGAGCAAAGAGCCTTTCTAACCAGATTCCGTTCAGTTTTTCTAATATAAATGTTTCACATTTAATACAAATGTTCTCATTTTCAGGTCAGAGAGAATCGTGTCTTCAATATTTCCTCTGCATTTGAACCATTGAGAGCATCCTCACCAACTGCATCACAGTTTGGTACGGGAACTGCTCTGTCTCCGACCGGAAGGCGCTGCAAAGGGTGGTGAAAACTGCCCAGCACATCGCCGGGGCAACGCTCCCTGCCATCAATGACATCTACAGGAAGCGGTGTCTGAAAAGGGCCGGCAAAATCACCAAGGACTTGACTCACCCTGCACACACACTCTTCTCTCTCCTGCCCTCTGGGAGGCGTTACAGAAGCTTACGGACCAGAACCACCAGGCACCGGAACAGCTTCTTCCCCACAGCTGTCACGCTCCTGAACGCCTCCTGACACAAACTATAAGGACTGTCCCCCCCCATCCCTGGACTGTTCCCCTCACACACATACATGATCTATATACAATCTTTATATAATCTGTAAATCTAATTTCCCATTATTTATCCTGTATTGTACAAAACATTTTATTTATAGCACATCAATATTATTCTGTTTATATCTTCATACATCTGTTTATAAATATTTATATCATGTATAGCACTTCTGGATAGATGCAAACTACATTTCGTTGCTTTGTACATGTGACAGTGCAATGACTATAAAGTTGAATTCTATTCTATTCTATTCTATATTCATTGCTTCATTTTCACATCTGAAGCTGCAGGAAGGAAACGTTTCTGTGACAATTCCTGCAACACTGTTGGGGGGGCCTGAGGGTCATGGGGGTGAAAGGTCAGGGTGGGGGCTAGGGGTACCACCAGGAAAACCAGAATCATTGAGTCCATGATTAATCCGCTGACCTTTCCCAGTCCAACCAGTAAGACTGGATCCACAGAGAAGCTGGTGAAGGTGGGCGGAGCTAAATCAGGACAATCCAGCAGCAGATTGGAGATTGGGGTCAAAGTTCACCTTTCAGCAGGAAACCACCTTGAACCTGCAGCCAGAGGTGTTATGGGATGGTTTAGGTCAGAGCAGATCCATGCTTAGAATGGTGTAGTTAAAGTCCTGAATCCAACTGTGGAAATTTCATCATCAATGTCGTCACAAATCACCAAATGTTATGATCACGTGACCCCACGGCGGGTCACGTGACCCCACGGCGGGTCACGTGACCCCACGGCGGGTCACATGACCCCACGGCGGGTCATGTGACCCCGATGGCTCCACATGTGAACACCTGGAGGATGCAGAGGACTCGCTGGGAGTCGGGTTGCAGCGTCTCGGCCTGTAGGCGCACGCTGGGACGCAGTGAGCGAGAAGGACAGATGAGGGACAAGCAGTCCCAGTGTCTCTTGTCCATCGGCGCTTCCACGTTTTCACTGCACTGGTCCTGCAGGACCAGGCACGTCCCCCGAGACATGAGCAACCTGAGCTGCTTTCACAACAGACAAGCTCCTTAATCCCAGATTAGCGTCTGCTCAGGATGTTGTTGCATTAAGGGATCGCTGTGCAGCCTCAAATCAAAACTCTTTGTTTGTTTTGCTCACAAATGTAATTTATGGCTGTTAGCTTGAAGCTAGCCCGTTGATGCTAGCACCAAGCGACACCGTGTCCGTCTCACTCAGCAGACCCTCCACCACTTCACCTTCGCTTCAGTGACTCATGATCATCACAATCGCTGAGTTTGTGGAGCTACTTCAGAAATATTAGCAAGAAATGCTCCAGAATTTTGAAATTCCATCCAAAATCTACACATCAAAGATGAAAAATGAGGGAAAAAACAAGCAGATCTTTATGGTTCAAAGATCTTCCATTGCTCTATTTTTGTTACTCTCTGCATCAACGTTGGACTTTAACTTGACATGAAGCAAGTCTGAGAATGTCTGTCTGTCTTCTTCTCCCTGCAGGTGGCATTACCTTGTCCTGCTGAAAGCAGAAAATTTTGTGCATTTGCACAAAACGATGCAGGGAGAGGTTCCAGATCTCAGAATCAAGAAAAACCGGAAGGATTTCAGAAAGAGCATCAGGCTGGAAATGAAACAGTCAGATGATTTCCACGCCTTCTTCCTGAAAGCCCCGCCCACACACTCATGTATGGCGTCGCCATGGCGTCGTCATGGCGTCGCCATGGCGTCGTCATGGCGTTGCCACGTCATGGGGGATCTGGGTGTTTGAAGTACTTCACTTTTCATGCAGTTTTGTTGAAAAGTGTGACGCTAATTAGAGCGCGCGTATCCATGGAAACAAACAATAATTTGTGATGTTGAGCGTTCGGTTAAATACATGCGTGACACAGACTCCACTATGATGCTCCCGCTCCTGGTGGATGGCATGCCAGGAAGGCCAAAGACTGCAGGCTTGGTACTGGTCATGGAAAACCTGGAAAGTCATGGCATTTATTTTCTAGTCATGGAACATTATGAAATTGGCAAATAAGGGCAAAAAAATTGTGTTTTTTCTTTGTGATTTGTGTTTCTGTGGTCCTTGTCTCAGTCTTGACTGTTAAGGACTCCAGGTTTTAACTAGACCACAACAGTTTATCGTTAACATCCTTGTTTTCAGTGGATGCTAAACATACCGATTCCAATCAAAGCTGTAATGTGAGCTAATAATTATGTGTTTCGGCTGTCAGCCGTCGGCCCTCCAACTCGCTGGCGGCGCTCTGAGACATGCACATGAGCAAAAAGCGCCAGGGAGAGATTTCTCACAATGGCGGATAACAGAAAGTATGACAGCAGAGCACAGGAATGAAAAAAGGGGAGCGCGACAGAGAGGTGATGAAAAAACTATTTTTTGACGTCATTTGGGACATGGACCAGAACCACCGTCCCTCTCTGTGTCTAATTTACATTCAAAGTCTACATGCGTTAAACCTTTAATGGAAAACAGATGCGCCTGACGCACAAAACGCGTTTGGTGTGAACGCACCATTAGCCTGCAGCTAGCAGCGGCGGGAGGAACTGTCCTACTGCTACAGGCAAAGGTCAAAGGGTACAAGTTAGCTGGAGCGCGTCCTTCCCTGCCAGGCAGATGAAGTCCATCATCATCATCAAGATGTAAAAGTCTGGACCAGGTTTGTCTGTCAGAGGGGAAATACTCGGCCTGACTGTCTGAGCTTCGTAAGGAAATAAAGATTCAGTTGATAAAAACTGAAAGGAGACAAGAGACAGAAAAAAGATATGAAGGATAAATAAATAGAGAACATAGAGGATGAATAGAGAATATTGTCCGGTTTTTCTTCCTTCAGCAAAGATGTAGACATATTAAAGAAGTTCCAGTATTTCTTTAATAACCATTAAATGTACAGTGATTACAGTAATCTACCGTTCTGCAGTTTTCTGGCCGATCAGCGATCTTTAAAAACCCCGACTTGTTGATTTGTTTTGTTTGTGCAAAATATAGTGAAAGAGTCACTAAGTTGGGGTGACTGTAGCAAACCGGCAAACAGAGAGTTGAGCAGGTCTGTCTTGGCAGAGCAACAGGAAACAGTAGCTGATTCCTGCAGAGGGCCCACACTGGCTCAGGCCCAGGGGCCCTCGGCTTGTTGAGTCCGGCCCTGTGTGGCTCAGACAACACTGTGACCAAAGTCTGCAACAAAGACTTTGGTCACGATCCGAGTCCTCTGAACGATCCGAGTCCTCTGAACGATCCGAGTCCTCTGAACGATTCTGTACTGTGAACGATAGTACAGAGTCGGTTCTCAGTTCTTTGTTTTTGTAATGTTCTGCACTGCAGTGGATATTATCATCTTAAAAATATATATTTATTTATCATTCAATAAGACTCCGGTTGAAGACTAGTGGTGTTGCTGTCTGTCTGTCTGTCTGTTCTGAAGTCTCATAGAAGCAGTCAGTTCTGTAGTTCTGCATATGTACACTCTTGTGTTTGCATTAGCAGTTTGAACTGAGCCGATCCGGGTCAGAATGTAAAATAGGATCGTTATGATGCAGAGCAGACAAGGTGGTTCTGATGGATCTGGTGGTTCTGATGGATCTGGTGGTTCTGATGGGTCTGATGGACCTGATGGTTCTGATGGGTCTGGTGGTTCTGATGGGTCTGATGGACCTGGTGGTTCTGATGGGCCTGGTGGTTCTGATGGTTCTGATCGCTCTCTCTGCTCCTCGTTAGTAATTTGTGACTCTGAGGCCCAAACCGGCTCATTCTGGGTTCTGGTGGCTGTAATGCAAACATGAGGCGCCGTCATTCACAGAGAGGTTCTGCGCCTCATGGGCTGCAGCTGCTTTTCTCCTCAGCAAGGTTATAAAAATTCAGCCTACATGGCACAACGTGGTCATAACAGCATCAACAATTCATGCCATCTCAATATTTTCTTCTCTTGTTTGAAGAAGTTGAGGTTCCTTTTGAGGAGGTGCCAGCTGCTGGACCGGCCCAGTTTCTCCTCCAACATCCCTAAACAATTAATGAATGCAGGCCACCAAGTCCATCATTAGCCAAATAAAGCCACACTGTAACACGACAACTTGTTAGCATTTCAAAGACGAGCCGCCCGCTTCGCTGCGGCTCCTCGCCGGCTCCTCGCCGGCCGCTGCCAGGCAGAGCAGCTTTACTAATTCATGACATTTACGCCCCGGAGGTCAGACGACGTCCTTCGCCCTCATTACAGCTTTTCTCATCACACATTCTCTGACAAGTCGGCTCTGACTTCGGGTCGGAACCGATTCATCAGCGGGGCGGCGTCTCGTCATACCACACTTCCTGTTCCTGCAGCACACGTCAACCAGCAACAACCAGAGCGCAACCTGAGAGCAACCTGAGAGAGCAACCTGAGAGCAACCTGAGAGAGCAACCAGAGAGAGCAACCTGAGAGCAACCTGAGAGCAACCAGAGAGAGCAACCTGAGAGAGCAACCTGAGAGCAACCTGAGAGAGCAACCTGAGAGAGCAACCTGAGAGAGCAACCAGAGAGCAACATGAGCAACATGAGAGCAACCTGAGAGAGCAACCAGAGAGCAACCTGAGAGCAACCAGAGAGAGCAACCAGAGAGCAACCAGAGAGAGCAACCTGAGAGAGCAACCAGAGAGAGCAACCAGAGAGCAACCTGAGAGCAACCTGAGAGAGCAACCTGAGAGAGCAACCTGAGAGCAACCTGAGAGGAGAGCAACCAGAGAGAGCAACCTGAGAGCAACCAGAGAGAGCAACCTGAGAGCAACCTGAGAGCAACTTGAGAGAGCAACCAGAGAGCAACTTGAGAGCAACCTGAGTGTCTACCTCTGCTCATGCCGCTGTGCAAAGGTTTCTTGGGAATCTCGGAGAAGCTGCTCCCATCTGAAGCAGAACCTTTGACCTCCTTTTTGTCCATCCTGCTGAACCTGCAGAGAAACAGAACACAGGTAGAGATGATGGCCAGGTGATGAGGTGGACTAGAAATGAAGCCGTTTTCTCTGGATCAACTTTCAAAGATTTCAAAGTGATGATTCCAGGATGATTATAGTACTTTATACATATGAGTCATGGGGGGGGTCACGGGGTCACAAGCTGGTCAACATGTCAACACATTCTTGTGCTGGTCTTTTTTTTTTAAAAACTTATTACTACTCAAATTATAACTTATATTATTTTAACAATATATGTTGATTTTTTTGTGATATTTCTATTTTCTTTTCAAACGATGTTATTATGGCTTTGCTGCAGTTTTAAAGTGCTACATCAATAAATGTGACATTGATAAACGTGCCACTCGTGTGACTTGGTGGGAGCAACAGCATCATCGTCTGCAGACCAAACACAGCAGCAGGTTGAAAGGAGATTTGCTTCCTACTCCTGGGTCAGGGTCAAAGGTCAGCGCTGTTTGATGAAGGCCGACTGTTGGAGCTGCAACAAGTCGACTGAGTGCTCTGCCACATTTGATCCATTTTTGACCAAAACTTCAGTTTTATTCAGAGAAGTGAAAGGAAACGACTGAAGTCTTTCAACCATTTCTAGTAGTAACAATCTGAAAAGTGTGGCATGCAATTATATTCATGGTGTCTGCGTCAGAACACAGCAGAGCCTCCTCTGCAGCTCTGCTGGGTTAATTCTCTTTTAGATCAGACTGGATGGAAAACAGCAGTTTTCTTCCCACAGAGCCACAGGTGGATTCAGATCTGGACTTTGACTAGGCCATTCTGACCCATGAGTCTGCTCTAAACATCCCATAAAAGCTCTGGCTGCATGTTGAGGGCGGCTTCTAGGTTCTCCTCCAGGACAGTCCTGGTTTCGATCTCTGCAGCTCCTCCAGAGTCGCTATATTTCATGAGTCACTGGAGTGTAGAAAGATTTCCAAATTGGACTCTCTTGGAAGATTTGAAGTCAAAGGTCATAAACAAGCTCTGACAGAAACTCCCAAAGGAATTATTCAGTTGACCTTAAAGAGCTTCTATCTGTAATGTTCACTGAATATGACTGTTTAGTAATTGTGGGAGATTTCAGCATCCATGTTTATTGACCCAAAGACAAAGAGGCAAAAGGCTGATGAGGGAATTTAAAACTTCGCTCTGGAGCTGATGATCAGTCAGGATGAGACTGATGTTTGATCAATTCAGGTTCATCCATCAGCCAAACGTTTCATCACTTCTTCACCTGGCCTTTAAACACTCACCGGCCACTTTATTAGGTACACCTGTCCAAGTGCTCATTAAGGCACGGGTGAGTTGCTGCCAACCATGTAGGCAAGTAGACAAGGCCAAGACCATCTGCTGCAGCTTAAACTGAGCATCAGAACGGGGAAGAAAGGTGGTTAAAGTGACTTTGAATCTCCTGGGATTTTCACTGATGAGTCTTGATTTCTGCTGTGACATTCAGATGGCCGGGTCAGAACATGAAAGCGTGAATCCATCCTGTCTGGTACCGACGGTTCAGGTCGGTGTGGAGGATATTTTCCTGGCACACTTTGGGCCCATTAGGACCAGTTGAGCATCGCGTCAACATCACTCGAGTATTGTTGTTGATCATGAACATCCCTTTATGACCACAGACTACCATCTTCTCATTGCTGCTTCCAGCAGGATAACGCACCAAGTCATAAAGTGCGAATCATCTCATCTGGTTTCTTGATTATGAGTTCACTGGACATGAATGGCCTCCACAGTCACCAGACCTCAATCCAATAGAAAACCTGTTTGAGGCATTTTCAGCTGAATTGAATTCGTCGCTAAAAGTCCAGATCAGCATCCTGAGTTGATCCTTCAGCAGTTGATCGCTCAGTGATCTGCCGAGCCTAAATATGTGAAGAGCTGCTTTGGCTTCCTGTGGATTTCCAACATGTCGCCCTCCAGCGAGAGCCGTGTCTACGGTTGCGGCGCCGGTCACCTGTCAGGGTGCCAGGGTAAGCCGATTAGAGGTGGGCGACCAGCAGCTTTTGTTTTCCCTCCTGCCTGGAGCATCCAGCAGCAAGCCGCCTCGTCTGGGTGAAGGTGACTCCTCAGCCCTGCTAGCACAGCGCACCCTTGGGGTCTCAGGAACATCTGGCAGCTCCCTGCACGCTGCTACATGTGCTGCTCTCTGGTTGGGTCTCTGAAACAGGGGCCAGGTTCTGGTGAAGCTTTGTGGGTCCGGCACCACAAACGGTCATCACCAGAAGAAATGGAATTGTTTTTTGTTAAATTCAGGGAAACTGGAAAGTAGACCTTAAATTAGCTTTGAAAAATGTTCTGAAGTTCACCCGCCTTTAATTTGGCGTCTCTGCAGACCGGACGCGAGGACAGGGACTCTGACGGGCGGGTCCAGCTGTCAGAAAGCGAGCAGACAGATGGCGTCGGCCAAAGGTGAACCAACAACAAGGGTGCGCTCCTTCTTGTGTTTGCTGGTCGGCAGGGTGGCCCAACGGGATGAGTGCCTCCTGACCCCACCCGCAGTCATGTGACCGCAGGCTGCAGACAGCCGGATTGGGCCTGTTTCTCTGAGACACCAACAAGGTTCATGGAGGCAAGGGTGGTGTTGCGACTGTAGAACGACGACTCCAGGAGCCAGAAGGTACTCTGCTAAATGTCAAAGTTTTCACTATTTAAATCTTGATCAAACACTTTCAGTTCTTCCAGGTTTAGTTTATTTGGTTCTTCCTCCACAGTCAGCCCACTTGGTCTAGAGGTGAAAGGTCGCCGGCTTTCAGCCCTCAGCATTGTTCATGAACTAAGCTCCACCTCTCAGGTCAGCAGTAGGGGGAGGAACGGAGGATCCAGAACGATGCATATGAAACATGTCCCGTCACCTTGCAAAGTCTAACTTTCAATTTCAAATATAATTTAGTTTAAAAATACTCTCCATCTCCCGCTTCATCCACCATTGTTACAAGAACAAATATTTCCTCTTCGACCAGCAATGCATCTTGGGAAATGGTGGGCAGAGTAGGAGGAACAGCTTTCGCTGCTTGGCTGTGACGGACTCAACCCTGAATCTGGACTCAAGCTAACGGCGCTACCTCCCCGGCCAGCTAGCTTAGGTAAGGCAAGGTGATTTTATTTCTACAGCACATTTTCAGCAACAAGGCAGTTCAAAGTGTTTTACATGAATTAGAAGGAAAAACAAACAAAATACAAACCAAAAGAAAGAGCAAAAGAAGAAAAATAATCTAATAATGTTGATCGAAAGTATATAAACCAGATACTAATCTGGGTTGCTAGATTAGTTTGTTCTAAATTTGTAAAAGTAGTGAGTAAGTTTATTCTAATTCCTTTTCTGGGTTGATAGTGAGCATTTCACAGTTTAATAAAAAGAGGAAAGGACACATTAGGAAAGTAAGCACATAGCAACATTCAGACAAAACAAAGACATGAGTGAAAGGCGGTGACATCATGAGTGTATGTATGTGTGGTTTGCGTTTACATGGCCATGATTCATGTAGCTCAATCTCCCTGTACTATTCTGATATGATGGTGTTATCTAGCAGCAAGTCCTTGGGAGCACCTGGATAACAGGAAAGGGTGTTATTTTCACATATCTCCAGGAGATTTGAAATATGCAGCCCTTCTAAAGCTGAGAGAGGAAAGCCAGCTCAGATAAAGAGTGTTTTAGATCGGGTAGATTTTAAATTTCAGTCTCACCTAAAGTCCGACTGATACAACTCAGTTCATCCCAATCATTCAAATAAGTATGGCCGTTCTACTGAACCGAAACTAGCAACTTCTCCAAGGTCGATTCCCTCCTTCTAGTGAGTTTTGAGTCTCAGCTTAGAACTCGCAGCTCAACTTGCACCTCAGCCCCACAGCATATCAGTCTGAGTTTTTGTCAAGATGCCAGGTATCTGCCAACTCCAAACAAAAATCCTATTACCATGAATCCAAATAAATCCAGTATGTATTCCACCAGATGTGTCCCCGCAGGACACGAGGGCTCTCCTCTGCCCAGTCTTCTCCTCGGGAAAATTCGATCAATTGCATTGAGAGAGCAGCTGACCAGATCCTTAATTTGTAAATTTGGAAGATGTGTAAAAAATGAGGCTCCAAAAAAGCTTAGCTTGCTGTCCTCGCAGTATTTGTTGGTCTTCTGCTCGTTGCTCCACCAGTTCTCCATCTGATTTCTGTGGATTGTTCATGGTGGAACAACCTGGAGATTCAGAGTCTGAGAACAAAGACCCCGAGCAGCAGAATATGTAGTTACAAGCTGACAAGTCAATCAATCAGATTTTATTTTGATTTGGTCACTGAAGGTCCAACATGGCACCTCATGGCGAAGGACTCTCTGAGGATCTTAAAAGTCAAATTGTTGACTTTTATTGTTATTTTGATTATAGAATTATTATAGAGTTATTTTGAGGGAAGATGACCAAGGCTGCAGGAGGATTGTTAACATCCCGAAACTGAGCTGCAGCACAGTGGCCAAGTTCATCCAGCATTTTTAACTGGTCCAGTCAGAACAGACGTCACGTTGGTTGTCCAAAGAAGCTCAGTGCAGAGTCACATCCAGATGCTGTCTTTGAAAGATAGAAACAGGAATTCTGTCAGCATTGCTGCAGAGATTGAAGAGGTCAGGGGTCAGCCGTATGGTCAGTGCTCAGATCATACGGTGCACATGTCATCAGATTGGTCTGATGGCTGTCACCCCAGAAGGAAGCCTCTCCTGAAGTCTGCACACAGGAAAAGCTGCAAGTGGTTTGCTGAAGACATGTCAGCAAAGGACATGGACGACTGGCAGCAGGTCCGGTGGTCTGAAGAGACCAAGTTCTATTAGTTCTATGTCATGATCTGGGGCTGCAGGAGTGCAGCAGTTGATGGAGAGTTACATGTCATGACCTCCAATCTGTACCGTGAACTACAGAAGCAGAGCCTGACCCTCTGGAAACTGGATGACAGGGCAGCGTTCCAGCATGATAACGACGCCAAACGCGCTTCTGAGACGACCACTGCTCTAGTGAAGAGGCTGAGGGTAAAGGTGACGGACTGACCAAACATGTCTGCAGACCTAAACCCAATAGAACATCTTTAGGGCGTCCTCCAGTGGAAAACAGTGGAAAACCATTCAGTGGCAACCCGTGAAGCTCCGGTGTTTTGGTGAATAATGGTGGCCATGCAAAATATTGACCCTTAAGGAACTTTCACTCAGGGGTGTACTCACTTTTGTTTCTGGTGGTTTAGCCATTCATGGGTGTATATAGAGTTATATTGAGGGAAGAATAAGAGTACGCTGCAATATAAGCTGCACACAGACAACTTTTCATTGTTTCAAAGTGTCTTTCTGTCAGTGTCGTGCCATGAAAAGATCAACTTAAATATCTGCAGACTGTGAGGTGTACTCACTTTTGTGGTACACTGTATATTGCTATATGTTTTTTTCTAAATGCTCGTGAACTTCCACTGGATGAAGTTATTTGGTTACATGTTCATGGTTGGGACTTGTCTTCCTGCAGCTCTTAGTACAAAACTCATGCGTTGACTCCATTCAGAACTTCATTATTAACTGTCTTACAAGTGCTCTTACATTGTGAACAATATACGAATAAACCTGCGTCCTGGTTCATGGCATGCAGACCAGAACCAGAACCTGAGAGGTCTGCAGGCTGAATCCAGCAGGAGATCAATGATTTTTAACTACCAGCAGTATTTAAAGTCTCTTCTCTCAGTGAAGGACTGTAGAACTAGATGATATAGAACCGGCGGTGTCTCTATCCTACTGGTTCTAGTCAGAACTTCAGCAGCAGCGTTCTGGATCGTTGGTTTGTCAGTTAGACCTGCTGCAGGAATCAAAGCTTCTCTGATCGGAGTCTTTAGTCTCTGGTTCTGGAAATGTTCTGCAGCTGATCCAAGGCCCACTGTGGAACCGGCATTATGTGGCTCTGGAGGGTCAGGTCAGAGGTCAGCCTGATCTCTGGTGTTCAGGTCAAAGAACTGAAGCTGACTCTGGATTTACAGCTCTAGATTGTTCCTCTTTAGTGTCATGATTTGAGGCAGTAGGGTGGCTTAATGATGGCTTAATGAAGCAGTTAACATCGTTCAGCACAAGCGAACGATGAGGCTAAGAACTCAAACACACTGGTAGTAATGGTAGTAATGGTAGCAATGGTAATAATGGTAGTAATGGTAGTAATGGTAGTAATGGTAGCAATGGTAATAATGGTAGCAATGGTAGTAATGGTAGCAATGGTAGCACTGGTAGCACTGGTAGCAATGGTAGCAATGGTAGCAATGGTAGCAATGGTAGCAATGGTAGCACTGGTAGCACTGGTAGCAATGGTAGCAATGGTAGCACTGGTAGCACTGGTAGCAATGGTAGCACTGGTAGCAATGGTAGCACTGGTAGCAATGGTAGCAATGGTAGCACTGGTAGCACTGGTAGCAATGGTAGCAATGGTAGCACTGGTAGCACTGGTAGCACTGGTAGCAATGGTAGCACTGGTAGCAACGGCAGCACTGGTAGCAATGGTAGCAATGGTAGCAATGGTAGCAATGGTAGCACTGGTAGCACTGGTAGCATTGGTAGCACTGGTAGCACTGGTAGCAATGGCAGCACTGGTAGCACTGGTAGCAATGGCAGCACTGGTAGCACTGGTAGCAATGGCAGCACTGGTAGCAATGGTAGCACTGGTAGCACTGGTAGCACTGGTAGCACTGGTAGCACTGGTAGCAATGGCAGCACTGGTAGCACTGGTAGCAATGGTAGCAATGGTAGCACTGGTAGCAACGGTAGCACTGGTAGCAATGGTAGCACTGGTAGCACTGGTAGCACTGGTAGCAATGGTAGCACTGGTAGCACTGGTAGCACTGGTAGCAATGGTAGCACTGGTAGCACTGGTAGCAATGGTAGCACTGGTAGCACTGGTAGCAATGGTAGCACTGGTAGCACTGGTAGCAATGGTAGCAATCCAGATAAGATAACAAACGACTGCATAGACATGACAAGTCAAGGAGCAGGAGACACAGGTGGGATTAAATACACAAGGAAGGTGATCGGGGGACGGAGGGCCAGTCGGGGACGATCAGCGGTTGACGGGACAACATGGACACTCAACTGAACACAGAAATCTACATTAATACGCAGAAAAACCAAATCCTCACATTTAGCTCCAAAGATAATAAGTTTTGTTTTTGTTCGGCTGGAAAATGTTTCGGCACATCAACATATTTATCTGTTCTAAGCATCTGTTCAGTGATTGGATGGGGTCAAATGTCACCTGGTGACGTCGTAATGACATTGTAATGTAGATCTGTATCAAAGATAATCAGCAGCCTGGCCATGTGACACTGTATGTCAGCACAAGAACTTTAAAAGCGAACCTAAAATCAAGTGGAATATGACGGCTGGGTTCTGTATTCACACCAAATGAGAAATGAAACATTGATTCAGGTAGGTAAAACGGGCCTTACAGTAACAGACGAGATGAGACTAAAGCATAAATGATCAACTCTGGAGGCCATCTGTCTGATTTTAGAAAAGTTTCACAAATTAAAGAAACAGGAACAGGAAACAGCCTTAATGTGAGTCGAAGCCTGATGACAAATCAAATGTGATATCTGGATATTTTACCTTTGATTTTATTAAAGGGCAGAAGGTTGATGTGACTGACTGGGAGCAATAATCAGTTTCTGCTTTGCTGGTGTTTAGACTAGCCGTTCACTGACCAGGTCAAACTGTCCAGCTGGTGCGTGTAAATGAAAATATGTCTGTAAAGGTCTCAAAAAGGGAAGAAACACAGGAAGAGCCTCTGACTCTTGATCTGTAATTGTGAAAATCAACCATTCAGCACAGAGACAGAATCCACTAAACTTGCTGGTGACAGGGTGAATCCTGAAGGTGAAGTGCTGAGTGTTTGGTCGGATGATGCCAGCTGGTCTCAGAGGTTAATGAAGCTTTTCATTCAGTAACTGGGTCAGATCTTCTCTTTCTTCTTTGGCCCATTTGACTTTTCCAGATAAAGCCTCTTCCTCTCTTCAGCTTCTTCTACTTTCTGCCCTCTCTTGTCTCACACTAGCAGGACTTTTGTTATGAGACCCGGTGTGTGTTTTTCTTAGCACCTCGTTCAGTTTCAAGTGTTCCTCTCCTCCATCAGCGCCCAGCAGCTCCTCTTTCACCAACACTGAAAGGAATGCAAACACATGAAAAGAGGCCCTCTCGTTTTGAAGATTTCCAGGCTTTGCTTGTCCCACTTTCTTCCTTCCTATCTTTCGCTGGATGCGATCCGTATGCTGGTCGGCCGGCTGCCTTCCTTGCCAGCACATGCACACAGACACACATTGGGTTGTTGAGCGGCTCACCAACTGCTGCTGCTCACTCTGCTCACTTGGCAGACTCTGAGGGACGGATAAGTGAGGTCTGCTGCCCCCACGCCGCCTGCACTCAGGTTTCTGACAGCCAGTCATGCAGGCGAACAAAACAACCAATAAAGTCACAATATGGCTTTGTTTGACATTTTTTCTGTCTTCCTTACTGATGCAGTTATCTTGGACGAGCGCTTAGATCACACGCAGTCTGTTGATTTGCTTTTCCTCCAGTCTGATGGGGGATCTCCTGCGATGGTTAAAAAATTCATAAAACAGGACTTTGATTTTTCATGTTTTGGAGAATAAATCACTGATGCAGTTCTTCTGGGCTCATTGTGTTTGTTTTTTGGAGTGCAAACTCCAGTCCATCTGTCTAGACAAAGTCAGGTCCGGTTAGTGAGGTGTGAACGCCAATTGACCTCTGACCTCTGGTCCTCCAAACCTCGGTCTGGGTTCGGTTGAAGTGAATTCCGGTTTGGTTAGAATGTGAACACCAAGCGGACCGTAGACCGCTCCTAAAGCAGGAAGTTGTGGAGCCGCAGGAGAAACGCTGTGGGATGCGCTGTGACAGCAAACACAGGGCCGTAACCCAGAACCTGGGTTGGGCCCCGGAGGGGGGGGCTACTTCAAGTTCCCCAGACAGGGTTAGGGAAACACACAAAAACAGGCAAAAATGACTAGTTTTCTTGTTGTTGTTATTGGTTTTTTTTGCACTGTTGTAACCATTAAACAATCTCCCCTTCAGTTCAGCCTGATCAGTGGAGACACATTGTTGGTGTTACTCTTATGCAATAATTTACAATTAAGTTTTGGCAAAAATCAAAGTGATTTTCACAGGTAACGAAGCGTTGTTGTCAGCAGCTGCTGTAAGTAACTGAAATAGTTATTTTAATGTAACTCAGTTACTTTCCAAACCAAGTAATCAGTAATAGGGTTACTAACTCTAACCCCAAACTAAACTGCTTTTTCAAGGGATACTCAGTAATGCCATTACTGTCAGTTAGCTAGTATTTATCAGTTAGTGAGTATTTAGCACATTAAGCCAGAGAGCATCACCATGTTACGTTTCTGACAAGGAAGGACGAGGATCTGGACAAAGTCATCGGTCAGAAAGAAGAAGAGGAGGAAGACGAGGAAGGTTGTGATGGAGGGAGAGGCAGAAGAAGCTGAGGACATATTCCAGGTTCAGCTGGAGGTCAGCTGTCTCAGTGTTGACAGAAACCCAAACCCCACTTTCTACCCAGGTGGCTCTCTGGTTCTCTGGGTTTTTGAGGTTCTGAAGTTCTGAGTTCAACCCGAGCCTCTGCTCCTCAGAGCAGTTCTTCCTCTGCCCTGAACTGGTTCCTCTTCTGAGTTAATTGCTCCAAGCTACGAATCGACAGATGTCAAAATGTTCCTCAGACCGAAACCTTTTTACCAGTTTATGAGAAACTGAACTTGAACTATTTCATAACTCAGATTCTTCTGGAATGAATGCCTCACTTGACTGAAGCATCTTGTAAAAACTGGACGTGTTTATCTGTAAAGGCCTTCAGATAACATTTGAAAGATCAGTTGACCAACTTGAATTGTACCAACTGTGAAGCATGGCAGTGGCTGCATGGTTCTGAGGGGCTGGTTGTGCACCACTAGCTGCGTGTTTCATTGTGAAGTATGGAATTAGAAATCATTGATGAAAACTGCTAAATTCAAAATAACTTCCTCAGTTCTGCTAAAACATGCAACATTTTTTGGCTAAAAACAGTTAATGAGCGAAACCTGCTAGCTTAGCTCAGACATAGCAAACGCTGCCACCCACTGGTGGAGTCCAACAGCTCAGTGACCCAGACTGGTTTTAATGGGAGAATCCTAGAGTCAGGGAAGCCACTGATGAAAATGAAGTCATTCCTACAGGAACCGTAGTTCTGATTGCATAAGGTTCTGGTGGAACCGGTGGAACCCAGAAACATCTGGAAACATCTGGAAACCAAACTTCGAATGAATGAACTATGAAAGTCTCATCCAACCAGACGTCAGAGCCAGGAGCCCCGCCCACCAGGCCCCGCCCACCTAGCAGCTACAGGACAGGCCTTGTCTTCCCAACACTCTGTCCTGCAGCTCAGATTCTGCTCTATGTACATCTACGCAGTTTCTGCAAGATGCATCTCTGCAGCAAGTTTCATGACAAGCTCAGAAAAGTTCCTCTGCACCGACGTCCTCCGTTAAAACCCCATGAGAGAACCATCCATCACTGACAAATGAGCCAAAACCTTCTGCAGCTGAACACAAACTGAAATTACAGAACAGTCTAGACTTATAGATCTAGAGCTATAGATCCAGAGTCAGCTTCAGTTCTTCCACCTGGAGGCCAGAGATCAGGCTGACCTCTGCCCTCTGCCTGACCCTCCAGAGCCACATAAAGCTGGTTCCAAAGTGGGCCTTCCACCAACTGCAGAACATTTCTAAAGTCTCAGATCAGAGAAACGAAGCTGACGCCCCGCCCATGTCAAAAAATCCAGCAAATAGTCTTGAGTTTTCCCTAACCCCTAACCCTCCGTTTGTGCAGGTGTGTGCCGTTAAAATTTTCGTTTATGCAGCTTTCATTTTTGAAATATTAAAAGTTATCATTTTGGCCGATGATATCCCTCCATTTTGCTCCAAAACAAACCAAAGAGTTACTTTGTTAGTGCTCCTTTTGTGCAGCTTTGTGCTGTTAAAACAAACGCAGCAAAGTTGTTTTCCAGTTGGATGTTGGATATTCCGATATCCGCCAAGCGAGTGGCGCCTAGCTCTAGGATGATCCAATTTATAAACGCTAATTTCGTCCAGCCGTTGTCCACCTGCTCTCCGCTGGAGGTTCACTTAGGGACCGTCAACAAATTTCACAACCAAACACTAAGAAACAAATATAAATAGATTTCTTGCCTTGTGGCCAACTAACACAAAATTCATGCTGTTACATGAGACGCATAGTTCTCTAGTGAATTTGTAGTCATACTCAATATTTTTAATAATTGTAATCTTCAACAGTATATATCTTTTCTTCAATAGCTTCCAAGTCCCGAGCGCTATCGACTCAAAATCAGTGTGAAACTGTTCTAGACGGGAGAGATGAGATGCTCTCATTTTTATTGCATTTGAACCTTTTAGATGTTAATCCTGACAAACCAACGGAGCAGAACCTGCTGCTGGAGTTCTGACTAGAACCAGGAGGATAGAGACACCGCCCAGTTCTACGCCGCCCGGTTCTACGCCGCCCGGTTCTACGCCGCCCGACTCTACGCCGCCCGGTTCTACGCCGCCCGGTTCTACGCCGCCCGACTCTACGCCGCCCGGTTCTACGCCGCCCGGCTCTACGCCGCCCGACTCTACGCCGCCCGGTTCTACGCCGCCCGGCTCTACGCCGCCCGGTTCTACACCACCCAATAACAGAGCTGGGTGATGTAGAACTCCCGTTAAGCTGCTATTTTCTGTTTCTCTCTTCTGCTGCTCTGAAATGTTTCCATCATTTAAATCCTCTGAATTTCCTCGTTGCTGACAAACTTGACAATCGAAAAATCCATTTTTAATGTTTTCAGAATCATCGGCACATCATGCAAACCACTTTATGAAATTTTCAGACTTTATTAAGTTTTTCACTCTGTTGTCACAAATTATTCACCCTTCCAACAATATAACAAACTTCATTCATTTTTATGCAATAAAGCTTAAGAATCGCAGGAACAGATATTTGATCCATAGCTGGTCGTCCTCATTATATTCTTCTCCTTTTTGAAGATTCCAAAGTTTCTTATGAAATAAACACTTTTTTCTTAAAATCTCTTCACTTAAATGTCTAAAGTTAATTTTATGTTGATCAGTTTAATCGTGTTTACCTGCTAACACCAACCAATGTCTCCCCTAGAGATCAAATGTGGCCTAAAAGGTGAAGAAGTCAATCTGGTGACTTCCTATTGTCATGAGAGTTTATCTGGAGTTCAGATAATGAAATCAGGCCCCCGGACCCCTGAGGTGACCCCGCGACCTCAGCACAGCTTTCCCTCTGAAGCTCCGCTCTGCGGCGGCCATTGTTCCTTTGTCAGCAGATGGACAATGATGAGGTTCCTAAAGAAACTTTGGGGAATTTCTGATGAGTCAGCAGCCTGTGAGCATCTTGTTGTCATCATGGGAGGAACTGGGAGACAGTGAGGGTCATTTTCAGTCTCTATCGGCCCGTTGACAGGCAGTAGACAAGTTTTAGAGCAAAAGAGAAAAGAAACGTTTCATTTTCACCTGAGTCTTTAGATTTATTCACCAGGGATCCAGATCGGACCGTTCTGCTCACAGAGAACCGCAGAGAATGTCGGTTAGAACTTCTTTGACATCAAATTTCCCCCAGTTCATCCAGCAAGTGTGACGAGTGACTCAGTCGGTTCAGGTGACTTTCTACCAAGCAGCAGAGGAAAAGACACCCACTGAGTCTGGATCTGTTGTATCTTCTGTCTGTCGTTATTGTCCTGGATGTGCTCATATCACCCAGCCAGGCTCTGCACGCCCAGAAACAGGAAGCGAACGTCGCCGTCTTTCACCCCTCCAACCCCTCACCCCACTCAGGTCCTCCTTCATCAGTCATCCATGGAGTCAAAGCAGGACCTGGTTCTGGTTCTGATCTGCATCAGAGCTGACTCACCATGAGGAGGAGGAGTTGGCACTGCTCCCCCTCCTCAGAGTCGGTCCCCCGTCTCTGTACGCTACACTGCATCGGTATTTACCCCCCGACACACGCCAGCCTCTGTCTGCTCCAGATCAACCAAGTGGACCCTGGTTCCGAGCGGACCCTGGTTCCGAGCGCAACCTGGTTCCGAGCGGACCCTGGTTCCGAGCGGACCCTGGTTCCGAGCGGACCCTGGTTCCGAGCGGACCCTGGTTCCGAGCGGACCCTGGTTCCGAGCGGACCCTGGTTCTGAGCGGACCCTCACTCTGCTTCTTTAGTTCAATCCAAAAATCATCTCAATTCAATCATCCACATATTTCATTTCATCCAATCTAGTTTATTATTATTCTCACTAGTTCAAAGACTCGCAAGGAAACCCAGTATTCCCTCCACCAGCAGGGGGCGACAGTCAGTGGTTTTGACTTCACAGCAGACAGAGCAGAAACCTGACAGCTAATGCTATAGCTAATGCTACAGCTAATGCTACAGCTAATGCTATAGCTAATGCTACAGCTAATGTTATAGCTAATGCTACAGCTAATGCTACAGCTAATGTTATAGCTAATGCTACAGCTAATGCTACAGCTAAAGAAATGAACAGGACTCATTTCTTCAACACATTTTTCATACATTTATTAATGTCACAGTTTCAACTCAATATTTCATTCAGAAGCTAAATATTTAGTTTATAAATTTAGCCTGGATATATATATTTACTTGGTTAGGCCTGAGCTAAATATTTAGCAAGCATCCTAAATATGTTGTTAACAAATTCAGTAGCAAAACATTTAGCTTATTTACGAAATATTTAGCACTTATTGGAAAATTATCTTGCTGACAAACTCAAACTAAAATGCAATTATATTTTAAAGGCAATATTTTGATTGTTTTTCACATGAATGTCTTTCGCCCAGTCCTGCGTGGTTCAGCTGCATCAGAACCAGCAGCTGGGAGGCGAGTCTGGAGGACCGGGCTGGAAAACCTGCAGCAGATTCCACAGGGTTCAATAGTCTGTTCATTTTACTCCAATACTCACATCCTGTTATGTAACGCCGAGGTGTAAATTGTTAGTAGTTAAAATCCAGCATTAAATCAATAATTCTTGGCTTCTTAACTCCTGCAGGCTGCAGCACTGGGAGTAAACTCACTGACTGCCCCCAGAGTCACTGCTTCCCAGTGAAGCTGTGCTCATTTGAGTTTGTCCAGTTTATCTTGTCCCAGTGTCTCCGTCCCCCGGTGTCTTTGACCGTCCTGTGGCCCCTGGTCCCCGCCGGGTCCGGGTGGTGGTTTTGTCCTCGCTGTGTGTTTCGCGGTCCGGTTTCTACCAGAACCTGGTTTTTGTCACTTCACTTCATCACTAAATTGACTTCATCCTGGGTCTGACCGGGTCCATCTGCGCCTTCATCAGAACCTTTTCGTGACAGAAGCCGAGTTGTTTCAGGACAATTTACTGTCTGAGTTGTTCGCCAAGCTTGGTAAGTTTATTTGTCTCACAAGGTTTAAATTGTTATTATTTTGAGTTGAAACCAAGCGGTATGATAAGGCGTGGTCAGTGTTAGCATATGTAGCTTAGCACGCCAAGGTTCATTGAGTTGGTACAAGTGATGATGAACCAGGTTCTGTTCTGTTATATCCAACAACGTCATGCAGAAAATGGACTATATTCACTTTCACCACCTTTCATTTGATTTTATAGACAATATTGTATTATTGTTTATTGCATTGACAATAAACAACATGAGCAACATGTGAAACATCCATCATCCATTTTCCGTCCCCCTTCTCCCTAACGGGTCGGGAGGAGCTGCTGCCTCTCCAGCTGCGTTCTGGGCGAGAGGCGGGGTCACCTGGACAGGTCGCCTGGACAGGTCACCTGGACAGGTCACCTGGACAGGTCACCTGGACAGGTCACCAGTCTGTCACAGGGCAACACAGAGACAAACAGGACAAACAACCAGACACACACACACACACACACACACACACACACACACACACACACACACACACACACACACACACACACACACACACACACCCACCCACCTAAGGAGAATCTGGAAAGCCCAATCAACCTGACAGTCATGTTTTTGGACTGTGGGAGGAAGCCGGAGAACCCGGAGAGAACCCACGCATGCACAGGGAGAACATGCAAACTCCGTGCAGAAAGACTGTCCTCAGCCAGTCTGTCCTCAGCCAGTCTGTCCTCAGCCAGTCTGTCCTCAGCCAGTCTGTCCTCAGTCACCATGCCTGCATTCTTCTGTTCTGTTGGGGTTTCCGTGTCATTATTGGTTTTGTCCAGTGAAGTGATCGAAAGTGATCGATTAGCATGTCGCATGTTTAT